>CP092727.1:11689042-12889042 GCA_030273425.1 Microplitis manilae | reverse complement strand
AGAGCGAGTTAATAAAAACATGATAAGTAATCTTAAAAGTAAAATATTATTCACTCATTGTATTCAATTAAAACTGATAGAGAAAAATCCAATCAGTTTCAATCAGATTCAATCAGAAAATAATAATTTTTAAAAAATTATTTTCCGATTGAATCTGATTGAAACTGATTGGATTTTTCTCTATCAGATTTAATCGGAAAATAAGTTTTCAAAAATTAATTTTTTCTGATTAAACCTGATAGAAACTGATCGGATTTTTCTCTATCAGTTTCAATCATGTGACGTCACGACGTCGTATTCTTACTGTCAATCAACTTATTAAAAAAAATCGTACATGTTATGCCATCTGGCTATACATGAATAAATTAATTAGCAAATGACTTCCAGCCATTATTACGGCTGATGATTTTTAAATTTGAATTTAGATTCAAATTATTTTATGAAATATTGTTGTTAATAATTATAAATATGAAAATAAATTTTTCAATATTAAAAAATAAATGGTTATGAAATTTGAATAAATTCAAATTATTATATTTGTCAATTATTAATAAAATGAAATTTATTAATAATTGAATTAAAATTGAATAAATAAAATATTGAAATAATAAAAATTATGAAATATGAAATGTGAAATAAATAGTGAATAAATGAAATAATGAAATGATAAAAATGATGAAATATGAAATATGAAATAATGAAAAGAAATAATGAAATGAATTGATGAATTATATAAATAAAGAAATAATAATAATTAATAAATAAAAATGAAATGAAATTATGAAATATGAAAAGAATATTACCATAAAAGGTATGAAATAAAATTTTAAACAATAAAAAATATTTGTTATAAAAATATTTGAGAATTAATTATTAATAATAAGTTTATTAATAATAAAATAAAAAAATAAATGAATATGAAATAAAATAAGAAAATGTATAATGAAATATAATGAAATAATAATTATTAATAAACAAAGTTATTAATAATTAAAATGAAATAAATGATAAAATATTTAAAAGAGTTTATTGTAATAAAGAAAAATACGAATCAATAAATATTGATTTATGAATTCGACTCCAATGCTTTATGCGTATGTTGCTAACTGCATTGGAAGTCATGAAAAATATATATATAAATAATAATTATAAAAAATATTGATTTAATTATAGCCAATAAAATAATTGGTATAATTAAATAATTATTGGAAGGGATGTTACTACCTGGTAACAGCTCTTCTGGAAATCAAAAAAGTTTTCAGTTTCCTAAGTAAGCTCATTCGTCATTGACGAAATTTTAATTATTTAAAGGCACAGTCCTTAATTTTATTAAATCATTGTAATGTGATTTAATTATTTATAAACTGAATTATAAAAATATAATTCAGAATATTTTTAAATAATTATTGAATTATTAAAAGTAATAATTTATTTTATTAAAAAAATAATTTTGATAAATATTCCATCAATTATCAAGTTCAAGTTGAATTATTTAAATATAATTCATTCAATAAATAAAATTCAATATTGATAAAATTCCATCAATTATCAAGGGTTAAGAAGGAAGAATAATAAATAAAAATCAAATAAATAACTATTGATAACAATAATAATCATCAAATAAATCAAGGTAACAATTTAATTAAATAAATAATTAATTATTCAATTTAAAATAATAAATTGATTGATTTTAAATAAATTAAATAACAAGTGAAATCGAGAGTTAAACCATTTTATAAAAGTGTTAAAATTGTAAATTGCATTTAATTGTCTAATGCAAATTAAATTTTGTTTTGTAATAATTTTTAAATAATTGTTTTGATTTTAATAAATTTGGAAGTTGTTTTAATTTTGCTTTTATTATTTTACTTAATTAATTAAATTTTATTTTACTTAATTTTTATTATTTTAATTTATCTCTTAGACAACGAAACCATTTTTTAATTTTTATTTTCTTTTAATTTTAAATAAACAGTCATCCTTATAGCTCCGTCCCAGTTATTTCGCTCGGCGAAGGCTAAACAGGAGCGCTACTCTTAATATGTGTTATTTTGACGTAACATATATTAAAAATTTTGGGGGCTCGTCCGGGATACATAAGGATGCTGTTCATTTTTAACTACAACAATAAATTTAACATCAATAATGATTAAGTAATTAATTTATAAAGAGAAAAGAAAATATTTTTAAATTAAATTTAAAAATCTATTTAAATTAAATAAATAGTTGAAATAACTTTATTCAAAGAAAAATGATTTTCTATGTCCGATAGAATAGTTACTCGGAAATTTGCAAAAGAAAATAATATAGATATCAATCTGGATCCTCCGGGAGAAAATCCTGGTTCATCCACTGAAAAACAAAAAAATCCTTATCGACCTAGTGGAAGACGTTCTCTCAAAGATACCTCGATTCCACTTAGTTATTCAAATTTTGTTCAAAATAATAATTTACATAGTACTAACCAACTAACTAATGAAAGTATTGAAGAAAATCCTAATCAAAATAATTCTGAATCTAATCATTATTCTAATATTGAAAATGTTATTGAACCACTTGAAAAATTTACCTTAAATCTAATGGAAAATGACGGAGTAAATATACATAATAACACAACAAATAATTCTGCACAGCATTCTGCAGCTGATTCTACCAATGATAATCGACACAATGTACCGATAAATGATGAGCAATTCTTAAATAACAATAATAATAACGATAATAATAACATGAATGACAACGATAATAATAACAATAACAACAACAATAACAATAATAATCAAATCAATGACAATAATAATCAAATCAATGACAATAATAATCAAATCAATAACGAACAACCGGTAAGAATGGCTCTTTCAGCAAATCAATTTATTTCTTTACGTGACGCGTTAGAATTTGTACCCGAATATGACGGTGAAAATATGACACTTACAGAATTTATATGCGCTTGTAATGAAGCTTTTAGTTCTTTACCAAGAGATGCTCAACCTAATTTGGTTAAATTATTGCGAAAAAAATTAAGAGGCGATTTAAGAAAATCTATAAACTGTGCAACAATAAATACAAAACAAGAATTTTATGACTTTTTAAGGGGAAAGCAGCCCCAAATAAAACAGAAATGCAATTGCTGGGTGAATTAGGTCGCGTTTTTCAAAAAGACAGGGAATCTGTTTTAAAATATTCTAATCGAATTTGTGATATTGCAACACAATTAGTTGAAGTACACAAAAGAACACATACACAAGCAGCAAATAATGCTTATGCAATACAAGTAGAACAAAGAGTAGTAGAAAGTTTTTTAAATGGTCTTAATCCTGAAATTGAAAGTAAAATTCGAAATTTAAATAATAATTTTCAAGGGACACTCGATGAAGCTATTAAAATTGAGCAAAAAATTAAATTAAGAAGGGAATTAAGTGAATTTGAAAATATAAAACGAAGGGGCAATGAAAAACCCGTGTTTCTTTGCGATGAAGTTAAACGTGAACACAATAATTCTCAAAAACCACATCAATCTAATTACCAACAAAAACAAGATTTTCACACTCAAAATAAACAATTTGACAATGATAAAAATTTTAATCAACAATTAAATTTAAGACAAACTGTTATTTGTCAATTTTGCGATAAACCAGGTCATACTGCTGATAAATGTTTTAAATTATTAAATTCTAGAGAAAGATGTCAAATTTGTAATAGATCTGGCCATAATGCTAAAGTTTGTAGATTCAAACACGAATTTTTAAATGACAATCTTAAAAATTTTAATAAATGTTTAACTTGTGGTAGTCATGAACATTCAAGTAATAATTGTCCTAAACAAATTATTAGTTGTGATTATTGTAAAAAAATGGGACACAGAATTAGAGATTGTTGGAAGAAAATAAATGATGAAGAAAAACAAATAAAAGAAAATCATCCCTCAACCTCTAGTTCACATTTTGGTATTTTTAATAGAATTCCAATCAAAACTATTTCTGATAAAAAGAAACTCGTGTTGAACAAATTAATTTAAATAAAAATAAAAAAAGTCCAACAATTTTATTAGGATATAGCGTAAATCCTAATGTTGGACGAATCTCTGTAATGTTAGACACAGGTAGTGGTCCTAATATTTTAAAAGAAAGTTTTTGTCCAAGAGAGGCAAGTTTAGATAAAACTAAAACTATTAAATTACTTGGAATTAACGAAATTCCAGTCGAAGCATTAGGAGAAGTTGAATTAGATTTTCTTGATTTAGAAATTAAATTTTTAATAGTTCCTGACGATTTTCCAATCGAGCAATCGGGAATATTGGGTTCGAATTTCTTTGACGAAGCAAAAGTACAAATTTGCTATAAAGATCGCGTTATTAAAATAAATAATAAACAATATTTTTTCTATGATACTGATGAATCTATAAATCAATCATTTAATTGTGAAAAATTAGTGCAAAATAATAAAATAAATTTTCAAGATAAAATTTATCCTGTAACTACTAAAAGAAATCAAGAAGAGATAAAAGAAGACAAAAATGAAATAAAGAAAGAAGAAATAAAAGAAGACACAAATGAAACGAAGAAAGAAGAAATAAAAGAAGAAATAAAGAAAGAAGAAATAAAAGAAGACAAAAATGAAATGAAGAAAGAAGAAAATGAAATGAACAAAGAAAAAATAGAAACTGATGAAGAAACAGATGAAGAAATGAATATAAAAATCAAAGAAGAAGATGAATCCGATTTTGATGAAGATATGCATCAAATAATGGCTATGGGATTTCAAAGTTTTATTACTTATGGAAGTGATACCGACTATGATTCATACGATGAGGCGGAAGAAGAAACCGAAGAAGATAATAAAACAAAGATAAAAATAAATGGAGATACTACTAAAATTTTTAACAAAAATCAAAAAGATAATAATCAACCTGAAAACGAGAAAAATTTAAAAGAAAAATCTGAAAATATCAACACAATCAAACAAAAAACCAATCAAGAAAAGAATTCAAAAGGAAAATTCCAATAACAATATTGAGAATAAAGATTACAATTTACATGAGTCAATCAATAAATTTAATAAAGAAATTATATATGCTCAGAGAGTATTAGTTATCAATAATGCTCATGAGAACAAAGGAAAGAATCAAGAGAATGTCACAGGACACTTTTCACATGATACTGATGCAATGAAAAGTAAATCACGTTTTGAAACAATAAAAGAGGTGTTAAATATTAAACATTTAAATAAAATCGAGAAAGAATCTCTTTACGATTTAACAAAAGATAATACTGAAAGGTTTCACCTTCCAGGTGAATATTTACCTGCAACAGATAGAGTTGAACATGAAATTTTAACCACAGATGAAAGACCTGTCAATATTAAAAATTATAGAATTCCTTATGCTTTAAAGGAGGAAATCAATCGACAAATTAAAGAATTATTGGAAAATAATATTATTATGGAATCAAGGTCACCATACAACAGTCCAGTCTGGATAGTTCCAAAGAAACCGGACTCTGAAGGAAGGAAACAATGGAGAATGGTAATCGATTATCGAGCGTTAAATGAGAAGACAATTAAAAATGCATATCCACTGCCAAACATAACTGATATTATTGATAGTTTGGGTGGAGTTGAATATTATTCTGTATTAGATTTATCATCGGGTTTTCATCAAATTAAGATGAAGGAAAAAGATCGACATAAAACTGCTTTTTCGACTATTTTAGGTCATTTTGAATTTTTAAGATTGGTTTTCGGCCTAGCAAACGGTCCAGCAACATTTCAAGCATTGATGGAGGATGTTTTTTCAGGATTAATTGGTGTTATACTATATGTTTTTATGGATGATATAATTTTATTTTCAAGAACTTTACAGGAACACATCGAAAGATTAAAAATTGTTTTTCAGAGATTAAAAGAAGCAAATTTAAAATTAAAACCAGATAAATGTAAATTTCTCAAACGAGAAGTTTGTTATTTAGGTCATTTAATAAGTAAAAATTCTATCAGACCTGATCCAAGTAAAGTTGAAGCTGCAAAAAAATATCCAGTTCCTACTACACAGAAAAAAGTTCGTCAATTTTTGGGTTTTACTAATTATTATAGAAGATTTATTAAAGATTTTGCAAAAATAGCTAAGCCATTGACAAAATTACTTCAAAAAGATGTCAAGTTCATATGGAATCAAGAAACTCAAGAAGCCTTTGAAATATTAAGAAATAAATTATGTGAACCACCTGTACTAAATACACCTGACTTTACAATGCCATTTATTATTACTACTGATGCATCAGGTTATGCAATTGGAGCAGTTTTATCACAAGGACAAATCGGGAAAAACACTGCATGTGCATACGCTTCAAGAGTATTACGGGACGCTGAAATAAGATATGAAACATATGAAAAAGAAGCATTGGCTATTGTTTTTGGTGTAAAAACATTTAGACCATATGTTTATGGTAAAGAATTTATTCTTGTTACAGATCATAAACCATTAGTTTGGTTCCAAAAAGCAAAAGATGTAAATACAAGAGTTTTAAAATGGAGATTAAAATTAGGAGAATACAATTTTAAAGTGATTTACAAACCAGGTAAAACAAATTATGTTGCGGATGCTTTATCAAGAAATCCAATAAAAATAGAAGAATTTGAACAAATCAAAGTAACAACAAGAGCTGCAGCAAAGGAACAAGAATTAAAAACAAAATCACAATCAACAACCAAAACAACTGACGAAATTAATAAAAATAAAAATTTAATATAGTCTAGTCGAGAAGTGAGTTTTCTGCGAAAAATCGTTAAACCACTCTTAAAAATACGGCGATTGGTGCATTGGATTCAGAATTTCATTCTGAGAAATGGGTATTTTTTTTTTTATCCGCCATTAAAAATTCCATTTGTTATAAACAAAAAACGAAGAGACAAAAAGGGAGTCTCCGTTTTTAGCTATAACTTCAAAAGTATTAAAGATAACTGAAATTAAAAAAAAGATCCTAAAAGAGGAGAAAATTTCAGTTAAAAAAGTCTCCACTCCCCAGTTGTAGCTCCATTATTTATAATTTTAATTTGGCGTTGAAAGTTGGGCGCCGGGCGGCCGTTTCGGCGCCTGCGGGTCGTCGCCGTACAAAGTATGCAACATAAAATAATTTTTTTTATAACATAAAATATTAATTTAAAAATCTGAAAAAATTATAGTGTCATCTAGACACCTGAAGGAATATAGCACCGCATAAAAAAATTTTTAGCTGGATTTTTGTTTAAGTTATTTGATTGTTAATTAACAAATTTTTCGGAGACTTGAATTTTTATAAAATCTCTTAAAAATGTTTAAAAAAAGTGTCTATAAATTTTTTTCTCTTGGGAGCTCTTGTTATATGAATAATAAACAAGATTCCGTTGTAATAGTTTATAAAAGTTTTTTCATTTGTTTATAATGATTTTTCGAAGTTATCAAAAATTGAAATATCCGGCTAATGTTATAAAAAAAATTTTTTTTCCGAAATCTGTAATTGTGGTTGTTTTTGTTTTCATATATTGCGTTTAGCACCTTAGCTAAAAAATTTTTATCATGAATTGTTTAAAAAATTTTTATAAACAAATAGACAAATTGAATATTTTTTGAAAAATTTTTTTTGTCATTCTGTTGTCTTAGTAAAATAATGATTTTAAAAAAAAATTTTTCCTTAAAAAATTTTTTAATTGTTAATAATTGTTTTTTTCATTTATCCACCGTTTAAATTATTTATTAAGAAATCATTTTTTTTTTAAAAATCATTATTTACAATTCTCAATATAATCATGAAAAAAAATTTTTTTTTTATTTAAATTTTCATTGTTTATTTTATAAACAATTTGTTATAAACAAATTTCCACTTTCATTATATTTTTTTCCGTAGCTTTAAAAAATTACAAATACAGCCGTGTGCATTAAAGTTGTGAAAAAAATTTTTCTCTATTTTTTATTGAATTTTAAAATACTTTACCCAATCAAAGTTGAAGCAGTCAACTATTTTATCTATTTATAAATTGCTATAACTTTTAAACTATTGAAGATACGGTCTTAGACATTCAAGCCGATCTTTTAGACAATTTATTGATTTATATAATAAATTTTTCAAATGCTCGATATCTATTATGGTTCAATTTTTATAAGCATTTGTTTATAAAAAAATGCTTTATTTGAATCTTTAAACTATTATATCTTTCAAACTATTGAAGTTACGGCTTTTATGATTCAACACAATTTTATAGAGTAATTATTGGACTACTTAAAAATAATTTTTTTATATTTTTAGTTTCATTTGTTTATCATTTTTTTTTATTTATCCAAATTATTACACGGTTAAGGGTACGTTTTATGGATTTTATTGACTTTATACTCACACACACAACAGATTGTTCCATGAAGATATTTTTAGTCAGGAAATCTATACTTGCTAACTGTCAAGGCGACTTTTCTGTAAAAAGTTCATTCAATTCTGTAAATTTCTTCCAGGCTGCACTACTGGCAAAAATTTTAAGTTTTTGCTTTGACAAACGTTCAGTAATAAATTGAAAACTCCAAAACTAAATGAAAATAGCAAGAACAACATTAGTTATTGGTGTCAGGTAGGAGTAGAAAGTCAATAAAATCCATAAAACGTACCCTTAACCGTGTAATAATTTGGATAAATAAAAAAAAATGATAAACAAATGAAACTAAAAATATAAAAAAATTATTTTTAAGTAGTCCAATAATTACTCTATAAAATTGTCTTGAATCATAAAAGCCGTAACTTCAATAGTTTGAAAGATATAATAGTTTAAAGATTCAAATAAAGCATTTTTTTATAAACAAATGCTTATAAAAATTGAACCATAATAGATATCGAGCATTTGAAAAAATTTATTATATAAATCAATAAATTGTCTAAAAGATCGGCTTGAA
The DNA here is from genome assembly GCA_030273425.1 of Microplitis manilae. NCBI lineage: Eukaryota > Metazoa > Arthropoda > Insecta > Hymenoptera > Braconidae > Microplitis > Microplitis manilae. The sequence continues at coordinate 12,880,131 of CP092727.1, read as the reverse complement.
TGTCTAAGACCGTATCTTCAATAGTTTAAAAGTTATAGCAATTTATAAATAGATAAAATAGTTGACTGCTTCAACTTTGATTGGGTAAAGTATTTTAAAATTCAATAAAAAATAGAGAAAAATTTTTTTCACAACTTTAATGCACACGGCTGTATTTGTAATTTTTTAAAGCTACGGAAAAAAATATAATGAAAGTGGAAATTTGTTTATAACAAATTGTTTATAAAATAAACAATGAAAATTTAAATAAAAAAAATTTTTTTTCATGATTATATTGAGAATTGTAAATAATGATTTTTAAAAAAAATGATTTCTTAATAAATAATTTAAACGGTGGATAAATGAAAAAACAATTATTAACAATTAAAAAATTTTTTAAGGAAAAATTTTTTTTTTAAAAATCATTATTTTACTAAGACAACAGAATGACAAAAAAAATTTTTCAAAAATATTCAATTTGTCTATTTGTTTATAAAAATTTTTAAACAATTCATCTTAAAAATTTTTTAGCTAAGCTACTAAACGCAATATATGAATACAAAAACAACCACAATTACAGATTTCGGAAAAAAATTTTTTTATAACATTAGCCGGATATTTCAATTTTTGATAACTTCGAAAATCATTATAAACAAATGAAAAAACTTTTATAAACTATTACAACGGAATCTTGTTTATTATTCATATAACAAGAGCTCCCAAGAGAAAAAAATTTATAGACACTTTTTTTAAACATTTTTAAGAGATTTTATAAAAATTCAAAGTCTCCGAAAAATTTGTTAATTAACAATCAAATAACTTAAACAAAAATCGAGCTAAAAATTTTTTTATGCGGGGTTATATTCCTTCAGGTGTCTAGATGACACTATAATTTTTTCAGATTTTTAAATTAATATTTTATGTTATAAAAAAATTATTTTATGTTGCATACTTTGTACGGCGACGACGCGCAGGCGCCGAAACGGCCGCGCGGAGCCCAACTTTCAACGTCAAATTAAAATTATAAATAATGGAGCTACAACTGGGGAGTCGAGACTTTTTAACTGAAATTTTCTCCTCTTTTAGGATCTTTTTTTTAATTTCAGTTATCTTTAATACTTTTGAAGTTATAGCTAAAAAACGGAGACTCCCTTTTTGTCTCTTCGTTTTTTGTTTATAACAAATGGAATTTTTAATGGCGGATAAAAAAAAAAATACCCATTTCTCAGAATGAAATTCTGAATCCAATGCACCAATCGCCGTATTTTTAAGAGTGGTTTAACGATTTTTCGCAGAAAACTCACTTCTCGACTAGACTAATAAAGAACAAACAAGAAATACAAAAGAAAGTAAGTGATAAAACCAACGATTCGACCGACGAAGAAATTGAAAACCAACCAAAAATTATTAAACGTAAGAAAAAGGTGAAACAAATTCAAAAAAGAAAAGAAACAAAAAGTCAAGATTTAAGTCAAGAAAGTGTGAGTAGTTCTTTAAGTTCAGACGAAAATATTGAAAATATAATAAACGAACAAAACAATAATAAAAAAGATTCATCAGATCATAGCGATTCAGATATTAAAGAAAATTTAGAAACGGGAAATATTCGTAATATAATTGATATTAAAGATTATTTTCATTTCAGAAAAGATAATTTAGCTTATTTTATCAGTACCAATGGTGAACCATGCGATAATGGCGCAATTAAATTAAAAGAGTTGAATAAATTACCGACATTTAAAAATTTAGAATTAGGAAAAGTAGTTGAAAAGAAAATTAAAAATAAATATTATTTTGCTTTGCCTATTCGTGAAAAAGAAAAAAAGAATCAATTGCAATTTTAATTGAAAATTTAAAAGTAATTTTTGAAAATTTAAAAGAAACTTTAGAAAAATTTAAATTAAAAACAGTAAGTTTCGCAAAAAGTGAAAATATAGAAAATTTACCGTGGAATAATATTATAACAGAATTAAAAAATGTTTTTGACGGAACTGATATTAAAATTATGATTTGTTTGGGCACAATTATTTATGTTCCTAATGAAAAAAGAGATGAAATTTTTTATGAAATGCATAAATCGTCAATTGGGGGTCATAAAGGGGTTACTAAAACTTATCAAAGAATTAAAAAAGATTATTATTGGGAAAATTTGAAAAATGATATTCAACGTAGAATTCAGCAATGTTTAGATTGTCAATTAAAAAAATTAGTTCGTGTAAAACATAGAGAACCTATGATTATTACTGATACTCCAGCCTCGTGTTTCTGGAAAATTTCTATGGATATTGTCGGGGCAAAACAAAAAACTAAAAGGGGAAATGAATATATTTTAACTATTCAAGATTTATTTTCTAAATTTTGCATTGCAGAAGCATTACCTAACACTTTAGCTACAACGATTTCAACTGCTTTTGTTAAAAGATTTATTTGTTATTTTGGTCCGCCAAAAATTATTCTAACAGACCAAGGTCGTAACTTTTTAAGTGCTATTTTAAAATGCGTAGCAAAACGATTCGGCATTAAAAAACTTAAAACTACAGCTTATCATCCACAATCTAATGGTTCATTAGAACGATCACATCACACATTAAACGAATACCTTAAACACTACTCATCCATTGATGAAGAGTGGGACGAATGGATCGAGTTAGCAACATTTTCATACAATACAAGTTATCATGAAGCAATAAAAAATACACCTTATGCTATTGTCTTTGGACAACAGTCTAGATTACCTTCAAGTGAACCTATAAGAGAATGTGAACAATTACCTACAATGCAAGGTTATTTAATTGATTTAATCACAAGATTACATGGGATAAGATTATTAGCTTATCAAAATTTAGTTGACGCTAAACACAAATCTAAAAAATATTACGATAAACATTGTAATCCACAAAATTTGAAAGTAGGTCAATATGTATTTTTACAAAGTGGACCAAATCCAGGTAAAACAAAAGATCATTACTCTGGACCACACAAAATTCTTGAAATTTTGGGTAAAGGAAATGTAAAAATTCAAACAGAAAAAAGAATTCAAATAGTTCACATGAATCGATTGAGATATTCATTCATAAATCCAGAAATTACACCAATTAAAAAAACACGAAAACAAAAAAAAAAATAGCGATGAAGAAAATTCTAATTAATTTATGTTTACAGATGATTATCAATATCACTTTTGCGATTTATTTTATTTTATTATGGCCGTCATCAGTGAGTGGAATAATTGGGTATGATTGCGGAAAATTTTCATCAAATTCAACTACAATTTCAATTACAGAGGTGGGAGATTGTGATATTCATCCTAAAGAAATAAATACAACAGAACCGTTTATTCAATTATTACAATTAAAAGAATATTCTTTAACAAAAGTTATTCAATGTAAAATCGAAGTAGATCGAAATATTTATTATTGCGGGGCTTATTCTCATATGTCAGTCGTACATAGTGGACATATGGAATATATTGAAGAAATTTCAAAAGAAAGATGTTTAGATATTCATAAATCGGGTTCATATAGATTCGGTACGTTATTTATAACCAGTTTAAAAATTAATAGCACAACTACGCGTGGTGCAACACTCGCAGGATCAATCGGTAATGATGGGACGTGTAAAGGGGGCAGTTATTCAGATTTTTATGGAAGTTGGAGTGATATCGTCGCTCAAGGAGTTTTAAAAATAACAATACAAGAATATTTCGCGGAAGTTAAATATGAAAATGATAAAGTTTATTTAAAATCGGGTTTAACGTGTACTTTATCTGATTTATCTTGTTTAGATTTAGAGGGAGGGTATACTTTTTGGGACTATATTCCATCACATAAATGTGATTTTCAAAATTTTGGGGTTTTATATACGGGTAAAGTAAATAAAACATCTGAGAAAAATTCAGATAAGCATGAAATTGTTTATTCTTTAGAATCAAATGGAGTAACATTTGCATTAACTACCACAAATGTTGAAATTATTTGTGGCTATAAAATAATCAGAACTGAACATCCAAAATTATTTATCTTTGAAACATCAAAGAATGATTTAATGTTAAGTAATAAAATATCAATAGAAAATTTAGATTTATTTGCATATATTAATTCTAAGTTTGTATACGTAGAAAAATTTATACAAAAACAAATCAAACAATTATATTATGATGTATTAATTCATCGTTGTATGTTAGAACGTAATACTTTAAAAAATTTGTTATCAATTGCGTCAAGTAAACCAGACGAGTTTGCTTACAATTATATGAAAGGACCAGGTTATATAGCTATAATGTCAGGTGAATCAATAAATGTTGTTAAGTGTATACCTGTTGAGGTATCAGTTTACCCAAGAAGTGAGTGTTATAACGAATTACCAGTGAAAAAAGGAAATGACAGTTACTTTTTAACTCCAAAGACAAGAATTTTAGTAAGAAAAGGTACTCAGATTGATTGCAATCCACTTTTTCCACCTTTATTTTTAATAGATGGATCATGGTATAAATTTACACCTAATCCAGTTGAAGTTTTACCACCAAATAAAATTCAACCATTAACTAAGCCAACATGGAAATATACTTCTCCAAAATTCTTAGCTACAAGCGGAATTTATTCTGAACAAGATCTCGACAAATTAAGACATAGAATTATGTCTCCAGTGGAAAAACCAGCAATTTTAAGTAATATTGCTAGAGGAATGGATGGTTTGCATTTTGCAAATCAAGGTGAATCAATATTAAATTTATTTGATACAAATGCTTTACAAAAATTAGCTGATTCAGCATGGGAAAAAACATGGGGAAAATTTTTAATTTTTGGATCTGCAAGTGCAGGAATATTTAGTATAATTATGATTATACGACTAGTAAAATTTTCATTTGACACATTACTTCATGCTTTTCAAATTCGAAAATCTTATGGATGCTCTTTTTATATGTGTCTATCATTTTGGGATGCTTGTACTAATTTCATTTTAATAAAAGCACAAGAAAATAATATAAATAATATTCATAAAAGTATTAATAATAATAATAATACAAATTCAAGCAACGACGAAAATGTTGAATTAGTTATAATTCAACAACCAACACAAAATCAAGAAATTCAAACAATAAATGAAAATACTGAACCATCAGCACCATCAACAGAGGAAAAAATTTATCCAAGTTTACCAACAAATCAAGAAGAAAATAATGGAGCAAGAATTATTCAAAAAACAACTAGCATGTTCCGTTTATCCTCATAAAATAATTTTAAATTCAATTATAAAATTACTAAGAACTCACAACTAACAAATTTCAAATTTTAATATTTTTATTTTATAATTTTAGTAATGATACTTAAATTAAAAGTATTATTACAGATGAAAATTCCTGCCGGAGTACTCAAGCAGATGAAAGAAGACGAAGAATTAGACGCATTATATGGAATTCCACATACAAGAATTCCTGGAAGAAATTTAAAATTTTATGCAAGTTTGATAACATCATATTGTACCATGCCAAGGGAAATAGTGAAAGAGTTTTATCACAATGACTTTGATAACGCATCAATGTGCGGAAATTGTTTAAAAGACTGTCCAATGATTTTTACGAAGAGATTTAAATATTGCAATCAAAACTGGCATCGTTTATATCCTTATAAAATTTCGGGAGATTGTATTAAGTGCGGTGAAGTGTTAATAAACCAAAAACCGGGATATATTTGTGAAGATTGTGCGAATACTTGGGTAAACTATCGTGACATTTTAGAAAATAAGTATTTTATTGATATTTATGTGTAATTTAGTCTCTTAAGAAAAAAATAAATATCATTGTTATCAATATTGTTAATAAATAAGTATATATATAAAAAAAAAAAAGAAAACAAAAAAAAAAAAAAAAAGAGAGAAAAAGTATAAAAATGAAAAAAAAAAATAAATAATAGAAGGAAAAATAATAATTAATTATTGATATAAAAAAAAATATATATTTTCACATTTTTAATATTTCAATTTATTATTAAATAAAAAAATAAATTAAAACAATATAAAAATACATAAGAAATTAAATATAATAAATTCATAAGTATTTCTTAATAAAAGTATATATATATTTATTTATCGATTACTTTCAAGGTAGCTTTCTGTAATATGATAAATAATCGATACATTACCATCTTTGCGCTGGTAATGTTCTTAGCGCGGGAGGGTAGCGACGCGCGCAGTCGTCGCGAGATTTAAATTTTTACATGTATCTGTATACATATATATATTCATACATATTCTTTATAAAAATCATATGCAATATATATATATACATATCCAATATATACAATTAATTTAAAAACATATAAAAAAAAAAAAAAGTATACGAATAATCAATAATTATAAACAATAAAAATAGAAATAGAATACATCATCTAAAAAAAATAATAATAATAATAAAAAAAAAAAAAAGAACTAAAAAAAAAAATAATAAATAAGCCACAAAAATATTTATATACATATATATTATTATTATTAAAAATAATTCATTAAATATTATTTTAATATTTTATACATGTTAAGTTTTAAGTCATTGGAATGCGTGCAAATCCAATGCATAAGTCGCGTTATCGCAAAAGGGGTCTCATATGACACCCCTTCCGCATAAAATTTTTTTAAAAAAATTTTGAGTAGGGATGTTACCAAGCGGTAACAGCCTCTACATTTTTGCAAATATGTCATTAAGTATTCAACCTTCAACACGGTAACACATATTTTTTTTTTATATATAATTAAATAAATAAAAAATTATATCAATATACGAATAAACAGAAACAAAAAAAAAAAAGTTTTTTTTTTTACAAAAAATATAATAGTAATAAATAACCAGAAAGAAGAAAAAATAAAAAATAAAAAAAAAAACACAAGGTAAAAAAAAAAAAATATTAATTAACTATTAGTTGCATTATATATATACATATATATACATATATTAACAATAATAGATATAAAAACAATAATAATTATCATTTTTAACTAATATTTAAGATGTCTGATTACCAAGCCGGTTTCGTGGAATTACGAGTTGTAGAGATGATCGATGCTCGTGAATTACCTGAAATTTTTAAGGGAATTGAGATGGCTTCCTGCATGAGGAAAAAACCCAACATAGTCAACAGAATTATGATCAAGGATTATGGACTTCCATCAGAAAAAATGATATGTGTTAGCTGTTACGTTAAATTATTTCAAGAAAACGAGGAAGAATGTGAAAAATATCAAGGAATTGTGAGATACCATAAATTGTCAATTGAAGGAAAAGAAAATTGTGAGGAGTGTGGTGTAAATTTAGTGGAAAAAGATGATGCAGGCAATTGCAATTATTGTAAGCAATTGTTCCTGTTAAAGGAAGAAGAATTATTTGAAAAAAAATCTTTACATGTAGAAAATGAGTGGTAAAAAAAAAAAAAAAAAAAAAAAATTTTATCTGTTTTTGTAGTCAGTTACAGTAACAGTAATCGGTAGGAATGTAGTAGTTGATTATAGAATAAATAGTTATAAAACATAAATAAAAAAAAAAGAATTAAAAAAAAAAAAAAAAGATTAACATTCCTATATACAAATACATTTATAATTCAATGTAAGACAAATTTAAATTTAAATAAACAAAATTTTATTTTACAATCAATAAAAATAATAACTAAACACAAATAAAAATTCCTCAAATCCTAAATAAAAAAAATACCGTAGAAAACTTTACGAAATCAAATTATATACATATAAATTTCAGTTCTGATTATTAAAGAAAGGAGTAAGTATGATAAAAAATAAAAAAAAATATATATCAAAGTATTATGAAAATTTTTAATTAATAAATAATAATAATAAATGTAATAATGATAATAATAACACAAACAATATTTAAAGAAAAGAAAAAAAAAAAAAAAGTTTGTAAGTATAATACAAATTATATATATATATATATGGAATAAGTATGGAATAAACATTAACAACAAAACCAAAAAAAAAAAACATAAAAAAAAAAAAAAAGAAAAGAGAAGAGAATTATAAGGAAATTTTTTTTTTATATATAAAAAAAAAAAAAAAAAGGGGGGTATATTTTTTTTTTTTTTTTTTTTTGAAAATGATAATTTAATAAACTTTATAAATATTTGTCATATATTAAAAATATATGACAAATGACCAACAGTGGGGGTGTGACGTCACGACGTCGTATTCTTACTGTCAATCAACTTATTAAAAAAATCGTACATGTTATGCCATCTGGCTATACATGAATAAATTGATTAGCAAATGACTTCCAGCCATTGTTACGGCTGATGATTTTTGAATTTGAATTTAGATTCAAATTATTTTATGAAATATTGTTGTTAATAATTATAAATATGAAAATAAATTTTTCAATATTAAAAAATAAATGGTTATGAAATTTGAATAAATTCAAATTATTATATTTGTCAATTATTAATAAAATGAAATTTATTAATAATTGAATTAAAATTGAATAAATAAAATATTGAAATAATAAAAATTATGAAATATGAAATGTGAAATAAATAGTGAATAAATGAAATAATGAAATGATAAAAATGATGAAATATGAAATATGAAATAATGAAAAGAAATAATGAAATGAATTGATGAATTATATAAATAAAGAAATAATAATAATTAATAAATAAAAATGAAATGAAATTATGAAATATGAAAAGAATATTACCATAAAAGGTATGAAATAAAATTTTAAACAATAAAAATATTTGTTATAAAAATATTTGAGAATTAATTATTAATAATAAGTTTATTAATAATAAAATAAAAAAATAAATGAATATGAAATAAAATAAGAAAATGTATAATGAAATATAATGAAATAATAATTATTAATAAACAAAGTTATTAATAATTAAAATGAAATAAATGATAAAATATTTAAAAGAGTTTATTGTAATAAAGAAAAATACGAATCAATAAATATTGATTTATGAATTCGACTCCAATGCTTTATGCGTATGTTGCTAACTGCATTGGAAGTCATGAAAAATATATATATAAATAATAATTATAAAAATATTGATTTAATTATAGCCAATAAAATAATTGGTATAATTAAATAATTATTGGAAGGATGTTACTACCTGGTAACAGCTCTTCTGGAAATCAAAAAAGTTTTCAGTTTCCTAAGTAAGCTCATTCGTCATTGACGAAATTTTAATTATTTAAAGGCACAGTCCTTAATTTTATTAAATCATTGTAATGTGATTTAATTATTTATAAACTGAATTATAAAAATATAATTCAGAATATTTTTAAATAATTATTGAATTATTAAAAGTAATAATTTATTTTATTAAAAAAATAATTTTGATAAATATTCCATCAATTATCAAGTTCAAGTTGAATTATTTAAATATAATTCATTCAATAAATAAAATTCAATATTGATAAAATTCCATCAATTATCAAGGGTTAAGAAGGAAGAATAATAAATAAAAATCAAATAAATAACTATTGATAACAATAATAATCATCAAATAAATCAAGGTAACAATTTAATTAAATAAATAATTAATTATTCAATTTAAAATAATAAATTGATTGATTTTAAATAAATTAAATAACAAGTGAAATCGAGAGTTAAACCATTTTATAAAAGTGTTAAAATTGTAAATTGCATTTAATTGTCTAATGCAAATTAAATTTTGTTTTGTAATAATTTTTAAATAATTGTTTTGATTTTAATAAATTTGGAAGTTGTTTTAATTTTGCTTTTATTATTTTACTTAATTAATTAAATTTTATTTTACTTAATTTTTATTATTTTAATTTATCTCTTAGACAACGAAACCATTTTTAATTTTTATTTTCTTTTAATTTTAAATAAACAGTCATCCTTATAGCTCCGTCCCAGTTATTTCGCTCGGCGAAGGCTAAACAGGAGCGCTACTCTTAATATGTGTTATTTTGACGTAACAATCAGATTCAATAAGGAAATAATAATTTTTAAAAAATTATTTTCCGATTGAATCTGATTGAAACTGATAGCGAAAAATCCAATCAGTTTCTATCAGATTTAATCAGAAAAAATTAATTTTTGAAAACTTATTTTCCGATTGAATCTGATAGAAGCTGATAGAGAAAAATCCAATCAGTTTCAATCAGATTTAATCGGAAAATAATTTTTTTAAATTATTATTTTCCGATTGAATCTGATAGAAACTGATAGAGAAAAATCCAATCAGTTTCAATCAGATTCAATCGGAAAATAATTTTTTAAAAATTATTATTTTCTGATTGAATCTGATTGAAACTGATTGGATTTTTCTCTATCAGTTTCAATCAGATTCAATCGGAAAATAAGTTTTCAAAAATTATTTTTTTCTAATTAAATCTGATAGAAACTGATTGGATTTATCGCTATCAGTTTCAATCAGATTCAATCGGAAAATAATTTTTTAAAAATTATTATTTCCTTATTGAATCTGATTGAAACTGATAGAGAAAAATCCAATCAGTTTCAATCAGATTCAATCGGAAAATAATCGAAAATTAAAATTTTTTTTCTCTGATTGAATCTGATTGAAACTGATAGAGAAAAATCCAATCAGTTTCAATCAGAAAATACTAAATATTTTTTTCTGATAGAATCTGATTGAAACTGATAGAAAGTCAATCAGAACCCTCGAACGCTCCCGAACATTTCTGATTGGAAATTTGTTTCTGATTGAAACTGATAGAATTCTGATTGAGTTTCAATCAGATTCAATCGGAGTTTTTAATCAGGGATATTTACACGATAAAAAATATTGCAAATCATTCATATACAATGCAAATAACAATGGTCCCAGTACACTACCCTGCGGTACACCATTGCTATTAAACATCCATGATGAATATTTTTGATTATATTTAACTGATTGTAATATATTTGTAAGATAAGAATTCAATAAATCTTTCGAAAAATTTAGAAGATGTATCATTTTTAAAAGCAATTTACGATTCACTGAATCAAAAGCTTTTGATAAATCAAAAAGCACCGCTACTGTGATATTGCCATTATCAATCCCTAATCTAATATCATCTGCAAATTTACTAACTGCAGTATGTGTACCAAGACCTTTTCTAAAAGCTGTCTGAGATATATCATGTAAGTTGTTATCATCCATATATTTAGTAATTTGATCATAAATAATACGCTCTAGTACTTTTGACAGTGAACAAAGAATTGATATTGGTCTATAGTCTTTAAAACTCACTGGTATTTTAATTTTTTATAATGGTAAAATATATGAGTATTTCCACAGCGAAGGAAATTGCTTCGATGTTATTGAACAGTTGATAATATTTTTAAGTAATGGTAATAAGACATTGATAAAGAGCTTATATGTTTTGATAGATGTTTTATCTGGTCCTTGGGCATTAGTTGTAATTTTCATTACCGCTTTTCTTATACTATATTCATTTACTTCTTTTAATTTAAACTCAACTAATTCCTTTTTGAATCCAGAGATACCTGTTATATTCTCATTATCAGAAACAAATACAGAATTTGAATTTAAATTAACATAGTAGTCATTTAATTCTTCAATATCCAATGGGAGACACACACAATTATTTTTTGACTATGGTAAACCTAATTTGTTAAGTTTACTCCATATAACTTTCGAATTATTAGCGATAGTAAATTTGTTTAACAGGTAATTTGCTTTATTTTTAGAAATTTTTTTTATAATTCTTCTACGTGATTTCGAAAATTTGGAATAGACAATTTTGTTATTACTTCTACGATAAGAATGATATAATCTATTTCTTTTTTTAATCATATTCTTTATACCACCTGTTATCCAAGGAGCAGAAGGTCTTTTTATAATTTTTCTAGTTATTGGTACATATTTGCTTATTAAGTCAGTCAAAAAGGAATTTAATAAAATTACTTTATAATCTACATTATCTATAAAGTCAATGCCATTACATTGAAATTTTTAATTTCGTTTTCCATAGATTTAATGTCTGCTTGACGCCAATTTCTAAATTCAATTACTCTTTTGTTATTTTTCTTATATGTATACTTGTAATTTATGAATATTAAATCATGATTAGACAAAAAGGGTTCTATTGACTGACCAGAGTTTATTAATTTATCTTTATCATCGACTATAGCTAAATCAAGCCACGTATGGGAATCAAGAACACGATGAGTTGCTCTAAAAGGCACTATATGCAATCCATGTTGAAGTATGGTGTTTTTAAAACATTGAATTCGGTTATTATTAACAAGTAGATTAATATTAAAATCACCCATAATAATACAATGATTATATCTTGGTAGATAGTTATTTATCTCTTCATAAAATGAATCAAAGTTAACACCTAAAAGAGGCCAATAAATTACAGCTATCAAGATTTTTGCAAAATTTGCCAACCATACTTCAACAATTAAATATTCTGGTGCTCCAATTTCTAAATAATTAGAGCAGGCTAATCTATTAACATTAAAGTTATTCTTAACATATTCAGTAACTCCACCACCTCTTCTTCCAACTCTATCATTTTGCAGTAATATATATGAATATCCCAGCAATTGGAATCGCATTGGAAGGCAATGCGATTCGATGCAATTCAATACTATTTTTGAAACTCAGTGTATCGCGTTGGAAAGTATTAAATCGTATAGGATTTTTAAAGCCCTGTAGATCATGCAGCTTAGAGGTCAACTAGATAACCAACTAAGATTCCTGTGTACCATGAGCCGTTAAAGTAGTAATAATTGAAATGAAATATCAAATCGAACTACTATTTAATTATCGCGGTCATTTATATAAAGGAAAAGCTTCTTATAAAATGAAAAATAATAACTGTTATCATTTAAATTTTATAAAAAAATTAAATTATATCGTCAATCCAACGATTATTTTACGGTAAATTAAAAAAAAAATATTAGATTACAAGTAAAAAATAAATTTTTTACAATAATTTGATTAAAATAAATATCCATTTATCGCTTGGTAATTTTTTAATTACACTTAACCGCGTAATTTTAGAGAAGACAATTTTAAAAATATTAATATTTGTTGAAAGCATTAGACATATTATTGTAGATTTGTTACATTTGTAATTATGATTTTTTATAATTGTAAAAAAAAAATATATAATACACTGGTTCGAAAAATTAAAGGATAGAAAAAAAATTGGTAATTTTTGGATGATTTTCAACATGCTGTAAGTCGGTAAAAAATGGTCGTAGAAAAAAAAAAAGCAAATTGTAGCCTCATGTTTCTAGTTTTCAGATCTGGACCTCAAATTGTTTTTATCATGCACAGTACTGGAGTAATCTCAAGAAATCCGACGAAAAAAAAATTTTCAAAATTTTTGCTCGTCTTTCAACAAGTCTATGGGCTTCAATAAATTTTTTTGAATAATCTGACCTTACGACTCTTAGGAAATTTCATGCCCTTTAATTTGGCGGCCTCAAAAAGTCTCTACGACGATTTAGCGCCAAGTTATCATTGATCAAAGCAAAAAAGTCCATTTGGGCTTCGATAATCAATAACTCCGGACGTATTGGTCGTACAGAGAATGAAAGTAGGGTTTAGAGAATCGGAAAACATTCTCTATGAGACGATATTAGTGGCTTTTGATTAGGGATGTGTGAATATCGTTCGAATCGAATCGAATAATACTATTCGATTCGAAAGTCGAATAGAATAATTCGAATTTACAAATTATTCGAAAAGTTCGAAAATCGCAGTGCCTCGAAATTTTCACGGTTTTTTCAGGATACTTGGAGGTTGAAAAAATAACGATAATATCCTTTGTTCATCCGTTATGTCCAAAGTTATAGGAAGATTTCCGAATATCCTTAAATATTGGAATTTTGACTTGTTTTTTAGAAAACATTATCGCTTAAAAAAAATTTTTCTCTATCAAAAGCCACTAATTTCGTCTCATAGAGAATGTTTTCCAATTTTCAAAACCCTACTTTCATTCTCTGTACGACCAATACGTCCGGAGTTATTGACTATCGAAGCCCAAATGGACTTGTTCGCTTTGATCAATGATAACTCGGTACTAAATCGTCGTAGAGACTTTTTGAGGCCACTAAATTAAAGGGCATAACATTTCCTAAAAGGATCATCAAGTCAGATTATCCAAAAAAATTTATTGAAGCCCATGGACTTGTTGAAAGACGAGCAAAAATTTTGAAAATATTTTTGTCGTCGGTTTTCTTAATATTACTTCAGAACCGTGCATGATAAATAAATTTAAGGTCCAGATCTGAAAACTAGAAACTTGAGGCTACAATGTGCTTTTTTTTCTACGACCATTTTTCACCGAGCTATAGCATGTTGAAAATCACCCAAAAATTTCCAACTTTTTTTCTATCACTTAATTTTTGGGACCAGTGTATTATACGTTTGCTAGTATTTACTCCAAAAAATAATAATTTTACTTGAAATACTTTTTTTTTATATAATTTTATGCTAACGAAATTCGTTTCAAATTAGTTTGCTTTGTCTATCTGACATTTATAATGTTAATATTTTAACAAAGTTTAATAGTTTGTATTTCTTGAATAAATAAATGCATGCCTTTAAAATAAATTACTTTCACAGTGATTCAATTTTTGTTTTTAGTGGATTATTTTACTAAAAAAATTCGATATCATTAAAATGATTGCAAAAGCTATAATTTTACTAGATGTTTTCTATTTACACAGTGTATTAAATAATTTTTTTTCCCTTAATAATTTTCAAGTCATAGATAATCGTAGTGAAATTTTTAATTTTCGGCTATCGGTAATCAAGAATTTCGGGTTAATTGGTAAAAAAATTTTCCTATGTACCCTATATCAACGTGTCGCATTGAATCGCATTGATACGGATTGACAAGACAGCCATTCCAAAAATAGGATTGAATCCTATTGAATCGGATAGAAAACTGAATGCGATTCAATGCGATCCCGATTGCTGGGATATACTTAATAATTATATAAATAAATATTGAAATTATTTATTGAATTATTAATAATAATGATTAATTTGAGGTTTGTAGAGAATGTAAGCTTAGTGTTCATATGTATATACATATATATTTAGTTGAATTGAATTGAATTGAATTGAATTTAACCGGGCACTCAGCTTGTGTTAGCCATTGTACCCGGGCCCATTGAGGACAATTGTCATAGTTGTCGGAGAGGATTGCGGTCCTGGTGATCATTGTTATTAAGCCTAGCCTCTTTGCCAGTCCACCTAACAATAAACTTAGCAAGCCCACTGTCCTTCCGACAACTATATATACTTTTAACTATTTCAGATACTATTGTTTGTGAGTTGATAAGTGGAGGAGACATAGTTTTTATTTCGGTGATTCCCCGCCCCGAGTCTAAGGAAACACGTCGCGGGACACAGCCGCTGTCAGTAGTCCCCACTAGTTCAGGAAGAACCGGGACCTGGCATTAGCTAAGCCCACCGTCGTACTCCCGTCGCTATGAGTCCTAGCCGCCAGCTGCCGTGGCCATCTTACGTCGTGTCCTTGTCGTCGGGGGGTCTTGTCGACCGAAATTATGTCACCTGGGAAGTTAATGTGGGTGTATTATGGTCCATCCTACAGAGCCCACTGTGTAAGATAAGGCACTTATACAATGGAGGACGCCTGTTATCCAAGGGCAACGTTGGTGGTGGAGGACTCCCTCTATTATTGCTTTGACACGTTGGCTTACACCAAAGCTAGAGGTTCTGCGAATGTTTATGGACCTCCGCCGCCATCAATGCTCGGCCGATACAGGTGTTCTTCTTCGATAAGAAGCCCCACACGCTAGCCTAGTCATAGAGGCAGCAGAGTCCTGCAGATTCGATCGAGTTTTTGTGTTCCGCCATCATTTTGTAATGAAGTCGGCGCCACTTCCACTCGCTCGAAAAATCGTCGGTATTTCACCACCAGGGGGCTGCCAATGTAATGCACATAAATAGTATTGTGAAAATAAAATTCATTGGTGCATGCCGGAATCGAACCTGGTCCAACGCTGTGGTAAGCAAGTACCTTGTTCGATAGGCTATTGCCAGCCCATATATTTAGTTAGTAATTATTTATCTACATAATTATTACTTATTATGTAAATAAATATTAAAATTATTTATTAAATCATTAATAATAATGATAATTAATAATAATAATAATTAAAAATAATATTAATATTAATAAAAAAATATTAGTAATAATAATAATAATAAATAATTAATTTGAAGTTTGTAGAGAATGTAAGTTTGGTATTCATGTGTATATATATATATATATATATATATATATATATATATATGTGGTGGTTTGGCTTCACTCTGCGAGATGGCACTGCACAACATGCCTCTCGCAATACCTCGTCCCTACACCTATTTCAATATATAACATTTCCAACACGTTACTTCCGACTCGGCGTCTTAGGTGGGGTATACGATAGACACACCTAACTGAGGAGTCTCAGCTATCGTATACTTAGACGAAACGCCTCTCCCCCACAAATACATTTTTCCTTCTCTCCTCTTCACATTCTCTCATTTGTACATACATCGCTCAATTGTAAATATTCTCATCTGTACAAAATTTCTTACACATTCATCATTTACTCACAACGTTGCACTCTTTGGTATGTAGCGATTTAGGCAGGGATTGCTTCAATCTAAACCTAAAGAGTCGTCGCTACATATATATATATATATATAGTAGAAGACATTTTTCAAAAATCATAAATCATAAACAAACAACTAACAACAACAGCATTAATATTAACAACATCAAACAACCAACAACAACAGCATCAATATTAATAAGGTACTTGCTTTTTAAATTATCATTAAGTAAAATATTATTAAGTTAATTATTTATTATTCACTTTGAAATAATTTTTTTTTTTTTTTTTTTTTTTTTATAGATGGAGAATGTGTTAACTTATGGTGCAATTTATCCAAGGAAATGGCTATGTTACACATTGGATGAATTATCAAATAAAATAAGGATGCAGTTGGAATCATATAGAGATTACGAAAATTTTGATGATGCAATCATCAGTATTGGCGGGACTACAACAATGATACAAATCAGCGATCGGAACATAAGCTGGTGGTTCCGTGTACCTGGTGATAAAATTCCGTCTCCATCAAGATACCGCTTCACCGGAAACCTGTTAGCGGAAATGTATCCAGACCTCGAGACATCATGGAGATGAGTTGGAAATGGTTAATGAAATTCCTGATCCTAATGCACATTTTTTATCGGAATATACTAAGTACGATTGCATATTTCCAAAAGTTTGGTCGAATTCCATTCCAACAGGTTATTTGATAGTATTAATAACACAACAATTTGAAGCTATAAATAATAAGAATGATGTTGATGAGGTAAATGCTACCACTATAGCAGAGGCACAAAAAATAAATAGAAAAAAAGAAGATATCACAATTCTATTATAAATATTAGATCAGTTGAAACCAAATTAATTATTAACGATGAAAACCACTACTGGTGGTTCCGCATGATAAAAGCTACGACAAACACACCAAGCTTCGACCAGTATTCATTTACTGGGACTGAGATATTTAGATTATGTGTGATGGGTATGGATAAGATGCGAAGGCAACAACACATGCAGCTTTTGATTGGCAACAACAACAACAACAACAAAAGGAAGGTGAGGATGAAACATCATCACTACCAGACACAATCATTTTGACTGATGATGATGATGAAATAAAATATAACTCAGATGGCAGGTGGAGTGTAAATACTCAAAGTGATGATGATGATGATGATGATGATGTTGATTATTAAATTTCTATTCGTTTTTATGTATTACTATTATAATTGCTATAACTATTGTTTTTGATTAAAATTTTCCACACACACACACACACACACACACACACACACACACACACACACACACACACACACACACACACACACACTGCACGGTAGGGAACCAGGCCAAGCATACTACTGGAACAAGAAACGGCATGGCTCTGCTGTCTGGAAATGCAGCAGAGAGTACGCCAAAGAGAGCAATTAACAAGAGTATTGATGGGCCTCATGCCCAAGCAGCAGCGATTGAAGCAAGCGCTGAAATGAAGAGAACGCAAGCATTGGAGCGCCTTGAAAAGCTGACCATTGAGCTACAAGAGTTTGTTCAAGCTAAGGTCAATATCCATAAGGAGATAAAGACCAAGACAACCGGTGTAGTCAATGCTCTTGGAAGATTCAAGAAACTGGACGAGGAAGAAGCAATGGACACTGGAGCCGACGGTGACGCTGAATCTGCTGCTGAGGACCAGAGTGAAACTGACACAAGGCCTGGAAAGAGAAAGGACCGAGATTCTCCAGAGCCAACCGTCAAAGTTACAAAGAAGAAGGACCTGAAAAAAAGTCCTCCCCATCAACTGGCAGGGCAGGGCGACGAAACCAAGAAGACGACTGACTGGGAAAAAGTACAGTCTAAGAAGGAGACGAGAAAGCGAACTAGAGAGCAACTTTCGAAGCAGCCGCCGAAGGAGCCCAGGCCAGAGCCTAAGCGGAAAAAACCACGCAAATGGATCAGACCCGACGCACTGATCATCCGCCCGGCCGAGAAAACAAAGTATGCCGAGATTCTGCGTCGCATAAAGCAGGACGTCCCAGATGAGCAGGCTCGTTCAAATGTGGATAAGATCAACAAGACCAGAAGTGGAGACTTGTTGATTACGATTTCAAAGAAGAGCATTGACAAAGGCCAAGGTCTGCAAAAGACGATCGCGGACATCCTTAAGGAGGAGGCCAAAGTGATTTGCAAAGGGCCACAGGAGACTATCGAGATCCGAGATGTCGATGATGACACAACGAAAGAGCATATTCAGATCGTTCTAAAGAGGGAAGCTGGAGAAAGTTGTGAAATCCCGCTAGAGGCAATCAAGATCCGTAAAGCCTTTAGGGGTACACAGACAGCCACAGTGTCACTACCAGCAGCTGCAGCACAAAAGTTACTGGAGGGAAACTGCAAAATAAGGATAGGCCGGTCGAATTGCCGAATGAGAGCAACGAAGAGACCCATACAATGCTTCAAATGCTGGCACTTTGGGCACATCGGAACTCAGTGCAAAAGCAAAATCAACCGGCCTCAGCACTGCATAAGATGCGGAAAAGAAGGACACAAAATTGCTGATTGTAAAAATATAGCTGAATGTGCACTGTGTGTTGAACGGCACGGCGTAGAAAAGGCGACGCACCATGCAGGTTCGAATAGATGCCCCGTCTTCCAAGAAGCGCTCCAGAAGATAACGAAGCCAAGAACATGAAGATATTGCAGCTCAATCTCAATCATTGTAAGGCTGCGCACGACCTGATCATGCAAACTGTGCGCGAATTAGAGGCAGACGTAGCACTTATAAGTGAGTCTTATAGACACTTGAGTAATCAACCCTGGGAATCCGACAGCACTAATAAAGCCGTCATCTGGTCCTGCGGTAAATGTCCTTTTCAGAGAACAGCCAACAACAAAGAAGCCGGCTTCGTAGCAGCATGGGTAGATGGCCTCCGCTTCTACAGCTGCTATGCACCACCTAGTCTCTCTAATGAACAGTTTGAAGACTTTCTTGATCGGCTAACTGAGGACGCAAGAAAATACTTTCCCGTGGCAATAACTGGTGACTTCAACTCCTGGGCAGCAGACTGGGGCAGCAAGTTCACTAATACACGTGGAAAAGCACTTCTCGAGGCAATGGCCACACTGGACGTGATCCTTCTTAACACCAGTGACACGCCAACCTATACCAAAGGAGAGGCAAGCTCAATTGTCGACCTCACATTTGTCAGCAGTTGCTTAGCCCGAAGAGGTTTTGTTTCTTGGAAAGTATTGAACATCTACACAGCCAGTGACCATAGTGCGATACTATGGGAAATATTAACTGGTCAGAAACTAACAAGAGGCAACAAGAGCACTAGCGCGGTTGGGTGGAAAGTTAAATCTCTCGACCCCACTGCTTTAGTCGTAGCCTTAGACTGCGATCCGATCATGGTAGAAACTGCGGAGGAGAAGGCCAAGGACCTAATGAGAAGAATCACCCAGGCTTGCGACGCTAGTATGTCTCGGAAACGTGGTATGAACTCAAGACCTTCGGTGCACTGGTGGAACGATCACATTAGCACTCTACGCTCAGAGTGTCTTAAAAAAAGAAGAAAGTCTCAGCGTGGCTATAGACGACCTAACTCCGCAGAGCTGTTGGCAGAGTATAAAAAGGCCCGTCGAGAACTCAACAGAGCCATCAAAGAGAGCAAAAGACGCTGCTGGAAGGAACTGGTCGCAGAGGTCGAGAAAGATCCATGGGGCAGACCGTACAAAGTGGTTATGACCCACCTGAAATGCCAGCCAATGCCATCACCTACGTGTCCACAGCTCCTAGAGAAGATTGTTACTGCGCTGTTTCCCCAACAGCCGGTATTCACCTACAAGTTGGAGCAGCTCAACCCTGAAGACATCCCAACTATCACGTTGGATGAGTTGATAGAGGCAGGCAATCGAGTAGGGAACAATAAGGCACCGGGATTGGACGGAATCCCTAATATTGCCATGAAATCAATCCTTAGGGCAGCATCAACATTATTCCTGGACGTCTATGATACATGCCTGAAGGAAGGGGCTTTTCCCCAGACGTGGAAACAGCAACGGCTAGTGTTACTTCCGAAGGGAAAAGAGCCGCCGGAAGAACCATCATCCTACCAACCACTCTGCATGTTAGACACGGCCGGCAAGATATTCGAACGCATAATTCATTAGAGAATAGAGGCTTTAGTCGACCCACTCCTGGCAGAGAACTAGTTCGGTTTCCGAAAAGGACGGTCAACTCTGGATGCAATCAAATTGGTTGTTGATACAGCCAAGGATGCAATCGCTGGAAAGAGATGGAAGAGTGGAAAGAAGAAATACTGCTTGGTGGCTGCTTTGGACATCAAGAATGCCTTCAACTCCGCTAACTGGGACTGTGTTATGCGGGCTCTAGAGGAAAAAAACGTACCTGGATACCTTCGCAGGATAGTAGCGAGCTACTTCACGAATAGGGTCCTGAAATATGACACGAAGAACGGTACGGAAGTGTATGAAATCTCCGGAGGAGTACCACAGGGATCAGTCTTAGGTCCTCTGCTCTGGAACATCATGTATGATGGCCTCCTGAGAATAGCATTGCCCACGGGAGTCAAACTTGTAGCATATGCGGATGACGTAGCTGTCGTGATCGTCGCAAAGCACCTCGAAGGGATAGAAATGGCATTTGATATTACATTCAGGCGAGTCAATTTGTGGATGAACATGATGAACTTGCAACTAGCCAAGCATAAAACCGAGGCAGTGCTCATCACTAGCAAAAAAACCGTAGAAACCATTAAGTTGAGAGTCGGAGAACAAGAAATCATATCACAACCATTTATCCGTTATCTGGGAGTGATGCTGGATGCACGACTCAATTTCAAGCAGCAGGTGGAACATGTCAGTGCCAAAGCGTCAGTAGTGAGGGCTAGTCTCGCACGGCTGATGCCTAACATCGGAGGCCCAATGCAGAGCAGGAAGCTATTATTGTCATCAGTAGTCACATCAGTGCTCACTTATGGAATATCCATTTGGGCTGATGCACTGGAAACCCAAGAATCATGGAGGAAAGCTGGACCAGTATACCGACTAAGTGCCCTACGAGTAGCTAGTGCCTTCCGCACTATATCAGAAGAAGCAGTGTGCGTCATTGCTGGAACCCTACCTCTTAGAATTCTAGCAGAGGAAAGACGGGCCCTTTACTAACGAAAAAAGTCAACTTCACTGAGTCCTGAAGAACTTAGAATTGAAGAACGGCGAAAGAGCATAGGCCGATGGCAATTACAATGGGATGCTGCAGAGAAGGGCAGGTGGACGCACCGTCTTATACCTCGGATCGACATTTGGCTTAACCGGAATCACGGTGAGGTCAATTACTATCTTACGCAGATGTTGTCGGGACATGGGTGTTTTCGGGAGTACCTACACCGCTTTAAGCACGATGACTCTTCGGAGTGCCCGTCCTGCCCGGGAGTTGCTGAAGATGCGGAGCACGTCTTCTTTGTATGTCCTCGCTTTAATCCACAGCGTGAAGAGTTGGAGAGGATCCTGAACCAGAGAATGCAACCAGATTCACTAGTGGAGGCAATGTTGTCATCAGAAGCTGCCTGGAACGCTACCAACACGTTTGTAACAGAAGTCCTCAAAGAATTGCGTTCCACCGAAAGAAGAAGAGCAAATAGCAGAAGATAGAAGGAAGGTAGTTAACACCTTAGCCACCAGAAGGAAGAGCAGTAGCTAGATCCTCCCTTTACGAAGTAATGCCTAACGGCGGTTTCCATGAGGGATTAGAGGAAAGAAGGAAAAGGGGTTTAGGGTTTAGTGGGTAGGGGCGTCAGCGTCGAGTTTTAGTATGACGCTGCGTCGAGTCGCCACATATCCGGGCCAACATCTATGCCTAGAATCCGTAAAAAGGATTCTCCCCCCTTAAATAAAAAAAAAAAAAAAAAAAAAAACACACACACACACACACTGCATAAATTTTCTATCATTATTTATTTATATTAGCTTTGAGTAATTATTTAAATGTTTCAAATAAAAAAAAAAAAATTTTGATAATTTTATTTAAATATATAATTAAAAAATCTAAATTACTCTCTAATAAAAAAGATTTTTTTCATTTAAAATTCCCTCCTACTTGATCATAACTTTCAACCATTTAAAAGCACCGCGCACTCTACTGAGTTAACGCAAAAAAAAAAAATCATTCAAATTAGCCCGCGTATATTTTAAACGTCTTTGACCGTTGTTGCTGCTTGCGACGGCTCCTTTGCACCACGGTTACTAGAGTAGTATTTCTAGTAACCTATTCTAGTAACCTTACCCTGCACCTTTCTCCAAGCATCTTTGCTGCTCGCGGCGGCTCTTCTCCCCTCCCTCCAAGCATCGCTGCTGCTCGCGGTGGCTCCTCTGCACCAAGGTTACTAGAGTAGTATTTCTAGTAACCTATTCTAGTAACCTTACTCTGCACTCTCCTCTAAGCATCGCTGCTGCTAGTTGCGGGAATTTTAAACGTCAGTGTGATGTCGCTCACATAGCTACACTTGCGCAAAATGACGTTTGAAATTGCCGCCTATAGTACTTTCATTGAAAACACACACAAAGGTAGCTTGAAGCATCAAACGCGCATGCGTAAACAAACATTCAAACTTCCTACACACTTCTATTATTTTATTTTTTCTATCTTTTTTTATAATTACATTCTATATATTATAAAAAAACAAATTTATTGTTCAGAAATATATGATTTAAATCTATAATGTATGCATAGAGAATACATAACAATTAAAAACATATTTTGTATATTAGAAGTTTTTATTTTATTATTAAATAAAAAGAAAATATACATAAATTTAGAACCATGATAAAAAATATTTTTTAACTATAATAAGTTCTTTGCATAATAATTCAAGATCGAGTAACAAATTCAAATTTATTGTATTTAGATCCATGAAATAAAAGATAAAGATTTTCTTGTGACACCATATCAATAAGAGTTTTTATTTATCTTCCTGAGCTATTAATTCGTTGTTTGTTCTTGCAGGAAAGTAAATTGGAAATTCATCATCCACGTTGGCAATTACTTTAGGTCCATATTGCGTTGAATTTTTTTTGATTTTAGTTATTTTATATGTCTTGTCAGCTTCCAGTTCCTCAAGTTTTTTAACAGGCAAGATGTAGGCCAAGGTGTTGATCTCATTAATTTTTCATAGATTCATCTTGAAAACTAGTAATTGAATTAATTAATTTTTCGGTCAATAACACATAATTTGAATGATATGAAAATTTGATACTTACTTGGTATTGAAACACACGATAAGCAATAATTAAGAAATAAATAGAATAATCTCTGCAATGAAATAATTCGGTAATATACCACAAGCTTTTTTTTTTCACAAACTGTTAACCAGAACGTTTCTCAATGTATACTGACTGCTGTGAGCTCTCGAGCTCAGCGCTCAGCTCAGTACCCCCCACTATAGCTTAAAAAATAAGTTCAGACTTGTAGAATGACGTCATTATCTAGAACATTCTATTGCGCAATTGAAATATGTTACTACGCAGTTGAAAATAGAAAAAACCAGTTCAGACTTGCCAGATGACATCATCTACTACGCAGTAGCTGAAAAAAGAGGGGAAAGAAACTAAACCACTAGATGACATGGCTTCTCGCGAGTGCTCGTACTACACCTAGTTTGAATATATCAAACATTGGTCAGAAAGAAAATTGGCCCCGTGATGACGCTCAAGGCTGATAGACTGAAAAAGTATCAGCCTTGAGCGCCATCATGGTGTCATTTTGTTTTCAAAATTCCTGCTCAAAATATACACAAGGCACCATCTATCATAACACAAGCTCAAAATGGTTGATACGAGCTCAAAAGGGTCCTAGTAGAGCTCAAAAATAAGCTCAGACGGTAAAAAGACTGCCGAATAACGTCAATTATCATCAAAATGATGTCAAAAACTGACAAATAACGTCAATTAGCATAAAAACGATGTCAGAAGGTCCCAGATAAACACAATTAGCGTCAAAATAATGTCAATAAGGCCCCAGATAACCACACCACCAGTCAACACCTTATCATCAATCGCCAACTTACCATCCGTCGATACAACAGATCATGCCTATCTTGCCCTAACTAATCCAGAACCTTCCTTGTCTATCTACTGTGATTCTCTCGTTATTATACGAAGATTCAATTCTTCTGCCAGATTCCTCTTCCTCACTTCTTCTCTCAGCGCCATCAACTCCTCTCTCTGCATACGTGTTAAATTCGTGAATCTAGCTATTCCTTCTAACGCGACATGCAGAGGATGTTTTTTCTGACGATCAAATTCCTAAACAATGGAAATAACTACATATTCAGTACCAATGTTTACTTTGACAGGACGTGGCCTATTCTTATTATTGCTACGACCCCCAATTCTGAAGCATTTAAGATTAGGAGGGGGCACATACTTCAGAACTGTCAGTATCTGAGTTAATAACTTTCTATCATGAACAATAGATTTAGACCGGTGAGACGCTTCAGGGACAACATATATCAAGTTTGACTTTCTTGAGTTTCTATCATCTAGTTCTTAAAAAATATTAGACATACCCATGACGCCATCAGAAGCCCTCTCTATCTGTTGCTCCTCCAATGCTGTAACCCTTTCATCCAGATCGATAATGTTATTCTCGATATTTGTGATTTTTTCCTTTACTTCTCTTGACAGGGTTTTGACATCATTTCCGAGTGAAATAATGTTCCTGTTCACATTATCCAGCTGATCCTAGACTGTTTTCGCTACACAATCATTAATAAAAGAATTTAGCTCATCGAGTGAAAAAGGGAACGCAGATGGTTGATTAGAAGGTGACAATTTCTGTCCTGGACCAGAACAACGTGTATAATCCCCATTTCTGCCAACCGTACAAGACTTTGCACAAGCTGAGTGGTAAACAGTCAAGCATTTTGGGCAATTAGCAGCATCCACTGCGACCACCATAGTACACAATCGACACGTTGTAGTTCTGCAGCTTAGCTTGTCAGCTACTTTATCAGCCGATAAGGAATCCTTAGGTCCCATGATTAAACAAAGGTTGCACTGCCTGCAATTGCCGAGTGGATAATAATAATAATACCAGGCTAATTATTGCTCTAATAATATTGAGGTTAGCGAGGCACTCCCAATATTTAAAAATTTAGTTGCAATAAAAAACACAATGCCCAGATATACCTAATATCTCAAACACTAGAGGTGCCTTCCGTTATATAGCAGCCACCAACAAACCAATATATTTCTCACTAATTACTCAATATTCACATCTCACAAGACGACAAAAAAATTACACTACACGTTGGCGTCCGCCATATTCAATAATTTTGCTAATTAATTTATTCATGCATAGCCAGATAGCATAACATGTACGATTTTTTTTTAAAAAGTTGATTGACAGTGAGAATACAACATCGTGACGTCACATAATCTATATTATTAAGAGAACAAGGAAAATTTTGTTCACGCCATATCTATATTATAGAATTAGTTAATGTTATTGAAATTAGTATCATTACATTAAGTCTTGACTTGAATTTGTGCTTTTTCATACTCTAAACTCTTTTCAAGTGTCGAGTGTTGAGATAAATAGATTCGTCAATTATTCAAAATACCTTTAAATTACGCGAAAAACAAGACGATCGTATTTACTTTCTTTCAATAAATTAATACTTTAATTATTCTTTCACTAAATATGGCTGAATGTCACTGAATATATAGTTATATTTATATCGCGTGACTATAAAAAACGAGTTAGAAGACATTATATGATTATCGATAAAGACTATAAAGAGAAAGATTGGTATGATTTCAGACACATTTTAGCAGATTATATATTGATTTATCCGGAAAAAATAACATTTTATGTTAATTTTTTAACTTTTAGCGCTGATATCTTTCGAACTAATTTACCGATTTTGATGTATGAGATAACACAATCGGCGCATTCTTCTGAATTCTAGAGCTGATCAAAATTTGGAATCGATTGGCACAGCCGTTTCAAAGATATTTGGAGAAACCCATTTTTCACCATTCCTCTCTCCAAAGATACCGCTCGAACGTATTAACCGATTGAGATCGTTAAGGTGGCAATCGACTCGTTTTGACAAGTTCTAGAGCTGATTAGATTTTGAAATTCGTCAGATGAGTGATTTGAATGATAATCGAAAAAACCCGTTTGTCACTTTTTCTTTCTCCCGCGATATCTCTCGAACAAATTAACCGATTGAGATAGCTAAGGCGGCAATCGACGCGTTTTATTAAGTTTTAGAGATGATTAGATTTTGGAGTCGATCGTTTGAGTCATTTCTAAGGAATCAATAAAAAACTAAAGAAAAAAAAATTTTTTTTCGTAATTCGAAAATATTTCCAAGTCTACTTGATCAAATGATCTAAAATTCCCAGAAAAGTTGATGGCCAAAAAGCTTTTTCGATTTCCATCTTAACTATCCAAATCGGTTAATTAGTTAAAAAGTTATAGACCATTTACACACACACACACACACACACACACACACACACACACACACACACACACACACACACACACTCACACATACACATGCGCGACCTGGAAACGTCGACATCTGATGAAAACTCAATTTTTGAAAATCGGGGTGAAAACAATAATTTTCTGAAATTTTTAAAAATCATCAATTTTGTTGGCGGGAAATTTAAAAATTGTATTCAAGTATCTGCATGTTTGTATCCTTCGTAGTAATTATTTGTTTAATCATAATAATAATATACTTTAACCAAGTTATCTTTTCTTGATTTAAGAATTCGTATACTTATTTTAAAAAAATATTCTTGGTTGGAGTAAATTTTTACTAAGATTAAACAAAAAATTTCCTCTGGAGGATAAAAACACGCAGATACTTGAATACCGTTTTTTTCCAGTGAATGGTGGCTATCCAACCCATTCACAATCATTTATTATAATTTTATGTAATTTTGTCATTCATCTACATTCATAATCAACCGCTTAACTACGACAGCGCAGAAACCATCAACCAAGAAGTAACATATGTATGACCTTCTGCAATGAGTATTTACTCTGACAATTATTTACCGTGCATTAATCGACCCCAGGATAAAAATTTTTATCCAATTTTCTAGGATTTTATAAAATTTCACGAATTTTTATAAAATCTTCCATAATTGTTATAAAGATCCCAAGGACAGTGGTGTGACATTTTATATATTTTAGTAAGATTTCATGAAAATATATGAAGTTTTGTGAAATATTATCAAATTTTATGAAGCCTCAAGTAATTTTTCACAATTAAAGTTTCAGCCTTACACGACATGTTACACAATTTATAAAATTTTATTCAATTATATCAAATATTATCAAAACTATCTCATGATTTCTGATAAATTTTTATATATATTTTAAAAATTTCATAAGACTACATAATATTATGAAATTTAGAAAAAATTAAAAAATTTGTAGCAATAACTTTTTCCGATGTTGGTAATAAATATGTAACATTTTAAAAATTGTCTGAAATTTCATACAATTTTATGAAAATGATCATCTGGTTTCTGATAAAATTCCAGAAAACTATAAAATTTCAAAATAATTAAAAAAATTTCATACTTGTGTTACGTCAAAATAACACATATTAAGAGCAGCGCTCCTGTTTAGCCTTCGCCGAGCGAAATAACTGGGACGGAGCTATAAGGATGACTGTTTATTTCAAATTAAAAGAAAATAAAAATTAAAAATGGTTTCGTTGTCTAAGAGATAAATTAAAATAATAAAAATTAAGTAAAATAAAATTTAATTAATTAAGTAAAATAATAAAAGCAAAATTAAAACAACTTCCAAATTTATTAAAATCAAAACAATTATTTAAAAATTATTACAAAACAAAATTTAATTTGCATTAGACAATTAAATGCAATTTACCATTTCAACACTTTTATAAAATGGTTCAACTCTCGATTTCACTTGTTATTTAATTTATTTAAAATCAATCAATTTATTATTTTAAATTGAATAATTAATTATTTATTTAATTAAATTGTTACCTTGATTTATTTGATGATTATTATTGTTATCAATAATTATTTATTTGATTTTTTTTTATTTATTATTCTTCCTCCTTAACCCTTGATAATTGATGGAATATTATCAATATTGAATTTTATTTATTGAATGAATTATATTTAAATAATTCAACTTGAACTTGATAATTGATGGAATATTTATCAAAATTAATTTTTTATTAAAATGAATTATTACTTTTAATAATTCAATAATTATTTAAAAATATTCTGAATTATATTTTTATAATTCAGTTTATAAATAATTAAATCACATTACAATGATTTAATAAAATTAAGGACCGTGCCTTTAAACAATTAAAATTTCGTCAATGACGAACGAGCTCACTTAGGAAACTGAAATCTTTTTCGATTTCCAGAAGAGCTGTTACCAGGTAGTAACATCCCTTCCAATAATTATTTAATTATACCAATTATTTTATTGGCTATAATTAAATCAATATTTTTTATAATTATTATTTATAGATATATTTTTCATGACTTCCAATGCAGTTAGCAACATACGCATAAAGCATTGGAGTCGAATTCATAAATCAATAATTATTGATTCGTATTTTTCTTTATTACAATAAACTCTTTTAAATATTTTATCATTTATTTCATTTTAATTATTAATAACTTTGTTTATTAATAATTATTATTTCATTATATTTCATTATACATTTTCTTATTCTATTTCATATTCATTTATTTTTTTATTTTATTATTAATAAACTTATTATTAATAATTAATTCTCAAATATTTTTATAACAAATATTTTTATTGTTTAAAATTTCATTTCATACCTTTTATAGTAATATTCTTTTCATATTTCATAATTTCATTTCATTTTTATTTATTAATTATTATTATTTTTTTATTTATATAATTCATCAATTCATTCCATTATTTCTTTTCATTATTTCATATTTCATATTTCATCATTTTTATCATTTCATTATTTCATTTATTCACTATTTATTTCACATTTCATATTTCATAATTTTTATTATTTCAATATTTTATTTATTCAATTTTAATTTAATTATTAATAAATTTCATTTTATTAATAATTGACAAATATAATAATTTGAATCTAAATTCAAATTTAAAAATCATCAGCCGTAATAATGGCTGGAAGTCATTTGCTAATTAATTTATTCATGTATAGCCAGATGGCATAACATGTACGATTTTTTTAATAAGTTGATTGACAGTAAGAACACGACGTCGTGACGTCACACTTGTGTTACGTTCCCGTAATATTTTATTGATTAAATTTAATTAATTATTTTTAATAAAATAATTTTATACACTGTAACGGAAATCGGTTACGATAAGAGATTCGCCGTGGCTCGCGGATAGTCTAAACAGATGACGATGCATGAGACCCGGGCTATGACAATTCTCTCACAGGGAACCTGAGATGCAGCGTCAACATTTTGTCAACTCTGTTGGCTCTATTATATTTTTTATAACGACTTAATAGTCAGTCTTACGAGAGAGCTCATAGAGCTTGAACCTTTGTTCTCCATAGAGTTAATAAACTCCATAATCAATTCTAAATTAATTCAACCTTATTTTGGGGTGCCAATTGGCACCCCCAATATTTTCATCTACACTATGACATTTCCATAACCCTATCACCACCCAGGGGCGAGAGCTTATCAGCTGTTCCACCCTGTCCTATAACCATGAGCGCTCAACAGCAGTTCGGGTTTCCCTCAAATTTCCTGCCGATTTTCCATCCATTCACTTGCTACTGTAAATTCAAAAATATGGAGTTGGTGCCGGCATCGAAAATATTTAAAATCGCGAAAAACAAGTAAAATTGATAATTAATAACATAATCGACGACCACGGCTCACCAGGGGTATATAGACTTTCTAACGAGGCCAAACCTGAATAAAATTAAATAATTAAAAATAATTTTTATTTTTAATTAATTTGGGGTAATTCCCAAAACGTAACACTTGCATCTCCGCGGGATCATTGTAACAATTATGCAAAAATTTATAAATTTTTTTGAAATTTTAACTACTATTTCAAAAATTTTGAGAACTTGTATAAAATTAAATAAAAGTTATCTCATGGTTTCCAATAAAAATTTTTTAAATTTTATAAATTCGTATGAAATTTCATAAAATTTTATATAATTTTACAAAACTCCAATAGTATAATTTTATGAAAATCTATGAAATTCCATGAAAATATTGATTCTCGCGTTATTATTTGCTACATACTTTATTAGGAAATTATTAATTCCTCCAAAATTGTATAAAATTCTATAAAGTTTTATGAAATTATGTAAAATTTAGTATGAAAGTTTAAATTTCTATATCTTGATAAATATTCTTTTTATTCATACGTGATCACGTACCCGGGTCGGAACAGTGGACAGCAGCAAGGGCTTCGAATCGAGAGGACGTAGGTTTGACCCAGCAGACACCTCGATTTCTTCTAGAATAAAAAATATAAACAGTGTCTCAGTAATGCCTTCATCCATCAGGTGAATGTGTGAGATCCAGTTGCAAATTTTTTTCGTAATTTAATATTTTTTTCAAATGGTAAATACTGACTATAGAATTTTATGGATTTTAATGAAATTTTATAAAGTTGTATAAATTTTCATGAAATTGTATCAAGCTTTTTTTAGCATAGCATTACATAAAATTTCAGGCAATGTCATTAGTGAAATTTAACGAAAATTTATAAAATTTCACGAAAAAACTTTTTCCCGAAGAATCATGCAAATATGGTTCAAACTCTGTAGTAAATGAAGGACACATCATTTAACGATGTTATAACAATCGAAATTAAAGCTTATTTAATAAGTTAAAAGATGAATACGTTAGATTTTACAAATGTTATCCAGAGTTATAGTCATATTAAATTTTTTTTCGACTTTTTTACAATTGTTTAAGCTAAAAAATCAAAAAAAAAAAAAAAATGATCAAAACTACACGATTAATAATGAAAATTGAAGCTCGTAAAATTTATATCAAAAGGAATTTTCGAATCACAATTAGAAATATACTCCAGTGAACACATGACCTTAGTTTGATGTCACACGTAAGTCATAGAAAATGTCACGGCATTTTGTGTGAATTGGACGTCAATCTGACGTTCTATATGATTTTAGTATAATGTAAAAACTTGTGACATCCTATTGATGTAAAGCATGACTCTTGTATGACGTCACAGTCATGACTTATATATTACGTACGCTTGACATAAGATCTACATGACATTATTATGTAGAAATAAAGTTATTATTGTACATCATAATGACGTAATTTTAAAGTCTTACATTTACTTCGGTAGCAAAGTCACGGTTATACGTAAGATGACTGTCACTCTGAAATCATCTCTTTACATCAATGGCAAGTAAGTATTTTAGGCGATACTGATGTAACTTC
Organism: Microplitis manilae; assembly: GCA_030273425.1. Taxonomy (NCBI): domain Eukaryota; kingdom Metazoa; phylum Arthropoda; class Insecta; order Hymenoptera; family Braconidae; genus Microplitis; species Microplitis manilae. Next base: position 12,848,060 of record CP092727.1, on the reverse strand, counting down.
CAAGCCATAGTTTTTTATCATCGATTTAGTAAAATAAAACAATCATAGAATTAATTTTCAAAAGCGTGTAAATGACAACTGAACGTCAAACATTTCTGAGGCCAAAGTAATTGATAAACTCAATTATAGATTATTTAGACATTTTAGATTATTAGACACATTAGATCTTTGGCGTCAGCAAAAAAAATTAAGTTTAATTATTTAACTGATATACCGAAAATCTTATCATATAGAATGACAAAGAAAATGTTACAAAAGTTTGAACTCTTTTAATATTAAGATTATAAAGTTTAGTATCGCAATTTTTCAATCTAGAAAATTTCATACAATTTTGCGGTATAATGTTTCTCAAAGTTGTATAACATTTTCTAAATTTTACATCACAGAAAAAAAAAAATTACGAAAAATTTTACTAAGTTTTACACAATTTCGGAAAATGTTTTAAAAGTCATTTTTTTTTATTATCGAGTAAAGTTTTACAAAATTCAATCAAATGCTTTCCTATTTTATGAGAATGTTTATAAATTAAAGAATTTTATAGGAATTCATAAGATTCTATAAAATTATTATCGAGTTCCAGAAGTATTTTTGTTTCTAAGAATGTTATACAATATTGAAATTTTGCAAAATTTTATGAAGCTTTATAAAATTTCATATAAGTTCATGGAGTTTTTCAAAACTTTGTAGAAAAACACCACAAAAATTTATGAACTCCATCTTTTCCGGCATTGAACTATAAATACATCAATTAAGCACTGAGCTCCAACTTTCATGATAAGGACCAGAGAGCAACGTTCAGGACTACCAGCCAAGAGGAGCCATGTTCGATTCTAGCAGACACCTAGGATTTTTTCATTATCTTACATTATTAAAGCTTCTTTCTAAATTTGAAATGGGTTCGCACGGTAATGACTAAATGAAAAATTCGATGTTTCAATCTTTTTTCATTTTCTTTCAAAAATATTTTTTCCCGATTGATAGTTTTGACATCACCTATATGTCACATTGACGTCAAAGAATGTTACACAAACATCACATTTACGTCATGTTTACGTCATTGGTTTTACATCATAATTTTACATAAAAATGTATGAAATAATGAGTCAAACCTGACTGATTCATGACTCATATCTTACGTAAATGATGGCATAGCGTATAAGGTCACTCTGACGTCAAACTTACGTCATTGAGTTTAGTGAGACCTTTCCATTCCGGGTATAGCCAATTGACGTTTTTCTTCACAAAAATAGGTTTCCAGTCAAATTTTTATCGTATTAGTTATGAGTTATGAAAAAAAGACTCCAATTAATTTAAATAACTCGAACAAGACAACGTTTTCATCAAAATTGATTAGTTTAAGAGCAAAAGAAAGTAATCCGAACTATTCAAATAGTTCGAACTTTCTGATTTGAAACTCGAATCGAATCAATTCGTATTAACTCGAACAATCCGAAGGCTCACACACCCCTAAGAAATTTTTATTATTCAAAGTATTTTAATATTTTTCTACGAATTAATTGATTTTTTTTATTTTTAGAATAAGAGGCGATTGTGAAAATTATCTCGATATCTGCTGTAAACGTCCAAATATTCTAGAACCCAATAATCGAGTAACTCCGAAGCCAATAGTACGGCGAGGATGTGGAAATCGTCAACCCGATGGGGTAGGATTCAGAATAACAGGACAAATTGACAATGAGGCACAATTTGGCGAGTTTCCATGGATGGTGGCAATTTTACGAGAAGAAGGAGTATATCAAAATGGACAAAATTTAAATGTTTACCAATGTGGAGGATCTTTGATACATAGTCGAGCGATTTTGACTGCTGCTCATTGTGTAAATGGGTAAGGCAATTCAAGTTTCTCTTTTTCTACTTTCATTTTCTTACATCTAAGTTTTTTGGTAGCAGCTATTGAATCTAAGCTTTTCAACTTCCCGCTGAATTGCTACACTAAAAGAAAGGTTATCTTGGTTCAAAGAGAATTATCTTGAGTCAAGAGAATATTTAGGAAAATGAAATATAACTTGATTGAAGTAAACTTTCTCTTAATTTTGATTACATTGATTAAAAACGTTATTTTTTCGACAAAAGTTTTAGATTAAAAAACTATCATTTTAGTTCACAATGAAAAATTATTAAAAAGAGTAAATTGTTTTTCGAAATAATACTTTGAATTTTTTCATTTACAAGGTTAAAAAATTTGTGTTATTGTGTATACTAATTCAATGGTTGAATATTTTGTGTCAATTATTTGACACCATCGAGTGTAAATTTAACTAAAGTCTAATGTGTTGTCTGAGGTTAACAAGTTTTTTGTTTTAATAAATTTATGAGTAATCTATACAACACATTTGTTGCGTAATCTAAACTATATTTAAATTTAAATATAGTTTCACTTCCGACAAAAGGGAGGCAGCACCTACTGGGGCCTCGTCCATAAATATGAATTTGATCATGCGCAGCTCGGTGCATGCGCTGTTAATTCTCTCTGCCTCGTGTCGAGAAGACGGCCGCCATTATCTTTCGCATACGTACGTTCGACAAGTAACACGTGTTATAATTTATCCTTTTATTTTGCGCTCATCTCGAGTAATTAATCAAAACTATCAATTAATATCAATTAAGTGATCATTAAGCTCAACAAAAATATAATTATTTTTGTAATCGTGGGCACCAGAGCTCATTAATAAATTAATAAAAAACTCAAGCATTCAAGTGATCAACGACCACGTTTTCCAAGAGGTTATTCCAACGGAAAACTTTATAGGTGCTCATTTATTTAATAAATAATTATATCCGGTGTTCATAAATCTAAAAGACGCAATTTATTATTAATTAATTATCAACATGCTCAATATTTTTAATAATATAACAGTAAATTCTCGCCCGGTAGCCTCTGCAACCATGCTACCACGTGTTCATACAATAAATTCTATACAGTGCAATTTATTATAAACTCATAAATTAAATTAAATTCAGTGATCAATAGCATTATTAAACAATGAACTCAATTATTTATATAATTTGTGCTATTACAAATAGTAATCCAAGTGTTCAATAATTTAACTCCGCTCGGTAACCTCTGAATTCATGTTACTTATTCTCATGACAATTTGCGATCAACTCAGTGTTCAATTACACTCAAATCAATTATTTCAATTATTTACTCGAGATTAATTTTACTCTTTGCATTCATTTAATTACGTAATCATGAGCTCAAACAATTAAACAGTATTAATAAATAAATCAACGATTTAATTTTGTAACCCAGTGATATTATGTACTGTGACAAATAAAAATATTGTTATATTTTATAATATGCGTATTTTTCAAACATCCCAACCACCAACCAGTCCTGGCATGTATTTATTTAATTATTATTACAACATTTTATGGTCCTTCGAGCCAGATGGTTGGTTGGTTGTGTCTGAAGCATCATCAGTGGGCAGCTGCATTCATATAAAACCTTTACATGTCACGGAGCTCAATATGGGAGATAATGAGGAGAAGGAGGATGCTCCCAAGGACACTCAGCACTCATCGGGTCGGGAAGGCAACAACCCAGATCCACATCTGCTACCAGCGATCATTCTCGACGACAAAACGGCACTCAGTGACTCCAGTATCACCGACACTGAAACCAATGGCAATGCTGATCCTCCTAAACTCAAAATCAAGCGCACTCCAAAGAAATCGACGATTTCTCCAGCACTCGAGATGAAAGTGATCAGTCAGCACTCACGGCTCAGAGCCTTCTCAGACTGGGAAGCTCTGGCTGCCACACTCACCGTTTCCGACTGCTTAGCTCAACTCAAGTCTCGGCTTGAACTACTCGAGGGTGAATGGCACCAGTTCAACCTCACTCATGACGCACTATGTGACAACTGCACTAAGGAGTTCTTGGAGAGCTCATATGCCAAGGACGGGGTATACGATTTGGTGTACCGCTCATACATTGGCGCAAAAGGCAAACTCATCGCACTCATCAATTCCATACCGATTCCAACCACTGCCCCAGCTGTCGTGCACTCAACCCGGGCTCAGACTCATCTACCAGCACTCGCAATTCCCAAGTTCGATGGGAAATACGAGAACTGGCCGGAATTCAGGGACTCATTCACCTCCATGGTGATTAAAGCTCAGGAACTCGCTCCAGTTCAGCGTCTTCAGTACTTGAAGAGCTGTCTACAAGGACCAGCCGCACTCAGCCTTGCCAGCGTACAAATGTGCGATGATCAATTTGTACCTGCATGGAATCAGCTCACCGAGAGATACAACAATCCTCGCCTACTCATCGGTGCTCAATTGGATAAGATCCTGAACATGCACGCACTCACATCACGCTCATCTGAGCAGCTCAATTATCTCCTGAACACAGTTTCAGAGGTAATCAACGCACTCAAGGCACTCGGTGTTCAACTGAACTTGGATATGAATCCATTGCTGACGCAATTGATCATATCCAAGCTGGACTCACACAACAGGGAGCTCTGAGAGAACAAAATGGGCGCTTCAACTGAATACCCTAAACTCTCAACACTCAATGAGTTTTTGGTAAGTCGTGCTCGTGCTCAAGAACGTGTGGAACAGGCATCATTGCCGAAGCCACAACGCTCATCGGGAAAAACAGCTTCATACGCTGCTGCTGCTGTTTCGGACTCGCACTCATCTGGCACTCAACCTCCAGCCAAGCAATCGTCTGCTGCACTCGCTAAACCTCCCAAGAAGGTATTCCCTCCTGCACAATATCCTTGTGACTTGTGTAAGGGAGATCTCTTCATTGTGCGGTGCACAAAATTCTTGGGACTTACTAATGCTCAACGCCCTCAAGTCGTTGTGGAAAAGCGGCTCTGTGAGAATTGTTTGGGGCATCATATGCCGGATGCTTGCAATTCACCATTTTTGTGCAAGGTGTGTCAGCACAAACATCACACCATGATACACCCAGGTGTCAAAGGCACTCAAAAAACATCTAACTCAACCGAGAAACGCACTCAATAAAATCGTCTGCTTCCACATGACAACTCGAGCGACGCTCAACTAAACTCAATCGCACTCAACACGTCTGGCACTCATACTACTTGCACTCATCGCCCATCAATCTTACTCGCAACTTGCCTAGTGGACTTGATCACCAAGTTAAGTACTCATCCAGTACGTCTTTGGCTGGACCCAGGTTCTGAATTATCGTTTGTTTCAGATTCCTTGGTGAATTCACTCAAACTTAAACGCACTCATTCTTCTATACAGATTATTGGTATTGGTGTATCCAATACTGGTAGAACGAAAGGTCAAGTCGCACTTAAGCTTTCATCTAGGCATTCAAACGACTCAGTCATCGTCAGGGCTCATATATTAGGTGGTCTTACTATTCAATTACCATCTGTTGCACTCAATCAACTCAACTGGGACCAATATAAACAACTACAATTGGCAGATCCAGCATTCATGAGACCAGGACCAATTGATATTATCATTGGTGCCGATCATTATGGTCTTATCATCAAAGATGCACTCATCAAAAGGTCTGAAGGCCTGCCAATAGCTCAAGATACCATCTTCGGGTGGATATTACTCGGTCCAGTCACTCAACACACTCATCGACCATCTATGACTTATCATGCTGCTGTAGAGCAGTCTACTCAACAACTTCAAGACCTGCTATCACGTTTCTGGACTCAAGAAGAAATTCCAGTCAGCAAAATCAAGGAACTCAACCCAGATGAAGAGGCGTGTGAAGCGCATTTCCAAAAAACTCATCGACGAGACAGTTCAGGACGGTACATAGTCCGACTGCCAGTCAAATCATCACCTCAACAACTGGGAAATTCGTACTCAGCAGCATACCGCTGTCTTATTCATCTCAAACGTCGTCTAGACCATGACGATCGTTTAAAGAACTCTATCTTGATTTTCTGAGGGAATATAAGGAACTCAACCACATGGTGGAATCAACTCAATCAACATCAGGTGAACCAGCCTACTATCTTCCTCATCATGGAGTACTACGGGAGAGCAGCACTACAACTAAGCTGCGAGTAGTCTTCAATGGTTTCAAAACCACCAGCTCAGGTCTTTCACTCAACGATGCGCTTTACACCGGTCCAAAGCTTCAACTAGACATCTTCGACGTACTCATAGGAGTTCGCACTCATCAGCTCATTTTCATAACAGATATCACGAAGATGTTTAGACAGATTTTGGTCGACGAACGTGATCAAAACCTTCAACAAATACTCTGGTTTAACGAACAAGGCCAAATTACTCCATACAAACTCACCACGGTCACCTACGGGACTAGACCAGCTTCATATTTGGCTGTTCGTGCTCTACTTCAACTGGTTGAAGACGAAGGACATCAATTTCCGCTAGCGATCATTCCACTCGTCCATGGAAGATATGCTGATGATATCTTTAGTGGAGCTGATGACTTGAACTCATTACAACAAGTTGCTGACCAACTTGAAGCACTCTGCAAGGCGGGCGGGTTCCCTCTTGCTAAATGGGCAAGCAATCATCCAGAATTAAGACAACTCAATCATGTGGAAGCGATCAAGAATCACAAATTCGAGGATCCAGACTCCAGCACCAAGATTTTGGGCATGTACTGGTCCTCATACTCAGACCAGTTTTACTTCACATACTCACCACCATGCTCTACTCAAAAATTTACGAAAAGGATCATTTTATCAGAGATAGCTCAAATCTTTGATCCTCTTGGATTTCTAGCACCACTCATCATTCGAGCCAAGGTATTCATGCAGGAGCTTTGGCTCGAAAAGCTCAGCTGGGACACTCCATTGGCGGCTAATCATCGGCATAAATGGAGAAACTTCAACAATGAACTCAAGCAAATATCTGAGATCAAGATTCCAAGATGGATCCACTCATCCACGTGCTCAACCACCGAGATTCAAGGATTCTCGGATGCCTCGCAATTGGCAATGGCAGCTGCCGTGTTCATCAAAGTCCACACACCTGCTCATGGAGTCAGAGTTACGCTGCTCTGCTCAAAAACCAAGGTAGCTCCGTTAAAGCAATTAACGATACCAAGGTTGGAACTCACTGCAGCTTACATGTTGGCTAAACTCATAAAACACTGCCAGAGCACTCTAAAACTCAATCAATCGCCAACATACATGTGGACGGACTCAACAATCACTCTCACGTGGATCAAATCTCACCCGTCTCGCTGGAAGGAGTTTGTTCGGAATAGGGTGTCACAGATTCAAGATCTACTTCCAGATGGCCACTGGAATTTTATTCCGGGCACACAAAATCCAGCAGACTGCGCAACACGAGGGTTGACGCCTACTCAACTTCGTGATCATCAACTGTGGTGGGCTGGCCCACCATGGTTGCTCAAGAGTTCATCGTCCTGGCCTAAATGTCGATCAATCGATGATACAGGAGCTCAAGCAGAAGAACGGCCTGGATTGGCCTTATTCTCATCGAATTCATCACTGAAATCAAGGTGGCCTATTATGGAACGGCCAATACCGCTACTCCGCATGTTACGAGCTACTGCAATCTGCTTTAGACTTCGTGACATGATCAAGAAATCACCAAACGCATCACTCAAGACTCCAATTACTTCTGACGAAGTAATTTCCGCACTCAACTTCTGTATCAAAGAAACGCAACGCATTCATTTCTCAACTGAGATCAACATGGACTCCAAACACGCACCATGGCCTAATGGTCATCCATTTGCTCGATTGGTTGCATTCATTGACACCGACGGCATCATTCGAGTAGGTGGACGATTGGAGAATGCTCCAAATCAAGACCAAAGTAAGCATCCTGCTATTCTACCACGGAATGCGGCACTCACTACACTAATAATCTCTGATGCTCATCAGCGTACCATGCATGGTGGTACTCAACTTACTCTTGCATTCATCAGACAAAAGTACTGGATCATTGGTGGTAGACAACCAGTACGCTCAGTTATACTCAAGTGTGTAAAATGTGCACGACATCGCGCTGATAGAGCTCAACAACTCATGGGTCAGCTACCAGTTTCAAGAGTCACTCCATCATCTGCATTCACACATACCGGAGTTGACTACGCTGGTCCAATCACACTCAAAAATTGGAGACACAGAGGAGCAAAAACATACAAAGGCTGGATTTGTGTTTTTGTCTGTCTCTCTACATCAGCAGTACATCTAGAGGTAGTCAGCGACTACAGCTCTAGTGGGTTCATCGCAGCACTTCGCAGATTTATCAGCCGACGAGGCATCTGCACAGCACTCTACAGCGACTGTGGAACAACGTTCAAAGGCGCTGAAAATGATCTCAACCGTCTGTTCACTCAAGGAACTCAAGAATCAAGTGAAATACTGGATCACATCACTGTGAACAGTATTACTTGGCACTTCAATCCACCAGCAGCTCCACACATGGGTGGAAAGTGGGAAGCTAATGTCAAATCACTCAAACATCATCTTACTCACCCAGTGGGAGAGTCTTCATTCACGTTTGAAGAATTTACGACTCTTCTTACGCAGATTAAAGCTATCTTGAACTCAAGACCATTGGAGCCAATCACAGAAGATCCAGATGACATCGACGCACTCACTCTTGGTCATTTTCTAATTGGACGAGCACTCAATATGATTCCTAAACCAGCACTCATCGATACAACCAGTACTCGATTGTCAAGATGGCAATTCATACAACAACGGGTTCAACAGTTCTGGAATCATTGGTCCACAAGTTATCTACAAAGACAACTGCTAATCACCAAGTGGCAACGTCCAACTCATCAAATTCAAGTTGGGTCACTTGTATTACTCACCGACGAAAGGTTTCCACCAACTAGGTGGCCTCTCGCTCATATAATAGCACTCCACCCTGGCAAAGATGGGTTGACCAGGGTTGCTACACTCAAAACAGTGAACTCTACACTCACTCGTCCAATTACGAAGCTTGCACTCCTACCAGTTCAACCAGAACCTCAAGAAGATGACGACAACTAACTCACTAGTTCACTGGCACACTCAACGAAAGATCACGTACTCAAGAACTCATCAATCATCAACTCTGTTGCTGATGGCGGGCGGAATGTTGCGTAATCTAAACTATATTTAAATTTAAATATAGTTTCACTTTCGACAAAAGGGAGGCAGCACCTACTGGGGCCTCGTCCATAAATGTGAATTTGATCATGCGCAGCTCGGCGCATGCGCTGTTAATTCTCTGTGCCTCGTGTCGAGAAGATGGCCGCCATTATCTTTCGCATACGTACGTTCAACAAGTAACACGTGTTAAAATTCATCCTTTTATTTTGCGCTCATCTCGAGTAATTAATCAAAACTATCAATTAATATCAAATAAGTGATCATTAAGCTCAACAAAAATATAATTATTTTTGTAATCATGGGCACCAGAGCTCATTAATAAATTAATAAAAAACTCAAGCATTCAAGTGATCAACGACCACGTTTTTCAAGAGGTTATTCCAACAGAAAACTTTATAGGTGCTCATTTATTTCATAAATAATTATATCCAGTGTTCATAAATCTAAAAGACTCAATTTAGTATTAATTAATTATCAACATGCTCAATATTTTTAATAATATAACAGTAAATTCTCGCTCGGTAGCCTCTGCAACCATGCTACCACGTGTTCATACAATAAATTCAATACAGTGCAATTTATTATAAACTCATAAATTAAATTAAATTCAGTGATCAATAGCATTATTAAACAATGAACTCAATTATTTATATAATTTGTGCTATTACAAATAGTAATCCAAGTGTTCAATAATTTAACTTCGCTCGGTAACCTCTGAATTCATGTTACTTATTCTCATGACTATTTGCGATCAACTCAGTGTTCAATTACACTCAAATCAATTATTTCAATTATTTACTCGAGATTAATTTTACTCTTTGCATTCATTCAATTACGTAATCATGAGCTCAAAAAATTAAACAGTATTAATAAATTAAATTAACGATTTAATTTTGTAACCCAGTGATATTATGTGCTGTGACAAATAAAAATATTGTTATATTTTTTAATATGCGTATTTTTCAAACATCCCAACCACCAACCAGTCCTGGCATGTATTTATTTATTTATTATTACAACAACATTTCTTGTGTTAACTCAAATTTAACACAAAATAACAGCTGATTAATGTAACAGGGTAAATCAATAAATCGGGTAAAATTAAATATTTAAATCTAGAATTTATCTACGGTCGATAACCGGTCGATGAACTCGTAAGTTGTGGGTTAGTGATGCGACTAGTCACCGGGTGTAGCATGGATCACTAAGACCTGAACGTTCGTCATTTCCCTAAGTTAGGAAAAGTGGGAATAGGTTTCCGGGAAAGTGAACCAAAGTGGAACATGATATAAGGGACTGCGGAACGTTAAATCGGCAAAGGTGTTTAGACGATAACAGCGGCAGGACGCATTAAATAATTCAGGTAAATATATAAGTCTACGTCTGCTTCACGTAGAACGAGGCGATTCATTAATTAATTAACTGTCGACTTTGTTTATCAGGCCCATAGGCCGATGTTTACATTAATTATTAATTAATTATAAAATACTAATGCGTACGGTTCATTGACAGATTTCAATAAAACAATTTAACAGAGAGCTGAGGGTACGAGAGGGAACGGGGTTGGAACGATTGCTGCAATTAAGGAGAGATAGCCAAACACGAGCTTTTAACGAACAGAATACTGCATCCACTGTACAGCGAGTGTTGTAGAATTTAATTGGAGGTAAAATTATAATTAATTGAGGCCTCTAATTTAATTATTCGAGGACTGACTTGATTATAATAATTTACTTAATGTCTTCCCGTTAGTCTCGTAAAATAATTAATTGAAAACCCAGGCCCGTCGGCCGTGTCAACCGTGTATCCCGCGTTACCCAAAGCTCTTTCGCCGCTAATATCCGTCATTTTGTCTGTCACTCTAAATTTATTCTATTCGAGGCCAGAATAAAATAAATTTCCGCGTAAATCGTCTGGTAAATAATTTACATTGAATTCAATATTAATATCTAAAACTATTCCAGGCGTGTCGGCCGCTTTAGACGAATTCTCCGTATCGTAAAATCTTAAATTCAGGCTGCGTGACGCCAACCCACTTCCCGTGTAAGAAAATAAGTTTGAAAAAGTTCGACAAAGTTCGAAATTTGTTACAAAACCGAACTTTTTTGCGAACTTTTTCGAACTTTTGTGAGACCATACAAATAGCATAACAAACTAATATCTTGGATGCCTTTGAACCTTTGAGGGTAAAATGGACCGCCAATATTTTTTGGATGAAAAGTGGAGAAGGAGGGGGTGGGGGGCAAAATGACTTCATAAGGTAAAATAGACCAGCGAAGGCAAAATGATGCCCCCAAGTTTTTAACATTAAAAAAGTTCAGGGGGGGGGGATTAGGGCAAAAATGTCCTCGAGGGACAGAAAAGTATCTCTAAAATTCGTGACATGAAAAGTGGGAGGAGGAGTGGGTTCGGGGAGGGGGAGGGTGATGGGCCATCGGGTCAAAATGATCCCCCTTAAATTTTTAACATTATATAAGTTGGGGAGGGGGGGGAGGGTGGCATTAAAGCAAAATTGTCCCCGAGGGACAAAAAAGCCTCTCTAAAATTCGTGACATGAAAAGTGCGAGGAGGGGCGGGTTCGGGGAGGGGGCATCGGGTCAAAATGATCACCCTTAAATTTTTAAGATTAAAAATGTTGGGGAGGGAGGGAGGGGTGGAATTAGAGCAAAAATGTCCCCGAGGGACAAAAAAGTATCTCTAAAATTCGTGACATGAAAAGTGGGAGGAGGGGTTGGTTCGGGGGGAGGAGGGTTAATGGGTCAAAATGTTCAACTTAAATTTTTAACTTTCTCGATTATTTTTATTACCGAAGGTCGATAATTTCAGAACTTTTTCGATATTTTTTATCACTGAAGTTCGAAAATTTCAGAACTTTTTTAGAATTTTTACTCTTGAAAATTATCGATAAAGTTCTGAAATTTTCGAACTTCAGTGATAGAAAATATCGAAAAAGTTCTGAAATTTTTGAACTTCGGTGATAAAAATAATCGAAAAAGTTAAAAATTTAAGTTGAACATTTTAACCCGATGGCCCATCACCCCCCTCCCCCCTCCCCGAACCCACCCCTCCTCCCACTTTTCATGTCACGAAGTTTAGAGATACTTTAATATAATAAATATAATAAAATAATTTTAAAGTAATCATATTTAAAATTTGTAAATAAAATAAATCAGAGTTTCAAAGACGCTTAAAATCACGATAAGTTGTTGTTGAGTAAATTAAGTAACGGATTATTTTGTCTTAAGTAAATTTTTTTTTTTTATTGGTTCCAAAATTTTCCCTTATGGGTTACAACCGGACTTTCCGCCCACAACTACATAAAAACTTACAAAAACTTGACCATCTATAGACATCTAGGTTACATCTAAAACATTTCTTTAATCTTATATTCTTAACCTAACCACGTTCCTTTACAATTTCTATCCTTCATCCTTCACACTCAGGGCAACAAGAGGAAAAGAATCTTTCAAGGAAAAAACACTTTTCCCTTTCTTCATTTCTCCACTTCCTTACACACATCCCTTGATTTCCACGTCCGTCGCTCTATTTCTAACGATCTTTCCCTCCCTTTCCTCTCATCGTTTCCAATTCTTCGAACCACTCCTCTCCTTGCCCATCCTCCCCTTACACGTCCTTTCTTATCTCCTGCCACCCCTTCTCTGCCCCGGAACCCGAACAAACCTCCCACATGTGTTCCCATGTCTCTTCCTTATAACCACATACCCTACATATCCTTTCTTTCTCTTTTCCCCAATACCTACCCCCATTCATCCCATCCCCTAGCCTGAACTTCACCACCCTTCTCCACCTCTCTTCCTTCCAGCCCCTCTTCAAATGTCCTGGAATCCCTATCCCCTTGTTAAACGTATACTCTTCTTTCCCCTTGGAATCCCTTATCCTTTCCACATTTCTCCTCCCACTACCTTTTCTCATCTACTTCTATTAACTTTTCCTCTCTCATTTCTCCTTTTTCCCATTTCTCCTCTACCTCTACTAAGTCCCAACCTCTTTCCTCATAATATTCCCTCCTCTCTCCTTCCCATCTGTGCAAAACACTGTTGATTAATACTGAGATTAGTGTGGTTGAGGATAGATTAATGAATAAAACACTTGATTGCAATTTATTATTTTTTTTTTCACTTATTGTTTTTTAACTTCCCGCTAAGAAAATCGACGATTTTAGAAAATTTCGAGAAGTTATTGTTTTCACCCCGATTTTCGAAAATCGAGTTTTCATCAGATGTCGACGTTTTGAGGTCCTAGGAAGCTATTCTGACTATTTTCGGAATGATGTCCGAGTTCGTGTATGTGTGTGTGTGTGTGTGTGTGTGTGTGTGTGTGTGTGTGTGTGTGTGTGTGTGTGTGTGTATGTATGTAAACTCTTTGTAACTTTTGAACTAATAAACCGATTTGGATGTTTAAGGCGGCGATTGAAAGAGCTTGTTGGCCATCAACTTTCCTGAAAATTTCAGATCTTTTGATCAAATAGACTCGAAAATATCTGCGGATAACAAAAAAAAAAAAAAATTTTTTTTTTTAGTTTTTTATTGATTTCTCAGAAACGACTCATACGATCGACTTCAAAATTCAATCAGCTCTAGTACTCAAAAAAAACGCGTCGATTGCCACCCCAAACATCAGAATCGGATAATTCGTTCGAGAGTTATCGCGGGAGAAAGCAATGGTGAAAAACGGTTTTTTCTAAATATTTTTGAAACGACTGACGTGACCGATTCCAAATTTAAATCAGCTCTAGAATTCAATAAAACGCGCCGATCGCCACCTCAAACGTCAAAATCGATCAATTAGTTCGAAAGATATCGGCATTGAAAAGTTAAAAAAATAACATTTTATGTTATTTTTCCCGGATAAATCATAATATAACCTACTAAAATGTGTCTGAAGTCATACCAACTCATCTTTCATATGGTTACTTTAGATACATTACGTCATCGAACTTGGTTTTTAGTTTAAATCATACTAACAACAATAAAATCGATAAAACGTAGTTTTTCATATTTTTCTCGGATATTTCATATTTGATTGTTTCTCACATGAGTCAAAACTCATTTAAATCTTGATTTGAATCCCTGGCATTGATTTTTGCCTGAATACCCTTATTTTATTGAATATAATCAGGGATTTAATTTTAAAAACCGCTTCATTAACAATTCTTGATTCTTAAATTTTCAAACTTTAGCATAACAGGCAACTTGTTAGAGCTTGAGAAGATCGTAAAAAAACAATCGCATATGATAGCATTTTCGAGCTCGAAGAGCTCGAAAATATATCTACACCAATGTTTTCGAGCTCTTTGAGGTGCCATGTGCACACGAGGAGCCCGCGCAAACCAACACGTGGCTAACAACACGAAATTTTTGTGATTATGTTTAAGTAATATGATGAGATGACTCGATAAATACAAGATAGTAAATAATTATTGATTATGGAAACTTTATTTTTGAGCAGACTGAGAATATCTATTAATTTTTTTGTATTCCTGAGGTGAGTAAAATAATCAAAGATTACGAAAGAAAATTAATCCCTTTATCTTAAAAGGGAATAAGGGATCTTAAAAGGAAATTTCCTTATCCTTATTCGTTTCCCGCCTTCGCTACCCAAATCTTATTCACTTCGTCCCACACTTTCAACTCCCCATTTACCCACATCTTCATATACCCCACTTTTACACTCTTTCCTTGAATTCTTTCTTTCTGTGCCTCTCTCTCAATCATCCACCTGGTCCTTCTTTTATTGACCGTTACATCATCATCGATTCTTTTCCGCTCCCCTTTCAATTTCCTTTTCGTATTCATAATTTCTTTCTTTCTGTCTATCCCCTCTAGCTCCACCCATACTATTCCCCTTCCCTCTCTATCTACACCTCCTAGTTTTCTCCTTTCTACCCTATGCCCTACTACTCCCAATTTTTCCCATATTTTATCTACCTCCTTCTCATAATCCTCTCCTTTACCTAATTTAACTCCTGTGATCACAATATTTTTCCTTCTCGTCTCTCTTTCCCTTTTATCCATTTTGACTTCTAACTCCCTAATCCTTCTTTCCTCAATCATTTTTCCCCCTTCCCCTCCGTCTTCCATCTCTACTTCAATTGCTCCCTTACCATTGTTCCTACCTGCCTATCCTATTTTAAGCTTTCTACCTTTTTCTCTGGATCCTCTATTCTTCTTCCCATTGCCACCCTCTCCTCCTCCCACCACCTCCTCCCACCACCTCCTCCCACCACCTCCTCATTTCCTCTCTTTCCTTCTTAGCCTCGAATGCCAACTCCTCCACTCTCGCCCCAATCTTACCACACTCCGATTTCATTATCCTTTCTACTATTTTAATCATCTCCTCCATATTTAATTACTTCTTTTCTTTTTCCGGCGTCCTTACAACTAGCTTACTCCTTTTAAATACTTCAGCCTTTTCCAACTCTTTTGACGATTATAACTGTGGACCTTTTGGTGTGCTACGGTGACCCATATCTCCAAGTCACGATCACAATGGTGACTGGCAAGGATTACATGTTAGGCACCACCAAGAGATTTTTTTATTATAACAGTCAGCCCAGCCTCCTGGTACTGAGTCGACTGGTTAGGCTAGGTCGGGTATCCACCCGTTTCCTGGTCACTAGGAATAATTAATTGAAGGATAAGAAATTTAATTAACTCTACTCAGTGATTATAATGTGAACAATTGATTAACTATTAATTTTCATTAAATTCGAACGTTAAATAGAATCTATGTCACTCTATAACATAAATATTCAATTCCGACAATATTAAACGGACTTTACTCCACTCAATGTAATATGTGCCCAAAATGACGTTTTAAAACTCATGCCCACGTAGCTGACTCACTCTCACACATCTCACAATTATAAATTTCCCCAGAAAACTAATTACAATGACAATATTTCAATTAACGTTTTGCCTCGCGTACAATACACTGATATAATCTTACTGCACACTTGTGATCCTAAATCCAAGGCGAGGTGTCCAGGCTTCCATCCTTCCTTCTTTGTAAGTTGCACCGCAACCCATATATGGTGTCTCCAGGTGGTGACAGAGACTGAGGCCTACCAGGCTGGATGGAATGGGAACTCCTTCCAGAATGGTCTCCGGTCGACGAAAGAGGAGGAGGCCGCTTGTTCCTAAATTTTATACTCTGTTGAAACGCCCTCTATATTCGAGACCTGCGCTCTTTAAGCCTTCCTCAGGATCTTGACTTAAGTAGTCAACAAGAACGGGATATGAACTACTGTAAATTTCGAAGCCGAGTGCGCAGTCGTACTATGACGAACGAGGCAAATTTAAATAATGCAAATAAAAATGAAATTTAAATTTCCCGGTCACACAATCTTATTTCCCCTCTTGTTCCATTTTCTTTCTCTTTCCTCTGAGTATTGCCTCTACCAGTTCCCCGTCACTTCCCCTTCCACTCAGCTTTACTCTATCTATAACCGGTCTTTTCACGCTTCCTTCATTGCCCATCCTCGTTTCTGCCCGGCTCTTTTACTTACCCCCTTCCTTACCTACTTAAACTACACTTGAAATCTTTCTCCTTAATTTTCTACCTTATCTTACTCAGTACTCTATTCCTTATCCACCCCGGCATTGCCCCCTGGTACTTCCTACTCTACACTCCTGCCTTCTCTCTTTCCTGCATCCACCTCAAGACATACCTCTCTAACTTCACTTTCTTGATCCCTCACTAACTCACTCCAAAAACCCTCCTTTATTCCTCTCACCCTTTCCAATTCTTTATTTCCCCGCACTCTAAGGAGTTCTCTCTTTCCCACCGACTATTTTCCACCTTTTTTTTCCCCCTATCTTCGCCGACTTTCCCAAAAAATTTTTGCCTGCCACAAAACCACTCACACTCGCACTTAATAAATAAAGTATAAAATTAAATTAATAAAAGGGGAAGTTATTATGTAAATAATATATGGGATTTGGTTAAATAAAATTTGATATATTTTATTGAGTCTCTTTGAACAAATTTCTTATCACCAGCGTCACTTAGAATAAGTTATATTTCAGCCGCGTATCCGGTCAGAACGAGTCGACCCACTCCTGAGATATTTTCCCGTTTCCGAACCAGCAATATAATCATTAAAATTTATATTATATTTGATAATTTATATTTAATTAATTAATTAAACCAGGAAAATTTAGTAACAGTGGTTCGTGGCTATTGGACACGAAATAGCCAGGGCCCACCGTTATAATATAGTCCAAGATCCCAGAGCAATAAGACACTAATTATTTTCTCAAGCATAGAACTTTCACTTCTATGTAGTCTTTCATGTTCTTTTTGATTTCTGTACGTTTGTGGAGTTTGCCCGGTGACACCTGTGCAGGTACCAGGTGAGAAAAGTAACTAAAAATCAGAGTTACTTAACTTATTTTTTAATGTCTGATTTTTATATATATTTTGTAGAATATTACTCTGAAGTAATATCCAAAACGTCAGACGCTTTCCATGGCACAGAACTTTTGCCAGACGCTTTGAAGCTCTACAAAAAATAAATGAACTTAATTTATTTTTAAATGTCTGATTTTTATATATGTTGTTCAGATAGATATTACAAAGTTATATTTAATCAGTCAGACAAATTGTAATGACCAAACATTTCCTAAACACAAAAATTACTCAACTATAAGTATGAGCGCGAGAGCACTATGCACATGCGCTTCAGAATAAACTATCTTAATATTTGAAAAATACTTACTGCTTTCAATTTCATATTTTTGCATATCTATTTAAATAAGATGAAATTATTAATTAAAATAATAATCATTTTAAAAGTAATTACATATATTACAGATATAGAGGGAAAAATGAATTTTTTCGGAGCGATTGTCTTTCAAAAAAGTCATTATTATTTTATTTAAAAAAAAAATCAATTGTAATAATTTTAGTAAAAAAAATCTGGGCGTCGGTTGGCCCTGCGGGCCAGCCCCAAAACTTCCCGCTGTTTTCGACCTCAAAGAGCTCGAAAACATTTGTGTAGATATATTTTCGAGCTCTTCGAGCTCGAAAATGCTATTACGTGCGATTGTATTTTTACGATCTTCTCAAGCTCTAACAAGTTGCCTGTTATGCTGAAGTTTGAAAATTTATATAAGAATCAAGAATTGTTAATGAAGCGGTTTTTAAAATTTAATCCCTGATTATGTTCAATGAAATAAGTGTATTCCGGCAGAAATCAATGCCAGGGATTCAAATCAAGATTTAATTGAGTTTTGACTCATGTGAGAAACAATCAAAAATGAAATATCCGAGAAAAATATTGAAAACTACGTTTTATCGATTTCATTGTTGGTACTAAGATTTAAACTAAAAACCAAGTTCGATGACATAATGTATCGAAAGCAACCATATAAAAGATGAGTTGGTATGACTTCAGACACATTTTAGTAGGTTATATTATGATTCATCCGGGAAAAATAACATAAAATGTTATTTTTTTAATTTTTCAACGCCGACATCTTTCGAACTAATCGATCAATTCCGACGTTTGAGGTGGCAATCGGCGCGTTTTATTGAATTCTAGAGCTGATTAAAATTTGAAATCAATCGCGTCAGTCGTTTCGAAAATATTTAGAAAAAACCGTTTTTCACCATTTCTTTCTCCCGCGATAACTCTCGAACGAATTATACGATTTTGATGTTTAAGGTGGCAATCGACGCGTTTTCTTAAGTTCTCGAGCTGATTAGATTTTGAAGTCGATCGTATGAGTCGTTTCTGAGAAATCAATAAAAAACTGAAAAAAAAAATTTTTTTTTTTTTTTGTTATCCGCAGATATTTTCGAGTCTATTTGATCAAAAGATCTGAAATTTTCAGGAAAGTTGATGGCCAACAAGCTCTTTCAATCGCCGCCTTAAACATCCAAATCGGTTCATTAGTTCCAAAGTTACAAAGAGTTTACATACACACACACACACACACACACACACACACACACACACACACACACACACACACACACATCCATACACACACTCGGACATCATTCCGAAAATAGTCAGAATAGCTTTCTAGGACCTCAAAACGTCGACATCTGATGAAAACTCGATTTTTGAAAATCGGGGTGAAAACAATATATAACGTAAACCGTTTTTCTTTTCGCGACGGAGACGCGAATAAAAATCCGGAGTCGTATGTGGTCACCCAAGTGTATTAAAAATTATAAATAAAAATTATAAATATAACTCAAAATAATAAATAATTATAAACAAAATAAAATTGTGCCTGGACCAGCTCCTCAGGCTGGGTTAGTGCACGAGGGCGCCATTCCGTTTTTACAAAAAACGGACAAAAATAATAATTCAGGGGAGAGATCACGGGACAAAATCCTGAGCGAGAATGTATGCACCAAGCGGAATGATAACCAAATAAATATATAATGAACAAAAATAATAATAAGAAATAATTACTATTAAATATATCCAGAAAATAAACAAACAAATATTGGCAATCACTGGATTCCTTTTTCTAAATTATCTAATTCAAAATATATTCAAATAAATTCAACAGATTATTACAATACCCAGATATTTATACTAAATTTTTATTAAATAATAATAGGCTCAATTTAGCCAAACAATAATGATAAAGTTATACTATTAAATTATCCACTGGGGAATTCAAATACAAGTTACAATTATTCAAACTCAAAATAACACATAAATTGTAAACTAATAAAATAATAATAATCTTTACTTTAAATTATTTACTCTGGGGAGAGAAAGACGCGGGTACTCAATATATTTGGCAACACTGGGTTGCATACCATCAAATTATAAAATAAATTTTACCCAGAGAAATAATATTAAATACTCAAATATACTTTTAAAATAATATGTAAAATACTAGTGTAAGACAAGGAGCCACACTTGCTATCCTTGTCTAATCCTCTAAGGAATTCGCTCGACGCGTCTATACGTACATGAAACGTACGCCGAACAAATTCAACTTATTATAAGAATATAACTCAGGTTCAATTACTTATCAAACAAAAATCGCGATCAACTCTACTAAAGGACCAGCGACAGCCGATGCAACAAATGATAACACAATTGGCTTACCGGCGTTGACAATAATTTACTTCTGGAACTATTAAATTATAAACAATGCTCAACTATACTTTTATCCAAATTAAATAAACTTTGTGAAATTATTCTACTACGGCAACTGGGCCGGAACAATTTACTCAAAAATAATAATTACGGACAACAACACGTCCTATCTTTACAAGATCCCGGTCCTCTCTGCCTATATTTTCGTTGATTTTTCCTAGGGAGGGGTATCACTCACGTGTTATCCCCTCTAACGACCTCGGACCCGAAATTATCAATTAAAATAAAATATTTAAATTCATTATACGACCTGAGTTATGTTATCATAATAAATTAAATAATATTTCTTATTTATAAACAAAAACATAATGATTATTAACCCTTTAAACAATAAAACAATAATTATTTCAGTGCACCACGTGACTGGAGAAAAATATCGATTTTTATCCCCACTTTATCGACTTACTCTCCCTTCGGTCGATATTTTTATGTACGCTCTACAACACGTGTGCTACTGACTGAAATGAAAATATCGATTAAGTACATAAAATTCAAAATAATTATCAAAACATAAATATAAACATAATAAACAATAATATCAATAAATTCATAATTAAATCATAATAAAATAATCCAATAAAATAATATAAATATTTAAATAATAACAAATTATAATAAATAAATGCGCTTAATTTGAGCTAGGAGGTGTTGTTAAAATCACGGCGAGATGGGAAAGCGCGCGCAGCGATTCACGTTTGAATCGCTACGTGACAAATAACTTCCCGAAATTTTCTAAAATCGTCGATTTTCTTAGCGGGAAGTTAAAAATAATTAATTATTTTTTAGTCGGCCATGATATAAATCATTTATTTTTGATCCAAAAATGATAAAAAAAAATAAAAAAGTTTATTCTAGTGCTGTTTAACCCTACCTAAGTAATGCTACATTTTCATTTTAGTACAATAAGAAAAATTTTATTACTTGCTTAAAAATAAGTGCACAGCTATGACTAATACACATATTTGTTTGAAATTTCTTGCTCTTCAAAAAAAAGTTTCTTATGCTTCTTCCGTGGGTCCAACTATTCAAGAGATATTGAAGGTCTAAGTTTGATTTGTTTCAAAAAATTTGCGTTTTTGTTCGAAATTTTATAACTTCCTAACAACTTGACATAAAATTAAGCGCTATAAGCTTTCTTGTAGAAAATTTATCTGTTTTTAAAAAAGACTTCCTGCACTATATTCGTAAATCCAACCATTGAAGTGATATTAAAGCTCAAAATTAATAGATTTAAAAATAGTGTTTTTTGATTAAAATTTTACAGCTCTTCAACAAACTGATATTTACATAGGCTTTTAACAAGTTTTCGCTGAAAATTTACCGCTCAACGAAAAAGGTTTCTTCAATTTTTTTGATAAACTGAATCATTTAAGAGATGTTTGAGCTCGAAATAAAAGAAATTTTTTTTTGTCATCAGAGCAAAATTTTGAGTTGGCTTGTGAAACATTTCTGTCAACTTAAAGCTTCAATGTCTCTCAAACCGTTGAGTTTATCGAAAGAAACCAATAGATCTTTTTTGTAGAAAAGTAAATTTCCAACATAAACTTGTTAAAATCCTATGTTAATATCTGTTTGTTGGAGAGTTATAGAATTTTAGTCGAAAAACACTATTTTTTAAATTTATTAATTTTGAGCTTCGATATTACTCAAATGGTTGTGGAGTTACGAAAAAAGTGTAAAAAACCTTTCTTGAAGAGCAATAAATTTCCTATAAGAAAGTTTTTAGCGCTTAATTTTATGTCAAGTTGATAGAAAGTTATAAAATTTCGAACAAAAACGCAAATTTTTTGAAATAAATCAAACTTTGACCTTCAATATCTCTTGAATAGTTGGACTCACGAAAAAAACATGAGAAACTTTTTTTTGAAGAGCAAGAAATTTTAAACAAAAATATGTATTAGTCATAGTTGTGCACTTATTTTTAAGCAAGTAATAAAATTTTTCTCATTGTACTAAAATGAAAATGTATCATTACTTAGGCAGGGTTAAACGGCACAAGAATAAACTTTTTTATTTTTTTTTATTATCATTTTTGGATCAAAAATATATGATTTCTATCATGACCAACTAAAAAAATCTAATTTGGTAAACAACGGACACCCTAATACACAAACACAAATAGTAGACTGAAACAGAATGTG
The DNA here is from genome assembly GCA_030273425.1 of Microplitis manilae. Classification (NCBI taxonomy): domain Eukaryota; kingdom Metazoa; phylum Arthropoda; class Insecta; order Hymenoptera; family Braconidae; genus Microplitis; species Microplitis manilae. The sequence continues at coordinate 12,825,678 of CP092727.1, read as the reverse complement.
AGTTTAAGAAGGGGAACCGAGTTACCATGGATGTCTCACTCGCTCTGAAATGTATGTATAGTGCTCTCGCGCTCAAACTCATAGTTGAGTAATTTTTGTGTTTAGGAAATGTTTGGTTATTACAATTAGTCTCACTGATTACATATAACTTTGTAATAGCTATCTGAACAACATATATAAAAATCAGACACTTAAAAATAAGTTAAGTTCATTTATTTTTTGTAGAGCTTGTCACGATATTTAAATATTGCGGCAGTCTCACATCCGGTCGGTGAGCAACAGATGGCAGCACACGCTGCTCACACGTCTCTATATTCATTATTATTATTATTATTATGTTTACATGTATAATTTTGTTTCAATTATTATATTGTTTGTACTTAATTTAATTCTTAGAGGTAAATTGAATAGTAATCAGGAAGATTCACTGATTACAACCGGTATACAATCATATTTTTAGGAAGCTGGGAAATTAATCATATGTTTAATTCATGTGTTTGTAATTATTGTGGTTGCTCGACGCATGCGCGTCGGCGCAACAGTTGTCATCGACAAAGTTATTATATTTTAAATTCATTTGGATTTGTTATGCACAAATGATCGATTGATTTTGCATTTCATGTCAATTTGATTAGTAATACGGGAATCAAATGGGCATTTAACGTGGGAAGCAAGTGATTTGCACAGTTGACATCAGGTACTGGGTCATTGGTATTGGTCAAAAATTAACATGCGACAGCAATAGTTCTCCATTGGTTGAAGTGAGATACTGATATACAAGATGGCCGGCCTGGGTGCCGGCATGAGAATCACGTGCTGCCATGGTCAGACGTGGATAAACAACTGTAAGAGTAGTGTGTGCTGTTGCTGCTAACATAAAATTAATTATTGAGACGCCATTTGGTTGGTTATTACCTAAGCAAATCGATCATTGTCATTTGATCGTGCGATTAATTGTTGTGAATTGAGTTATCAGTATTAATTCGTATTTCACCAATGGAACCAGTACGAGTTTTGCATATTGATGACGACTGTAAGTACCTTTGATTAACTCATTGGCGTGTAATCTTGCTTTCCCGCGTTGGTGGCCATTTGCACTGGCGTGTATATATATATATATATATATATTACTCTTTCTCATATACAAAATTGTACAAGCATATGACGAGATATATGATTATAAAGCCCAGTGGATGTTTCGATTTGCAATAATATTTATTGGTGTATATGCATACTAGATATTAAATTTGGAAAATCTGGGTATTATCTATATTTCGTGACATGTGTTAAATATTATTTGCGGGTAATAAATATATGCGACTGGGCCGGTAGCATTTGTATATATATACATCAGTGGAAATTTTCCTGATCGCTAGATATCATAGACGGCTGAAATTGCCGGGTGATCACGTGATAAATAATTTTGAGTATTAGTATTTGGAATACTATATTTTCTGCACAAGTGTTGGTTAAATGAACAAGAATCCACGCATAAGTGATACCAAGGGTTATAATTTGTCTTTTAATTAGTATTGAGTTTTTTTGTTGAATTATCAGAATAATTGTTGATTTATTATTTATATTATTTTTGGTGGAACTGCGAATCCATTCACCAGTGAAATAGCGAGATTTACTTGAGATTAAATGATACACTATTATTAAAGTATTATTTTGAATTATTGTTTCAAGGAGTGATAGTATTTATTATTATTTGATTTGATTTCATATGCGAGTGAAATCCTCAGTTGTTATTATTTAATATATTGAGCTTTTTATACATTTACCAGCGGGTGAAAGTATTATTTATATTCATTACTACTATTTATAATTTGAGTTTTGAGAGTCACAGGCGAGTGATTTAGTTATTAGTTACATGCGATAATTATTTCCTTTTGCGACAAATATCTATTGTTTATTACGTATTATTTTTGGTACAACCGTATAATTCTATAATCTTGTATACGCACACGAATATTGTTATTTTTGGTTATTTTTTAAGTGATTCATTATTATTTTTCTTTATAATTAATATTGTTATTGTTGTGCGATACAATTTGAGAAACAACTTATTACTTAGATTTTAATTAAATGCAAATGCTCAGCAACCCGGTGGTATTTGTTTTATTATTTTAATTATTTGCTATCTTTTTCTTGCTATCCTATTCCTATTTCTGAAATCTGCTATCCTGTAATCATTTTCTCCGTTGGTTATTTTTGTTTGGTTTTCTTAAATTGTGTTTGTGGGGCACACGAACTGGCGCCCAACTAGGATTTCTAACCCAGCCTGAGCAGAGCTGCGGGTCCAGGGAGGTTCAGGGCATCTCCAAGTGGGACACTTCGTTTTATTATTTTATTTTCAGGGTTTTCATCCAACGGAGAGCCATAACGGATATTGAGCGCTGCCCACACTCCGCCGGGGATCGCGTGAAGTAGAGGAGAACGTTATAAGCTTTAAAGCGTCTGACAAAAGTTCTGGCCCATGGAAAGCGTCTGACGTTTTGGATATTACTTCAGAGTAATATCCTACAGAATATATATAGAAATCAGACATTAAAAAATAAGTTAAGTAACTCTGATTTTTAGTTACTTTTCTCACCTGGTACCTGCGCAGGTGTCACCGGGCAAACTCCACAAACGTACAGGTATCAAAAAGTACATGAAAGACTACATAGAACCGAAAGTTCTATGCTTTAGAAAATAAGTTGTGTCTTATTGCTCTGGGATCTTACTCTATAAATAGACGAAGGGATCCGAAAACTAGAGCTTTCTGCATCCTCGATGCGAGAAATTCAACTTGCGATCAACGAGTTGGGATTCTAGCCAATGCAGATACGAAAGACTATTTCATCCCTTCTAGGATGCCAACAATGAGTACGACAAGCTTGACACGAAAGTCTGAATAATTCTTGCCAATTTCAAACAGGAGATCCTGATATATCTCGTGTTTGTGCCCTTCTTTAACCGTGATGTTATACTCAGCCGGAGCTGAAAACTTAATAACATAAATTTTACGAGCGGTTTTATTGAAGAGTACAATATCAGGTTAATTGTGGTCAATTTTCCGCGTTGTTGCGGATGGCGCGTTCCAATAAATACGGCAACGGTCATTCTCAACAACTTGTTGAAGATCTTCTGGCAGGTAAGGCAGCACTGGTGTTTTATCGATACCGTGCGTATGTCTAAGATGGTAATAAAGTACTCGCAGAGCAGTATTATGACGCTGGATGTATGCACTTCTCGCCAGCACAGGACATACTGACAAAAGATGCATGAGCGTCTCTGGATGCTGTTTACAAACCCTACACAAAGTGTCGGGTAGCTGCATCTGGAGCACTTGCGCACGGTATTCGAGAGTGTTAATAACACCATCTTGGCAAACAGAAATATACTCTTCGGTCTCGGACATCAAGCCAGTTGACTTAAGGGAGGAAAACGTAAGCTGTCTGGACAAGCCATGATCACGCACGTGCTTAAAGAACACGCTGTGCATTGACTTGTCCATATGTGTACTGAGCAGTTTTTGTTGCTCAGCGTTCCTGACGACGTCTTAAATTCCTCCTTAGAAAGTCCAATAAGCGGGTTTACTCTTTCATGACTGAAGGATTTTGCCGCGTACATTGCTGCCTTATATAAAAACGCTCCCTTATGCCTATTCTCATGACTATGAAAAATTGGCATAAGGAAGTCGTCTTCATCTGCAGTGAAATTGACAACCCCGTATGTTATACCCAAAACCAAACGATCGTGTAGACACTCCTAGCTCTGTAAGCCTCTCCTTCCTATGTGCCAGGAAAGGTATAATCTGATGACTGAGGATTTAGGGTGCATGCTCCGATGCATATTCATGATTTTGCGTGTCTTAATATTGAGGTCTCTGATCTCTTTTCTGGCCCATTTAAGGACACCGAAAGAGTACAAAAGTACCGGGACAGCAAGCGTGTTTGTTGCAGAGACTTTGTTTTTCCCGGAAAGTTCTGATGACCAGATTTTCCGGAGTCTCCGCACATACTCGCTGCGGAGAGCCATTTTGATTTTCGAGACGTCCTGCATAGGACTCCCAACAATTCCTACATATTTGTACGACTCTCCAGCGTCAAGATGGTCAATGACGCTCCCATCTACTCACTCGATATCTTCACGTACATCAGAGCACTTACTTTTCATCAGATTAACGACCGCACACTTGTCCAACCCAAAAGCGATGCCGACATCCCGTGTATACTCCCCTACGATATGCAAGGATGTCTGAAGGTGTTCCTCATCAGGAGCATGGACCTTCAGATCATCTATGCAGAGTAAGTGGGTGATCGAATACTTACCATCAGTTGCTGGCTCCACTGAGTATCCACAGGTGCGGCGTAGCGCAACAGATATTGGCAGTAGTGAGATTCAAAACAGCAGAGGGCTCAGAGAATCTCCCTGAAAGACTCCTCGTGTGTACTGGACAACTTCGGTTACACGTTTGTCGTTGCTACATGAAATGTGGAACCATGTCCGCCAAAGTTGCATCGTACGCTGAATGCATCTTACTGTATCACGATTGACCCCAAGGCATTTGAGCAAAAAGAGAATAAGCTCATGAGATGTTGAGTCAAATGCCTTGTGGTAGTCAATCCAGGCCATTGACAGGTTGCCCTGATAGTAGATCGCGTCTTGGATGACGCAACGATCCACTAACAGATTTTGTTTGCAACCTGACAGGCCTCTTTTACTGCCACGTTGTTCATATATCTGCTGTTATACAGGGTCTATCTCCTGCAGAATGCGATTATTTCAGATTTTGGTGAAAATCGTATAAACCGCATTCAAACAGGCGATAGGCCTGTAGTTTTTCGGGTCAGACAAGTCACCTTTCTTGGGGATGAGCACGGCTCGCCCTTCTACAAGCCAGCATGGAATCGGTTCATTACCTTTGATGAACGCTGTAAAAAGCCGGGCCAGATGACTATGGGTAGAAGTTAGTTTCTTCCACCAAAACAATTTTATGCCATCTGGACCTGGAGCAGCCCAGTTCTTAACATTATTCAGAGCTGAACGAACTTCTTCCACGCTGACTTCAGGGTTCTCTTCATCAGCATTGCCGTTTCGATGTTGTTGACAAAATGCCTCGAAGTCGTTAAGAGCTGGAGTGCCACGATTCACGTTCGGTTGATCATCATACAACTCGGACCAGAACGCTTCTACTCGCTCAATGGATGGGGGATCGCCAGAAGCAAGTGTCTTAGGTCTCAGAAAGCGTAAAAGACTTAACGAAAATAAAGAGTTATCGGTAAGCCGCTCCAGCTTCTTCTCTAGTGACTTTTTAACAGTCACTAGAGCCCGCAACCTGTCAAGGGAACCTTCTTTGATGTTAAGAAGATTCTCCTTATTCAGTGTGTGATGCTGATATCGTAGTTCAGCTGCAATACGGCGGACTTTAGATGTAAATGCTTTACGTGCATTTACATACTCAATCACACACTGAATGCGGGAAACATGTTTCCGGACATCATCAATCTTCAGTTAAAGCTGCCCAATGCGCCCGCTCATCTTAACTTCAGGAGAAGAAGCATTTCTCCCTGCTGGAGGTAAGAGTGAGGAAGCAGCATCGTAGACAGCTTAATTGATGGTGAGCAAAGTAGAGTCTTCCTGAATCCGAGCAGATAGTTCCTGGTTTTCCGTGTCAAGTAGGTGTTTTTGGTAATGTATCTTCTTAGAGATACATACTTACCGTGTGTCAAATTCATTGTTGGCGTCTTCGGAAGAACGGCGTTTCTCCTGATGCAGCTGTGCTGGAAAGAACAGACGATGAAATAACCATCTGTTCATTAACAGTGATCTTCGTGTTTGCCGGAGATAAGAGGCATAATTACGAAGATGTTGTTTTAAAGAATAGCTATAGTTAGGGTGCATATCGCACCAAAGTGCATGCATCCTAGCCATGTAGCCTCTCCGCTCCGGTTCACTGTTATTATAGCACATCAGGAGATCGGCTCGTAATTCCTCTGCTTACCTAAATGCAGTCCGTTGTTCGCGCCAGCCGCACAACATGCACCGTGGGCATTATTTTAAGGAAGTGCAATTTATAGGATTCCTATGATAACATTCTAAGAATTAATTGATGTTGAATCAATATTTAATTATGTAAGTCAACTTACCATTTTTCAACGCTAAAACAATGTAACTTTAATATAGTGATTGAGTTAAATTCAATTAACATTAATACGTTGACATTCCATTTGTGTCAAAATAATTGATTATTTGGGTTGAATTTTTAACCAAATATTCGAGTTCATTTTACGCGTACTAGTTTGTTAAAATTACATTAAAAAAAATGTAGATTTAACATACTTCTCAAGTTAAATTTAACACAACAACCTGAGTCATATTTAGCGCTTCAGGCATGAACAGATATGAAGGCATAGATAGGTCTAATTATTTTTTTCCGGCTACTTTGTATTCACATGTAGACGTCCGAAGATTCCAAAAAAATGAAATTAGTCTGTTCCGCGCTGACGCCGTTCATGTGCAATAGGGAGTCCGTTATTTACCGAATTAGATTTTTTTACTTCGCCATGATATACATAATTTATTTGTGATCCGAAAATAATAAAAAAATCTAGGCCTCGGTGGGCCCTCTGGGCCAGCCCCAAAACTTCCCGCTTTTTTCGAGCTCAAGGAACTTAAAAACACCACTGTGAATATATTTTCAAGCTCTTCAAGCGATTTTTTACTACTTTTTACAATGATTTTTTCATAAGGTCTTCAAGCTCTAACAAGTTACGTTTTATGCTAGAATTTAAAAAAATAAGAATCGAAAATTATTCATGAAGAAGCAGCTTTTAGAATATTATTCCCAATTATGTTCTATGAAATAAATATATTTAGGCTTAAATCAATGTCGGTGATCATTACTGATATTTAAATGAGTTTTGACTTAAGTCAGAGCGATAATAAATAAAATATCCGAGATAAATCTTAAAAATTGAGTTTTTTTAATTTTTTGCTGACAATATGATTAAATCTAAAGAACAAGTTAGATGGCATCATATGATGATCGAAAGAAACTATAAAGGGAAAGAATTTATATGATTTCAGACACATTTTAGCACATTATACTTGGATTTATCCGGAAGAAATAACATTTGAAGTTATTTTTTTAACTTTCAAGCGCCGATATCTTTCAAACTAATTAACCGATTTTGATGTTAATTAACCGATGATGTTCGAGATGGCAATTGGCGCATTTTCTTGAATTCTTAAGCTGATTAAAATTTGAAATCGATTGGTTCAACCGATTCGAAGATATTTGAAAAAACTTCCTTTTCACCATTTCTTTATCCAAAGATATCTCTCAAACGCATAAACCGATTAAGATTGTTGAGGTCGCATTCGAAGTGGTTTGTCGAAGTCTAGAGCTGATAAGATTTTGAAATTGATCAGATGGGTGACTTGGATGATAATCGAAAAAAATAATTTTCACTATTTCCTTCTCCCACGATATCTCTCGAACAAATTAACCGATTGAGATAGCTAAGGCGACAATCGATACGTTTTATTAAGTTCTAGAGCTCATTAGATTTTAAAATTGATCGTTCAACTCGTTTCTGAGAAATTAATAAAAAACTAAAAAAAATTCTGGGCATCGGTTGGCCCTGCGGGCCAGCCCCTTAACTTCCCGCAGTTTTCGAGCTCGTTGAGCTCGAAAATACCTTTGTTTTCCTTTTTGTATAAGCTTTTCAAGCTCAAAAGGGTTACGGATTATATTAAAATTAAAAAAATTAGAATCCAAAATAATTAACGAATAAGCGTTTTTTACATATTTATTCACAATTATGTTCAACAATTAGCTCTAAAATAATTTTACGTGATACGTTGTATCTATATCATGTAAGTCTATCGTGGTACGAGCAAACATAATGATTCTTATGAACCCTATTTTTTGAAAGCGGGTCGAAGCCAAAAACTACGCGAATTTTTTAAAAATCGTCAATCTTATTTGCGGGAAGTTAAAAAAATTTTTTTTTTAACTCAAAATTGATGGATTTCAGAAATAATGTTATTCGATTAAAATTGTATAACTCTACAGCAAACAGACATATACTTAGGCTTTTAACGGCTTTTTTTCGGAACTTTACCGCTGTCCAAAAAAAGGTCTCTTAGATTCTTTTTAATAAAATCAACTGTTTAAGAAATATTTTAGCTCGAAATAAAAGGAATTTTTAATAACATCAGAGTGAAATTTTGAGTTGGTTGGTGGAAGTTTTCTTTCAACTTAGTGTTTAAATATCTCCTGAACGGTTGAGCTTATCGAAAAAATCTACGAGATCTTTTTTGTAGAGCGGTAAATTTCCAACAAAAAAAAAGATGAAAACCTAACTATATATCTATTGGCTAAAGAGTCATAGAACTTTATTCGAAAAACATAATTTTTTAAATCTATTAATTTTGAGCTTCGATATCAATAAATGGTTGAACTTACAAAAACAGTGTACGAGACCTTTTTTGAAGAGCAATAAATTTCCCACAAAAAAGTTTATAGCGCTTAATTTTATGTCTATGTGTGTAAAATGAGCAAATAAACTAAGTGAATCTGGTTTAGGCGTGAGAATTTTTTAACAATTATAAATTGCACAGAATTTCATAATAAATAAATTAGAGATTTCTTTACATTTATTTACACCTTAAATTGTAAGAACTTATACTTAATAGCGAATGTGACAATTATTACACAAAAGCGAATGCAAAGTAAAACACACGTTTAAGAATCAACACGCAGTTGAGAGCGGTTAAATTCACGGAAATTAATATAGATACTAATTGCACGCGAATAACAATTTATTTATTCTCAATAAGTAGCAGCCTTGATTTACTGACCAAATATTGAGGATAATTAGTAGAACGATTTGTCTCACAAAAGAACTAATTTAGTAAAGCGGTTTTAGAACACGAGGTAACTACTAGTGAAGCACGTTGTAGAATATATAAGATGGTAGCGCTGTTGAGTCATCGAGAAGCTTGGTGTCGAAGTTGCAGCCTTGCTGCATATAACAAATTTTCCCATTGGCTTGAAAGCGCGCAAACAGGAAGCGGTTGATAGCGAAGTCTCTTATTAGCTGGCCTACATAAAACGAATTATATGATTGGCCAGCTTGTAGCGGGTTCTCAAGGCGTCCTAACACGGCCATTAAAGAAATTCTGAAGAAAACTAGATTTGAAAATATATTTACGATTCATCCGTTATTCCAGCAACATATTTTTTTCTTGTACACTTCTTCGGTTTTCCTTGTTTTTCATTATATGTTGACTTGTTTATCATTGTTATAACTCAGGTATAGACACTAAAGCAGATGTTTTCCGCCGCAAAATAGAATAAAAATTACTTACTCGGCCGGCCGGCTAAATAGCGTTTAGAACATGAAATACTGGGAATATTATCACTATATTTTCACAGTATATTTTTGAAATACTATACTATCGAAATATGCAAAAAAAAAAATCGATTTTTCAAAATTTGTAGACCACCGGGTCCCCTTAAATTAGTTCTTGGAGACGTAAAAACTAAATTTTATCCCAATTTTATGGCATGCAGCTCAAAATTTTTTTTTCTACCGACTACAGGATTTTTATGTAGGACTTGATAAAAAAATCTTACTCTAAAATGAAGCACCCTAATATATATATATATATGTGGTGGTTCAGCTTCACTCCACGAGATGGCATTCACAACTCACGCCTCTCGCAATGCCTCGTCCCTATGCCTGTTTCAATATATAACAATTCCAACATGTAACTTCCAACACGGCGTCTTAGGTGGGGTATACGATTGACACACCTAACTGAGGAGTCTCAGCTATCGTATACTTAGACAAAACGCCTTTCACCCCACAAATACATTTTTCCATCTCTCCTTTTCTCACTAACACGCACAACGTTTCACTCTTTGGTAGTTGGCGACTTAGGCAGTGATTATTGTAATCTAAACCTAAAGTACCGTCGCCAAATATATATATATATATATATATATATATATATATATATATATATATATATATATATATATGTATATATATTAGAGTGGGTCAAAAAAATCGAATAATTTATTTTTGACTTGATACTCTGAAAAATAGGTTTGTAGACACCTAAAAAGAATTCTCTCCAAGTATGAGCTCCTAATTATAACGGGAAGGTCCTCCGCTTTGCGGGTTTCTATTTTTTTTGAATAATCAGATAAAAAAATTTATATCTCGCTTCCAACTGCTAGGAAAAATATTCCGTGACACAGACTTTGTAAGAAATTGAGTGCTCTACAAAAAAGGTCTCTTATGATTTTTTCAAAAACTCAACCGATCAAAAGATATTCATAGTTGAAGTTTGGCTATTTTAAGGAAAATATTCGTTTTTATTATGAATTTTATAACTTGATGGAAAAAAATTATTTCGAATTGCGGAACTCATGATTTTGTAGAAAATTTACTGCTCTACAAAAATGGTCTCTTATAATTTTTCGATTAAGTGAAGCCGTTGCGAGATATCCAACGCCAAACATTAACGAATATCAATATTTCCAGTTTTTGATCAATAATTCGATAAATTTAAATTTAAATTATTAGTTTCAGGAAAATTTACATAAATTTGAGTTTTGATGGATAAAGAAATGTTATAAACAATTTTTTTAATATTGTTTTCAGTCTTGAGCTTGTTTGATTGCATTAAAACAAGAAATTAGAGCATTTTTTTTTACATATAGCCAATGATTACGATAAAAAACGAAGAACAATTGCAGTACTTATTGCAAGTTGTCAAAGAACATCAAAAAACATATCCAAATTGTAATAAAGGAAATTATTTATAGTAATAGCGTACTGTTATGTTAAAAATATTGACAATTATATTGGAATTGATAATTCAATAAAAAAATTTATGTATAAAAAAGTTAAATACTGGTTTTTTTTCACTCGGTTCAATACTTTTCATATGTAATTTGACAACGAAATGTGTCAATCACTTTAAATTGAACTAATCATTGGCTATATGTCGAAAAAATGCTCTAATTTCTTGTTTTAACGCAATCAAACAAGCTCAAGACTGAAAACAATATCAAAAAAATTGTTTATAACATTTTTTCATCCATCGAAACTCAAATTTATGTAAATTTTCCTGAAACTAATAATTTAAATTTAAATTTATCGAATTATTGATCAAAAACTGGAAATATCGATATTCGTTAATGTTTGACGATGGATATCTCGTAACGGCTTCACTTAATCGAAAAATCATAAGAGACCATTTTTGTAGAGCAGTAAATTTCCTACAATTTCATGAGTTCCGCAATTCGAAATAATTTTTTTCCATCAACTTATAAAATTCATAATAAAAACGAATATTTTCCTTAAAATAGCCAAACTTCAACTATGAATATCTTTTGATCGGTTGAGTTTTTGAAAAAATCATAAGAGACCTTTTTTGTAGAGCACTCAATTTCTCACAAAGTCTATGTCACGGAATATTTTTCCTAGCAGTTAGAAGCGAGATATAAATTTTTTTATCTGATTATTCAAAAAAAATAGAAACCCGCAAAGCGGAGGACCTTCCCGTTATAATTGAGAGCTCATACATGAAGAGAATTCTTTTTAGGTGTCTACGAACCTATTTTTCAGAGTATCAAGTCAAAAATAAATTATTCGATTTTTTTGACCCACCCTAATATATATGGGGTATTCCACGCCAAATCGACCACTTTTGACCCTGACCTCTTTTGATTTGGCTGAAAATTTTTTTTCCCTTTCTACCCCATTAAAATCATTTTTCAGGAAATTTTCAAATTTTTTACCCAACCAAAAAAAAGTTATGAGTTTTTCAAAAATAAGGCGTTTATTTTTTGAAATAGCTATAAGTTCTTCCAAAATTCACTAATGGGGACGTTTTTTTTTAAAATTCTTGTTTTTGAATATACTTTTCAAAAAAAAATACAAGAAAATTTTAAGATAATAAACTCTATGAAATTTTCGGCTTTTTTGAGAAAAACCGCCATTTTGATAAAGTTCGTCATTTTTTATTTTTTTTTTAATTTTTCAAATAAAAATTCAATTAATTCTACAATTTTTCCCGCCAATCCGAGAGTGGGCCGACTTTTCCTTTTATTTTTATTTATTAATTGAAAAAAAAATTTTTGCCCAGTTGGGCTTATTTTACAAAACATTATTCTGGAAATTTTTGAGAGTTTATCAACGGCTGTAGAGTTAGAAAAATTGAGACAAAAAAATTAATTGAAACTAGAAATCCTCGAGAAAATTTGGATTTTTTTAAAAAAAGTGAGAAAAAAAATAGAAGATACCTATAAATAATTGTATTGTAATTTTTTTTTTGAAAACTACACCTGAAAACAAAGAAAATGCAAAAAAAAAAATTGCCCTCTAGTTTATTTTTGACCAAGTCACGGATTTCGAAAAATAAATCTAACGCACATTGTTATTTCAAAAGCCTGTGACCTTCAAAAGTTATTCAGGTTATTTAAGTCGTTTTTACTCAACTTCAACCTCGAATAACTTTTGAAGGAGTGCATTTAGCGAAAAATGTTAAAAGACCTCTTTTGTAGAGCATTAAATTTCCTTCAAAAATATGTATCTTGACTAAAAAAAATTTTAATATTTCCAGTAGTTTCAAAAATCCAAAATAAAAACAAAGAATTTAAAAAACAGGTCAATATTTAAGGCACGGTTACAAGGAAACGGCTCGTTTTTCGTCAATTTACTAAGAGAGATATTTTGTAGGGAATTCAATTTCCTTTAAGATAATGCATTGCTCAAATTTTTCAGATAGATGATTTACGAATTTTGGATAAAAATCGAAATTCCTGTCAAAAAACAAATATTTGTAACGATACACCTCTTAATATTAATATTAAGAGCTCAAACTTGCATAATAATTTTTTTTGGTCATCAGGAATAATATTTTCACAGTATCGAAAGAATAAAAAAATAGTCGATTTTTTTGGCCCAGTCTAATATATATATATATATATATATATATATATATATATATATATATATATATATATATATATATATTAGGGTGCGTTATTTCGGAGCAACATTATTCTTTTTTTAAATGCAATTAAAAAAAACTCATTTGTCACGATCGAAGTGAGTGAAGGCGACGGGCGAAAGGGTTATTTTAAATTATTATTTAATATCGTAATGCCGAATTACCCTGTTCTATAACTCAGCCAAGGAGTTCGATTGAACCGTCACGTGGTTAGTGTGAGAACGCATGCGTGATTGGGCACCGATTATTAATTTATAATTAATCATAAGTTGCAATATGAGATTATATTTATTCTGTCATCCAACCAAGGAATTTGGGTCACGTGGCTGATATAAGAATGTTATAATTTCTTGTCGTTTATAACTTATTTGTCTATTTGTACCGAGCGGATGTACTATAGACTATCCCGTTCAATGACCTGCGTGGCGTTAGGGTAGGTCCGGGATTTCTGAGCGAGAGGGATATTGGGTCGATGAATATGGGCCCTCGAGAAGACCGTGTTCTTTCTTTGTCTTACTTTAAAGTTACTATGACTTAAACTACCAGCACTTGAATGCCAGAGAAAAGGACAGTAATTGAAAAGACAAATGTATGCAAAAAACATGTGTAGTATATTGACAGATTAAATTTTACAGAATATTATAATAATGAACTTACCCCAATGGGTTGATATACCTGCACACACACTCACTTCAGATTCACCAATTTGAATCTGTGTACGCAGATTTTTACAATGTTTATGATGGTAATTAATTGAGATTCACAGGTTAAATCTATTCGCACGAACGCACTGCACGCTGAACCGAGAGGCCGGCTTTGCCTTCGAGTGAATTTATAATGATTTTTAGGGTTTTTATTAATAGGATCAACTATTCCCGAACAAGGACTCCGATTACTTAGGCTGTGGACGTCACGTGGAAAGGGTTTGGTTAATTCTAATGCAAACTTAAATGATTTTACTCTAAGTATCCAACCTAGGAGTCCAGATGCCTAGGCGTAGGACGTCACGAGGAAAGTTTTTAAGAATAAAATTTAAGCCGCGTAATTTATATTTTAAGTAAAAGAATCGAGTTGCGATTATCGATCTAGGACCTCCGATTGCCTAGGCATGGAGCGTCACGAGAACGAATTTTGAAATCGACTTAGTGAGTCTTACTCGTGGATAGATCCGACAAAGGTTTTGGTTAAAACGGTAATGACCTTTTGATGTCTTAATTTGAAATTGAATTCCGATTATCGATCTAGGACCCCCAGTTGCCTAGGCTGTGGAGCGTCACGAGACCGAACTTGGGAACTTTACTCGCGGATAGATCCGACAGGGATTTTAGTAGCTGAAGTTATGACTGACTCTAATTATTTTTCCTGGGTTTATATATGAAAATTTTGGGAGAAAAGTGGGGCTAAGAATATTGAAAGCGTGAGAGTATAGGGGTTAGGTCATAATTTTGAGTGACATTTATTTGCATTCTCGGAAACCTACATCATGTTAGAAAATTTACTAATTGTAGGGGACTTAGAGATACAAGAGTTTGATTCATTAGTGACCTACTATTAATTACTTAAATACATTAGTGGTACATATTTTTACGAGCAATAATTTAATTTTTAAGAGAAGATTTTAAATTTTAACTCTGATCTCCGTAGAATAGTATGGAGATGATAGAAAATAACAGGAAATCGTAAATTTAAGTAACATCTATCTTAAATTTGGGCCTTTGAAAATTATGTCGTAGAAAATCATTGACTACCAGAGTCCATGGGAAACCGTTGAATTCATTAGCGGGCGGATATGAACTCTTTAATTCCATTAGTAGTGAGACAGAAAGAAATAAAGTTTTGATTTCGATGACACGAGCTCTTTACTCTATTTTTCGGGTAAATAATATCAACAGAGAATTCGTGGGAACTGTGATATTCATCGATGTTAGATGGTGTTAAATTAAGTGCTCGGGTAATAAAATTTTAAATCTATGGGAGAATTTTTAAGCTAACTTAGTATGGACATTAAAATTTATTTAAGGCTCTAGTGAGGCGTATTAGGATGAGCACTTCACCTAGTAAACCGGCCATCGCGGTGCAGATGCACTTATGAGAGAGAAAGACAGATATCTGTCTATACATTCGTTCTACTTCTATTTCACTCTCCGTCTCTCTATGCGTTACATTATTATATTTTGATATTATAATTATTGTTCATTTCAGAATACTTTCAATTGATTCAGAGCAAGTCCAACACCCCCTTTTTCTGGAATTCATTGAATGTGCTCTGAATAGCAAAAATAATTCAAAAATAATTTAATTGGGTTAAATTTATTAATTATTTGGGATTAAAAGTAATTCATGTGTATCGATTGTTACACATTCAACACAAAAAAAAAATTCTCGTGCAAGAAAAAAAATTCTATTTCGATTACCGACCTAGCTCATTGAAAAATTCGATTTTCCATTTAAATAACACGGGGAAATATTTTTTTTTATGAATAAGTATTTTAATTCGTCAAGAAATGAATAGATCGAACAAACTATTTTTGCAGGAAATTAAACGCTCTATAAAAAAGGTTTTTTATCATTTTTTGATAAATCCATCTGTTCAAAAGTTATTAGAACTTTAAGTAACGCTCGAGATCTTTTTAGTTTTCTGGTGAAGCTTATAACGCAAACCGTTTTTCTTTTCGCGACGGAGACCCGAATAAAAATCCGGAGTCGTATGTGGTCACCCAAGTATATTAAAAATTGAAAATAAAAATTATAAATATAACTCAAAATAATAAATAATTATAAACAAAATAAAATTGTGCCTGGACCAGCTCCTCAGGCTGGGTTAGTGGACGAGGGCGCCATTCCGTTTTTACAAAAAACGGACAAAAATAATAATTCAGGGGAGAGATCACGGGACAAAATCTTGAGC
The DNA here is from genome assembly GCA_030273425.1 of Microplitis manilae. Classification (NCBI taxonomy): domain Eukaryota; kingdom Metazoa; phylum Arthropoda; class Insecta; order Hymenoptera; family Braconidae; genus Microplitis; species Microplitis manilae. The sequence continues at coordinate 12,809,744 of CP092727.1, read as the reverse complement.
GAGAATGCATGCACCAAGCGGAATGACAACCAAATAAATATATAATGGACAAAAATAATAATAAGGAATAATTACTACTAAATATATCCAGGAAACAAATAAATAAATATTGGCTATCACTGGGTTCCTTCTACGAAATTATTTAATTCAAAATATATTTAAATAAACTTTTAAATTATTACAATACCCAAATATTGTTTAATATAATTAACTCTCTATAATAAATTTTTATCAAATTAAAATATACTCATTACAATCAAATGATAATAATAATAATTCATTTAAATTATCCACTGGGGAATTCAAATACAAATTTTCAAATTGTTAGTTAATTTAGATTGTAAACAAATAAAATAATACTAATCTTTTTCTTAATGTTATATTATTTACTCTGGGGAGAGAAAGACACGGGTACTCAATATATTTGGCAACACTGGGTTGCATACAATCAAATTGTAAAATAAATTTTACCCAGAGAAATAATATTTAATATTCAAATATACTTTTAAACTCATATATATGTAAAAAAAATACTAGTGTAAGACAAGGAGCCACTCTTGCTATCCTTGTCTAATCCTCTAAGGAATTTGCTCGACGCGTCTACGTACTTGAAACGCACGCCGGACAAATTCAACTTATTATGACAATACAACTCAGGTTCAATTATTTATCAATTAAATACCGCGATCAACTCTACTGAAGGACCAGCGATATTCGATGCAACAAATGAAAATACCAATTGACTTACCGGCGTTGATAACAATTTACTTCTTGAGTTTATTAATAATAAATATCACAATCCAAATTAAATACTTTAATTATGCAATTATTTTATTACGGCACCTGGGCCAGAACAATTGACTCAAAAAAAAAATCACGGACAACAACACGTCCTATCTTTACAAAAACTCGGTCCTCTCTGACTATATTTTCGTTGATTTTTCCGAGGGAGGGGTATCACTCACGTGTTATCCCCTCTAACGACCTCGGACCCGAAATTATCAATTAAAAATAAAATATTTAAATCATTAAACGACCTGAGTTATACCATAATAATAAATTAAATAATATTTTCTATTTATAAACATAAACATAATGATTATTAATCCTTTAAACAATAAAACAATAATTATTTCAGTGCACCACGTGACTGGAGAAAAATATCGATTTTTATCCCCACTTTATCGACTTACTCTCTCTTCGGTCGATATTTTTATGTACGCTCTATAACACGTGTGCTACTAACTGAAATGAAAATATTGATTAAGTACATCAAAATCAAAATAATTATCAAAATATAAATATAAACCTAATAAACAATAATATCAATAATTTCATAATTAAATTATACTAAAATAATCCAATAAAATACTATAAATATTTAAATAATAACAAATCATAATAAATAAATGCGCTTAATTTGAGCTAGGAGGTGTTGTTAAATTCACGGCGAGATGGGAAAGCGCGCGCAGCGATTCACGTTTTAATCGCTACGTGACAAGCTATTAGACTCGTCTATTACAAAATGTTATGGAGTCTTTTTTTTGACAATTTTATTTTCTTCAAATTATGATCAGTAAAGTTTTTTCAAATTCTGCATTTGTTGTCTAGTTATTTTTATTTTAATTCCAAACTCTTAGAAAAGTAGTGTTCTAATCGATTACAAGAACTCGACATTGATCAATTTTTTTTATTATTTTGTAATTACTATTTTTATAGAGAATATAATTACCTAAAAAAAATGGTCCTTAAAATGGTTTTAATAGAGCGTATAGAAAGAAAGTTACAGAGCTTTTAAGTTGAGAATAATTAAATCACTTAGAACTTTTTTTTTTTTAATTCGATTGTGATTGAAATCAAAAATCAAGTTTTATTGTAATTGAGTGCCTTAAGTTTATCACCCTTCAAAATAACATTAGACTAAAAAATTTATTTTCAATAATTCAATTTTTCTCAACTTTAGAGCTTTATAACTTCCTTTCTATGAGCTCTGTTTTAACGACTTTAAGGACCGACTATATAGATGATTAAATTTTCCATAAAAACTTTCATTGCAAAGTATAATAAAAAATGAAAAAGAAATCCTGCTAGTTAACAGAGAAAGAACAAAAAAAGAGTGCGTGTATCAGTGTGTACACGCGGAAGAAGTGAAACTTCTTCGGCCCATGTTTATTAAATACTATAATAAAGTTTTATTTTAAATTAATTTTATAACAATTTTTAGGTAACATATTTATTATTAATATCATTATTATTATTTTAAAGAGTATATTAAAATGTTATTAGAACGTAAAAAGTATCAGTACATTGTAAAAAATTTGCAGACTGAACGTGGAGTGAATCCAGAGTGAACGTGGAATTAATGACTTTTCATTTATTCACTCCTCTTTGGGGTGGATTGTACTCCGAAGGAGGCTTTCGGAAAAATTAATTATAAAAAAAAGCTACTAATCCATAGTAAGTTTAGGTCTTCGAGATTTTGACATTTGTATTGGGTACGGAAATAATGACGAGTTTCCTTTCCATATATTCACGCGAAATGATTTTTAAAAATTATAAACAGCTGATAATAAAACTTGCACAAATCTAATTCCACTGAGTCAAAAACTGTCGTGTGATTTAAATGACCTTACCATGAGATAAAATTTCATATTGCACCGAAATATCAAATATTCTCATAAAAACTATCTCATTGTCACGGCTGATACGTTCACCTCGTATCCTTACAAGTCGCTAAAAATAATTTTTTTTATTTTTCTTTTGAAAAGGGTACATGAGAAAACTATTTTTCTCAAGAAATATGACGACATAGTCAGAATATAGTGAGACCCAGGCGGTAACACAAAAACGATGCGTTTCGCATAGACTTTCAGTTTTTCTTATATGATAATTTACAGAGTGACCATCAGTAGTCTAGATCGCATACAAGAATATCTATCCACCTAGTGCGTGAGAGCCCAAGACCTCTTGCACTTAGACCCTTTTTTTTTATGGCGCCGACTTACTGACGCCAGCAGTCGAACAGGACAAATATACCTACCTGAGCGTTGACATTTGTGTCGTACTGTCCCACGTAGGAAAGGTGCTAATGGGATACATGTACTATAAGTTTCTCTTATTCTACAGATTTCATCAGTTTTCATTTAACTAACTTTTAAAATTTATGTATCCGTTCCCATTTAACTAATCTGAGTATAGAAGCGGTAGTCTTTTCTTTGATTTTTCATCTTAAAACTATAGACCACCCAACTCATGCGCACCTGCATGTGATTCTTGGAAATTAGAGAAAGCTAATGGAAACCTCCAAATTTATGGCTTCCTGCATGAGCATACTCGGCGACAGAGTGGCGCCAGGTCATCAGCCTACTTAATAGTCAAAATCTATTTCCCAGGGATCACACGTGTGCATGGGCCTAGAACTTTCGGGCGAGTCCGAGTCTTCTCGTATAGGAAACTGGTTACCACCACTTTTCATATGTGAGGATCCTATGAAAGACCATGGACTTTAGCTCATCAGTTCTTTTGGGAATCAAACTCTGAACCATACCGAACTCCGGACACTTGACGGTATTCGTGGCTAGAGGATTGATATCTCGATTGAGCATTCGGTTAACGGTAGCTGGGCGTACGAACCGGACCTTGACCGTCGTAAGCACTCGAATAATCGATATATTGATTTCTACTAGTCTAAGGAGGATAATTGGCGCGATATTAAATTCACCATTCGACCAACGGTAGCTGGGCATACGGACCGGACCTTGATCGTCGTAAGTCGTGAACTGATATCAACCGTTTAGCACCGGTACACCGGTATAAACAAAATTTTCATTTTCAATAAATAATAAATTCAAAATATTATATTGTCTATATTCACAAATGTATCATTATTATTGCTCTATTTCAGTTATGCTTTTGGGTGTTTCGATACGGACATTTATTATCGAAGGATAACGAAAACGGATAAGAAAAATATAAGTTATGCCATTAATATCATATAAAAATTTCGAGAACACTCCATCGATTGTTGTATTTAATTTCGCTGCTGATATCATCCTGTTATTTCTTATAGATAGACTCCAATTATCTTTTAAAAATTAAACCAATTTAATGAGTTGTGACTTTTTTCATTAGAAATTCTCTCCTCTTTAAGGGGAAATGTCACTTCTCTCTCACTTTCAAACAATAAATGGGGCTATCTTTGTCGCACCTGTATAGTTAATGAGAATTTAAAAACAATTTTTTGGAGACGAATTAGAATTTTTGAAATTACGAAATTTTTAGTCCTCTATTAAGGTTTCGAAAAACAATAAAAACTCTCTGTTTTGGGTTTGCATCGACAATAAGTTGACATTACCAATTAAGGATCTTATTTTTTTTTAATATCAAAAATGTTCATAGATTTTGAGTTATTGAAAAACTGAGTGCCATTATTTTTTTCTTAATTTGTTAATAACAATTGAAACTTTGTATAGGCTAATGCATCCTCGAGACTATTTTTGTAGGACGCCATTCCAAATCAAATGAGCTATTGCTCATATTTTTGAGAGCTTTATCAAGAATTTTCGCGTTTTTGAATTTGTTGACTAGCCTAATAATTTTAAAATACAAACTTATAAATCGCTAAACCACATTTTGACTATGATCAAAATCATTTGTAAACACGCTAATTTTACCAAGGAGTCCATATGATTTAAATACACATAAACAAACTGAATGTTTGGTATATACTGTAATATATATATTAGACTGGGCCAAAAAAATCGACTATTTTTTTTTTCTTTCGATACTGTGAAAATATTATTCCTGACGACCGAAAAAAATTATTGTACAAGTTTGAGCCCTTAATATTGATATTAAGAGGTGTATTGTTACAAATATTCGTTTTTTGACAGAAATTTCATTTTTTACTCAAAACTCGAAATTCATCTATCTGAAAAATTTGAGCAATGCATATTCGTAAAGGGAATCGAATTCCCTACACAAAATTTCTTGTAGTAAAATGACAAAAAACGAGCCGTTTCCTTGTAACCGTGCCTTAAATATTGATTTGTTTTTTGAATTCTTTATTTTTAGTTTGGATTCTTGTAACTACTAGAAATATTAAAATTTTTTCCGCTCAAGATACATATTTTTTAAGGAAATTTGATGCTCTACAAAAGAGGTCTTTTAACATTTTTCGCTAATTGCACTCCTTCAAAAGTTATTCTAGGTTGAAGTTGATTTAAAACGACTTGAATAACCTGAATAACTCTCGAAGGAGTGAACTTAGCAAAAAATGCTAAGAGAGCTTTTTTGTAGAGCATTCAATTTCCTTCAAAAATATGTATTTTGACTGGAGTAAATTTTAATATTTCTAGTAGTTACAAAAATTCAAAATAAAACCAAAGAATTCAAAAAACGAATCAATATTTAAGGTACGGTTACAAGGAAACGGCTCGTTTTTTGTCATTTTACTACGAGAGATTTTTTGTAGGGAATTCAATTTCCTTCAAGAATATGCATTGCTCAAATTTTTCGGATAGATGATTTTCGAGTTTTGAGTAAAAAATGAAATTTCTGTCAAAAAACGAATATTTGTAACGATACACCTCTTAATATCAATATTAAGGGCTTAAACTTGCACAATAATTTTTTTTTTGGTCGTCACGAATAATCTTTTTACAGTATGGAAAGAAAAAAAGAATAGTCAATTTTTTGGCCTGGTCTAATATATATATATATATATATATATATATATATATATATATATATATATATATATATATATATATATATATATATATATATATATATATATATATATATATATATATATATATATATATATATATATATATATATATATATATATATATATATATATATATATATATATATATATATATATATATATATATATATATATATATATATATATATATATATATATATATATATATATATATATATATATATATATATATATATATATATATATATATATATATATATATATATATATATATATATATATATATATATATATATATATATATATATATATATATATATATATATATATATAGCATTTTTTTTAATAGCTTAAAATATTTCTGATTGCATGTCCATTGATAGCTATTTAAGATTTTTGATATAACTTCGTTGTTTTCGGTATACATTAAATCTACGATCGTTTCAACCTTTTGGTAACTATATATATACAAATCTACCGAATTATACATTTTGGTAACGAACGGTATTTCACCTTCTTATTTATTTATAAAAGGAGGTTCGGGAGAATTCGAAATTCTTAATGTATTTTAGATTGTTTTGAATCTTCCGTTGACGTTAAAATTAATTATTATTTAGTCATCACAAGGAATTTAGCAGAAATTATTATAATAATTCACTTTGAATCGTTTTTAATTTTTGAAAGGCCTCAAAATTCTCGTATAATTTAATGGTTTTGAAAAATTTGAAACTATTCAAGATTCCAAATTTCCACTATAAAAATCGATGTAAAAAAAAGCAAAGTTGCTGGTTTTTGTTCGAATTATATTAAGCTATACAAATATTTGGCTACATTAGACTTTTCATTGATATTTACAAAGTAGTGATTGATTAACTGAAACACCAAAAAAATCACTTTTTGAACTGACTTCTAATTAATGGTGAAAATAACACAAAAAAAATTTTTTTCCAAAAAGTGATAAATGAGTCTTGTACGGAGTTGATTCAAGTTTTTCACGCCACCCCCCAATTTACTGTGCAATTATTTGTAACTGAAATATCGCTCATTAAATCCAAAAGGATCATTTTTTATTTGATGGATAATATCTCAGCGACAATGTGTCGTACAAGACTCGAAAAACATTTTATTTAGAGCTGAACAAATTTTTCTATACCCCGTGGATTCTTTAGAAGAAAAGAACAAATTTCAACAATTTTTGTCTTGCAGCATTTCTCATGTTTGCAAAATAGCTGTAGCTTTGGAATATTAATCAAAATGCATGAAAACTAGAAATGTCGAGCTAAAAAGAGCTTTTTTCCAAATCTGGATACGATTATTTTTCACGAAGTAAGTAGTTTGCATTGCAAAAATCACTAAAAATTCTCCAAAATTTTTCTGTTTCTTTTACATGAGTGTAGATTACTTAACTTTATGCATGAGTGTAGATTAATGCTAAAATCTTATCAGCTCTGAAACTATAAAAGCCGCGTTGAATGCAACCTCAACATTCAAAATCACATAATTTGTTTGAGAAAATTTTAATGGATACTGATGTAAAATATGAAATATTAAATAAGAAGCAAGTGAATTAGAAAAACAATTCTTATAAATTTTTCACAAATATTAAAATTATAATTAAAAAAAAAATAAAATCATTTAATTGTCGCGAAAACATTGGAATAATTTGAAAATTAATAATTTTTGTAAAATCAGAACTTTATATTAAATATTACTACCGTATATTTTATTAATTTTATCAATTGTAACAAATATTTATCATTTATTAATTGAATTTATAAAAATAAAAAGAATAATTGCGTGAAATATAATAATTCGCGCGGTTGGAATTTTAAATAAGTCGTGACGACGCGTGCAACTTCTCCCCACTATGGAGATGTGCAGACCACGTCGGTACAAACGGCAGCTGTTAGGCTAGAATTGTTATCGTTGATTAAATTAAATAATTTATTTCATTGTTAATAATTATCATTATCGTATCAACTTTGTGACTAAACGATTCAGAAAAGATTGAATTATTTTATTCTGTACATTTAATTAACTGCATGAGAAAAACTTGTATCCAGTATTCCGTTGAAGTCTACTGAGGCTTTACTTCCGAAACGTCTTTGTTAATAACAAAAAAATTTGCAATTTTTTTTGCTAAGTTTTTGTACCGTAAGATTCACCAGATTTTTCTCTATTTTACTGAATTTTTAACTTCCCGCTAAGAAAATTGACGATTTTTGAAAATTTCGGGAAGTAATTGTTTTCACCCCGATTTTCGAAAATCGAGTTTTCATCAGATGTCGACGTTTTGAGGTCCTAGGAAACTATTCTGACTATTTTCAGAATGATGTCCGCGTGTGTGTATATGTGTGTGTGTGTGTGTGTGTGTGTGTGTGTGTGTGTGTGCGTGTGTGTGTGTGTGTGTGTGTGTGTGTGCATGTATGTAAACTTTTTGTAACTTTTGAACTAATGAATCGATTTGGATGGTTGAGGTGGCAATCGAAAAAACTTGTTGGCCATTAACTTTCCTGAAAATTTCAGATCATTTGATCGAATAGACTCGAAAATATTTGCAAATTACGAAAAAAAAAAACAAATTTATTTTCAGTTTTTTATTGATTTCTCAGAAACGACTTATACGATCGACTTCAAAATCTAATTAACTCTAGTACTCAATAAAATGCGTCGAATGCCGCCTTAAACATCTCAATCGGATGATTCGTTCGAGAGTTATCGCGGGAGAAAGAAATGGTAAAAAACAGTTATTTGCAAATATCTTTGGAATAACTCAACCAAACAATTTCAAAATCTGATTAGTTCTAGCACTTAATAAAATACGTCGGTTGCCGCCTCAACCATCAAAATCGGTTCATTCGTTCGCGAGATATCGTTAGAAAAAGAAATAGTAAAAAACGGTTTTTTCTAAATATTTCTGAAACGATTGTTTGATCGATTTCAAATTCTAATCAGCTCTAGAATTTAATAAAACGCGCCGATTGCCACCTCAAACGTCGAAAACGATTAATTAGTTCGAAAGATATCGGCGTTGAGAAGTTAAAAAAATAACATTTTATGTTATTTTTTCCGGATAAATCATAATATAACCTACTAAAATGTGTCTGAAATCATACCAACTCATCCTTTCTATGGTTTCTTTTGATCATTCAACGTCATCGATCTTGGTTTTTAGTTTAAATCAAATTATCAACAATAAATTTGATAAAACGTCGTTTTTAATATTTTTTTTGGATATTTCAGATTTGATTGTTTCTTACACGAGTCAAAACTCATTTAAATCTTGATTTTGATCCCTGGCATTGATTTCTGTCTTGAAACACTTATTTTATTGAACATAATCAGGAATCAAATTTTAAAAACCGCTTCAACATAACAGGTAACTTGTTGGAGCTTGAGAAGATCATAAAAAACAATTGCATGTGATAGCATTTTTGAGCTCGAAGAGCTCGAAAATATATCTACGCTAATGTTTTTAAACTCTTTGAGCAGGGCCAACCGACGCCCAGATTTTTTAACTTTCCCGCTAAGAAAAACGACGATTTTAAAAAAATTCGGGAAGTTATTGGTTTCATCCCGACTTTCAAAAATCGGGTTTTCATCATATGTTGACATTTGAAGGTGTGAGGATGCTACTTAGACATTTTCAGAGCGATGTCTGTATGGGTGTATGTATGTATGTGTGTATGTGTGTGTGTGTGTGTGTTTAATTGCCAGTAAACCTCTCATATCTTTTGAATAAATGAACCGATTTACATTGTTTTGGCGGCATTTGAAAGGTTTCTTCTCAACTTAGATTTTCAGAAAATTTTAGATCATTTTGTCAAATAGTCTCTGAGATATTTAAGAAATACGAAAAAAAAAAATTTTTTTTTCCGTTTTTTTTTGGATATTTTGAAAACTGTCAAATCGATCAATTCCAAAATCTCATCAGCTCTAGAACACGATAAAAGCATTCGATTGCTGCCAAGAACGTCCCAATAAGATCGTTCGTTCGAGAGATATCGTTGACGGAATAATCAATGTAAAATGTGTAATTAGTTATATATATAATTAGACCTGGTCATTAATAGGCTTATATATGATTATACCTAGCTTTCATCTGTTAGATCTAATAAGATCTAATCATATATAGACTTATATATAATTAGACCTGATCATATATAGGCTTATATATGGTTATACCTTGCTTTCATCAGTTAGATCTGATCAGATATAATTATATATGGACTTATATATAATTAGACATGATCATATATAGGCTTATATATGATTACACTTAGCCTTCATCAGCCAGGTCTGATCAGATCTAATTATATATAGGTTCATATATGATTATATATAATTCCATGTATGACCATGTATAATCATATATAATTACATATTTGATTATATATAATCATATATGATCTTATGTATATATAATCATATATACTTATATATAATCAGATAAAATCTTTTTTTATCAGTTTCACAAAAATAATACAGTGCTCCCTCTCTATAATTCCCAACTCGGGGCTAAAATTCTAAGAATTTCTTCTTAGCGAGGGACCCCACTTTTTCTTAAGAGTACTAAACAGAGAAATGCGCGCGCAGTCATTCTGAACATACACAAATATATCTTGTATACAATGTAGTGTGAGTAGGGGAACACATTCTCCTCAAAATGAGGGGAACTAGAATCAGAACGAGGGGAATTATAGAGAGGGAGCACTGTAGTCGCAAAAAATAATAATATAATAATAATAATCAAAATTAGTAATAATTACATAAAATAATATCTAGAAATTCTTGTATTACTCACACGTGATAATAAAAATAATAATAACGCTGTAAATAATAAAGAAAAATAACCAAATATTTATCCCACTCGATATTTGGTAATGCTAAAATAATACTGAATATTTTTAGAGAGTGTATTAGTACCTACTGGGCACAATAGTCCCGCATTCCATCATATGCTTATGACAAATTATTAATACTCAACAATTACTATCTCTCTCACACTTATGAGATACCAAATGATCACCAACGCGGGAATAAAATTACACGCCAATGTATTAGCCAAAAAGTACTTACAGATCACGTATTATTCAACTCCCTTGGTTGCACTCTAATACGGTAAATGTATTTTCCCTTATGCTTTTACCAAAAAAAACTCAAATAATGCCAATGGATTTATATTCTTTACTCAAATACCAAATGGCGACAAATTTATAATTAGTTTAATGTAACAGAGCATACACGCTACTCTTACAGAGACCACCTGACGTCTGACCATGGTAGCACGTGAATCTCATGCCGGCACCTAGGCCGGCGCCATCTTGTCATATATCTCACTTCAACCAAATGGAGATACATGACTGTCGCATTTTATTTTTCATATAGTATCACCAATATAATATATAACTGTGGCCGTGTAATTTATCCAGTTCCCGACGCTAACTGATCAGTTGCCTCTTTCATAATTAATTATTAATATGATTCAACCTTAAATCAACCAACGATTTATCCATAAACTAGTAAATTTATTTTGCTAGGGGGTATCTATTTTTTATTAATAAATAGATCAATAAACCGCGTTTTCCCCTATATGCTACTGGAAGTAACTTGCTTCCCTTTCTGTTTCAAAATTGTTCGGCAGCATAATAAAAATTGGTAGGTTTCGAGCCAACATTTTTCTCCGGCTACTTAATTTTTTTTTCAATTTAAAATATCAGTTTTTTGTATTTAAATTCATTACAAAAATTTGAAATTCTCTCAGATATTTAAAAATTGATCTCGTTAGCTCATTGGAAAAATTTTTCAACAAAGTTCGTATACTTTATACTATTTATAAATGTGATAAATTAAAATATTTAACCGACTTCATAAGACTTTATGAATCATTATGGAATCGGTTTTTCCGAACAATGTTACGTTATTTGGTCATTACTAAATTATTTTACCAAACGTATGTGCACAGGAAACTCAATAAAACCAATTTATGTGCCCATATCAGAGCATGTCAAGCCATATCAAACTTGATCAAGATTTTTGTTCACAAGCATACTAATATATATACCCTTATCAAGCTATATCAGGTTATATCAGGACGAATGAAAAAAATTATATACAAGCATATCAACTCAGATCAAGACATATCAAATCTGATATCGACATATCAAGTCGATATGGCTTGATATGGCCAATTTTTATATCAGACTATATCAGAATAGGAGATAAGAAGGGATGGTTCACGGACCACAACAGGGATCTGCAATACCACCATGAATAAGTGGGGACAGGGGGGAATCTTCCATACCGACAGTTGAGATAGGGGGCGCTGGTGGCGCTTTCTGTTGATCTCCTATACCAGCATCCGAGAGAGGGTGCTAGTAGCATTTTTTTTAGTCGATGTGGTGGGGAGTGGGCCTGAGGGAGGGGGACGTGGGATTGGGAAGGGGATATGAGATTGATATTGTAGGTTTTGAAGCCTGGACTATGGGGTGGGGGGTATGGAATTGATATTGTGGATATGGAGGGCACTGCTTGGGTGTATAGGGATATTGAGTGGGGGGTTGATATGGTTCATGAATAAGGATGTAGAGGACGTTGGAGTGGGGGATATTCTTCAAATTTAGGTGGGAAAAATGACGTATGCTATTATTATATTGTTTAAGTGTTTTTAAGATTAATTTTTAAGATATGTGGAAGAATAAGGGGTTATTTTTTTATAACAAATAACGTGTTTTTCGCTTATTAACGTATGTTTTACCTTATCTTATCTTTAGCAACTTTCACTTTTTTGTTTATAACAAATGAATCATTTGTTTTTTGAAAATTTGCACTTTTCTCTAATATTGATATATATTTCCCCCATTTTTCACCAAAATCGTAGTGGGGATTTGTATTATAAAGAGTGTTTTTCGTTCCAAGTCTTTACAGTTTTTCACCAGCTCTCTCCACTGTTCTCAAAAGTAGTTCTGTGTGAAGTTAAGCATAAAATATATCTCAGTGAACCTGTAATAGTTATTAAAAACCTTGTGTTAAAGTGTTTATGTGTTGTTCAAAGCAGTTTGGAGAAAAAAATTTTATTCGTAAGTATCATCTATTCATCTCTTTAATTCGAATTATAATATCATTCAAAAATAGTCAAAATTTCAACGATCGGCAAAATAGATTTTACAAAAAATGATGGAACCACAACCTTAAAAGACATCTTACCTAAAAAGCATATGGGCGAATAATATGTCGAAATGGCGAATACCAGGTCACAAAATTGAAACTGATTAACACAAAATTTGGTGACAGCATTGTGGCATCGCTGGACAGTCAGTTTTCTGTTTATCTGCCAAAACGTGCTACTACAGCCATTCGAAAGGATTCAACACTTTTACCATCATTAAATGGAATTGTTGTCGAACAAAACTTATTTATTAGATATCTTGGTGGAAAATATAATAAATTTTAATATTTTGTGAAAGAGCAGAACTGATCCCACAAACTGATAATTGAATTGAATTGAATTGAATTTAACCGGGCACTCAGCTTGTGTTAGCCATTGTACCCGGGCCCATTGAGGACAATTTTTATAGTTGTCGGAGAGGATTGCGGTCCTGGTGATCATTGTTACTAAGCCAAGCCTCTTTGCCAGTCCACCTAACAATAAACTTAGCAAGCCCACTGTTCTTCCGACAACTATATATTGTAACAATCGATATATACGTATCGCGATTTAACCATTTATTTTGTTTTCTTTTAAGCAAGGTTTACCAAACTACACCCCAACCCTTCTCGTTGAGATCCTTTCACCTTTCGCAGGTACCTATGTAAGTGTATGCACGATGAGTAAGAGCCGACAAAGATCGATAGATAAGATAATATACCTGTCTCGCTTTCTCTAGGACAGAGCCCATTCTCAAACCCAACAACGTCACTTAGCCGTATACTCATCTTGCATCCACACTTACCTGCGTACATCTATTTACAATACAACTATACAAGAGAGTGTGTATATGTGTGTGTACGGGCGTAGTACCCAAAACAAGTTAGCTGCGACTCGGCGGGACACCTGCACGTGTGCACCGGACTTCTAATTAAAATTCAAATATATACAAAGATTTTATGACCATCTCATTTCCATATTTCGAGTCACCTATGACATTTCGAAAGTCATACCCGGATCTATGTACTTCCAATAGAGCATTTACTCATCCGTTGTTGTTTACCCAAAAATGATATGATTCAATTTCCATATATGGACTTTTCTAATTTTTAGAAAGGTACCTAAACCGGATCCATGTACTTACTCATCATGTTGTTGCCTAAAATGATGAAAAGGACCGGTTGCTTGCATAAGAAAACGTATGACTTTCCCATCAAATTAGAGTATATAAACTGCCGAAAATCTAACGACAGCAGTCAATCGCTAATCAGACCCAACCTCTGTCGGATCTCGAGTCACTCGCTAAGTAATCTCTGCCAGTTCTCGCTCCGAAGTTCTACAAGTTCAAAAGTACCGATTAGTTCTATCGGCCCAAGTCCGACTAGTACCGCGAATCAGAGATAAAATCTTAATCGTTGTCCACGTGACGGTCCACCGCCTAGGCAATCGGGCTCCTTGGCCAAATACCTAGATTTCTATCTTGCAAAAATCACGGTCGATTCGACTCACCAGGATCTCCGGTCTCGTGACGGTCTATAGCCTAGGAATCCAGACTCCTAGATCGAAATCCTAAATAAAAACAAAATTCATACTCGTACTCGACAGATAGGGGAGTGTATCCGCTTGGCACCCCAGTAGCTCCGAGTCCGAAAAGTGCATTAAATTCCGCTGAGTAAAATCCCTAAGCCACGGGCAGGGTCCCAGCGAATCAAATAAAAACAATTCCGCGACCATAAATTCAAAGTGGTGAATTGTGAGAGAGTGTGATCAGCGAGATTGTAAGCCACCTCAAGCTGAGTGGTAAGTTAATTATATTTGTTTATATTTAAGTACACACATGTAAAACAACATTATAATTTTATAAAAGAATATACAGATTCTTCCTTTTTTTAAAATCATCTTTCTCTTATTTATACCTCTTACTCCAACATTCTTAAGTCAACGGGTACAGAAAGAGACAGACGTAAAAGAACAGGGACTTCTCGAGGGCCCATATTCACCTACCTACTTCCCTCTCGCTTTAAAATCCCTGACCTACCCTTAAGCCACGCAGGTCAACGAACGGGATTGTCTATCGTACTTCCGCTCGGTACGAAATAGACTTATTTAGTATCAAAAACTTGCCAAATATTAAACATTCTCACACTAGCCACGTGACGGTCCTATTAGGCTCCTTGGTTGAGTAATAGAATAAATATTGTGGGTAGTTTACTAAATAATTAATTAAAATAAACCCTTCGCCCGTCGCCTTCACTCTCTCCGATCGTGACAATATACTTTTAACTATTTCAGATACTATTGTTTGTGAGTTGATAAGTGGAGGAGACATAGTTTTTATTTCGGTGATTCCCCGCCCCGAGTCTAAGGAAACACGTCGCGGGACACAGCCGCTGTCAGTAGTCCCCACTAGTTCAGGAAGAACCGGGACCTGGCATTAGCTAAGCCCACCGTCGTACTCCCGTCGCTATGAGTCCTAGCCGCCAGCTGCCGTGGCGATCTTACGTCGTGTCCTTGTCGTCGGGGGGTCTTGTCGACCGAAATTATGTCACCTGGGAAGTTAATGTGGGTGTATTATGGTCCATCCTACAGAGCCCACTGTGTAAGATAAGGCACTTATACAATGGAGGACGCCTGTTATCCAAGGGCAACGTTGGTTGTGGAGGACTCCCTCTATTATTGCTTTGACACGTTGGCTTACACCAAAGCTAGAGGTTCTGCGAATGTTTATGGACCTCCGCTGCCATCAATGCTCGGCCGATACAGGTGTTCTTCTTCGATAAGAAGCCCCACCCGCTAGCCTAGTCATAGAGGCAGCAGAGTCCTGCAGATACGATCGAGTTTTTGTGTTCCGCCATCATTTTGTAATGAAGTCGGCGCCACTTCCACTCGCTCGAAAAATCGTCGGTATTTCACCACCAGGGGGCTGCCAATGTAATGCACATAAATAGTATTGTGAAAATAAAATTCATTGGTGCATGCCGGAATCGAACCTGGACCAACGCTGTGGTAAGCAAGTACCTTGTTTGATAGGCTATTGCCAGCCCTCACGAACTGATAATAATAATAATCAAAAATTAATAAAAATAATGTTAAGTAAATTAAAAATAAATAAAATATTAAATATTAATAATGAAACAAAAAATATCGATGAAAATTTTGTTTTTATTCAAATCTTATATAAAAATGGAATACAAAATAACAATAATAATAAAAAGAATAATAATAATGATAATAATAATAATAATTATAATTATAATAATAATAATAATAATAATAATAATAATAATAATAATAATAATAATAATTATAATTATAATAATAATTATAATAATAATAATAATAATAATAATAATAATAATAATAATAATAATATTAATAATTATAATAATAATAATAATAATAATAATAATAATAATAATAATAATAATAATAATAATAATAATAATAATAATAATAATAATAATAATAATAATAATAATAATAACAATAAATAATTCTGGCTTGTAGAAGGGCGAACCGTGCTCATCCCGAAGAAAGGAGACTTGTCTGACCCGAAAAACTACAGGCCTATCACCTGCTTGAATGCGGTTTATAAGATTTTCACAAAAATCTTGAATAATCGCATTCTTCAGGAGATAGACCCTGTATGGCAGCAGATATACGAACAACGTGGCAGTAAAAGAGGCCTGTCAGGTTGCGAAGAGAATCTAAGAGTAGATCGATGCGTCATACAAGACGCGATCTACTATCAGCGCAACCTGTCAATGGCCTGGATTGACTACCGCAAGGCATTTGACTCAACATCTCATGAGCTTATTTTCTTTTTGTTCAAATGCCTTGGGGTCAATCGCGATACAGTGGGATGCATTCAGCGTACGATGCAGCTTTGGCGAACACGGTTCCACATTTCATGTGGTAACGACAAACGTGTAACCGAAGTTGTACAGTACAAACGAGGAGTCTTCCAGGGAGATTCCCTGAGCCCTCTGCTGTTTTGCATCTCACTGCTGCCAATATCTGTTGCGCTACGCCGCACCCGTGGATGCTCAGTGGGTCCGCCAACTGATCGAAAATATTCGATCACCCACTTACTCTACATGGATGATGTGAAGGTGTATGCTCCTGATGAGGATCACCTTCAGACAACCTTAAACATCATAGAGGAGTATACACAGGATGTCGGCATGGCTTTTGGGTTGGACAAGTGCGCGGTCGTTAATCTGGTGAAGGGTAAGTGTTCCGATGTGCGTGAAGATATCGAGTTCGCAGATGGGAGCGTCATAGACCATCTTGACTCCGGAGAGTCGTACAAATATCTAGGGATTGACGGGAGCCCTATGCAGGACGTCTTGAAAATCAAAACGACTCTCTGCAGCGAATATGTGCGGAGGCTCCGGAAAATCTGGTCATCAGAACTTTCCGGAAAAAACAAAGTCTCTGCAACAAACATGCTTGCTGTCCCGGTACTCCTGTACTCTTTCGGTGTCCTTAAATGGGCCCGAAAAGAGCTCAGATATCTCGATATCAAAACACGCAAAGTCATGAATATGCGTCGGAGCATGCACCCTAAGTCCTCAGTCACCAGATTATACCTTTCCCGGCACATCGGAGGGAGAGGTTTACAGAGCTTGGAGTTCTACATGATCGTTTGGTTTTGGGTATAACATGCGAGGTTGTCAATTTCACAGCAGATAAAGACGACTTTCTTATGCAAATTGTTCATAGTCATGAAAATAGGCATAAGGGAGCGTTTTTATATAAGGCAGCGATGTACGCGGCAAAATCCCTCGGTCTTGGAAGAGTTACCCCGCTTATTGAACTCCCTAAGGAGAAATTTAAGACGATCATCAGGAATGCTAAACAACAAAAACTGCTTAGTACGCATATGGACAAGTCCATGCACAGCGTGTTCTTTAAACACGTGCGTGATCATGGCTTGTCTACACAGCTGACGTTTTCCTTCCTTAAGTCAGCTGGCCTGGTGTCCGAGACTGGAGGATATATTTTTGCCTGCCAAGATCGTGTTATTAACACTCTCGAATACCGTTCTAAAGTACTCCAGATGCAGCTACCCGACACTTTGTGTAGGGTGTGTAAGCAATATCCAGAGACGCTTATGCATCTTTTGTCAGCATGTCCTGTGCTTGCGAGAAGTGCATACGTCCAGCGTCACAATGCTGCTCTGCGAGTACTTTATTACCATCTTAGACACACGCACGGTATCGATAAAACACCAGTGCTGCCTTATCTGCCAGGAGATATTCCGCAAGTTGTTGAGAATGACCGTTGCCGTATTTATTGGAACGTGCCATTCGCAACAACGCGGAAGATCGACTATAATTAACCTGATATTGTGCTCTTCGACAAAACCGCTCGTAACATTTATGTTATTGAGTTCTCAGCTCCGGCTGAGTATAACATCACGGTAAAAGCGGAGCACAAACACGAGATATATCAAGATCTCCTGTTTGAAATTGGCAAGCTTTACCCAGGCTACTGTGTCAAGCTTGTCGTACTCATTGTTGGTGTCCTAGGAGGGATGAAACAGACTTTTGTGTCTGCATTGGCTCAAATCCGAACTTGTTTATCGCAAGTTGAGTTTTTGGCATCACGGATGCAAAAGGCTGTAATTCTCGGATCCCTCCGTCTACTTAGGCAACGAAACTTGGCCTGCTGCGCACGCTAATCATCTTGTTGATGAAGCATCGCAGCAGTAACGATTTGGCGTTCAGGTGAGGCCCTCGGTAGAGTCGGACTACTGGGGATAACCCCCTGAGCATTTAACAAAAAAAAAGAAATAATAATAATAATAATAATAATAATAATTATAATAATAATAATATTAATAATAATAATACGAATAATAATAATAATAATAATAATAATAATATTAATAATAATATTAATAATAATAATAATTATATAAATAATAATAATAATAATAATAATAATAATAATAATGATAATGGTGACAGTAATAATAATAATACTGATCACAATAATTAGTTGAGTTCCATATTTAGGTCCTCGAAGTCATAAGCTTCCCTTCTTAACTGGGTCAGCAGCACCCGACAGTTTCCCTCCAGTTAGTGGAATTGGAGCTGCCAGTAAGCTATCGCCTGGCTTTGCTCTTCAAACACTCCAGCGTCGACGTCCTGCAGACCTCGTAAGCGTCTCACGTCAGCCTCCAGCGACTCTTGACGCTCCTGACGTCGCTGAAGTTCCACCTGCTGCTCCACTATCTAAAGCTGCTGCTGCTCTATCTGAAGCTGCTGCTGCTCTATCTGAAGCTGCTGCTGCTGGACTTGTTGGAGCCTTTCGATCTTTATCGACTGCTGCTCACGTATGTGATCTAATCCCAGCATTGATTCAGCTTCAGCTGAAAAAAAAAAACAAACAAATCAGATAAATAATTTTTCAAATAATAATGATAATAATTATAATGATGATAATAATAATAATACCATCATAAGTCGATGTCGACTCAGATTTACTAGGTGAAATTTTTGGTGATGGTGGTTTGCGGGTATGCCAAAGGGGCTTACCCCCATAAATCAATGGAGCTGTTGGCTGTTGTACACACTGCTGCTTTTGATCCTGCTGCTGCTGCTCAGTTATTCCAAGCAGTTCGTCGATGTCGAGCTGATCATTCAGCACGTAATCGATCGTAGCATCCATTGATTCATCGTCATCATCGACATTGAACCATCCGGTTGACTCCATCAGCGTATTGACCAGCGATGGAGGTGGTGCGACTATTGGTGAGCCCAACATCGCTTGGTTTTTAAAAAAATCAATCGCGTGCTCCTCAACCAGCGCGTAATTCTCAGCTGATGGTTCATCCGCTGAATTATTGGTTAACTTGAACCACCAATGATTGTCAGTCCAAGTTAACCGGGTTGGAGTTTCACCGCTAATGGTGAAGATGTGATCGAACAACCATTCGTACTCGATGGCTGTATCTTGATTCAGCAGACACGTTCTGACCTCACGATCCACTTCCTCAAAAATAAGGAAGTGTGAGTGGCTGCTGATCTACTCATCAGGGATGTAGCATGAGGTGATGATGTTGCCCATTTTTGTATTCTTGAATAATTATAATCAAAATTAGAAACGAGAGTAAGATCACAATAAGAATTTTAAAAAAATAATTCTGACAAGATTACTTACATTTTTTTTTTCCCTGAAGAATTAAATGAAGAATCAGATGTAGTGTTCACAGTTCCACTCGATAACACACACTACACTTTGAATAATTCAAAAGCAAAATTTGAAAAACTTTCTTAAGTTGAAAATTTTACTTAGTCACACACTACACTTTTAGGTAATTTGAAAAACTGTAAAATTCAATGTTTCACTTAGTAGACACACACGCACACACAGCACTCTGAAGTGTTAAGTAGAAGATATGTTATATTATTAAAATGCAGCCATTTACATACAAGAAATCCCTACTTTACTACTAAAAAGACAACCCATAATTATCCTGTAATGACCAATAGCTGTGACGTTTTGGTAAAATAGTTGACGAAAACCTTATCACTATTTCCACTACCATCAAAATAAGTTTTGAGCCCCACCCAAAAAAAATTTTTTCTATAAAATTTATGTCTTATGAAAACAATTCTTAAATAAATTTATATACATATATCTTAATGATTTCTATTTAAATTTTAATGAAATTATAATTAAAGCTTTTCCATATAAAGAAATACAAATTATTAAGCTTCTAAATAAACTATATCAAGAGATCTGGAAACTGATTATTTACATAATAAAGTTTATATATATGAGAAATTTGTGAATTTCAGTGGTTTCAATCTAATTTAAATATTTTTCTCATATACAACAATCATTTATGATTTAATTGAATCATATGTTGAGTATAATATTTAATGATTATTTACATAGAAGATAATAAGTGATTATTCGTTCATTTTTTTCAACATTGTTATCAATACAATCAGTTGTAAGTTTTTAGTTCTATCATAAAATAGAGGAGCATTTTGGGTGGATTATTTAGTTTTAACTAAAAATTAAATTGTCATTATACATTTGAGTTTATGTAAGAGAAGGGTCTTATTTGTATAGAGGCCATAAAATTTCTCACTTTTGTTTCCAATACAAATAACTCATTGGAGGTTTAAATTATATTTGAATAATTTCTTATCTGTACTTATTAGTATACATTACGTAGCAAACGTTTTCATTTAATGCAATGCTGGAAAATATTTTTTTCACTAAGATTCTTATCACAACACTATAGAGAAAATATAAACTAACATAATTATGATAATGCATCAGATGATTTAAATCTCTTTCAATCAGTTAAGAGACAATACAAAAAATACTTTTTATCAACATTTAAAAATGATTAAAAATAATTATTTTTTATAATTTTACATAATTATGATAGTGCATTAGATTATTTTAATGTCTTTGAATCAGTTCAGAGAGGCAATAAATAAAAAATATTTTTTTATCAAAATAACATTTAAGAAATCGTTAAAAATAATTATTTTCATAATTTTGAGTAATTATGTTGAAGTGATTTATTGCCACACACGTATGTACATCCAAATATTCAATTAGAAAATTTTTTTTGTGATGAATCATGAAATAAAAAATAATAATGATAAATATACAACTCAAAAATATCATGGATGAAGAAAATAAAATGCAACCTTATGAGTACCCTTATCTTAAAATTTATACATTAAAATTTTTTAAGAATGTGTCATATTGTTAAACATTTAAAAGAGAAATTTTTTTCCTAGAATTGATATAAATAATGATAACTTCAAGATTGTCCATTGGTCAGAAGTTTTATCATTGTCTTTATAAGAAAGGGTTTTCAGCAAGAATCATCAGTTGATTTTTTAAGTTAAGCACGTTTTAATTGTGAAAAACTCCAATTATTATTATTATTATTAATTCTGTAGCTGTAACAGGAAATCATAATGTCTATCGCTGAATATAATAATGTTCTTAAAACAGTAGCTCAAGCTTATGAACTATTATCTCAGCTTGATGCTGTAAGTGAAGAGGAATGTGTCACGTGGATAAGAATTTGTAATGATACTTGCGAACAGTTCAATAAATTATTATTAGAATGTAAAAGCAGTGTTCATGAAAAGAAAAATTTACAAACTAACATCTCACTTCTGTGTTGGTATCGTGATAAATTTTTACAATTATCTAAGCCAGTGACTGGTGGTGCTCCTAATACCAATAATTTTGTTCAATGGCGGGACTTGGAAAATGCTTTCCAAAATAGAATTAAGACCGGTTGTGTTGTGAACCGGGGGCACATTGACTTGAGAGCATTTTTAAATGATGCGAAAGTTTTGATAATTGAAAAAATTAATAATATTCGAGAACATGAGGGAAACCTAAAAGTAAGTGTCACTCTTTTATGTGGTTTTGAAAATGTTAAAAGTGACATTACTATACAAGACAATAAATCCTTCAAAACAAGAAGCGATGAAATTTACATATCTACTCCACTTACTGATTGGTTCAATGATAGTGTATATGAGCTGCTATTGAAAAAAGTTAAAGAATTCAATCAGAAAGATTCGGGGTGGAGTTTGAGTGAAATTACAAACTTAATTGTAAATATATCACGATACGCTCCACTGCAAGTTGGTTTTTCAACATATGTGAATCTACCTCAAGATATTAAAGACAAGAAGGATGTTCTAAACATCAAGAATAATGATGTCTACTGTTTTCTTTGGTGCATCAAGGCTGCATTGTTTCCTGCAGAAAAAAATAAGCATCCTGGAAGAGTGTCATCATATCAACATGTGGATGCAGTTTTTAACCATCAAGGTATTAGATTTTCAATATCTCTCAAAGATATCCCTAAATTTGAAAAACAATAATTTAAAAATCAACGTTTACGGTATAGAATCGGAAACTGTTAAAAATGACGAAGATCATTCAGATACTATTATAGTTCCTTTATATTTAAGTTTAAATAATTCTGATAAAGAAACAATTCACTTATTAATGGTCGAGACAGATATAACTTTGCATGATGATGATGAAAATCCTGATAGTTATCAACCTATACATCATTTTGCTTTGATTAAAAATCTCTCTAGACTAGTCAAATGTCAAATTTCAAAGTCTCAATCAAGTTTATGGTTTTGCGATCGATGTTTAAATCATTTTAGATTTGAACATTCACTTGAGAAACACAAGCCAGATTGTTTGAAATACAATAAAGTAAGAATGAGATTACCAGAAAAAGATGAGGATAAAGTGTTAAGTTTTAAAAATTTAAAGCATAAGGATCCTGTACCCTTTGTAGTATATGTTGACTTGGAATGTACGCTTGAGATTGAGACTAATGATACGTAAAAGCATGTCCCTCACAGTGTAGCTTATTACCTGCATTGCAGTTATGACAATTCGTTATCGAAGTTTGAAATCAATCGTTCACCTGATTGTATTGCATGGTTTTTAAGAAAATTAGAAATTCTAGATAGAAAAGTTAACACTTATTTAAAAAATAATGTTAAAATGTTACCACTTAGTGTAGATGAACAATATTATCATAATAATTCAAAAGTTTGTCACATCTGCGGAAAATTATTTAAATCAGCCAGTGAAATGCGATGCCGTGATCATTGTCATTTTACAGGAAAGTATCGAGGTCCCGCACATAATGCATGTGATTTAAATCATAAACGGAGTCATACTATTCCTGTTGGTTTTCATAATCTATCTGGTTATGATTCACATTTCATTATTAGATCATTATCTTCAGTTTTCGATGGTCAAATCAATATTTTACCAATTAATTCGTAAAGTTGAGATTTATAGACTCTTTTCGTTTTATGGCATCAAGTATTGAAAAATTAGCTTCATATCTTGACGATGGTGATAAGAAAATTACAAAAAAATATTACTCTGACTCACAGCAATTCCAATTAGCTATACGTAAAGGTGCATTTCCCTATGAATACATAGATTCAATTGATAAGCTTGATGATACTCAATTACCTGAAAAAAAATTATTTTATTCCAAACTTAATGATTGTGATATTTCAGATGAAGATTACAATCATGCCAAAGAAGTTTGGAATAAATTTAATATAAATACCCTTGGTGAATATTCAGATTTATATTTAAAAACTGACGTACTATTACTGGCTGATATATTTGAGAATTTCCGTAGCAGTTGTTACCAAACATATGAATTAGATCCGTTGCATTGTTACACTGCACCGGGACTTGCTTTTGATGCTATGCTTAAGCTCACAGATGTAAAATTAGATTTATTAGACGATCCCGAGATGATATTATTCTTTGAAAAAGGCATAAGAGGTGGTGTTTCTCAATGTACAAATCGATATGCAACAGCTTATAATCGATTTATGGGCGAAGGTTTCGATCAAAGCAAAGATGAATCTTATCTCATGTATTATAATGTCAATAATTTATATGGAGCAGCTATGAGCATGCCTTTGCCTCAAGAATCTTTTGAGTGGATACATGAGGATATTGATGTACAAAATGTTGATAAATTTTTTAATGATAATAAGTCAATTGGATATATTTTAGAAGTAGATTTAAAATATCCTATAGTATTACATGATGATCATAAAGATTTACCTTTGTGCCCTGAACATTTTATATCGCCAGGCAGTAAATATTCAAATTAGCTACAACACTTTATTCTAAAGAGAAATATGTTATTCATTATGAAAATTTACGACAGTGTCTTAATGTAGGAATGAAGCTTGTAAAAGTTCATCGAGTCTTGAAATTTAAACAATCAGCTTGGTTAAAGCCATATATCGATAAAAATACTGATTGTCGCAAAATAGCAAAAAATGAATTTGAAAAGAACTTTTACAAGCTTATGAATAATACAGTGTTCGGTAAAACTATGGAAAATGTTCGAAAATATAAAGATGTGAGAATAGTAAGCAAGTGGGAGGGTAGATATGGAGCAAAATCTCTAATAGCAAAACCGAATTTCCATAGTTTTACAATTTTCGATAAAAACCTAGTCATAATAGAACTGAAGAGAGTAAATCTATACTTTAATAAACCAATTTACATTGGTTTCAGCATCTTAGACTTATCAAATACTTTTATTTATGATTTTCACTATAATTATATTAAGAAAAATTTTAAAGGTAATGAATCAAAATTATTATACACTGATACTGATAGTTTAATTTATCAATTTAATGTACCCAATATATATGACACTATCAAACGTGATATTGAAAAATTTAATACCTCTGACTACCCACCAAATAATGTTGACAACATCCCATTAAAAAATAAAAAAGTGCTTGGACTTATGAAAGATGAGTGTAATGGTCAAATTATAACCGATTTCGTTGGGTTACGAGCAAAACTTTATGCATTTAAAATCTATCAGAATAAAATGGCTAAAAAGAGAGCTAAGGGAGTCAAAGGGTCCACTTTGCGAAAGATCACGTTTGATGATTTTAAGGCTTGTCTGGTGGATCATGTAAATATAACTAAACGTCAATATTTGATTAGAAGTAGTCATCATGAAGTGAAAACAATTAAGCAAAGTAAATTAGCATTAAGTTGGTGTGATAATAAAAGGAAATTAAGTGACACCTCAACTGATACTTTACCTTGGGGTTATAAAACATCAAATAAAAAGATAAAAACTAGATAATAATATAGATAAATGTAATTAATTCTAAGTTTTGTAAAAATAAATTTGAATAAATAAATATGGTTAATAAAAAGTCAAAATTGTTTATTATTATTTTTATTTATTTATTAATTCTATAACAAATACATGATAATTTTATAAATCAGACTTATTAATCCAGCTATTATGTGAATTATCAAATCCTAACCATTCAACATACATTTTATTTCCACGTTTTTTTATTATTTTCTCAACTAGATATACATCTGAATACTTGACTTTACTGAGTTCTTCTGCATAAAATCCTCCTTCTATCGGTTGATCTTGATAATCAATCAGCTTGTAAGTTGTTGGATTCGTTTTTTGTATTGTTTTAATTGTGAAAATTTCAGTCGTCCAGTTTGATGTGTAGCCTATTTCAAAAACATGTTTATACTTGCTTATTCGTACTTTATCTCCAACTTTGAATTTATTTTGTTTTCGAGCCTGTTCACTTTGAAGAGGTTTGTAAACTGTCTAAAGTATGTGTTTTTCATTACCAACAGTTACATTGGCAGGTTTCATTTTGATCGTTCGA
Source organism: Microplitis manilae (assembly GCA_030273425.1). NCBI lineage: Eukaryota > Metazoa > Arthropoda > Insecta > Hymenoptera > Braconidae > Microplitis > Microplitis manilae. Next base: position 12,783,634 of record CP092727.1, on the reverse strand, counting down.
TGTTTTGTGTGATTATAATTATCGATTAAGTCTTCAAGTATATCGATCCATTTGTAATTTCCACTAGCTGTAAACTCGTGCCACATTTTATTTTTAAGTGTTCGATTGAAACGTTCACATATGGAGGCCTTCAAATTACTAAGCGTCGAGTACATATGAATCCCATAATGTTTCATGAGATCTTTGAACTCCTTATTATAAAATTCTTTGCCTTGATCAACATGAAGATATTTAGGTTTCCGCCTTTGCTGTAACACAGACTTCATAGCGTTTCTGACGTCACTGCCACTTTTACTTTTGATTGGAACTGCCGAAGCATACTTTGAGAAAATATCTATAATTGTAAGTAGATATTTATATCCACTATTAGCCGTAGAGTATGGTATCATCTCAACCAAGTCAGCTTGCCAAGTCTCATCAAGTCCGCGAATGTCAACATGACGACGAGGATAATTTTTTCGAGCTTGTTTGTGGAACTCTTGGGCTATTACTTTCTTTTTATTTTCCATTTTTTTCAAGTTTAGATACTCTACGCTCAATATCAGCTAATATTTGACCATCACGTACTACAGATCTCACAAGCGTTGTTACACGATTTGATAGCGTTTGGCTATAGAGAGTCAGTTCACTAAGACTCTCTTCTAATTCACTCGCTTTGATTGTCAATTCGGTAATGAGGTATGGATCTTTACTCGTCATTTTATTTTCTAGCTTAACTATTTCAACCGTTACTTTATCTTCAAGATCAGTTATACGATATTTATTGTAGTCACTTATTGCTTTTACATTGTCTAATTCTTGTTTGATTGCAATTTTTATAGTATTATATATGACTGCATCACTTTCATTCTTAGGTTCGGCAACATTACATAACCTTTTTCCGTCTAAATCAAACTGTCCATCATCTGTCAACTTGAAACCTTTTCCAGGTAGTCCAACACTACTGCTGCAGCCTTTGAATTGTGTCTGATTCGATTGGGAAGATACACATCGAAATATATCGATACCCATTTTGATGATCCTCTCTTCTCGAATGTTATTTTATAAATGATGAATTATTGTTAATGTATCTCTTAATAAATAATTTTAGCTTCACGTAGCTCTTCAATGATTGGAATTATTTCATTAGAATGACTAGAGTTGCCAGATGCTTGAGATGCCCTTAACAGGCGAAGGCGATCTATGAGCTCATTAGGATCATCCCAATAAACATAATCCACATATTTTCGTTTCTTTGAAACGGTCATAAAGTCAGGTAGCCCTTTACCTCTTTTTAGTGGTGATTGAACAAAGTCAGCAATATATTTAGTATATTTAGCAGTCCTTTCAACATAAACACTTCTTTCAGATTCAGAATTTTTCCTGTGAGTATTTGTTGAAACAATGAGTTTATGGCACACATCTAAATCACTTGTAGTAATTGAATTTTCATTTGGATCACTTTTAAATAACAATTCTATAAGCCCCGGAGATAAAACATGATTTTGATCATTCACTGATATTATATTATCTCTAAATTGAACAGGTGAATTACCAAAAAATAATTGATTATTTTTTTTACGAATACCAAATCTTGTATCCAAGCCTTTAGGATTTTTCTTATTCAACATATCAATATATTTAGATATACAGTTATGATATTTCAGTGGTGTGCTTGTAGAGGTTGGAGGATGAGATAAAATGGTTTCATCGAAGTTGCTGCTACTCGTACTGTTTACATTTAAGTCATCATAAGTATTCTGTCCGTGATGTGCGTCACTATTATCATAAATAGTTTGATAGTCACTATGTTCACGTTTATTCAGAGAAAAATTTTGCACCGATTCTTCTTGTTCTTTTTTAATTTCATGTTTTACAGCTTTAGAATTCTCGACTAATGTTTTCAACGGTGTCACAATAGGTTTAAACATTTCATTTGCAGTTTGCTCAGAAGTGCCTTTATCAAGTTTTAATATTTTATGCTTTTGTCTTATCGCATCACTCATTTTAGTTATTTGAAGCAGCATATCTTTCTGCTGAGAAATATTTTTACACGCCATGTTTGCACACTTGAATGTCCTTTAAGACTGTGTCAATTTATATAGAGATGATTAGTTTATACTTATAAAACAATCAAAACCTTTTCTATAACGTCCATTATTCAATTCACTATCCTTGTCAATAACAACAAATTCGTGTTTATTATCACTTTTCTTATCATTCCAGCATGCTGAACATAATTCTTTAAATTCACTGTACGACATATCGGTATTTACATAATCATCATATATGTGCTTTAAATTCATTTCATCTTGACGGAAAAGTACAAGAAAATTGGCATTGTCACGTATCAGGTGTTTTGGTATACGTGTATAGGTTTGACAGAGATAAAAGCTATCAACATTCTTGTGTCGCCCCATACAAAAATATGCTCTGACATGATCTTGCTTCTCACAAGTGACGTCATCGAATATCATGAGAGAATTCAGTTGTGCATCATCTGGATTTACAACTGACTCATGATCATTAAATGGGAAGTATCCGACTCCTTCTATAGGCTGTAGTGCTGACTCTAAGAATTTATATTTAGGCTGATTCAGTGATTTAGAGTATACATAAATGTTCTCAAATTTCAAGCCATTAGGATGAGTAATCAATGCAAGAAGCGCATTTGGTTTCCCACAATTTGATGGTCCACAAAGGACTGCTCGAACAGTATTCGGTAGCAACGCACCATGACGTTTTTGGATTTTTTTTTCATCACCATGAATTATGTGATCAAAATTGATCACAGGTAATTTAATAATCTCGTAAAAATGTTTAAAAAATGTGTCTATAAATTTTTTTTCTTTTGGGAGCTCTTGTTACATAAATAATGAACAAGATTCCGTTGTAATAGCTTATAAAAGTTTTTTCATTTGTTTATAACGATCCTTCAAAGTTATCAAAAATTCAAATATCCGGCTAATGTTATAAAAAAAAATTTTTTCCCAAAATCTCTAATTTTGGTTGTTTTTGTATTCATCTATTGCGTTAAGTAGCTTGGCTCAAACATTTTTAACATTAATTGCTTAAAAATTTTTTATAAACAAATGAAGAAATTGAATATTTTTGAAAAAAATTTTTTTTGTCAATCTGTTGTGTTAGTTAAATAATGATTTTTAAAAAAAAAATTTTTTCTTAAAAAAATTTCTTAATTGTTTATAATGGTTTCTTTCATTTATCCACCATTTAAATTATTAATTAAGAAATCACTTTTTTTTTTTCAAAAATCATTATTTACAACTCTCAATATAATTATAAAAAAAAAATCGGTCTGTCGGTTGACCCTGCGGGCCTGCCCCAAAACTTCCCGCCTATTTCGAGCTCCTTGAGCTCGAAAAGTTGTTGTAGATACATTTTCGAGCTCATCGAGTTCGAAAATACTTTTGTATATCTTTGTTTTCGAAAGAAAACGTTTTTTACTATTTTTTCTCAAACGATATCTCTCGAACAGTAAACCGATTGAGACGTTCAAGGCGGCAATCAACGCGTTTTATTGAGTTCTACAACTGATTAGATTTTGTAATTGATTTATCGAGTCGTTTTTCAGAAATTTTCAAAATACTAAAAAAAATTGTTTTTTTTTAATCCTTTCGACAACGGTTTCTCTTAAAAGAATCAACCCATTTTGATGTTTGAGGTGGCATTCAACGCAGCTTATGAATCCCAGAGCTCAGTCCATTTTGGAATTAATCCATCGAGCCCGTAAAAAGTTATCCAAAACAAACATTTTTGAAAAAAGTTTATTTTTTGAATATCTCTGAACGCGCCCTACCGATCGAGCTTAATTTATATTAAGCTTCAAGATATTAAAAAACTGCGTCGAATGACACCTTGACGATCAAAATCGGTTGATCCGTTCAAAAGTTATAGATATTTACATACGTACGTACGTACATACATACATCCATACACTCGGACATCATCGTGAAAATAGTCAGAGTAGCTTTCTAGGACCTCAAAACGTCGACATTTGTTGGAATTTCGATTTTCACGAATCGGACTGAAACCAATAACTTCCCGAATTTTTGAAAATTTGCAATTTTCTTAGCGGGAAGTTAAAAATTTTTTTATTTAAATTTTCTTTGTTTACTTTATAAACAATTTGTTATAAACAAATTTTCATTTTCATTATATTTTTTTTCCGTAGCTCTAAGAAATTACAATACAGCAATGTGCATTAAAGTTGTAAAAAAAAATTTCCTCTATTTTTTTTTTTTTATTCTTAAAATACTTTACCCCATCAAAGTTGAAGCAGTCAACTATTTTATCAACTTATAAATTATTATAACTTTTAAGCTATTGATGATACGGTCTTAGACATTCAAGCCAATTTTTTAGACAATTTATTGATTTACATAAAATATTTTTTACATGCTCGATATCTATTATGGTTCAATTTTTATAAGCATTTGTTTATAAAAAAAATGCATTACTTGAATTTTTAAATATTTATATCTTTTAAACTATTGAAGTCACGGCTTTTATGATTTAGGACAATTTTACGGAGTAATTATTAAACTACTCAAAAATAATTTTTTTATATTTTTAATTCCATTTGTTTATCATTTTTTTTATTTATTCAAATTATTGCACGGTTAAAGGTACATTCTCTGGATTTTATTGTCACATTTATAAAAATTTAAACAATAGAATATAGAGTCATCAACATAAACGACAAACACAAGTAAGTATTTTCATTCTTTTTTACGCCAGTCTGACTAAAAAAATTGAAAAAGATCATTCAACTCCGTAATTGACTTTCAGGCTGCACTACTGGCAAAAATTTTGAGTTTTTGCTTTGACAGACGTTAAGTAATAAATTGAAAATTCCAAAACTAAAAGAAAACAGCAAGACAAACATAAATTATTGGCGTTGGGCGGGGGTATACGGTCAATAAAATCCAGCAAATATACCCTTAACAGTGTAATAATTCGATTAAATGAAACAAATGGATCTAAAAATATAAAAAAATTATTTTTGAGTAGTTTAATAATTACTCCATATAATTGTCCTGAATCATAAAAGCCGTGACTTCAATAGTTTAAAAGATATGAATATTTAAAAATTCAAGTAATGCATTTTTTTTCATAAACAAATGCTTATAAAAATTGAACCATAATAGATATCGAGCATGTAAAAAATATTTTATATAAATCAATAAATTGTCTAAAAAATCGGCTTGAATGTCTAAGACCGTATCATCAATAGTTTAAAAGTTATAATAATTTATAAGTTGATAAAATAGTCGACCGCTTCAACTTTGATGGGGTAAAGTATTTTAAAATTCAATAAAAAAATAAAAAAAGAGGAAAATTTTTTTTACAACTTTAATGCGCATGGCTGTATTTGTTATTTCTTAAAGCTACGGAAAAAAAATATAATGAAAATGAAAATTTGTTTATAACAAATTGTTTATAAAATAACCAAAGAAAATTTAAATAAAAAATTTTTTTTTTTCATAATTATATTGAGAGTTGTAGATAATGATTTTTGAAAAGAAAATATTTTCTTAATAAATAATTTAAATGGTGGATAAATGAATAAAACCATTATAAACAATTAAGAAATTTTTTTTTTTTAAATCATTATTTTATAACGTTCTTCGCTATTTCAGGCGTCCCTCGGCGGCGTGTGATTGGCGCTCAATAGCCGTTACTCCGTTGGTTGAAAAACTGAAAATAAAATAATAACAAACAAAAGTCCCACCTGCAGATATCTTGAATCTCCCTGGACCCACAGCTCTGCTTAGGCTGGGTTAGAAATCCCTGTTGGGCGCCAGTTCGTGTGCCCCACAAACGAAATTAAACTCAAAATAACACAACGGATAAATGAAAATAAAATAAATGACAGGGTAACGGTTTCAGATTTTAGGAAGAGGAAGCAAGAAAAAGATAATAGTAATTTAACTAAATGAAATCTAAATAACTACCGGGTTGATTACCATTTGTTTCAAATTATATTTTAAATAATAAATTAATATTCAATTGTATCGCATATTCAAAGTAACAATATCAAAATAAAATAATAATCGTTCACTTACAAAATAATAGTGGTATGCGTATACAAATAAAAATAATAATAATAAAGAACACACAATAAATATCTTCAATACAAAATAGTTTATCGCATATAACTAATGATATCACTCGCACGTGATATTCAAGAGCTAATACTATAATCTCAAGATAATCTGTAAATATTTCAAGTAAATATTTCGTACAATTAACCCACTGGTGAATGTTATACACTACTCCCGGTAAAAAAAGATTTTGTATAATTATATATAATTATATATGAGTCCATATACAATCAGATCTGAAAATTGGCCAGACCTGATCATATATAATCATATATGATTAGATATAATCATGCATGAACGAATAGAGTCATTTTTAAAAGCTCATTAAAAATATCTGAAAATTATTAATTAAGTAATTAAAGTAGAATTTATCGTCTCCATTAATATTAATGTTGGTTAAATTTAAATTAAAAAAAAAAAAAAAAAAAATACTATAGGTTAACTATTTTTGTACTAAGGGGTCACCCATCCAATTAATGATCCACGCCGATGCTGCTTAACTTTGGTAATCGCTGGATGGTAGTCTGATCCTCTAATCTGTTGTGAACTTACAATAATGAAAAGTTTATGGTATAACTTAACTCAAATAATCAAATGATACATCCTACTTCAATAATGCACCTGATGATGGATTTAGTTTTGTACATAAATTTCAATAGAATTCATCAGATAGATATAATCAAATCTTTTTATCTATAAACTTATAAATATCCATATATAAATCGATATCGATTTATACTTTTGAATTGCTGCCGAAACCTTTGAATATTTTTCAAGTAATGGGGATTTAAGTTTGATTGATAGTTGACAAAATAAAAATTTAATAACATTGATATTACAATTATCACATTATGTTATATATATATGTACCCATATATATACCCATGTAGGGGAAGGGGGCGCAAAAGGGGTAGGGTAGGTCAAACGGGGTACCCCCAAAATTTCATAAGAGAAAATTTTATTTTTTAATTCTTCAAAAAAGGCTTTTGTAAACATAATTGAGAAATATTTCCAATATTTTTGTTAAACTTTTTTAAAAATCGAGTTTCAGTCCAAAAATGTTGATGGCTTTTGATTAATGATAAAAACCAGTAAGAAAATTGTTTTCTGCTTTTGCATCCAGTAATCGTGTAAGATGTTATGTTTCGTTATGGAAATTGCTCACAAAAAAATTTAATTTGATCAATTTTTTTTAATATGCAGAAATTTTTTTTTTTGGGCCTTTTTTAGGGGATACCCTATTTGCCCGCCAAAGTGAAAATTTTTTGTTTCAACGGCAACCGACATTTTTGTTTATTTACTCCACATATCATAAAAAACAAAAAGATTTAGCGCATTTGAATCTTTGGAACCATAGTATTTCCTTAGGTACCACGCTTTGCCCCCCCCTACCCCTACGTAATTAAATATTTATAGATTTTATATCATTGAAGCCTGATCGAATCTAATTATATATAGATTTATATATATAATTAGACCTGATCATAAATAGGCTTATATATGATTATACCTAGCTTTCATCTGTTAGGTCTAATCAGATTTAATCATATATAGACTTATATATAATTAGACCTGATCATATATAGGCTTATATTTGATCATACCTTGCTTTCATCAGTTAGATCTGATCAGATCTAATTATATATGGACTTATATATAATTAGACATGATCATATATAGGCTTATATACGATTACACCTAGCCTTCAAAAGCCAGGTCTGATCAGATCTAATTATATATAGGTTCATATATGATTATATATAATTCCATGTATGACCATGTATAATCATATATAATTACATATTTGATTATATATAATTATATATGATCTTATATATATGTATATATATATATATATTAGGGTGCTTTTTATTTTTTGAACATTTTTTTTTTTCTTAGCCCATATGAAAATTTTATTGTAAACGACAAAAAAAAAAATTCCTGAAAATTTTAGCCCTTAATTTTAATTTTAAGAGGTCGCTATTTATTTTTAAAGTTTCCCCATTTAAAAAGCATGGGAACGATATCACATTTTTTTATAAAAATTCCTACCCAGGCAGTTCTTGAGCAATTCACTCGTTTTTGGGCTTGTTTCATAGGGCTTATAGCCCTCTTTGAAATTGATTTTAGTGACATAGATGCATTTACAACAGTTCAAAAGTTATGAGACTTCAAACTTCGGAAATTTTTATTTTTGCCAAAAAATAATAATTAATGGCTATTATTATTCCAGCTATCAACTTTCTAGAAAAAATGATATACAACTTTTGTAGTGTGTTAAATACTCTGATAGAAATACCTAAAACAATTCAATATTATCAACGTTATTGTTTATTTTTTTTAACTTTTCTCTTTTAAAGGGTTTTAGAATTATTTAATTTTAATTTTATTCTCGTGACAAATTGAACTTTTGTACTTATCCTTTTTTTTGGTATTAAATTAATCGGGCTTCATCAATTTTTATGTAGTTCTATGATTAAAAAATAAAATAATAATAAAAAACTGATAATAGATTTGTGACTTGTAATTCAATTTCAGTCATAAAGACTGAGATTTTATACCGTCGAAAACTATCGGCGCTTCGATCGATACGTTAAATCATAGAACTACATGAAAATTGATGAAACTCGATTAATTTAATACCAAAAAAAAGGATAAGTACAAAAGTTCAATTTGTCACGAGAATAAAATTAAAATTAAATAATTCTAAAACCCTTTAAAAGAGAAAAGTTAAAAAAAATAAACAATAACGTTGATAATATTGAATTGTTTTAGGTATTTCTTTCAGAGTATTTAACACACTACAAAAGTTGTATGTCATTTTTTTTAGAAAGTTGATAGCTGGAATAATAATAGCCATTAATTATTATTTTTTGGTAAAAATAAAAATTTCTGTAGTTTGAAGTCTCATAACTTTTGAACTGTTGTAAATGCATCTATGTCACTAAAATCAATTTTAAAGAGGACTACAAGCCCTATGAAACGAGCCCAAAAACGAATGAATTGCTCAAAAACTGCCTGGGTAGGAATTTTTATAAAAAAATGTGATATCGTTCCCATGCTTTTTAAATGGGAAAACTTTAAAAATAGATAGCAACCTCTTAAAATTAAAATTAAGGGCTAAAATTTTCAGGAAATTTTTTTTTTGTCGCCTACAATAAAATTTTCATATGGGCTAAGAAAAAAAAAAATGTTCAAAAAATAAAAAGCACCCTAATATATATATATATATATATATATATATATATATATATATATATATATATATATATATATATATATATATATATATATATATATATATATATATATATATATATATATATATATATATATATATATATATATAATCATATATACTTATATCGACGTTCAAATTAGCAAATGGTTTAACTCCATTTCAGAAAATCCTCCATTTATGTAAAAAAAAGAAAGTTAAAAATTTTTTTTCATCTAAAAATCAATTCTATATCTAGTACATGTATAGTACTTTTGTCAAGGTTACTCAAATGATTTTTTCTTTAACTATTAGTATCTGAAAATTGCACACAATCACCTACGAAAATTAATCAGTTAGACACTTTGCTAATTAGAACGTCGATATATAATCAGATAAAATCTTTTTTTATCAGTTTCACAAAAATAATAATCGCAAAAAATAATAATATAATAATAATAATCAAAATTAGTAATAATTACATAAAATAATATCTAGAAATTCTTGTATCACTCACACGTGATAATAAAAATAATAATAACGCTGTAAATAATAAAGAAAAATAACCAGATATTTATCCCACTCAATATTTGGTAATGCTAAAATAATACTGAATATTTTTAGAGAGTGTATTAGTACCTACTGGGCACAATAGTCACGCATTCCATCATATGCTTATAACAAATTATTAATACTCAACAATTACTATCTCTCTCACACTTATGAGATACCAAATGATCACCAACGCGGGAATAAAATTACACGCCAATGTATTAGCCAAAAAGTACTTACAGATCACGTATTATTCAACTCCCTTGGTTGCACTCTAATACGGTAAATGTATTTTCCCTTATGCTTTTACCAAAAAAAACTCAAATAATGCCAATGGATTTATATTCTTTACTCAAATACCAAATGGCGACAAATTTATAATTAGTTTAATGTAACAGAGCATACACGCTACTCTTACAGAGACCACCTGACGTCTGACCATGGCAGCACGTGAATCTCATGCCAGCACCTAGGCCGGCGCCATCATGTCATATATCTCACTTCAACCAAATGGAGATGTATGACTGTCGCATTTAATTTTTTATATAGTATTACCAATATAATATATAACTGTGGCCGTGTAATTTATCCAGTTCCCGACGCTAACTGATCAGTTGCCTCTTTCATAATTAATTATTAATATGATTCAACTTTAAATCAACCAACGATTTATCCATAAACTAGTAAATTTATTTTGCTAGGGGGTATCTATTTTTTATTAATAAATAGATCAATAAACCGCGTTTTCCCCTATATGCTGCTGGAAGTAACTTGTCGACCAGGACCAAGTAGCGATGTCCTGGTGCTTATATGATAGTAAAGGCGCCACTTAGTTTTGCAAAAGATAAAAACTAAGAAAATCTTATAACTAACTAGCGATAGAGATGAGGCTCAACCACGAGTTCGTAGGTGTGGGTTGTCCGCGGTGACTTATTATTATAAACAATTTTAATAGAGAGAATATAGAAATATATTGAAAGAAAGTAATTATAGATTACAATAAAGTTGATAGATCATCACCCATACTTTACAAAGAAAAGAAATGAAAATGAGACAATAGTTTCAAGAAATAATAATAATATGAAAATAATTACTCTAGCAAAGCCAACAGTATACGCATAATAAATTTTAAAGACTTACGATACGCAGTTTTCAATCGCTCAAATCAACTTAAATTACGGCTGTCTGCTGACGGCTCGCGTAGACTCTGGCGTCGAAAGTAACTCCTTGGAGATGACACAGGATCGGCTTCTCCGGCTCCTCCTGGATGTTATTGCACCCTTGTGCGTTTTGCTTCGTCGCAGGTGCGACAAGATCCAATCAAGTTGGATTTACCAAGTTGGTATACGTAACTACGTATACCGGTATTGACAGAGATAGCACTCAGTGGCTCGAGTCTATCTCTCGACAATTTTAATTGTATTATAAAAGTACTATCACCAGCACGCGACTTGCGTCTGATGATCAGTATAGATTTATTTATTTATAATGAAAACTACTAGAGTAACAACCGCGCACGTATAGCTTGTGCCGGAGGTTCACTCTTATGATTTAAATACTGAGTAATATTAGCGCACGCAACAATAGTGCCTAATATTCACTCTTGAAATTTATAGAAAGTTAAATGGTTAAAATGAAAACTCGGTGGAGCAAAACACAACACGTGCTTGCCCTTTAGTGGTTCGTGTCTTATTGTCGCCTGGAGCGTCTTACGCCGCACTCCTTCCCCTCATTTTCCAATAGATCTGAAGATCTCCGATGGTGGTCGAAAATTATGCGTTCGGGCTAATTGCAAGTGCGTAGAATTTTAAGTTGACGCGGCAAAATTAAAATATGTATCGCGCGTGTTACCGAGCGACGGCAAATAATAATTATTATTATTATAATTTTATTTACCCCGTAACAATTTATAATAAATAAATTTACGGATGCCAACTATTGCGTTGACGCGCATGCGCCAACCAATCAAAATAATCATAAGCATATAAATAAAATGCACAATTATGTTCCCAGTCCTGCAAAATCCAAATGTATACTCAAGTTAATCAGTGACATCTCCTGATTTAAATACAATTATACCTAAGAAATCAATAAAAGATTATTAAAGCCGTAATTAAATCAAAATCTAATAAATAAACAAAATAATTATAATAACAATGGGTCGAATGAGACGTGTGAGCAGCGTGTGCTGCCCTCTGTTGTTCCCCGACCTGATGCGAGACTGCCGCGATATTAAAATACCGTGGCAATTTAACTAAGACAACAGCTTGACAAAAAAAAATTTTTTCAAAAATATTCAATTTCTTTATTTGTTTATAAAAAATTTTTAAACAATTAATGTTAAAAATGTTTGAGCCAAGCTACTAAACGCAATAGATGAATACAAAAACAACCAAAATTAAAGATTTTGGAAAAAAATTTTTTTTTTATAACATTAGCCGGATATTTGAATTTTTGATAACTTTGAAAGATTGTTATAAACAAATGAAAAAACTTTTATAAACTATTACAACGGAATCTTGTTCATTATTTATGTAACAAGAGCTCCCAAAAGGAAAAAAATTTATAGACACATTTTTTGAACATCTATACAAGATTTCATAAAAACTTAAGTCTCCGAAAAATTGGTTAATTAACAATCAAATAACTTAAACAAAAATCGAGCTAAAAATTTTTTTTATGCGGGACTATATTCTTTCAAGTTTCTAGATGACACTATAATTTATTTCGATTTTTAAATTAATATTTTATGTTATAAAAAAATTATTTTGTGTTGCATCCTTTGCTTGGCGACAGCGCGTAGGCTCCGAAACGGTCACGCGGAGCCCAACTTGCAACGTTAAATTAAAATTATAAATAATGGAGCTACAACTGGTGGGAGTCGAGACTTTTTTTACTGAAATTTTCTCTTCTTTTAGGTTTTTTTTTTTTTTTATTTCAGATATCTTTAATACTTTCGAAGTTATAGCTAAAAAACGGTGACTTCCTTTTTTTCTCTTCGTTTTTTGTTTATAACAACTGCAATTTTTAATGGTGGATACAAAAAATACCCATTTCTCAGGATCAAATTCTGAATCTAATGCACCAATCGCCATATTTTTAAGAGGATATTAACGGTTTTTCTCAGAAAACTCACTTCTCTACTAGACTAGAAGTAAGAATTGATAAGTTCATCAACAATAAGAAATCTATTGATAAGTAATAAGCCGTGAGGTAAACTAGTGAGTTTTACATACGTCGCTGTGTTTGAATAAGTGCGGATCTTTGCTTTGCAAGAACTCCAGCCCACTGCTTTATCCAAGTAAAATCAAATATTGGTAGAGGCCCGCCTAAGCCAGGGTTCAACGTACAAATTCTGGTGGCTGCTGGTTAAAATCGCGAACATAAAAAGCGATTTGTCTCAATATATAATATATATATATATATATATATTAAGGTGAGTCATTTCGGAGCAAAAATTTTGTTTTTAAGTGTATGTGAGAAAAATCATAGCTCACCACAAATAAAAAATTTTTGCGGAGAAAAAAATTTTATGTCGATTATAGACCTAGCTCATTGAAAAATTCGATTTTTCAATTTAAATAACACAGGAAAAATTTTTTTTTTTAACTTTGAGCATTTTTAACTCATTAACAAATTGAAAGATCAAATGGACTAATACATTATTTAGTAGGAAATTGAACGCTCTTCAAAAAAGGTCTCTTAATCCTGTTTAAAAATTGTTAGAGCTCGAAGTAAAGTTAGAGATCTTTTTATTTCTCTGGTGAAACGATCAGACTTATCACAAAATGTTGTAGGGTCTTTTTTGTTGACAATTTTATTTTCTACAAATTATTAGGAGTAATGTTTTTTCAAATTCTGCACTGTTTTCTAGTTATTTTCATTTTGATTCCAAGGTCTTGAAAAAGTGGTTTTGATCGATTTCAAGACCGCGACATTGTAAGATTTTGATGAACTGACTTCTGAATAAAGTGATCACAAAGATAACTTTTTCTAAAGTTCAAAATAACATCATTTTATAGAAAAATTTAGATGCCATAAAAAGATTTAAGCCAGGCGAGAAACTAAAAACATATGTTTAAATGCGTCCTTGATGTCAAACATCCTGACAAATTATTCAAATTACAGAAAAAGTTCGAGTCAGCTGAAGGTCCGAGTCGGTGAATGGGATACACAAACGAAGAATGAACCATTTCCTCATCAAGATCGAGATGTTATTAAAGTCATTACTCATCCTAACTTTCATTCCGGATCACTGCGGAATGATTTCGCAATACTAATTCTTTCTGAATCCGTGCAATTTGCTGAGAATGTTGATGTCATATGTTTACCAAAACAGGACGATATTTTTGATGGCTCGCGATGTTTTGCCAGTGGTTGGGGCAAAGACACTTTCGGTAAGAATAAACTAAATACAATTAATCATTTTTACCTAAAATGACATATGAGTATCAATATTAATTACTCAAATTAAAGCACTTTGTATCTTAAGCAAATTAAAGTATTCCTCAACCCTTCAGAATTTGGGAGTCTCAGGACATTTAAGTGTGAATCGAGTTGGGAGAGCATGAATCACAAAGCATTCTGGATTGTGGGTCTGCATTGTGAGAGTAGTACTGATGATGTGTTTATCTTTTCAATTATTATAGCTTTATATCGTGTATAATGACAATATCATAGTTAGGATTGTAAAACTGGTGTCCCTCCTCTTCGAGGTGGATGACCACGAGGACAGGTAACTGTCCGATCTAGACCAATCTCGACACACGCTGTTTTCTACGCAGCGTTCACTAACGGATCAGATCGCGTGATTCCCAATATTAATTCACCTCGGTTGACAAGCTGGCTTCTCCAGGACATATAAGGTAATTTGTATTGAGCAGTGGATATAAAACAGGACTTATCTCGTGTTGAGGACGGGCAAGTCCGTGCAGCAAACCCTCAGCGTTGATCACCCATGACAAGACGTCGCACTTAATTTAACTAACTTATTGGGAAATTGAGAGGTATTGTTTTAACTGGCTTTCTATGAGCTTTTACATTATTCACAACTTTGCACAATAGCTACGTAGAAGATGACCAACAGGTCTTTTCTTCTACTACTGTAACGTATTATCAACGTAGATTTATTTCAGTCTAACGAAATCTATTGTTATTCGAAAGTAACCGTACTGCGTGGTGCGTCAGCCAAGAGCGAGTTCCCTCCATAAAGGTGCTCTGGTTCTTTTCAGGGGTTGGCCAACTTCGTATTACCTAGGGAATCACTAGGACTTTTCTACATTTTAGTGGCTGTAACAGTGGAGCGAACCCACACTCAGTCCTCCGTAAATGATCGAATACTAACTGCTGAGTTTTCCCTCTCAGAAATGGCGCCACATAAGCTAAACTGGCCTCATTTAAATAATGAGCCAGCCGCGTATGTCCCTTCAAAGTGGACTGCAGGGCACTGTACTATAGTCTGTTCCATTGTATGACAGAGGGGTTATCCTTGTCAAGTCTGGTCGCACTTAGTATTATGGTTGAATAATAGGGTGCCACTGGAAGATGGACTCAGCCTTCCAGAACCGGATGTTAATGAATTTTTAATTATAATCAATTTAATTACTCCTCAGGGTTAGTTGTAAGACTTTGTGAGAGAGGAGAGAAATATTGAGATAGGCTGAGATAATCTAGATAAAGTTCAATTTTAATTAATATTTCATTAAGCACCTTGCTTTGACCTTTATTTAACCTTTTAGGACAATTATTATTTTCTTATGACAAACTAATGCGTCCCCTGGACATTTTTCTATGACAAATTAATGTCCTTATGATATACTAAATTTTTATATCGTCTCCGGGACGTTTCCACACACACACACACCCGCGTTAAAATATCGTCCCCTGGACGTTGAACCTTTATAAATTGTCCCCTGGACATTAACCTTAACATTCAATTAACAAGTCGTCCCCTGGACGTTAACCAACAATTTATTATAAAACCATCCTCATACTTTAAACTAATATGTACACCTGACTTATATCACAGACACAGATAACTTCACTTAAAATTATATGACTCTACTTCACTTTATTTTATTCCACGACAGTACTTTCTTTTATTCAAATACTAAAACTTTACTTTCTCAGTATAAAATTCCAATAATAGATTTTTTCACAGTAATTCAAATTTCACTAATCTTATGTAATTCACTTATTAGTTGTCAATTAATTAATTTCCGTTGATTTATTGAATTAATAATTAATTAAGTTTTCCACTGATAAATCTCATTAACATTTTCATCCGAAATTCATATACTCATTTTACTCAATTTTTACTGATGATTTTCATTAATATGTGCTTCAAAAAATTTTATACTTAATTTACTCCTGATAAAATAATCCGTTTTCTCCATTTACTCAACAACAATAATTTTTTAGCGTCTTTGAAATTCTGATTTTATCGATTTAGAAATTTTATTTATAATTATTTTAAAATAAATTCATTATCACAGAACGACTAGAATTACGCTTAGAAATTGACTAGAATACTCGGCCAGTGAGTTTGCGTCGTATGGCCTGAATTTAAGATTTCATGACACTGCAAATTTGTCTAAAGCGGCCGAAATGCCTGGGATAATTGTACAAATTAATATTGAATTTACTGTAAATTATTTACTGGACGATTGACGCTGAAATTTCTTTTATGTCGGCCGAGAGGCCTCGAATAGAATAAATTTAGAGTACAGACAAAATGGCGGATATTCGCGGCGAGACTCGACAGAACGTTCGACAACACGAGACACACGGTTGACACGGCTGACGGGCCTGAGTTTCCAATTAATAACTACGAGACTAACGAAAAGATATTAAGTAAATTTTGACAATTAATCTGGCCCTCTAATAATTAAATCAGAGTCCTTAATTAATTATAAATTTACCTCCAGATTCCACAGCAACAACTGATGCACGAATTGAGCTGGTATGCGGCTATTATCATTCACTCCCGTGGTGGCTATTTTATTTAATTATTAATTAATGCAACTATCGGCCTAAAGGCCTGATATCCAAATTATATATATACATAGATATATATCAGGGTGTTTCAGGAAAAAAATTTTTTTCTTATGGTCTCAAAAGTTAGCCTTAGGTTTAAAAAAATCCTCCCAAGAGAGCAGCTCGAAATCTTACTTCTACTAAGAGCTCAACGAATACTTATTTTCCCATTTAAATTGCATGTGAAAGAAATTTTTTTTTGTTTCGAAAAAATAAAAGTATTAAGAACATTTTTTTTCGAAAATCGAAGCACACAGACTTGTAGGAAATGAAATTTTCTACAAAAAAGCTCCTGATTGTTTTCTCCGGAGAACTTACAGAAAAAAAGTTACGAAGCTTTAAACTATATTAAATAGTATAACTTCATGTTTCCATTATATTTACCAGTTTTTCAATAAAAATTTAGGTTTTTTCATCTGAACAAATGTTATCTGTCAATTTTTTTTTGAACACATGGGAAAGATTTTTCTTACGTTCAAAACAGAACTTTTTTTTTAATTAAAAATACAGAAAGAAAAAAAATTTTAATTTAAAAAAAAAAAATTTTCTTTCAAAATTAATACAGAAAATAAGTAAGATTTCAGAAATCTTTTTAAAACACCTTACTGATTATACATAGCATATAGATTCACCATATAAACATGTACACGTAATAAAATCCGAAAATTATTCAATTTTCTGATTTTCAGTTCTTCAATTCACTATTGTTCCAAGCTTCATAACTTTTTTTCTGTTAGTTGTACGAAGAAAACACTTGGGGGCTTTTTTGTAGAGAATTTAATTTGCTACAAGACTACTTACTTTGATTTTCGGAAAAAAAAATTTTAAATACTTTTATTTACAAAAAACAAAAAAAAAATTTTTTTTACACGTAATTTAAATGAGAAAATTATTATTGGTTGAGCTCTTAGCAGGATTGAACTTTCAAGCTACTCTTTTAGGAGAATTTTTCGAATACCTAAGACTAAGTTTTAAGACCATAAAACTTTAAAAAAAAAAAGAAATGTTTATTTTGAAACACCCTAATATATATATATATATATATATATATATATATATATATATATATATATATATATATATATATATATATATATATTTATATATATATACACACACTAGGGTGGCGCAAAGAAAACGACTATTTTTTTTTTCGAAAGTCTTACGAAAATTTGTTGGTTTACGATGTTTTAAGAAGCCTCTCCAAAAATCAGCTCGATAAAAAATTTTTAAGAGGTCACTCATGAATTTTGAAAATATCAAAAATGATTGAAATTCGAATTTTCGATTTCTAAATTTTTTCTTTCTCGTGGCAGCAATAGTTTATATTTGTAAAATCATGACTATGCTGAAAATTCGAGCTCAAAACTCAAATATTGAAACGGCGCTCAAGAATTTTGAATATTAACTGATAATATTTAACTAATACTTTGAATTGGTTTTTGTATTTTTTTATAACTCAATTATTGTCATTTCATTAAAATATAACATTTTAATAACCAAAAATATACAGGACAGTCTTAAACAATAAAATTTGGTAAGTTTTGAATAAGCCAAAAAACCTACAAATTGAATTAAAAAATAAAAACGCATGTAAATAACTTATTATTTCTATTTCTCGGGTTATATTTTTATTCATTGTCATGCGAATTGATGGTGAAAAAATCGAGAAGCTTTATTTTTAATATTTAAAGGTCGCTCGAAAACGTCCAAAAGACAGTACTCGGAAACATTCAAAATTCTTGAGCGAGGTTTAAATATTTAAATTTTGGGCTTAAATTTTCAGCGTGGTCATGATTTCACAAATGTAAACTATTGCTGCCACGAGAAAGAAAAAATTTTGAAATAAAAAATTCAAATTTCGATCATTTTTGATATTTTCAAAACTCGTGAGCGACCTCTTAAAAATTTTTTATCGAGCTGATTTTTGGAGAGGCTTCTTAAAACATCGTAAGCCAACAAATTTTCATAGGAGACTCGAAAAAAAAATTGTCGGTTTTTTTACGCCACCCTAATATACACTACCGGAAAAAATTAAAGGATTAAAAAAAAAATTCCAAATTTTTGGATGATTTTCAACAGGCCGTAACTTCGAGAGAAATGGTCGTACAAGGAAGAAAAAAAAAGGAAAGTGTACCGTTAACTGTATGCTTTTTGGATTAGAACTTCAAAAATTTTTAGCGTCAGCGATTTTTGAGTAATCTGAAAAAAACCAGCGACAAAAAAATTTTCAAATTTTTTTTACTTTTTTTTTTGGTCTACGGACGTGGGAAAATTTTTTTTCGCCCCTCCGGGCGAAAAGCGTCAACTTTTTTCCCGCTGTGTGAAACGAAGTTGACGCTTTCCGCTTCCCTCGAGGCGAAAAATAGTATTTAAACTTTGGGCAGTAAACAAGAAAGCCTCAGATCACATGTTTGTTGACCTCGGCTTTGCCTCGGCCAACAATTACATGAGATCTGAGACATTTCTTACTTTCCTGCCCGAGGTGTAAAATATACTATTTTGCTTAACCACTATAAAGATCGGATACCTTCATTATTCAGCTTTAATTTCATTTTTTATAGACCTTGATACGTCCACTTGTCGCCGAAATATCGGTCTTCAAATGGAAAAGGATCCTTTTGTCTTTGATTATCGATATCTCAGCAACCAATGATCGCACAGAAAGTTAATGGTGGGTTTTAAAAACTTGAATAAATTTCCTTGATTGATTATTTTTTTGCCATGTTTTTTTAGCCAATTTTTTTTCGAAAAAAAATTTTTTTCCTTTCGTTACATAAATTTGAAAATGCAACAAAAAAGGGCTTTTGGTGGTTTTTTGGAAAATCAAGCGCTGGATCGAAAATATTGTGGAAATCAATAATATTGAGTGTGCATTTTAAGAGTAAAATCACCTAATAGACGTGCTGCACGTGTTCTTTTCTGCTCTGTCTCACAAAGTTTTTTTATTGTGTCTGCTTGTGTGCATATTTTTGTGTTGGGTCTAGAAATCTTGGGCTTAACGAAATCTTTAATTTGAATTATCATACTTGGTTTTTACAAACTCTGAAGTGCTGGGAAAAATTAAAATTGTGAACATAAAAATTGTCTGGTGAGTCTAGGTTAATTCTTTACTTGCTCTCACGCAACTTGACAGCGCAGACAAGTGTTAGTGCGCAGTCGTATACTGTATAGTGCTACGTGAGGCTTCGTTATCATCTGTTAGAGTAAACAAATAGATCCTCTGGATTAAATAATTCCTATATAAAATTGGGTAATGTCCCGTATGAGATGTAAAAAACCAGTTAAAGCTTCACACATTTGTGCAAAGTGTACATCAGCCTTTCATCTCAGCTGTTTGAAGGAATACATAAAAACGAGACCACAAGACAATTGTTGTGCAATGCACTTCAAGCATCTTCTACCCACACTTGACCCTCGAAAGTCATTAACCCTTTCATCCTCGAGACCAAATTTCTCCAGGTTAAGTTTCGAGCCGACTTCATTGTCACCTCACACACCACTTATATCTGCCTTTTTTCAAGACGCTGTATTTTTCTCACCGATTTCCATCCAAACTCTAACTGCTGAAATGAGCACTTCAGGAAATACAAATGCTGAGTGGACTAAGCGCAGTATTGATGAAAAACTGAACTTGTTATTGGATCTCTTAATAAAAAATTCATCAATTATGAGAGACTTTTCGGAAAACCTCAAGACTCATAGTGCTGATTGAAAACATCTGTCTAATGATGTCAAAAAGACAAATGACGAAGTGAATTACTTGGTGAACGTTTAAGTGAGTTGAATCAAGTTTCTTCTGAAACGCTTGAGCAACTAAATACCAAGGTAGATGAAAACACTTCAAGATGTATTGAAAATGCAGAATCTATTAAGAAAATTGAAGCTAAACTGAATACACTTGGAGATAATTTAGCATCGTCATCTACTACAATTCCAGTCTCGAATCTTTCAACTGCTGAACTTCTTATACCTGGAATTCCGGAGCAAGTTGCTGATGAACTGTCACCTCTCGAAGTTTCAATTGAAGTTTTTAAAAAATTAAATTTATCTAGCCTTACGAACGATATTTTAAATGTACGTAAATTTAAAAATACCAATTTAAAGAAAAATTCTACAGCCGGCAAGCCACTTTTACATTCTTATATTTTAAACCTAAAATCCACTGAGATTCGTAATTATATTTTAGATGTAAAACGTAAAGAACGTAATTTTTTAGTTAAAAATGTATTGGAAACTGTTGTCGATGATTCCTTTCGAGGTCTTCTTTATGTAAATGAGTTTCTACACTATGATACGCATAAATTATTAATTGCAACTAAAGAAAAAGCTAAAGCTCTCAAATTTAAATACGTTTGGGTATGTAAAGAAGTAATTTTTGTTAAGAGAGACGCTAGCGCTGATAAAATACTCACGACTGAAATATTTACTTAAAGTATTTTGACAAATGAGCGAATTCGCTCCGAATGCAGCCATGGTAGGGGAAATTAAATCGACTGATGCGCTTGCAGTGGTTATTTTCAGAGTTACGGGAGGCTATTATTATTAAAATTGTAAGCAAATACACGTGAAAGTATTTATTTTATTATTACTTAATTATTCATTTTTCATTTTGATTTTTTTCTTAGTATCATTTTTTGACTTTGATATGAATTTCAAACAATTTGACTTAATTATTTACTGCATTCTTTTTTACTTTTTATCATTATACTTAATTGATCTTAATTCGTTTAACTAAAAAACAACACTGCAATTACTATAAAACTGTCACATATTTTTTATAAATTTTTTTTTTACTATTACTTAAAATATTTATTTATTTTTTTATGTTTCTTGCTATTGACATACGTACACTGATAGAAAGATTTCTTTGGATTTAATAAGATTTGTTGATATTCAACAAATAGTTTATTAATGAACAGACTCACATAAATATTCATTAACAGTCAACAAATTATTTATTAGAAAGTATTTCCTTGCATCAAAAAAATATTTATTTATATTTAATAAATCATTTATTTGACGCAATTTGACGTATTTGAAAATATAACCTCATTCTCTCGAAATATAAATAAAAATCTTTTTAAAAATTTATTTTAAGTGGGAAGATGAAGAATATATTATAATAAAAAAATCGGTCTGTCGGTTGACCCTGCGGGCCAGCCCCAAAACTTCCCGCCCATTTCGAGCTCCTTGAGCTCGAAAATATTGTCAGAAATACAGCTTCGAGCTCAAAGAGCTCGAAAATACTTTTGCATGCCGTTGTTTTTGAAAAAAATGTTTTTTACCATTTCTTTCTCTCACAAGATTTCATTGACAAATGATTTGATTTTCATGTTTGAAGCAGCAATCGACCCGTTTCGATAAAGTTTAAAACTGATCAGATTTTGAAATCGTTTGGTTTAGTTATTTTAAAGATATTTGCAAAAAACCGTTTTTCACCGTTTCTTTTTTCCACGATACTTAGAAAAATAACCCGATTTTGATGGTTGAGCTAGCAATCGACGCCTTTTACTAAATTCTGAAGCTGATCAGATTTTAGAATCGTTTCCTTCAAGTGTTTCAAAGATATTCGGAAAAAACTGTTTTTTATCGTTTCTTTCTCCCACGATAACTCTAAGACAAATGATCCGATTTCGATGGTTGAGGTGGCAATCGACGCGTTTTAATAAACTCTAAAGCTGATCAAATTTCGAAATTGTTTAGTTCAGTTGTTTCAAATATATTCGCAAAAAACCATTTTTCACCATTTCTATTTCCCACGATAACTCTAGAACGAATTATCCGATTGAGATGGCTAAGGACGAAATCGACGCGTCTTATTAAGCCCGAGAGCTGATTAGATTTTGAAGTCAATCGTTAGACTCGTTTCTGAGAAATCAATAAAAAACTAAAAAAAAAAAAAAAATTTTTTTTTCGTAATTCGTCAATATTTTCGAGTCTACATAATGAAATGATCTAAAATTTTCAGAAAAGTTGATGGCCATCAAGCCTTTTCGATTGCCGCCTCAACCATCCAAATCGATTCATTAGTTAAAAAGTTATAGCCCGGTCACATACACACACACACACACACATACATACATACAGACACTCGGACATCATTCTAAAAATAGTCAGAATAGCTTCCTAAGACCTCAAAACGTCGACATCTGATGAAATTTCGATTTTCGCAAATCGGGGTGAAAACAATAACTTCCCGAAATTTTCGAAAATCATCGATTTTCTTAGCGGGAAGTTGAAAATTGATTTCATTACATAATTAACAAACAATTATTTAAAATAATTTTTATATTTTATATAAAATACGGCCGTGCAACAACGCTTACTACTGTCTAGTTAGTCTCTTGCTAATATATACAAACTACATATGATTATATGCAGCCATCTATCGATAATATTCGCCAAAGAATTATTTGTTAACTATTAATAAATATTTATTTGTTTCAAAGAAGCTTCTCACAAGAGTTTTAATAAATCTAGTTAATTACTCTCAAATAAATCCATCCATCAGTGTATAGAAACATACTCTGACAGCCTCCCGTAGTTCGTATTTAGTCTGGCGCTGCAGTCACGCTCATAGCGAATAAACAAATGTGGATCTGGTTATAGCGAGGTTGTTAAACAGTTAAAAATTACACAAGTTTTCTCAATAAATAAATTATGGTTTTATTTACACTTTGTACACTTAATTATGAGAAATAATTATTAATAGCGAATTCAACACAAAAATTATACGCGATAGCGAATGCGACTCAAAATATAATTCACGTATAAAAATGACACGTGGTCAGTAGCGGTTAAATTTACTATAATTAATTAATAATTAATTATTAGCGTACGAGCAATTTAATTATTCTCAATAAATAGCAGCCTTGATATACTGACTAAATATTGAGTATAATTCCGTGTAGCGATTTAGATTTATTTAGCACAAGTAAAATAATAGAAGCGATTTCAGGCACGAGGTTGCAGAGGCAAAAGCACGTTTTAGAAGAAAAAGAAAATGTGACGTCAGAGCGGTGGGCCAATGGGAAAATTAATAGAAGACGTTGACGAACTTTCAGCCAATAGCGAAATTCCACGTAGCTTGTTGAGATCTTGAGCCAATGAGAGTGTGTCACGTCGCCCTTCTTTCATTCAAAGTTGGAACTAATTTATTCAAATGCTGGAATTTTCTCATTGGCCAAGATCTCACGCGTAATTTCAAATAGCAATAGTGCTGCCGACCTATTGGTGAGGCTCGGGGTTTACAGGTGGTAGCGAATTGGGTCTTGATTGAACATATTTAAACTATTTTTTTTATTTGGTTCTCACTCAAATTATTTATATAAATATTGAGTATTATTGATATTATTATTATTTATATTTTATTAACCCAGCGGTCAGAGAAATTATTAAATTATTATTTTTATTTCGAAATTATAAATTATTGAACAAGTAAAAAGTATTATTTTTGAGTGTGAGTGAGAATTACAAATCCGTATCTTTCTCTCTCTCACATGTGGTGAAAGATAGATTAAAAATAGAAATATTGTCATTGTTTATTATTTAAGAGAATTTAAATGAAATGATTTATTCTTTGCTTAATATTACGAGTCAAAATTATTATTGAGATCAAAGTATATTTATGATTTTTTTTTTTTTTTTTGAACATTGAGTTTGAGTATTTTAATTTGGTGTCGAGGTAATTACCAGGCAAAATTTATCCCCAGTGGTAATTGGTAATAATTTATATTGTATATTTCTTTTTTGCAATCACCAGGTATTATTGTCAATAATTTAAACAAAATTAATTACTGTGAAGTATTATTGTTTATTTTTTATAATTGTTTATAATAATTAAATATACGGAAACCAACAACTGCCGGGGAAAGCTTAATGCTTATTTTCCCCTGGATCTTTTCCTACTGTTTTTCAGTTATTTTTGCAATTGTTTATTATTACATATAATTTGTAACGGAGTAAAATTTAATTTATCATCAAGGAAAATCGTGATTTTCCGTGGCTGGTCAGTTACCCGAGCCGTAAACCCCAATGAGTACCCGTTAGAGTTTCTCGACTTGTCGCCGGGTGCGCTAATTGAAGAAGCTTGGACTTCTATCCCAAAATTAATTAAGTGGGGAGGCCATTTTCCGGAAGTTGCCGAAAATGAGCAAGCTGAAAATATATAACCACAGGAGAGCATTAAAAAGGAGGAGAGTCGGTCGAGCCGACAAGCCTAACGGACGTCCATCTGCCGTGAGCCTTATCCCGAAGACCGGAACCAAGGAAAGACCAAGGAACCACGTAGATGCCAATGGTATCATCGAGTGAACAAGTGCGAAGTTGAGTATTAACATCGTAGCGCTGTGCTTAAATTAATTCTCGGCAGGTAAGCCAGAATTATTAAATTAATTAACATCGAGAATAAAGTTATCAGAAGTATTGATAACTCAGCGTCTTCAATAGCATAAATTCTCGGCGGGGAAAGCCAGAATTTATTGTAGAGAAATTAAGTAAAAATTAACTACGTGCTTGGTCAAATAATTCTCAGCAGCGACGCCAGAATTTATTAATCATTAATTGTAAATTAAGGAATCAAATTTCTCGGCAGGAGGCCAGAAATTATAATAGTCATTTAGTCATTGTTATAAAAATAATTTAATCAGTATTAATTAATAAGATAAAATTTACAAAACTAAAAATCAAGTGTTATGAAAATCGGAGTAAAAGATTGAGATTTCAATAAATTAAGATTGAGTAATAAGTTGATGGCCGTAAATTGTTAAAAGAAATTAAAATTGAATGCGAAGAAAGGAAGACACGAAACTGAGAGAGATAGGAATAGACGCGTGAAATGGAGAGAGATAGCGTCGGTCGCTAGCGTCAGTAAATTTCATCACTTCTTTACTAAAAATTAATACTGGGAAATTTTGTGAATTAAAATAAATGATTATAAAGAAAGGTAAAATTAATCGTAACTAAAATTAGCTCTTAAAATCGGAATTTGTAATAATGAGAAATTAAATTGTGTGTGTGTGTGTGTGTGTGTGTGTGTGTGTGTGTGTGTGTGTGTGTGTGTGTGTGTGTGTGTGTGTGTGTGCGATATAACATGATTCAAGGAGAATTTTAAATTAATTATTTCGAAGGAAATTATTTATGATCCAGGGGATCAGGCTAGGGGCCAATTTCTTTTATTAAGTCCAGGGGACAATTTCATTGAAGGATCCAGGGCATCAGGCCAGTGGCCAATTTATCAATTAAGTCCAGGGGACTAAATAGTTTTTCTTTTAAATAAGTTTTATAAAAAATTCCAGGGGAATTCGTGGTTATATCAGTGCAATAAAGTCCGGTAGACTCAATCGGATTATAAAATAATTATAGTGAAGTAAAAGCCCGGTGGGTGAAATTGTGTTGTCATGAATAAAATTGTTAACTATTTTGAATAAATATTGTGTAATAAATTTAATTCCTCGTCCTTCCTCACTCTTGTAGAATACAACGACTCTGATTTCTCTAAATTTAAAACTCCGGTTCTGGAAGGCCAAGTCTTATCTTCCATTGGCGCCCTAATTAAGACCAATTAATTAAGGGGCCAAATTCAGCAAGGTTGAAAAAATACCCTGTTGCAAATTATATAATGCCTATGTATAATATTTCTATTATTTATTTAATTTTCTTCTGGGTTTCTCGAATATTTTGCCGTTTTGTCACGAGTCACTTAATCGGATCTTCCTCATAATTTTCCCCCTGAATTATTTTTGTCTGTTTTGGAAACATGGTCTGGCGCCTGCGTGCACTAACCCAGCCTGAGGACCTGGTTCAGGCACAGCAAGTATTTATTTTCTTGTTATTTAATTATTGTTTAAATTTATTATATGTTTTAATTTGATGAAGAAATTTATGATCATTTGAAATCGATTATTATTATTAACTATTATTTGTTTACTACGCGTGGGCGACCGCATACGGTATATTCAACTGATCCGCGTCTCCGTCGCGGATTTTCAGAGTAGATATTCGTTATAGAATAAATAAATAATAAATTTCACAGTTCAATATGCCCACAAAAACCCCACAAAGAGCCAGATGAATCCAACGAGCCATTTTTTTGTTTCACTCGATTGAATTTTTGAAAAAATTAAAGGATCACGTTTTTTGCTCTGAAAAGCTCATAATCTTTAACAAAATAAAAAAACAAATTTTTCTGAGCTTCTTCCACATTTTCATTCCAAACAGGGCTCAAGATTTCAAAAAATAAAAAATTTAAAAAAAAGAAATTTTGTGTTGAAATTTTTTTTTTTTCAACAACTTTAACAAATTTAACAGACCAACGTCCAACCATTTTTAACACGTTTCTTTCACTGCATTCCGTCGTCTCTTGAATTTCTTAAAGTTGTTCAAAAAAAAAATTTTCAGAAGAAATTTTTTTTTTTAATTTTTGTTTTTTTATTTTTTGAAAATTTGAGCACTGTTTGGAATGAAAATGTGGAAGAAACTCGGAAAAATTTGTTTTTTCATTTTGTTAAAGATTATGAGCTTTTCAGAGCAAAAAAAATGATCCTTTAATTTTTTGAAAAATTCGATCGAGTGAAACAAAAAAACGGCTGGTTGGATTAATCTGGCTCTTCGTGGGGTTTTGGCAGGCATATTAAACTGTAAAATGCACACTCAACATTTTGATTTCCACAATATTTTCGATCCAGGGCTTGATTTTCCAAAAAACCACCAAAAGCTCTTTTTTTTGTTGCATTTTCAAATTTATGTAACGGAAGGAAAAAAATTTTTTTTCGAAAAAAAATTGGCTGAAAAAACATGGCAAAAAAATAATCAATCAAGGAAATTTATTCAAGTTTTTAAAACCCACCATTAACTTTCTGTGCGATCATTGGTTGCTGAGATATCGATAATCAAAGACAAAAGGATCCTTTTCCATTTGAAGACCGATATGTCGGCGACAAGTGGACGTATCAAGGTCTATAAAAAATAAAATCAAAGCTGAATAATGAAGGTATCCGATCTTTATAGTGTTTAAGCAAAAAAAAAATTTTCCCACGTCCGTAGACCAAAAAAAAAAAAGTAAAAAAAATTTGAAAATTTTTTTGTCACTGGTTTTTCTCAGATTACTCAAAAATCGCTGACGCTAAAAATTTTTGAAGTTCTAATCCAAAAAGTAGACACTTAAAGGTACAGTTTCTTTTTTTTTCTTCCTTGTACGACCATTTCTCTCGAAGTTACGGCCTGTTGAAAATCGCCCAAAAATTTTGAATTTTTGTTGATCCTTTAATTTTTTTCGATAGTATATATATTAGACTGTGCCAAATGAAATCGATATTTTTTTTTTTTTCGGTCCCATACGAAAATCAGGTCGTGTCATATAAAAAAAAAATCGTGTTAGAATTTCAGCTCCATATGTCCATTTTTCAGTTAGCGCTCGCGTGAATAAGAATTTTCCGAAAAAAATTTGTTTGTTCCAACATCATGTTCTATAACTTATCAAATATAATTGATAACAAAATGACTAAGGTGCCATTCTGTAGGGAATGAAATTCTCTACTAAAGTGATTTTGATCAAATAAAAAAAATCAACCACTATTTTACTGCAGTCATTTGAACCTAATTTTTTTTAAGAATTTACATTTATATTTATCATAAAATGCTTATGAAACGATGTTGCTATGAATGAAACTCATTGAATTTAATTTTTCTAGGACTCTTTATGGTCTCATAAAATAGTTTTCATACTTGATGTAATAAAACTAACATTAAACTATTGATATTAACGATTTTTCTAACAATATTTTCCTCTCGTTTTGACGTATTTCGCATTTAATCTTTCTATTAATTTCTATCTGCATTAGAATATCGTTCATAGTTGTGATTTTAAGATTCTCATACCGTTTATCAAAAATTATTACTTTATTGATAAAGATATACATTGTTTATGATAATACAATACCCATAAAACTTCAATTAAATGAAAAAGTAATCTTCGAGTGTGCAAAGAATTTTCTTTTAATTCTGTTACTAGTTTTTACCAGATTAGAATTTTCATGAAAACCTGACGTGATCCTTATCAGGTTAACCTTATTTCAAATGAGGTCCCGATCAGGATGTCCTGACGAGGAACTGATGTTGATGTAACGCTTAACTCTTTAGAGCCTGACCTTGAAACCCCACTCTTCGGTCTGGCGGAGCCGGTAGAATTAGAAAGAGCGCGAAGCAAATGTGACAGGGTCGTATTGTAAGAGAAATTGTAAAAAAAATTTCAACTGGGTGGGAAAGAAAAAATAATTTAACTTTTTATTTTTAGTTTATTAAATAATAAATATCAAAGGACTTAAATTCAAAGCAAGAACAACATTTAGTTTCATTATAAGTATTGTTAAGTAATATCACAATTACATAGCAATGTATGAAATTTTTATAATTTTTCTAACCTCAGTTTCAGAGACTATTTCCTCACGTCAACAATACTAACTACGGCACTGTCGATGAATGCAGCGCGAGATCCAAACGAGTGGAAGGGTACTCACAGGCACACTACTACTCTCACATGTCACTCATATATGCTCACGGGACTCTATGATTCGTGCTCTCCCCACTAGCCTCACACGTAGACGTAACAAGATCCTCTGGCTCTAAAGGGTTAAGACCCATGAGATCCTTAACAGGATTGCCTTATCAGGTCCTTACCAGGATATCCTCATCAAATCCTCATCAGGATTACCTTATCAGGTCCTTAGCTGGATATTCTCATCAAATCCTCATCAGAATTGTCTTATTAGTTATTAATTTAAGAAAAATATTAAATTGCGAAAAATAATAAGAGAATGTTAATTCGATCGGAAGTATTATCTATTGTATTGAGGGCATTAGTTAGAGGAAGTAAACAATTTTTTGATTAACGAAAAAATCCCGATGACTGCTGGGTTCGAACCTGCATCCTTCCGATTCGAAGTCCTTGATGCTATCCATTGCGCTGACATACAAATGTGATCTTGTAAGGATAGATATTATATTGACTATGATGTCGAAGATTAACTGATGAAGAAGTAAAAATCCGTGCTGCAATGATTGACGTGATTTTTATATAATATTCATTCGTACTTTGTTTAATTTTTAGCCTACAAATAAAATATTTAAAAAGATTGGATAACTTTTTTCTGAATAAAGATATCCTGATGAGGTCCTGACAAGCAACTTGTCTGGTTTGCCCTAATAAGACGAACTTTATATTGACCTGAGAAGGTCCTTATGGTGCTTCAGGCAAATAAAGAAGAAATTCGAGTTGTAATAAAAGCTTATGAATTGTTGAGAGAACTTATTGCAAACAATCTGGAATTTGCTTATAATGAGCAGCAACAACTTGTAGTAGGAATTAATTAATTCATTTATTTGTTTATCAATTAATTAATTAGCTTGTAACAGATACAGTTGATCATTACAATAGGTTTTACTAATAAATCATTAGCTCTTGAAAACTAGTAACAGAATTGAAAGAAAATTTTTTGCACACTCGAAGATCACTTTTTTATTTAATTGAATTTTTATGGGTATTGTATTATCATAAACAATGTATATTTTTATTAATAAAGTAATAATTTTTGATAAACGGTATGAGAATCTCAAAATCACAACAATGAACGATATTCTAATGCAGATGAAAATTAATAGAAAGATTAAATGCGAAATACGTCAAAACGAAAGAAAAGTATTGTTAGAAAAATCATTAATATCAATAGTTTAATGTTAGTTTCATTACATCAAGTATGAAAACTATTTTTTGAGATCATAAAGGTTCCAAGAAAAATTTAATTCAATGAGTTTCATGCAGAGTAACATTGTTTTACAAGCATTTTATAATAAATATAAATGTAAATTTTTGAATCGATTAGGTTCAAATGACTGTAGTACAAAAGTGTTTGATTTTTTTCATTTAATCGAAAGTTACTTTTTGTAGAGAATTTTATTCCCTACAAAATGGCACCTTGGTCATTTTTCAATCAGTTATATTGAATAAGTTATAGACCATTAAGTTGGGACAAACAAATTTTTTTTTGGAAAATTCTTATTTACGCGAGCGCTAACTGAAAAATGGACATATTGAGCTGAAATTCTAGCACGATTTTTCTTTTTTTTTGTATGATACAACCTAATTTTCGTATGGAACCGCAAAAAAAAATATCGATTTTATTTGGCACAGTCAAATATGTATATATATATATATATATATATATATTTATATTAGACTGTTTCAAATTTGGGGTCTATTTTTATTTTTTCGATGAACATTGAAAAATCGAAAGAGTATCTTAAAATATAGTGACAGTTAAAATTTGAGCTGTTAATATTGATATTTAGAGGTGGATATTGATAATTTTCGATTTTTCATTTAGTAACATAGTAAAAAATACATAATCTCCAAAAAAATCGAGATACAAAAAACCTCTTTTTAAACATTTTGTAGCAAATTTACTGTTCTACAAAAAAAGCCTCTTATCGTCTTTTCCCCGGGAAGATCCCTGGTGCTGTCGTTTCCCTGCGGTATCTTCTCTCCGGGTCTCTGTGGACGACGTCCGGGGTCACTTGTCGCAACCCGGGGTTGTAGTTGGTGCGGTACTCGTTGACGGCACTGGTTCAGCCACAGGATTGGTCCTGGGCCGACCCATCGACTGCGAGGCATTCCTGCTCGGTCGTGGTGTATTTCTTTTCGGCCTCCGTGAGTGCACGACTCGCGTAGGCGATCACCCGCTCTTGGCCATCAGCTGTCTAAGTCAACACTGCTCCTAACCCTACGCTACTTGCGTTGGCCTGGAGAGTAAACGGTACTGAAAAATTGGGACAGACTAGAGTTGGAGCTGACGCCAGCCTAGTCTTTAAAATCTCGAAAGCCTCTTGCTCCTTTTCCGCCCAGTGCCAAGAAATATTTTTCTTGGTCAGCCTGGTCAAGGGTTCAGCCACGGTAGCAAACTCTGGTATAAATCGTCGATACCAAGATGCCATACCAAGAAATCTTCTCACCTGCTTGAGGTTTCTTGGTATCGGGAATTCATGGACTGCCGAGGTCTTCTCTGGGTCCACTTGGACTCCTTCGTTATTCACTAAGAAACCCAAATACCGGACTTCAGCACGACAGAAGACACTCTTGTCCCTATTGATGGTCAGACCAGCCATTTTTATCTTGTCCGACCTTCTCCAGCCAGTACAGGTGTTCTCCGAAGGTTTTGGTGACAATAATAATATCGTCCAGGTATACGAAGACGTGAGGATACATTCCAGGGCCAATAAGACTATCCAACACCCGTTGAAAAGTCACTGCAGTGTTGGTAATTGCGTATGGTATCCGCTTGAACTGAAATAATCCTCGACCTGGTACGGTAAATGCAGTAACCTCTCGACTATCTTCTGCCATTGGTATTTGAAAATACGCTTGGCTGGGGTCAAGGGTAGTAAGATAATTGGCCTGCCTTAATTGATTTAATATGGCGGTTGAGAAAAATTTTTAATCGAGCTGCCTCGTCCTCGGTCATCGTTTGGACACCATTGCACACCATCACCGCACACGGACGTGGTTCAGGGGTAAAAGTATGCACTTTAGATGGACGATTTTGGAACCACCAATTGTTGGATGAGAAATCGATCGTGATTTTGGCTACTCGAAGAAAATCTAAACCCAAAACACATGGTTGGGTCAAAGACGGCATCCAGTAGAAGCGATGGCTAATATGGCGGTCTTCAACACCCACGCATACATCAGTGGCACTACAAACTCTCACTTCTTCTCCAGTGGCTACTTGTACACGTCTAGGTGGGGTTGGTACACTGGAGATTCCGAGGTCTGTGAAAAGAGCTATACACTCAGGGCCTATAAATGTTTTACTGGCTCCTGAATCGACAAGTGCTGGAATCTGGACTCCCTGAATGTCCAGGTTAATATAAAAGGCAGGGGGTGTTTCCAGTGAGATATCCAGGCCGAGGATAGTCTCTGACAGGATTGTCGGACTCGATACCTCGGCGGGAGAAATATTTTCCGAGAGCTCAGTAGTCGTGGATGTTGCTGTCGGGTCAACATTCACCGCCGGTCGTTTCCCGAGTTACAGTGTGTACACTGGGCTCGGGTGACTCCTGGGGCGCGACGACGGTAGCAGAAGAGTCGTCACGGCTCCGTACACATACGATACCGGTGACCACTCTTGTTACAATTCCAACAGACTAGGTCGGCCACGCGTCAAGTATCTCCCCCAGGAGCACTCGGGGCTACTCTAGGAGCTGGAGTCAGTACCGATCGAAGGGGTCCAAGGAGAACTCCCTTCTGGTCTTCAGACATCGCTGGGATACCGTCTGGGGTTCTTCTCGGGTGCGACACGTTTCGAGGGGTGGTGGAAGACTGTGGTGAAGACTCAAAGGTCTTCCGGCGTGGTGGATAACGCCGTCCCGTCATGAGGACGTCCAGTAGCTTCACTGGTGCCTTCTCATCATACTCCTCCTCCTCTTCATCATACAGCTGATTTAAGAGGGCCCGCCGGTGAGTTTTATTTCGCCGGGGTCCCGCGTATGCAAAACTTGGACACATGGAGTCTTCCGGTAATGGTGGTAGCTTGTGCGCGACTGCACCTCGCAAGATCTGCTCTTGCCGGCCCGCCATTACCTCCAGACTATCCAGGGTCATCATTTCCTGAAGCGGAATGACTAAACGATAAGCAGGAAGTAAATTCCGGTGAACGTGGACTACCCGTTCCGTATGGATCTTCTCGATCCATATCCCGGGGCAGTGGATCGCTTACGTGGCTTGGGGCCTGAGAGTCCCGGACCTCGGGAGTGCCGGTGGAACTCGGCGCCTCGACTCGAATGTCCGGTGCATTTACCCGTCCCCGAACTCTATCGCTACCTGCGTGACTCATGATTTTAATAACTGGTCGCGCACTGAGGTATTAAATATTTACCACTTAGTTTAAATAACAATATCCGCCGATAATTCAATTGACTTCGAAAAATAAAATTCAAATTCCCAAAGTAAAACAAGAAAAACGAGAAAATAATTCGACACAAGTACCTACAATGGTATGTAATGGCGGTCCAACTCGCGAGTGCGGTCAGACTCGATCAATTACGTGATCACAAGGAAAGACAAAGGAAAATGAATAAATTTGGTTCAGAAACCAAACAACTCTACGAGATTAATTAACTTAATTACCTAATACCCAGCACACACTAATTACGTGGTCGGGACTGGTCAATTATAATACCCGCCAAATAGATAATAATAATCAGTAATAAATCAGTAGGTACTTACGATTTGTAGGTCCTCTCGAAACGCTGTAGACTTGATATCTCCCCAAAAATTAGGCAAATAATTGCTGTGATATTGCACTTGAATGGTAGAAGCACAAATTAATTGCAAGATAATGAATAGCTTGTAACAAGACAATAAGATGCGGTACAAAGATAACTGTATTTGGAACACGTCCGGTCGCTCAGAAAACTTTGTAACACTATGGCGCGTCTCGGGCCGGCTCCAGTGTCTCGTGGTCGAGAATAGTAGGGCGAGCCAATATGAGCGGGCCTAGAGGGCCACGTGAGTCGCTACTCACCGCACCGAAAGTCGGCTCGCACCTCGAAGCGGTCCCGCGCTTAGCCGGCTGTTGCCAACCCAAGCCAGGCCAACCCGAGTACGCAGTCGAACGACGGAATTCTTTCATCGTTACGTCATGATTCGCCGAAAAATTCTTCCAAGGATTAAACTATTAATTTTAGGTTCCGATGTCGTACCCACTAGAGGAATTTCATACTAAATAAATTCCTTTGATTCTCTAACTAAGTACTTCGACAAACAAATACAAAAAAAAACTATACGTTCTCGAGTTTTCAATACACAGAGAAAAAAAAATAAAATATTGAAATTCAAATAAATCGATAAACAGAGACAAAAAAAACTCGGAGAGAAAAATAAAATAGAATAAATTCCAGGAATCAACTGAGACTTCTTACTGGCAACATACAGAGAGAGAAAAAAAAAGATTGAAATTAAAGAAGATAAAATAACTGAAATAATAACAAATAAAATAAAATAAATTTTGTTATAATGAAAAAAAAATGCGGCTTCTTTTAACTTCGAGCCCCACGTTGGGCGCCAATTTGTAACGTAATATTTTACTCAAACACTTGATTTAACTCAACAAAATTACACATAATTTTATTCAATAAATTTTTACTCAAACTCGAATTCCAAATACTCAAATCGGGCTACGTTACACTTCGCCCACCGATCAGTCCTCTCATTTCCTCCAGATCCTGACGGGCGCCAGCCGACTTTTATTTCTCCGGTATCGGTAACCGGTCTGAGCGTACACGTAAATTAAAACCTAATATCTAAATCGTTTGGAAAAGAGAGAACTGAACGATGGTAGTGGCATGTCCTGGTGCGCTCAGTGTGTTAGGTTGTGGAGAGAGGGTCACGATTCTTATTACGCGGAAGAAGTCGATTAATTAGAATTTAAATTAAGTAAAATAACGAAAAGAAAACTAATTAAAATATCGTAAAGATGACGCGAGAATGACGCGAAGGGCCCAAGCGGCCTGCGGTCGAGTACTCTTGGTCCATCAGACAAATAAATACCTGGGTAAGACATCGGGAACCTCCCATGAACGACGAATCACAAAACTTACACACTTCTAGACAATTAAATAAAATAAAATGAACAATGAGGTAAGCCAGACGACAAACATCCCGACAAATTGACTCCAAAACTCAATACGTAGAGCCACAAGCTCCAAACGACATCAGCCAAGGGTGTGGTCGAGGCCTCCCTTTGGGGCTCTCCGACTCACAACCACTCGCTCCAAGACTCCCAATTCGACTAATGGGTCTGCCCGCACTCGAGCGACTCCAAAATCCAACTCGCGGACACCCCGGTCAGTTCTCAACTACTCTTCTCTCTAAGCCTACTCCATTCACTTTCACACTCTACTACGTCCAGTCACTCTCACATTCTCGCTTCTCCATGCATTCTTCCCCCACCATATACAAGCCGTGGACTCGCGGGTCTTCCCGCGGTGTCACTCCCCGTGATATCCGAAGTTAGCGAATTTTCGGCTTCCTCGAGCATCGCTAACGAGGCCTGCCATTCCCGAATAAACATAAACGTACCCCAGCTACCTTCGGGTACCAACTCGCAGGGGCGGCGACATCTCAGTCGCTCCTCCATGATCACCACGTCAACCCCGAGGGCTAGGCCTAGGCCTAGTCGTCATCACTGGTCGGGAGGCACGCTATCTTGGCCACTATCCGCGACACAGCTAGACGTTCCTCGTGAAATCCACGCTCAACCACACAAGCACTCCAAAACATACCGCATAACGTACACGGACTCATACTCTCAACACACTTCACCACACACGTACTCCATACTCTCTACTCACTATCCCCTACACTCAACTCGATACACATACTAGCTCTGTCTCTCTTTATCACCCAGACTCGCTCACTTACTCTACCTTTACTCCATCTCCTCGGCAATGTAACATTACAATATATATATGTGTGTTTTATCGCCTCGTTCCACGTGAAGCGGAGGTAGACCTATACATTTATCTGAATTTATAGTGCGTCCTGCCGCTGCCGTCGTCTGAACAACTCGGCCTGATTTCACGCTCCGCAGTCCCTTATATCATGTGTCACTTTGGTTCACTTTCCCGGAAACCTATTCCCACTTTTCTGAACTGAGGGAAATGACTAACAAACAGGTCTTAGTGATCCTTGCGAGACCCGGTGACTAGTCGCATCACTAACCCGCAACTTACAAGTTCATCGACCGTTTGTCGACAGTAAATAAATTCTAGATTTAAATATTTAAATTCTCCCGGTTTGTTAGTTTACCCTGTTACAAGTGGGTTGACTTATATCTTCTGAGGTGGAGCATTGTGCCTCCAGGGAATTACAGCAGACTTCACCCACCATGGTGATGGGAGTCTGCGCAGAGGATTCGTTCGACTCGGAGTCGTACGTACGTTGATGCCTCTTGGTTGTCGCGACGTCGGTTAGCTAATTTTAATTGATCCGAGCGCGGTTAAAAGAAAATTCAAGGCTAACAGAGAACGCCTCGTCATATTGTTTACTATCTAAAAATAAACTATGACAACTAAACAAAGCTGGACCATTTCAGTAACATTGCGTTTAAATTAACTACACTCCTTATCTCATATTTCTACATTATCAAATTCAATTTTCATGACCTGTTTGAAAATAATGTCAGATTAGCGCTGTAAAATTACCTTTATTTCTATTTCTTTTTTAACTTCTCGCTAAGAAAATCGACGATTATCCAAAATTTCGGGAAGTTATTGTTTTCACCCTGATTTTCGAAAATCGAGTTTTTATCAGATGTCGACGTTTTGAGGTCCTAGAAAGCTATTCTGACTATTTTCGGAATGATGTCCGAGTGTGTGTGTGTGTGTGTGTGTGTGTGTGTGTGTGTGTGTGTATGTATGTATGTATGTATGTAAACTCTTTGTAACTTTTGAACTAATGAAGCGATTTGGATGTTTAAGGCGGCGATTGAAAGAGCATGTTGGCCATCAACTTTCCTGAAAATTTCAGATCATTTGATCAAATAGACTCGAAAATATCTGCGAATTACGAAAAAAAAAAAATTTTTTTTTTTTTAGTTTTTTATTGATTTCTCAGAAACGACTTATACGATCGACGTCAAAATCTAATCAGCTTTGGTACTTAAAAAAACGCGTCGATTGCCACCTTAAACATCAAAATCGGATGATTCGTTCGAGAGTTATCGCGGGAGAAAGAAATGGTGAAAAACGGTTTTTTCTAAATATTTTCGAAACGACTGACGAGATCGATTTCAAATTTTAATCAGCTCTAGAATTTAATAAAACGCGCTGATTGCCACCTCAAACGTCAAAATCGATTATTTAATTTGAAAGATATCGGCGTTGAAAAGTTAAAAAAATAACATTTTATGTTATTTTTCCCGGATAAATCATAATATAACCTTCTAAAATGTGTCTGAAGTCATACTAACTCATCCTTTATATGGTTACTTTCGATATATAATGTCATCGAACTTGGTTTTTAGTGCAAATCATACTACCAACAATGAAATCGATGAAACGTAGTTTTCAATATTTTTTTCGGATATTTCAGATTTGATTGTTTCTCACATGAGTCAAAACTCATTTAAATCTTGATTTAAATCCCTGGCATTGATTTCTGCCTGAATACACTTATTTTATTGAACATAATCAGGAATTAAATTTTAAAAACCGCTTCATTAACAATTCTTGATTCTTAAATTTTCAAACTTCAGCATAACAGGCAACTTGTTAGAGCTTGAGAAGATCGTAAAAAAACAATCGCATGTGATAGCATTTTCGAGCTCCAAGAGCTCGAAAATATATCTACGCTAATGTTTTCGAGCTTTTTGAGGTCGAAAACAGCGGGAAGTTTTGGGGCTGGCCCGCAGGGCCAACCGACGCCCAGATTTTTCACAGCTGTTTTTGTGCTGATAACCCTTTTTTTCAAGTATTGTTTAGTCTGGTCCTTATAAGACAAACAACAACTACATGGAATTATGTAGATCGCTTAAGATAAATTACCAATACTTGTTTGATCTGTTAGTTTTGAGAGTATCGATTCTATTGTTTCTAAGTTATAGAATGCCGGTCTCCGCTCAGTTAATCTGAAACTACGTGGAATAATTCGTGATAGTCCTTTTACCAACGAGAATCTGAACCTGTTCTTTTACTTATCAATCTTCATGCTATTATTTCCATTCATGTGTATCAAATTGATCTCAGTCAAACAACCATTAATATTTCTTTATAATTATTTTCATGAAAACTCTTATGGCTTAATTTACTGGTCTATACAGTAATCCTAATACGACACTAGCTTTCTGAGCAATCGCATGATGTGACATATAATTCAACAATCTACCTCAGTTTGCACATTTTTGATACCATTTTGTTCTTGATTGCCCATCAGCCATTCTAATTCGAATTGTGTCTAAGAAGTATTACTGATACAAATTTTACAAAAACGGACAAAAATTATTACAAATGAGGGGATAGATCACGGGACAAAATTTTGAGCGAGAATGTATGCACTCAGCAGAAAGACAACCAAACGAATATAATGAATAAAAATAATAATGAGTATTGTCACAATATTGAAATATCGTCGCAGTCTCACATCCGGTCGGAGGGCAACAGATGGCAGCACACGCTGCTCACACGTATCTCCATACATTATTATTATTATTTTGTTTACATACATACGTTTGTTTTAATTATTATGGTATCATTATTGAATTGTTTATTTAGGTAAAGATTGACTAGTAATCAGGAAAAGTCACTGATTATTATACGCATATGATACGATTTTAAAATGCTGAGAAAATAATCATGCATTAATTTATATGCTTGTAATTATTGTGGTGGCTCGGCGCATGCGCGTCGACGCAACCATTGGCATCGACAAATTCGTTATATTTTAAACTAATTTAGAGGTTAAATGCATAAATCATTGATTGATTTTGCAGTATATATTGATTTTTATTAATAATACGAAAAGCAAACAGGCATTTAACGTGGGAAGCAAGTAATTTGCACAGTTTACATCAGGTACTTGGTCATTGGTATTGGTCCAAAAATTAACATGCGACAGCAATAGTTCTCCATTGGTTGAAGTGAGAGACATATATGCAAGATGGCCGGCTGAGATGCCGGCATGAGAATCACGTGCTGCCATGGTCAGACGTGGATAAACAGCTGTACGAGCAGTGTGTGTGCTGTTGCTGTTAAAGTAAAAATTTATTGAGACGCCATTTGGTTGCTTATTAAATAATAGAATTGATCATTGTCATTTGGTCTTGTGATTAATTATCGTGAACTAAGTTATCATTGGTAATTCGTATCTCACCCAATGGAACCTGTACGAGTTTTGTATATTGATGACAACTGTAAGTACCTTTGATTAATTCATTGGCGTGTAATTTTGCTTTCCCGCGTTGGTGGCCATTTGCACTTGCGTACATATATATATATATATATATATATATATATATATATATATATATATATATATTGTAACATGATGAAAAATTCGACATTGACTCGTGGTTTGAATTTAGTTGACATCATCAATAGTTACCGAATGATCATATTCTAGTGACATCTAGAATCGAAAATTCCGACTTCGACCGAGCAATAGATCGACCGCATGGATTTTAAGGGAGATCCGGGATAGACGTCGTACTGAACGGCCGCGTTTTTGTATTTGACCAATTCGACTCGACCAACCGAACATATTTTGATTTCGACTTTTTAAACAAATCGAAATACGCCAGCAAAACCGATTCGAAGTGAACAACGACTCATTATTGTGTAAACAATATTTCGATTATTTCTGTGAACAAGCCGAAGCATCGGCAAACTGAACAAGTGTCTGAGTGGAACTGATTATGTAAATGAGCTAGTGAAACGCGATTGGTGTAAATAATAATTAATAACGTGTACTAATTATATAATAGTGCAATTTGAACACGTTACCGAAACATCAAATATTATTTTATTTTATTTTATTTCGTTCGAGTATTTCTGAGAATTGCGGATTATCTCTTTCTCATTCGTTGCGGCAGCCGAGTCTTGCCATGTAGAATACTCTGACATCACCGGTCGAGTATTTAGTTAAGAACTGCGTCGTGTGTGTTTGTGAAATAAAATAAGTGTATTTCTATTTCGACAACTGACTGTTTTTTTTTGTTTGAGCAATGCACTGACTGTTCGATCAACTACGTTTTTTTTTTGGTATTGTGTTTATATCGAGTCAAGCCGACCACGGCAATTTATTATCTCTTTTGTAACCGATTATTTTTGTCGAACCGATCAATTCTTTTGTTATTCAATATACGACTACTTTGTCAATTCTGATCAATTATTTATCGTAATCTAAGTGCCTGACCTTTCCCCAATCCGCCACCCTGAGTCGACGTTTTGATAGTTGTTATTTGGTGATTAAAAAATCACCTGGCGCCCAACTAATAAATAATTGAACAAGGTTGCCAAAAATCTTTAGAGTATTCGGATTTCACTCCGGTAGATCCTCGCTGTTGAAAAACCCCTTATGATATATATATATATATATATATATATATAGTATTTCTTTACTATACGAAAATTCTTACAAGCATATGATGATATGAATGATTATAAAACCCAGTGAATGATTAATTTGCAATAATATTTATTAGTGTGTATTAATAATAGATATTAAATTTGGAAAAATCTGGGTATTATTTGGTGTCGTGTGTTGAATATTATTTTGCGGGTAGTAAATGTATGCGACTGGGCTGTAGCATTCGTATATATACACATATATATATCAGTGAGATATTTTCCTGGTCACTAGCTATCATAGGCGGCTGAATTTGCCGATTGATCACCTGATAAATAATCTAAATACTAGCATTTGGAATACTTGCTCAGTGCGAGTATTAATTATGTAAACCAAGTATCACGCGTAAGTGATACCAGGACTTATAAATTATATTATGATTATTACTGAGTTTGCATAATTATTAGAATAATTATTAATTTATTGTTTATATTATTTTTGGTGACACTGCGAAATATTCACCATTGGAAAAGTTGAGAATTATTTTGAGATTATTTATTCAGTTTTGTTTAATGTCACATGCAGGTAAAATTATAATTTATAATTATAGAAATATTATTTTGAATTAATGTTTTGAAAAATGGAATTGATTTTTGTATTCTTTTAGTTCATTTCACACGCGAGTTAAAGTCTCAGTTGTTATTATTCATCTATATTGAAAGTATTTTCATATAAATCACCAGCGGGTGAACTATTATTTATAGTCATCTATTAATAGTTATAAAAAGATTTGTTGAGAATCACAGGCGAGTGAGTTATTTATTATTTATATGCGATAATTATTTTCTTTTGGCGGCGAATATCTATTGTTTATCACGTATTATTTTTTACAACCATATAATTTATAACTTTGTATACGCACACAGCTATTATTATTTTTTTATTTTTGTAAGTGATTCATTATTATTTTCTCTATAATTACTATTGTTATTGTTTGCGCGATACAATTTGAGAAAGCAAATTATTATTTTAATTATAATTAAATGCAAATGGTCAGCAATCCGGTAGTACTTATTTTATTATTTTAATTATTTGCTATCTTTTTCTTGCTATCCTATTCCTAATTCTGAAATTCGCTATCCTGTAATTATTTTTCATTTCCATTCCATTTTCTCCGTTGGTTATTTTGGTTTCTTTTTTGAATTTGTTCGTGGGGCACACGAACTAGCGCCCAACTAGGATATCTAACCCAGCCTGAGCAGAGCTGCCTGTCCAGGGAGATTCAGGATATCTCCAGGTGGGACATTTTGGTTGGTTTCGTGTTTATTATTTATTTTCAGGTTTTTCACCCAACGGAGAGCCATAACGGCTATTGAGCGCTGACCGCACTCCGCCGTGGGACGCGTGAAATAGAGAGGACTATTATTGTATTTATTATTAAAATATATTCAGGAAATAGACAAACAAATGTTGGGTTTCATTGGATCCCTTTTACTAAATTATTTAATCCACATATATTTATCAGTAAAAATCCAACAAATTATTGCAATACCAAATATCATTTACTATACATTAATTCTTTACTATAAATTTCATCAAATAATAATATACTCATTCGAGCCAAATAATAATAATCAATCAAATTTGTAAAGGTATGCCCTTGCTTCCTCGTACTGAAAAGTTCGAGCAATCCTCCTTCAGTAACTCTGGTAATCTTGAGCACTGGAATCTGAAATACCTAGTATGACTGAGTACGCAGCCTGATTACAGGATAGAGGAAATGATGTAATAAATTTATTTTATAGTGTAATTACCTTTGTTATAATATTATTTTATTCATTTTATAAATATTCTGATTAGCTACAAACGTGATCTACTGAGTATATGTACATTTAGATTAGAAAGAAAACCAAAAGAACTATTGTATAAATACGTAAAGAGGAGATCTTCAGTCTGATCTCATGAGTAATATAATTGATTTGAAAAATATATCTTATACAATATTACTATTTCTTGTGTTAAAATTTAGCAGCTTGAATAATTTTTCTTAATCATTTCTTATCGCAAAGTTATAAATGAAATTCCAAGATTCATAATCCTCAAGAAATTAAAAGAAAATAAAATTTATCAAAGTTCTAATTATATATAACTCCGCGTTTGGCAAACTTAGAATTGACTGCATGCAGGCTTATCGGTGATCTTCGAATAAACGTAAGACACTCTGGAGGTGGACTGCAAAAGACTTGATTGACCTTTTGACAAGACTATTGGCGGAAACTCAAACTTACGAAACTGACTTTTATAGCATAGATTCAAATCGCAGTTAATCAACTGAGTAAATTTTTACAACAAATAAACTAACTAGACTTTCTCAATAAATAAATGGACTTGACAATAAATTAGCAGACTTTAGTTTACAACGAATTGACTAGACTTGACTAGTAGAAAGGATAGAACAGCAATGTGTAATTAGTGAGCCGGAGAGTATAGAGTAAGGACCTCGCTAAGCGTCCTCAGCCCCTCTCTACACCTTTCAGCTGATTGCTACATGCTGAGTGTGTACTTATTGTATACTAACTGCGTTAATTGCCAATTGTTTACCCTTAATAGCCATACAATTCGAGGAGGGGTCATTCACGTGATTTCGTCTCAACTTCCGTCTAGGATGCTTGGCACGATAACCCATGGGCCTCTCTCGGACTATCGGTGAACCAGAAAGCGAATATGTGTTGATAAGAGTAGTGTGTAAACATAGGGGCTCCCTAAAACGGAGCGACTGATTTGGGCAGTCGAACCTCTAGCTGCCCCATTACCACCCCCGCAACCAGACTCGAAAATCAGATGCAACTTGACAAGCTCAGGATGATACTTTTTTTCACCAAGTTGATTGACCAAGTTTCAGCTCAATACAAAAATTAAATGAATAATACAATGAACTTTACATTTATAAAACGACTCTGCAAAAATTTTTACAATAGATATTGCCGTAAGAAGTATTTACCAATCATTTACAATTATCAATCAGCTAATTTTATAATTTTTCCGGAAACTAAAACAATTACTATCTGCAATTTTAGACCACATGTACCTGAAGTTCCGAACGTTCGTGTAAGAAATGAAAAAATTAAAAAAAAACTTAGAAATATATTTAGTGCCACGCTGGATTTTTGTGTAGGGTGTCTTTTTAGCCCAAAGAACAACCCAGAAAAAATTCATTTGATTTCATCCCCCGGAACACCCCTAGCGAACCACCCCCAAGGCTAAATATTTTTAAAAATACTAAAAAGCTTAGTGCCACGCTGGATTTTTTTGTGGGGTGTCTTTTTAGCCCCTAGAACAACCCGGAAAAAATTCATTTGATTTCATCCCCCGGAACACCCCTAGCGAACCACCCCCAAGTTTAAATATTTTTTTAAAAATACTAAAAAGCTTAGTGCCACGCTGGATTTTTTTGTGGAGTGTCTTTTTGGCCCCTAGAACAACCCAGAAAAAATTCATTTGATTTCATCCCCCGGAACACCCCTAGCGGACCACCCCCAAGTTTAAATATTTTTTTAAAAATACTAAAAAGCT
Organism: Microplitis manilae; assembly: GCA_030273425.1. Taxonomy (NCBI): domain Eukaryota; kingdom Metazoa; phylum Arthropoda; class Insecta; order Hymenoptera; family Braconidae; genus Microplitis; species Microplitis manilae. The sequence continues at coordinate 12,739,038 of CP092727.1, read as the reverse complement.
TAGTGCCACGCTGGATTTTTGTGTAGGGTGTCTTTTTAGCCCAAAGAACAACCCAGAAAAAATTCATTTGATTTCATCCCCCGGAACACCCCTAGCGAACCACCCCCAAGGCTAAATATTTTTAAAAATACTAAAAAGCTTAGTGCCACGCTGGATTTTTTTGTGGAGTGTCTTTTTGGCCCCTAGAACAACCCAGAAAAAATTCATTTGATTTCATCCCCCGGAACACGCCTAGCGGACCACCCCCAAGTTGAAATATTTTTTTAAAAATACTAAAAAGCTTAGTGCCACGCTGGATTTTTTTGTGGAGTGTCTTTTTGGCCCCTAGAACAACCCAGAAAAAATTCATTTGATTTCATCCCCCGGAACACCCCTAGCGGACCACCCCCAAGTTTAAATATTTTTTTAAAAATACTAAAAAGCTTAGTGCCACGCTGGATTTTTGTGTGGGGTGTCTTTTTAGCCCCTAGAACAACCCGGAGAAAATTCATTTGATTTCATCCCCCGGAACACCCCTAGCGGACCACCCCCAAGTTGAAATATTTTTTTAAAAATACTAAAAAGCTTAGTGCCACGCTGGATTTTTTTGTGGAGTGTCTTTTTGGCCCCTAGAACAACCCAGAAAAAATTCATTTGATTTCATCCCCCGGAACACGCCTAGCGGACCACCCCCAAGTTGAAATATTTTTTTAAAAATACTAAAAAGCTTAGTGCCACGCTGGATTTTTTTGTGGAGTGTCTTTTTAGCTCCTAGAACAACCCAGAAAAAATTCATTTGATTTCATCCCCCGGAACACCCCTAGCGGACCACACCCAAGTTTAAATATTTTTTTAAAAATACTAAAAAGCTTAGTGCCACGCTGGATTTTTGTGTGGGGTGTCTTTTTAGCCCAAAGAATATCCCAGGAAAAATTCATTTGATTTCATCCCCCGGAACACCCCTAGCGAACCACCCCCAAGTTTAAATATTTTTTTAAAAATACTAAAAAGCTTAGTGCCACGCTGGATTTTTTGTGGGGTGTCTTTTTAGCCCCTAGAACAACCCGGAAAAGATTCATTTGATTTCATCCCCCGGAACACCCCTAGCGGACCACCCCCAAGTTGAAATATTTTTTTAAAAATACTAAAAAGCTTAGTGCCACGCTGGATTTTTTTGTGGAGTGTCTTTTTGGCCCCTAGAACAACCCAGAAAAAATTCATTTGATTTCATCCCCAGGAACACGCCTAGCGGACCACCCCCAAGTTGAAATATTTTTTTAAAAATACTAAAAAGCTTAGTGCCACGCTGGATTTTTGTGTGGGGTGTCTTTTTAGCCCAAAGAACAACCCAGAAAAAATTCATTTGATTTCATCCCCCGGAACACCCCTAGCGAACCACCCCCAAGTTGAAATATTTTTTTAAAAATACTAAAAAGCTTAGTGCCACGCTGGATTTTTGTGTGGGGTGTCTTTTTAGCCCAAAGAACAACCCAGAAAAAATTCATTTGATTTCATCCCCCGGAACACCCCTAGCGAACCACCCCCAAGTTTAAATATTTTTTTAAAAATACTAAAAAGCTTAGTGCCACGCTGGATTTTTTTGTAGAGTGTCTTTTTGGCCCCTAGAACAACCCAGAAGAAATTCATTTTATTTCATCTCCCGGAACACTGCTAGCGGACCGCCCCCAAGTTTAAGTATTTTCTTAAAAATACTAAAAAGCTTAGTGCCACGCTGGATTTTTTTGTGGAGTGTCTTTTTGGCCCCTAGAACAACCCAGAATAAATTCATTCGATTTCATCACCCGGAACACCCCTAGCGGACCGCCTCCAAATTTAAATATTTTTTTAAAAATAGTCAAAGGCTTAGTGCCACGCTGGATTTTCTTGTGGAGTGTCTTTTCGGCCCCTAGAACAACCCAGAAAAAATTCATTCGATTTGATCCCCCGGAACACCCCTAGCGGACCGCCCCCAAATTTAAATATTTTTTTAAAAATAGTCAAAGGCTTAGTGCCACGCTGGATTTTCTTGTGGAGTGTCTTTTTGGCCCCTAGAACAACCCAGAAAAAATTTATTCGATTTCATCCCCCGGAACACCCCTAGCGGACCACCCCCAAATTTAAATATTTTTTTAAAAATAGTCAAAGGCTTAGTGCCACGCTGGATTTTCTTGTGGAGTGTCTTTTTGGCCCCTAGAACAACCCAGAATAAATTCATTCGATTTCATCCCCCGGAACACCCCTAGCGGACCGCCCCCAAATTTAAATATTTTTTTAAAAATAGTCAAAGGCTTAGTGCCACGCTGGATTTTCTTGTGGAGTGTCTTTTTGGCCCCTAGAACAACCCAGAAAAAATTCATTCGATTTCATCCCCCGGAACACCCCTAGCGGACCACCCCCAAATTTAAATATTTTTTTAAAAATAGTCAAAGGCTTAGTGCCACGCTGGATTTTTTTGTGAGGTGTCTTTTTGGCCCCTAGAACAACCCAGAAAAAAATCATTAAGTCGTAGGAGACGTGAACTTTTCATGTTTCTCATTTAATTAATTTTTTAATGCTACTTGTTACAGATTTTTTTATATTTTTTATTCTATGACACTTATCTTTTCAATGAAATATTTTTTTTATTGTTCAACAATTTTAAATTAGAAATTTTAGTAAACAACATGTGAAGCCAATAACTTGTATAATAGATAGTTGCGCAATGGACTTTGCGCATGATCTCATATTTTTAGTGAAACAGAACTACTCTTAGTCTAGTCGAGAAGTGAGTTTTCTGCGAAAAATCGTTGATATTCTCTTAAAAATATGGCGATTGGTGCATTGGATTCAGAATTTCATTCTGAGAAATGGGTATTTTTTTTTTTATCCGCCATTAAAAATTGCATTTGTTATAAACAAAAAACGAAGAGACAAAAAGGGAGTCTCCGTTTTTTAGCTATAACTTCGAAAGTATTAAAGATATCTGAAAGTTAGGCTTCGCGCGGCCGTTTCGGTGCCTACGCGCCGTCGCCAAGCAAAGTATGCAACACAAAATAATTTTTTTATAACATAAAATATTAATTTAAAAATCTGAATAAATTATAGTGTCATCTAGACACTCGAAGGAATATTACCCCGCATAGAAAGAATTTTTAGCTTGATTTTTGTTTAAGTTATTTAATTGTTAATTAACAAATTTTTCTGACACTTCAGTTTTTATAAAATCTCATAAAAATGTTTAAAAAATGTGTCTATAAATTTTTTTTCTTTTGGGAGCTCTTGTTATATAAGTAATGAACAAGATCCCGCTGTAATAGTTTATAAAAGTTTTTTCATTTGTTTATAATGATTTTTCCCAATAATCAAAAATTGAAATATCCGGCTAATGTTATGAAAAAATTTTTTTTTCCAAAATCTTTAATTTTGGTTGTTTTTGGATTCATTTATTGCGTTTAGTATCATGGCTCAAAAATTTTTAACATTAATTGTTTAAAAATTTTTTATAAACAAATAGAGAAATTGAATATTTTTGAAAAATTTTTTTTAGTCATTCTGTTGTCTTTGTAAAATAATGATTTTTAAAAGAAAAATTTTTTCTTAAAAAAATTTTTTAATTGTTTATAATTGGTTTTTTTATTTATCCACCATTTAAATTATTTATTAAGAAATCATTTTTTTTTCGAAAATCATTATTTACAATTCTCAATATTATTATAAAAAAAAAATTTTTTTTATTTCAATTTTCTTTGTTTATTTTATAAACAATTTGTTATAAACAAATTTTCATTTTCATTATATTTTTTTTCCGTAGCTTTAAAAAATTACAAATACATTCATGTGTATTAAAGTTATAAAAAAAATTTTTTTCTATTTTTCATTGAATTTTAAAATACTTTACCCCCTGAAAGTTGAAGCGGTCAACTATTTTATCAACTTATAAATTGTTATAACTTTTAAACTATTGATGATACGGTCTTAGACATTCAAGCTGATCTTTTAGACAATTTACTGATTTATATAAAAAATTTTCTAAATGCTCGATATCCATTATGGTTCAATTTTTATATACATTTGTTTATAAAAAAAAACATTGATTGAATTTTAAATTAATTATATCTTTTAAACTATTGAAGTTACGACTTTTATGATTCAGGGCATTTTTATAGAGTAATTATTGGACTACTTAAAAATAATTTTTTTATATTTTTAATTTCATTTGTTATCAATTTTTCTCTATTTATTTAAATTATTACACGGTTAAGGGTACATTTTCTAGATTTTATTGGCCTTATATTCTTATCTAATGCCAATTCATGTTGCTCTTGCTGTTTTTTTTCCAGTTTTGAAATTTTCAATTTATTATTTAACGTATGTCAAAGCAGAAACTCTAAATTTTTGTTAGTTGTACAGCCTAGAAAGCAGTTATGGAATCAAATGAACTTTTTACAATTTTTTTAATTAGATTTGCGTAAAAAACTATAAAAATACTTACTTGTGTTTGTTGTTTATGTTTATGGTTCTATATTTTATTGTTCAAATTTTGAAAAATATGCATAGAACTAAATATATTCCCACGCATTTTGAAATATTTAAAATTTAAAAACTAAAAACTAAAAATAGGAGAGGAATTTGGAAATGAATAATTTGGTTTTATATTTGATTTTTATAGTTTTTTACGCAAATCTAATTAAAAAAATTGTAAAAAGTTCATTTGATTCCATAACTGCTTTCTAGGCTGTACAACTAACAAAAATTTAGAGTTTTTGCTTTGACATACGTTGAATAATAAATTGAAAATTTCAAAACTGAAAAAAAACAGCAAGAGCAACATGAATTGGCATTAAATAAGAATATAAGGCCAATAAAATCTAGAAAATGTACCCTTAACCGTGTAATCATTTAAATAAATAAAGAAAAAATGATAAATAAATGAAATTAAAAATATAAAAAAATTATTTTTAAATAGTCCAATAATTACTCTATAAAAATGCCCTGAATCATAAAAGTCGTAACTTCAATAGTTTAAAAGATATAATTAATTTAAAATTCAAGTAATGTTTTTTTTTTATAAACAAATGTATATAAAAATTGAACCATAATAGATATCGAGCATTTAGAAAATTTATTATATAAATCACTAAATTGTCTAAAAGATCGGCTTGAATGTCTAAGACCGTATCATCAATAGTTTAAAAGTTATAACAATTTATAAGTTGATAAAATAGTTGACCGCTTCAACTTTGAGGGGGTAAAGTATTTTAAAATTCAATAAAAAATAGAAAAAAATTTTTTTTATAACTTTAATACACATGAATGTATTTGTAATTTTTTAAAGCTACGGAAAAAAAATATAATGAAAATGAAAATTTGTTTATAACAAATTGTTTATAAAATAAACAAAGAAAATTGAAATAAAAAAAATTTTTTTTTTATAATAATATTGAGAATTGTAAATAATGATTTTCGAAAAAAAAATGATTTCTTAATAAATAATTTAAATGGTGGATAAATGAAAAAAACAATTATAAACAATTAAAAAATTTTTTTAAGAAAAAATTTTTCTTTTAAAAATCATTATTTTACAAAGACAACAGAATGACAAAAAAAAATTTTTCAAAAATATTCAATTTCTCTATTTGTTTATAAAAAATTTTTAAACAATTAATGTTAAAAATTTTTGAGCCATGCTACTAAACGCAATAAATGAATCCAAAAACAACCAAAATTATAGATTTTGGAAAAAAAAAATTTTTTCATAACATTAGCCGGATATTTCAATTTTTGATTACTTGGAAAAATCATTATAAACAAATGAAAAAACTTTTATAAACTATTACAGCGAGATCTTGTTCATTACTTATATAACAAGAGCTCCCAAAAGAAAAAAAATTTATAGACACATTTTTTAAACATTTTTATGAGATTTTATAAAAACTGAAGTGTCAGAAAAATTTGTTAATTAACAATTAAATAACTTAAACAAAAATCAAGCTAAAAATTCTTTCTATGCGGGGTTATATTCCTTGAAGTGTCTAGATGACACTATAATTTATTCAGATTTTTAAATTAATATTTTATGTTATAAAAAAATTATTTTGTGTTGCATACTTTGCTTGGCGACGGCGCGTAGGCACCGAAACGGCCGCGCGGAGCCTAACTTTCAACGTTAAATTAAAATTATAAATAATGGAGCTACAACTGGGGGAGTCGAAACTTTTTTTACTGAAATTTCCTCCTCTTTTAGGATCTTTTTTTAAATTTCAGATATCTTTAATACCACTGAAGTTATAGCTGAAAAACGGAGACTCCCTTTTTGTCTCTTCGTTTTTTGTTTATAACAAATGCAATTTTTAATGGCGGATAAAAAAAAAAATACCCATTTCTCAGAATAAAATTCTGAATCCAATGCACCAATCGCCATATTTTTAAGTGAATATCAACGATTTTTCGCAGAAAACTCACTTCTCGACTAGACTAATCTAAGCATTCTTCTATCTTATTTACTTTTACGCGTCGTTGCCAAATATAAATCCTACGGTAGTCAAATTAGCCAATGCAAACATTTGGCTCTTGTGGTATCGATAGTACTACCTTAAGAAGAAACTAGTTCACTTTTTGTATAACTTATTTAATTTTGGAATGTTCACGGAAAAAAATAATCGGTTGCGGCTACCGATTGGCAGTCGATTGATACCTATATTGTCAAATCGATTTTTCAAAAGTTAGTTATCAAAAAAAAGTATAAAATAGAATAAATTACGAGAACGACGAAACACCAAATTACTTGGAGTATCTGATCGGCCGCTTACTACTATTATTATTATTTCCCCCATTTATCACCGAGAACGTTTTGAAGAGAATGGCGCACGCGCACTATCCCGGAGTTGGATTCGTCCCCGTACAGCTCATAGCTTTTTGAACTCTGAATCTGAATTTTTGCACAAAAAATACATTTCTTTTCTCAAATTTTTTTAATGCAAAATCGATTTTCGAAAAGTTTTTTTACTTATTTGTTCATAAAAAAAAGTTAGTTAATTTTCAAAAATTGATTTTTTGTCGTCATATTTCCTGAACGAGTCGTAAAATTTGGAATCGATTGATACCTATATTGTCGAATCGATTCTAAAAAGTTTATCTACTCATTTGTTTAAAAAAAAAATTAGTTAATTTTCGAAAATTTATTTTTTGTCGTTACGTTTTCTGGGCGATTCGTAAAATTTGGAATCGATCGATACCTATACTGTCAAATCGATTTTCCAAAAGTTTATCTACTCATTTGTTTAAAAAAACAATTAGTTAATTTTTGAAAATTTATTTTTTGTCGTTACGTTTTCTGGGCGATTCGTAAAATTTGGAATCAATTGATTCCTATACTGTCAAATCGATTTTTCAAAAGTTTATCTACTCATTTGTTTAAAAAAAAAAGTTAGTTAATTTTCAAAAATCGAATTTTTGTCGTCACATTTTCTAGACAAGTCGTAAAATTTGGAATCGATTGATACCTACATGTTCGAATCGATTTTTTAAAGTTCATTCACTTATTTGTTTATACAAAAAAGTTAGTTAATTTTCAAAAATCGATTTTTTGTCGTTACGTTTTATGGACGATTCGTAAAATTTGAAATCGATTGATACCTATACTGTCAAATCGATTTTTCAAAAGTTTATCTACTCATTTGTTTAAAAAAACAATTAGTTAATTTTCGAAAATTTATTTTTTGTCGTTACGTTTTCTGGGCGATTTGTAAAATTTGGAATCGATCGATACCTATATGTTCGAATTGATTTTTAAAAGTTTATCTACTCATTTGTTTAAAAAAAAAAGTTAGTTAATTTTCAAAAATCGAATTTTTGTTGTCACATTTTCTAGACAAGTCGTAAAATTTGGAATCGATTGATACCTTCATGTTCGAATCGATTTTTAAAAGTTCATTCACTTATTTGTTTATACAAAAAAGTTAGTTAATTTTCGAAAATTGATTTTTTGTCGTTACGTTTTCTGGACGATTCGTTAAATTTGGAATCGATCGATACCGATATTGTCAAATCGATTTTTCAAAAGTTAGTTATCAAAAAAAAATATAAAATAGAATAAATTACAAGAAAGACGAAACACCAAATTACTTCGAGTATCTGATCGGCCGCTTACTACTATTATTATTATTTCCCCCATTTATCGCCGAGAACGGTTTGAAGAGAATGGCGCACGCGCACTTTCTCGGAGTTGGATTCGTCCCCGTACAGCCCATAGCTTTTTTAACTCTGAATCTAAATTTTTGCACAAAAAATACATTTTTTTCTCAAATTTTTTTAATGTAAATCGATTTTCAAAAAGTTTTTTTACTTATTTGTTTATAAAAAAAAGTTAGTTAATTTTCAAAAATCGATTTTTTGTCGTTACGGTTTCTGGACGATTCGTAAAATTTGGAATCGATCGATACCGATATTGTCAAATCGATTTTTTAAAAGTTTATCTACTCATTTGATTAAAAAAACAATTAGTTAATTTTCGAAAATAGATTTTTTGTCGTTACGTTTTCTGGGCGATTCGTTAAATTTGGAATCGATTGATACCTATATTGTCAAATCGATTTTTCAAAAGTTAGTTATAAAAAAAAAATATAAAATAGAATCAATTACAAGAAAGACGAAACACCAAATTACTTCGAGTATCTGATCGGCCGCTTCCTACTATTATTATTATTTCCCCCATTTCTCTCCGAAAACGGTTTGAAGAGAACGGCGCACGCGCACTATCTCGGAGTTTAATTCGTCCCCGTACAGCTCATAGCTTTTTGAACTCTGAATCTGAATTTTTGCACAAAAAATACATTTCTTTTCTCAAATTTTTTTAATGTAAAATCGATTTTCGAAAAGTTTTTTTACTTATTTGTTTATAAAAAAAAGTTAGTTAATTTTCAAAAATCGATTTTTTGTCGTCACATTTTCTGGACATGTCGAAAATTTGGAATCGATTGATACCTACATGTTCGAATCGATTTTTAAAAGTTCATTCACTTATTTGTTTATACAAAAAAGTTAGTTAATTTTCAAAAATCGATTTTTTGTCGTCACATTTTCTGGACAAGTCGTAAAATTTGGAATCGATTGATACCTATATTGTCGAATCGATTTTAAAAAGTTTATTTACTCATTTGTTTATACAAAAAAGTTAGTTAATTTTCGAAAATTGATCTTTTGTCGTTACGTTTTATGGACGATTCGTAAAATTTTGAATCGATTGATACCTTTATTGTCAAATCTATTTTTTAAAAGTTAATTAACATTTGTTTATAATAAATAATTAATAAACTTTTTAAAAATCGGTATTTTAACGATTGGTTTTCTGGACGGTTCGTGAAATTTGGAATCGATTGATACCCATATTTCCGAATCGATTTTTTAAAAGTTAATTAACATTTGTTTATAATAAATAATTGATAAACTTTTTGAAAATCGGTTTCTTAACGATTGGTTTTTTTGGACGGTTCATGAAATTTGGAATCGATTGATACTCATATTATCGAATCGATTTTTTAAAAGTTAATTAACATTTGTTTATAATAAATAATTAATAAACTTTTTAAAAATCGGTTTCTTAACGATTGGTTTTTTTGGACGGTTCATGAAATTTGGAATCGATTGATACCTACATTATCGAATCGATTTTTTAAAAGTTAATTAACATTTGTTTATAATAAATAATTAATAAACTTTTTAAAAATCGGTATTTTAACGATTGGTTTTCTGGACGGTTCATGAAATTTGGAATCGATTGATACCCATATTTCCGAATCGATTTTTTAAAAGTTAATTAACATTTGTTTATAATAAATAATTAATAAACTTTTTAAAAATCGGTATTTTAACGATTGGTTTTCTGGACGGTTCATGAAATTTGGAATCGATTGATACCTACATTGTCGAATCGATTTTTTAAAAGTTGATTAACATTTGTTTATAATAAATAATTAATAAACTTCTTAAAAATCGGTATTTTAACGATAGGTTTTCTGGACGGTTCATGAAATTTGGAATCGATTGATACTCATATTATCGAATCGATTTTTCAAAAGTTAATTAAGTCTTAAAAAAAGAAAGAATAAACTACAAAAAAAATGAAAAAACAAATTCGTCCGAGTATCTAAGTAACCGCTTACTATTGTAATTATTTGCCTCACATTATTATTATTTCGCCTATATTTCTGGACTACAAGGATCATAATAAATGAATAAGTAAATTCGGATATATTTTTTTTCCCCTATTTCTATCTTTTATTAGATTTGTGTATCTATGTATTTTTCTCTCTTTCTTTCGTGAACGTCTTACAATATCGTACACACATAAATGTTGAGGTACGTGTAACGACACACAAGTATGTGCTCATTCAGTTTACTAGCGCATGCGCGGTCAGTACGCTACTCGGTAGTAAAAGCAAAGTTGCCGCCACAAACAAATTGACGCCAGGTAAATAAATTCATACCTGCTTGGAAAATAAAGGCAAAAAAAAATTTCCAACGACAAAAATTTTTTTTTAATATATTAAATCAAATAATGAAAAAAAAAAATTATTTTCATCAATTAGAGTGGTTAAAAAAAAATAATTAAAATTTTGAATTGTTATAACTTTTTTTATAAAAAATTAAAAAAAAAAAATTTATCTCTGAGATTGAAGTTTATAGGTTTATGAATAAAACAAAAAAAAATTTTTTTAATTATCTTCATTTTTTAGGGAGTTATGATTTTTTAAAGCTGTAACGTTCATCCCCTAGCTTCCAGGCACCCTAACTCTGTTAATTTTAATAATAGCCAAAAAAGTCAAAGAACATTTTTTATGTAAAATTTAAAGTTCTACAACTTTTATTCGGAACTTTTTTTTCTAGCTCTTACCGTTTTCTCAAAATTTTTAAAAAACACTTTTTTTGAATTTTTTTCAACCGTACCCGGGGGGTGGTGGAAAAAATTTCTTTACCACTTTCTTTTAGACACTTTAAAGTAACTTATATCAAAAATGCAACGACTTATCTCAAAATTCGCATATAAAGGTCTATTTACTGGACTATTGTAAAAGTTTATTCACTTATTTGTTTATACAAACAAGTGAGTTAATTTTCAAAAAACGATTTTTTGTCATCATATTTCCTGGACGAGTCGAAAAATTTGGAATCGATTGATACCTATATTGTCGAATCGATTTTTCAAAAGTTTATCTACTCATTTGATTAAAAAAACAATTAGTTAATTTTCGAAAATAGATTTTTTGTCGTTACGTTATCTGGGCGATTCGTTGAATTTGGAATCGATTGATACCTATATGTTCGAATCGATTATTAAAAGTTCATTCACTTATTTGTTTATAACAAAAAGTTAGTTAATTTTCAAAAATCGAATTTTCGTCGTTACGTTTTATGGACGATTCGTAAAATTTGGAATCGATTGATACCTATATTGTCGAATCGATTTTTCAAAAGTTTATCTACTCATTTGATTAAAAAAACATTTAGTTAATTTTCGAAAATAGATTTTTTGTCGTTACGTTATCTGGGCGATTCGTTAAATTTGGAATCGATTAATACCTATATGTTCGAATCGATTATTAAAAGTTCATTCACTTATTTGTTTATAACAAAAAGTTAGTTAATTTTCAAAAATCGAATTTTTGTCGTTACGTTTTATGGACGATTCGTAAAATTTGGAATCGATTGATACCTATATTGTCAAATCGATTTTTCAAAAGTTAGTTATCAAAAAAAAATATAAAATAGAATAAATTACAAGAAAGACGAAACACCAAATTGCTTCGAGTATCGGATCGGCCGCTTACTACTATTATTATTATTTCCCCCATTTATCGCCGAGAACGGTTTGAAGAGAATGGCGCACGCGCACTATCTCGGAGTTGGATTCGTCCCCGTATAGCTCATAGCTTTTTGAACTCTGAATCTGAATTTTTGCACAAAAAATACATTTCTTTTCTCAAATTTTTTTAATGTAAAATCGATTTTCGAAACGTTTTTTTACTCATTTGTTTAAAAAAACCATTAGTTAATTTTCAGAAATCGATTTTTTGTCGTCACATTTTCTGGACGAGTCGTAAAATTTGGAATCAATTGATTCCTATACTGTCAAATCGATTTTTCAAAAGTTTATCTACTCATTTGTTTAAAAAAAAAAGTTAGTTAATTTTCAAAAATCGAATTTTTGTCGTCACATTTTCTAGACAAGTCGTAAAATTTGGAATCGATTAATACCTACATGTTCGAATCGATTTTTTAAAGTTCATTCACTTATTTGTTTATACAAAAAAGTTAGTTAATTTTCAAAAATCGATTTTTTGTCGTTACGTTTTATGGATGATTCGTAAAATTTGGAATCGATCGATACCGATATTGTCAAATCGATTTTTCAAAAGTTTATCTACTCATTTGATTAAAAAAACAATTAGTTAATTTTCGAAAATAGATTTTTTGTCGTTACGTTTTCTGGGCGATTCGTTAAATTTGGAATCGATCGATACCTATATTGTCAAATCGATTTTTCGAAAGTTAGTTGTCAAAAAAAAATGAAAAATAGAATAAATTACGAGAAAGACGAAACACCAATTACTTCGAGTATCTGATCGGCCGCTTACTACTATTATTATTATTTCCCCCATTTTTCTCCGAGAACGGTTTGAAGAGAATGGCGCACGCGCACTATCTCGGAGTTTAATTCGTACCTGTACCGTTCATGCTTTTTTAAACTCTGAAGCTACATTTCAGCACGAAAATTAATTTTTCAAAAATATTTTTTTTCTTCTCATACTTTTTTGGGTGCTGAATAAATTGCAATATTCGAATAACATTAAGTTTTTCTACTTTCAACTATATTTTAGTAGAGAAATTTGAAAAACAGAAAATACTTCAGATCAATTTGGAAAAACTTTCTTGAATTTGAAATTAAAAAAATTGTAAAAACCGGTTTTCCTAAAATACCCGAAAGAACAAAATTCAAATAAAATCATCATATAAATAATTTTTTTTCAACAATTCCCTCTACAATTATGGGTAATGACATTTATAAAATTTTTCTTGTTCATATAGAAATACTGTTTGGAAATTAAAAAATTTTTTAACGTTCAACGGAAAATATTAATTTTTTTGATACGGCGTAAATTAATCTCACGAAATTTTTAATCGTACGGTATTTTACAAGTTTTGGTCGATTTTTTTAAATTTTTCTTTATATATTTTTAGCATGAGTACCTAAAAATTTTTTTGCCGCAAGACTGAAAAAAAATTGAATTTCAGATATCATCGGGAATTGATAGAGAAAGAAAGTGGACATAAGACGTTGTGTTTTTTTCTGAAGAAGGACGCCTACGCGTATCCCCGAGGTCAAAGTAAATACAGAAGGAGAATAAGGTTCAATGATTATAATTGTTATCTTTTTTATTTTCTATCAAGCGACTGAAATTCTTGATTTCTCCAATTCTTTTTTGTGTTTATGATATCCTTTTCTAAAAAAGTAATGGCTGAATGTCATATCGTTCTACGTTACTTCTGCCTAGTCAGAATTAGAACAGTAGTTTGAGCCTCCAAAGCCACAGTTCTTTTGATGTTGGACTTGCCGCTGAATGTAATATGTTATTTAAGTCCTCGATTCCGATATCCTAATAGTAGCGTATGGAGGAGTAAAGCACTTCTTTAAAATAGTATTTTAACCCTTTTAAACCTACCATACTTTTGATCTGTCAGTTCGAACGAGCTCAATTCTTTAACATGATATTATTCTTATAATAATATCGGCGTTCTGAATGCGTAAAAATATTTCCGACTGATCGTGAGCGTCCGAGTAGCAGTGCGGCAGTGGTTGTGTTTTATATTCGTTAGGTCTTCGTTTCGAATCCCGGTAGCAGAAGATTATTGTTCAGCAGTTTTTTTCAATTACTTTGGCACGAAGCTGTTTGCTATTTTTAAAAAAATATTTAAACTTGGGGGTGGTCCGCTAGGGGTGTTCCGGGGGATGAAATCAAATGAATTTTTTCCAGGTTGTTTTTTGGGCTAAGAAGACACCTCACAAAAAAATCCAGCGTGGCACTAAGCTTTTGAGTATTTTTAAAAAAATATTAAAACTTGGGGGTGGTTCGCTAGGGGTGTTCCGGGGGATGAAATCAAATGAATTTTTCCTGGGTTGTTCTAGGGGCTAGAAAGACACCCCACAAAAAAATCCAGCGTGGCACTAAGCTTTTGAGTATTTTTAAAAAAATATTTGAACTTGGGGGTGGTTCGCTAGGGGTGTTCCGGGGGATGAAATCAAATGAATTTTTTCTGGGTTGTTCTAGGGGCCAAAAAGACACTCCACAAAAAAATCCAGCGTGGCACTAAGCTTTTTAGTATTTTTAAAAAAATATTTAAACTTGGGGGTGGTCCGCTAGGGGTGTTCCGGGGGATGAAATCAAATGAATTTTTTCTGGGTTGTTCTAGGGGCCAAAAAGACACTTCACAAAAAAATCCAGCGTGGCACTAAGATTTTTAGTATTTTTAAAAAAATATTTAAACTTGGGGGTGGTCCGCTAGGGGTGTTCCGGGGGATGAAATCAAATGAATTTTTTATGGGTTGTTCTAGGGGCCAAAAAGACACTCCACAAAAAAATTCAGCGTGGCACTAAGCTTTTTAGTATTTTTAAAAAAATATTTAAACTTGGGGGTGGTTCGCTAGGGGTGTTCCGGGGGATGAAATCAAATGAATTTTTTCTGAGTTGTTCTAGGGGCTAAAAAGACACCCCACAAAAAAATCCAGCGTGGCACTAAGCTTTTTAGTATTTTTAAAAAAATATTTAAACTTGGGGGTGGTCCGCTAGGGGTGTTCCGGGGGATGAAATCAAATGAAATTTTTCTGGGTTGTTCTAGGGGCCAAAAAGACACTCCACAAAAAAATCCAGCGTGGCACTAAGCTTTTTAGTATTTTTAAAAAAATATTTAAACTTGGGGGTGGTCCGCTAGGGGTGTTCCGGGGGATGAAATCAAATGAATTTTTTCTGAGTTGTTCTTGGGGCTAAAAAGACACTCCACAAAAAAATCCAGCGTGGCACTAAGCTTTTTAGTATGTTTAAAAAAATATTTAAACTTGGGGGTGGTTCGCTAGGGGTGTTCCGGGGGATGAAATCAAATGAATTTTTTCTGAGTTGTTCTAGGGGCTAAAAAGACACCCCACAAAAAAATCCAGCGTGGCGCTAAGCTTTTTAGTATTTTTAAAAAAATATTTAAACTTGGGGGTGGTCCGCTAGGGGTGTTCCGGGGGATGAAATCAAATGAATTTTTTCTGGGTTGTTCTAGGGGCTAAAAAGACACCCCACAAAAAAATCCAGCGTGGCACTAAGCTTTTCAGTATTTTTAAAAAAATATTTAAACTTGGGGGTGGTCCGCTAGGGGTGTTCCGGGGGATGAAATCAAATGAATATGTTCTGGGTTGTTCTAGGGGCCAAAAAGACACTCCACAAAAAAATCCAGCGTGGCACTAAGCTTTTTAGTATTTTTAAAAAAATATTTAAACTCGGGGGTGGTTCGCTAGGGGTGTTCCGGGGGATGAAATCAAATGAATTTTTTCCGGGTTGTTCTAGGGGCTAAAAGGACACCCCACAAAAAAATCCAGCGTGGCACTAAGCTTTTTAGTATTTTTAAAAAAATATTTAAACTTGGGGGTGGTTCGCTAGGGGTGTTCCGGGGGATGAAATCAAATGAATTTTTTCTGGGTTGTTCTAGGGGCTAAATGGACACCCCACAAAAAAATCCAGCGTGGCACTAAGCTTTTTAGTATTTTTAAAAAAATATTTAAACTTGGGGGTGGTTCGCTAGGGGTGTTCCGGGGGATGAAATCAAATGAATTTTTTCTGGGTTGTTCTAGGGGCTAAAAAGACACCCCACAAAAAAATCCAGCGTGGCACTAAGCTTTTGAGTATTTTTAAAAAAATATTTAAACTTGGGGGTGCTTCGCTAGGGGTGTTCCGGGGGATGAAATCAAATGAATTTTTTCTGGGTTGTTCTAGGGGCTACAAAAACACCCCACAAAAAAATCCAGCGTGGCACTAAGCTTTTGAGTATTTTTAAAAAAATATTTAAACTTGGGGGTGGTCCGCTAGGGGTGTTCTGGGGGATGAAATAAAATGAATTTTTCTGGGTTGTTCTAGGGGCTAAAAAGACACCCCACAAAAAAATCCAGCGTGGCACTAAGCTTTTTAGTATTTTTAAAAAAATATTTAAACTTGGGGGTGGTCCGCTAGGGGTGTTCCGGGGGATGAAATCAAATGAATTTTTTCTGGGTTGTTCTAGGGGCTAAAAAGACACCCCACAAAAAAATCCAGCGTGGCACTAAGCTTTTTAGTATTTTTAAAAAAATATTTAAACTTGGGGGTGGTCCGCTAGGGGTGTTCCGGGGGATGAAATCAAATGAATTTTTTCTGGGTTGTTCTAGGGGCCAAAAAGACACTCCAAAAAAAAATCCAGCGTGGCACTAAGCTTTTTAGTATTTTTAAAAAAATATTTAAACTTGGGGGTGGTTCGCTCGGGGTGTTCCGGGGGATGAAATCAAATGAATTTTTTCTGGGTTGTTCTTTGGGCTAAAAAGACACCCCACAAAAAAATCCAGCGTGGCACTAAATATATTTCTAAGTTTTTTTTTAATTTTTTCATTTCTTACACGAACGTTCGGAACTTCAGGTACATTATTTTTTTTTTATCCGCCATTAAAAATTGCATTTGTTATAAACAAAAAACGAAGAGACAAGAAGGGAGTCTTCGTTTTTAAGCTGTAACTTCAAAACTATTAACGATATCTGAAATTTAAAAAAAGATCCTAAAAGAAGAGAAAACCTCAGTAAAATAAGTCTCGACTCCCCCAGGTGTAGCTCCATTATTTATAATTTTAATTTAACGTTGAAAGTTGGGCTCCGCGCGGCCGTTTCGGTGCCTACGCGCCGTCGTCAAGTAAAGTATGCAACACAAAATAATTTTTTTATAACATAAAATATTAATTCAACAATCTGAATAAATTATAGTGTCATCTAGACACTTAAAGGAATATAGTCCCGCATAAAAAAAATTTTTAGCTCAACTTTTGTTTAAGTTATGTAATTGTTAATTAACAAATTTTTCGGAGACTTGAGTTTTTATAAAATCTCGTAAAAATGTTTAAAAAATGTGTCTATAAATTTTTTTTTTTTGGGAGCTCTTGTTATATAAATAATGAACAAGATTCCGTTGTAATAGTTTATAAAAAGTTTTTCATCTGTTTATAGCGATTTTTTAAAGTAATCAAGAAATGAAATATCCGGTTAATGTTATAAAAAAAACTTTTTTCCCAAAATCTTTAATTTTGGTTGTTTTTGTATTCATCTATTGCGTTTAGTAGCTTGGCTGAAAAATTTTTAACATTAATTGTTTAAAAATTTTTTATAAACAAATAGACAAATTGAATATTTTTGAAAAATTTTTTTCTGTTAATCTGTTGTCTTAGTAAAATAATGATTTTCAAAAAAAAATTTTTTTCTTAAAAAAATTTTTAAATTGTTTATAATTGTTTTTTTCATTTATCTACCATTTAAATTATTTAGTAAGATATCATTTTTTTTTTTAAAAATCATTATTTACAACTCTCAATATAATTATGAAAAAAAACAATTTTTTTATTAAAAGTTTCTTTGTTTATTTTATAAACAATTTGTTATAAAAAAATTTCCATTTGCATTATATTTTTTTTCCGTAGCTTAAAAAAAATACAAATACAGTCATGTGTATTAAAGTTGTGAAAAAAATTTTCTTCCATTTTTTGTTGAATTTTAAAATACTTTACCCCATTGAAGTTGAAGTGGTCAACTATTTTATCAACTTATAAATTGTTATAACTTTTAAACTATTGATGATACGGTCTTAGACATTTTAGCCGATCTTTCAGAGAATTTATAGATTTATATAATGAATTTTTTACATGCTTGATATCTATCATGGTTCAATTTTTATAAGCATTTGTTTATAAAAAAATGAATTTCTTGAATAAATTGAATACATTCTTTGGATTTTATTGACTTTATACTCCTACACAACGCCAATAATTTATGTTGTTCTTGCTGATTTCTTTTGGTTTTAGAATTTTTCAATTTATTACTTAACGTTTGTCAAAGCAAACACTTAAAATTTTCGCCAGTAGTGCAGCCTGAAAGTCATTTACGGAATTGAACGAACTTTTTAAAATTTTTTAATCAGACTTGCGTAAAGAAGAATGAAAATACTTACTTGTGTTTGTCGTTTATGTTAATGATTCTATATTGTATTGTTTAAATTTTGATAAATGTGACAATAAAATCCAAAGAATGTACCTTTAACTGTGCAATAATTTGAATAAATAAAAAAAAATGATAAACAAATGGAATTAAAAATATAAAAAAATTATTTTTGAGTAGTTCATTAATTACTCTATAAAATTGTGTTGAACCATAAAAGCCGTGACTTCAATAGTTTAAATGATATAGATATTTAAAGATTCAAGAAATTCATTTTTTTATGAACAAATGCTTATAAAAATTGAACCATGACAGATATCAAGCATGTAAAAAATTTATTATATAAATCAATAAATTCTCTAAAAGATCGGCTCAAATGTCTAAGACCGTATCATCCATAGTTTAAAAGTTATAACAATTTATAAGTTGTTAAAATAGTTGACCACTTCAACTTTAATGGGGTAAAGTATTTTAAAATTTAATAAAAAATAGAGGAAAATTTTTTTCACAACTTTAATGCACATGACTGTATTTGTAATTTTTTAAAGCTACGGAAAAAAAATAAAATGCAAATGGAAATTTTTTTATTACAAATTGTTTATAAAATAAACAAAAAACATTTTAATAAAAAAATTGTTTTTTTTCATAATTATATTGAGAGTTGTAAATAATGATTTTTGAAAAAAAAATGATTTCTTAATAAATAATTTAAATGGTAGATAAATGAAAAAAACAATTATAAACAATTTAAAAATTTTTTTAAGACAAAAATTTTTTTTTAAAAATCATTATTTTACTAAGACAACAGATTGACAGAAAAAAATTTTTCAAAAATTTCCAATTTGTCTATTTGTTTATAAAAAATTTTTAAACAATTGATGTTAAAAATTTTTCAGCCAAGCTACTAAACGCAATAGATGAATACAAAAACAACCAAAATTACAGATTTTGGGAAAAAATTTTTTTTATAACATTAACCGGATATTTCATTTTTTGATAACTTTGAAAAATCGCTATAAACAAATGAAAAAACTTTTATAAACTATTACAACGGAATCTTGTTTATTATTTATATAACGAGAGCTCCCAAAAGAAAAAAATTTATAGACACATTTTTTAAACATTTTTACGAGATTTTATAAAAACTCAAGTCTCCGAAAAATTTGTTAATTAACAATCAAATAACTTAAACAAAAGTTGAGCTAAAAATTTTTTTTATGCGGGACTATATTCCTTTAAGTGTCTAGATGACACTATAATTTATTCAGATTTTTAAATTAATATTTTATGTTATAAAAAAATTATTTTGTGTTGCATACTTTGCTTGACGACGGCGCGTAGGCACCGAAACGGCCGCGCGGAGCCCAACTTTCAACGTTAAATTAAAATTATAAATAATGGAGCTACACCTGGGGGAGTCGAGACTTATTTTACTGAAGTTTTCTCTTCTTTTAGGATCTTTTTTTAAATTTCAGATATCTTTAATAGTTTTGAAGTTACAGCTTAAAAACGAAGACTCCCTTCTTGTCTCTTCGTTTTTTGTTTATAACAAATGCAATTTTTAATGGCGGATAAAAAAAAAATACTCATTTCTCAGGATGATATTCTGAATCCAATGCACCAATCGCTATATTTTTAAGAGAATATCAACGATTTTTCTCAGAAAACTCACTTCTCGACTAGACTATGAAAGATTATTGATTTACTGAGATTCTACATACAAATTTCCAATCCCTCGAAATTAACTTGGTGTTTTCACCCCTTAGGTGAGACTTGCCAGGATCCCCCCCCCCTCTTCCCTTACGTGAGATTGACGCTAAAAATATTTTCAAACTAAATTTATTTTTACTATTCGGGAAAATAATAAACTGTTCAGGTAAGGGCCTGAGGAGGGGGGGGCAAAACAAGGAATCCCCAAAAATTATAAAAAAAAATTTTTTTTTTTTTTTCATCTAATTACTATAGATCCGATATATTTGCGCATTTTCACTCCTACGAATGACTCCTGGGGCAAAATGGCCCCAGCCAAAAATGATGAAGAAACGATTCTTTCATATTTTTATCGTAAAATTAAAAAAAAAAGAAAAAAACTATATTAATCCATTTCTTGTTTAATTTGTTATATCTGGGCAAAATTTTGCTACTAAAAATATTCAAAAATAATATTTTATATTTTAATTGATAACATTTTTTAAATAATATAAAACAATCTGTAATGTAAAAAATAAAAAAACACGTTCTTTGGGTTCAAAATAATGACAAATAAGAAATATAGAATTGTTTTTTTTTAATCGAGTAACAATTAGTAACTAAGTTAAGTTAGTTCTATCCCTACAGTCCAGTCAAAAAGTTGTGGATCACCACCGATGTATCGCGTGCCTACGGAGCTTACGTTATAGTCCAAATTTTTTAGACTGGACTGTATTGCCAATACTACTGTATTCCCTACACAAACACGCTCACACTATGATAAATTAGTCTGTTTGAAAATCTGGCAACGTCGCATATTGATTCTCTTACCCGCCTTGTACAGCCAAGACTCACTTACAGTTCATACATATGATAATAGATTGATAAATAAATAATTTATGCCATGTGATAAACATTTCTTTTATGATAATTTTTGCTTCTAATTTTTATTACGCATTGAAAAATTTAAATCTATTACACGATCAAAATTTATGATTTTCAATATGATTCAACTAATTCAACTAATTTCAATTAACTATTATCTAATTATTTAATTCATTAAATTTTTTAAATTTAGAAGCTGCAGCTACTTGTAGCGCATTTCAAAATGTACCCTAAATTAATTTATTTACTCATTAATTTATTTATTCATTTTGGTTGTTGTAAATAAATAGCTGCATTTTATTGATAACTATTAATAAAACAATAATTAATAAAACAATTAATATAACTATTAATGAAACATATATAATTATTCATCCACTAACATTATTCCCGATATTTTATTATATGAATTTAGCCGATTTGAATTTTCGCGCTCTCTACGCGTTGCAACGTTGCGCTTCTTTCACTCGTGACTGTTTCTCCTATCCCCTCCACTAAAACTAATCCTCGAAATGTGTAATTTATTGTAATTTTTTATACAAACTACACGGTAAATAATTCTAATTTTTTTTTTTAAATGTTCTAAATATATTTTTCTTCATTATATTAGTTTTTCGTTAAAACGGTGAGCCTCCGTCAAGGAAAAATACGCAAAAGTTTGTCATTTTCCCACGCTTCTCCTATGCTACATGTACAAAAAACATAAAGTTTAATTGCTAATATCTTTTTTTAGACACGGTAAATCGTCTCTAAATTTTAACAGCGGGTGTATTATACATTTAAATAGTTATATTCAAGATTTGGAAGATTTCTTGAATTTTTGCTTGCATGACCCAACTACCTTAATGAAGGGGGAACGATTCATTATAAATACTTAAAAAAATTTGTTTTGAGTATTTTAGAACCAATAATAATTGTCGAGAGAAAGAAATACATTTTCAATGATGAAAGTAATTTAATAATAAAAAAAATTAAAATTCATCATTTTTTAGAGGGGGGCTGCCTCACAAAAAAAAATTTTTTTGCCTTCGTATCCACCAATGAAGTGAAATATAATTTTTTTGAGGTATATTACATTTAAAAAATTTAATTTAATGAAATTTGATACACTTTCAGAATTTTTTTTTTTTCAGCTTTTAAAAAGGCTACCCCATTTCGCTCGCCAAAAGTAAAATTTTTATTTCGTAACGGCAGCTGAAAATTTTGTCTATTTACCTTGAATACCATTAAAAACTAAAAGATTTAGCGTATTGTAGTCCCCAAAAACTTAGTATTTTCTTAGATATCCTCTTTTGTCCCCCTACCCTATACTATAGTTATTTTACTTAAATTGAATAAAATTCAAAGCAAGAAAAAAGATAAAAACAACACTTTTTTTAAATTTTCCCTCAATCCATAGAGACTCGTGTACTTTTTCGATTGACATAATTGATAATTAATAGCCATGAGATTTATATTTTATATAATAATATTAATAAATAATAATTAATAGCCATCAGATTTATTTAAGCGGGTAAAATAAAAACTCAAAATAACTTTTTTTTCAATATATGTAATATTTAAAATTTCTTAAGTTGAGGTGAGATTTCCGATTATCCCCCCCTCCCTCCCTCCCACGGTTTAAATGAGATTTGGTGAGATTTCATTGGACCCCCCCCCTCATTCTGAGCTCACGTAATTAATGGATGTCCCCAACCGACTGACATTAATTTAGGATAACCTTGAAAAACAAAATGATATTGCTCAACATTTAAGAATCTCGTTCAAAATAAATAAGTTTTTTCTTTATGTGAATATTCGTGAATGTGTCCGACTTTCTTTATAATTATAATAAATTCGATTATTAATCAACTCGATGCTTTATAGGTAGATTACTGATATTTTAACAATGATTAAAATAAAGATTAAAAGTTCAAATTATTAGTAAAATCTCTACGAAATTATTCGTTTTTGATTAACGTTACATTATTGTTGTCTTTAACATTATTGTAGCAATTATTACAAAAAACGAGGACGAACCTTTGAGAAGAAATAATTTTAATAAAACTATTTACAGAAAGCTGAACAGCAGAATTATCAAAAAGTATAAAATCATTGCAAGAGCTAAATTTATCAGCAACAATATTATCAAAATTTTAAAACTACTTATAAGAGCCTGATTTCCGATAGAACTAAAATTATTCCAGAAATTAAAATTATTGTTTATAAGTAAATTTAAATTAAGTAGCTGTCACCATCATCATCGTTTCACCATTCAAATAATTATTTTAATTTTGTGAATTATTAAACAATACTATTTTCAATGTTAATTAAAATCTTACTCGAAATCATTTTAATTTGTGAGTTTAAAATATATTACAAAAATATCATTTTATAAACCTACATAATGATTTTAACTTATGAATTATGAATCAGTATGACTTTCATTAGACAATTCAAATAATAATCTACATAAATCATTTTTAATTTGTGAATTTAAAAATAAATTTATGTTATGGAAGAATACTATACTATATAAAAATGATTATAATATGAATGTAACGAATTCAAAGAAACTGTCAATTTGTAAATTTAGAATATACATATATCATATATATATATCATATGCTAAACAACTGAAAAATGAATTTAAATAATTTTAATTTTGTTAGTATTTAATAATTCAATATGTGTTTGAATAAAATTTAAAACCATGAAATAAAGTCTAACATTATAAAATTTCACATCCATGTTTCTCCGTGAATCCCCCGAAACAAGTTATCCCTAGAAATCTGTAGATTTCTAAAATTCAAAATATAAACATAATAAATTATTCAAAATTTTCACGGAGCCATAACAGTAGCAACATTAGATTCAATTATTTGTTAAATAGCAAACGTAAAGGAATTTAAACATAGAAATTTATTTAAAAAATATATCCAGAATAAAATTTTGGTTTTGTGGTAACAGAAAAATTTTCAACTTTATAGCTACAAGAGATTTTGAAGTCATTTTAGACTTTATTTTAGTCATTTTAAATTTTACGAAGGAGCATTAATGAGATAAGATATTTTAAGTTTTAAAGAAATTTATTATTTTTAATGTCTATTTTTAAACATATCCAAATTTTTATGATAATAAATATTGACATTCTAATTAGCAAATTGTCTAACTTAGAATTTTTCATTAGGAGATTTTGTGCAATTTTCAGATAGTCATAGTCAGAAAAATTATTATTTGAGTAAACTGGACAAAAATATTATGTATAAAGTAGATATGGAATTGATTTTTAGATAAAAAAAAAATTTTTTAATTACTTTTTCTTCACATAAATGGAGGATTTCCTGAAATGGAGTTAGACCATTTGCTAATTAGAACGTCGATATGCTATTATGAAGTGAAGATAAATTTTATGCTAAAAGAATTTCTGAGTGTTTAGTCACAAGCTTAATTAATTGTAATGAGCTTCGTGCATTTTCGTTACGTCCGGGAGCTGCTGAACTCGCTACTGACTTCAATGTCAGAATTGTGCTGGGTCACTCACTATTTGGGCCCGACACATACAGTTTCTCTCTTATGAGCGTGTCAAGACGCCATGAGAACCCGCTTCAAGCCGGCCAATCACATAATTCGTCTAATATTAGCTGACCAGTCATAGAATTCGCCTTATACCGAGGGCGCGGCAGCCAATAGGGAAAATTCGTTATTATCTACTTCCCATTGGCGCGCTTTTAAGCTAATGGGAAAATTCGACTTATCCAGCGAGGCTGCCACGTCAACATCGAGTGGTCACGACGACTCAACGATGCTCTCTTTATCATCCTTCTACTACAATGTGGCTTGTAATTTACAACCTCGTGTACTAAAACCGCTTTGCTAATTATAAATTAATCCTTGTATGATATAATTCTAAACAGCTACGCTAAATTATCCTCAATATTTAGTCAGTATACTAAGGCTGCTATTCATTAAGAATGAATTGATTGCTATTTGCGTGACATTAATTACTAAATTAATTTCTGTGAAACTAACCACTATCGAGGACGTATCGAATTTATACGTGATTCCTTTACAGTTTGCATTCGCGATCGCGTATCTTTCAAGTCGCATTCGCTATAACTATAAAATTTCCCACAGTTTAAGTGCGAATGAGCGTAAATAAATATCTAAATTAGTTATTATCAAATTTTGTGTAATTTTTAATTGCTCTAAAATCCTTACGCCTAAACCAGATCCTCTTGATTTATTCGTTCATTTTACATTTGGTCCTTCGAGCCGGATCTGGCGTGTTTTAAACAGTTAAAAACTATTAAAATTAAAAAATTCATAAAAAAAATTGTGAGAATAAAGTAAGTAATTCTGAAGTGAAAATCGCTTAGTGCCGTGGGCACTGCTGAGTACTGCTAGAGTGCTGCCCATGGTGTTCAATTTTACACACCGGTGTAAAACGGACATTAAATTTTTTTTCTTGATCGAAAACTTAGCGTCAGTTTCACTTTTCGCTTTCATTTTGTGTTTGACGTACAATCAAGATGGCCACCAAAGCCCAAGTTGCTCTCCAAATGAACCACATCGATACAATGCGCAATATGTCTGCTCGCTTGACCAACGAAGTACTTGTTACCCAAGGTGCTGCCGCTATAGATGCTGAACTTGCTTTCCTCAACAATTTGTGGACTTGGTTCAACAGAACACACGAGAGGATATTTGATGATATCCTAGAGATCGTCGACAACGAATACATACAGGTAACGCTTTTAGTACTGCTAGTTAAGTATATACTGAGCTCCTGGTGGGACTCAGTGCTGCGAAACCTGCTCGAGTGTCAGTTCCAGAAGCCCAGGCCTTTAATCACGATCAAACGGCCTATTTTAGAGGTGCGCACAAATTAAGCTTGCCGCAAATTAAGCTGCCGACGTTACTCGGCTCGTATAACGAATAGGATTCGTTCAAGAACCTATTCACTTCGCTTGTCATCAATGAAGATTCACTAACTGGGTCACGAAAAAAGCATTATTCGAAAACTCAGGTTAAAGGTGAGGCCAGTGCTTCACTCGCTAACGTCCAAGTTTCCGATGACGCTTTCCAACTTTGTTGGGATCTATTGAATACTCGCTACACTTATCCACGGAGATCACTCGATATACACGTCAATGATTTGCTATACAGGCAACCGCTTACTCCCACTCCGCTGCCAAACTAGATGCCTTGTTATTGGCTAACAAAAAATCGCTAGACGCTATCGTGGCGTTGGGTGTACCAATCATCGAATCAGATCCCTTCCTGATTCGCTTAACAGTCCATTGCTTTTCTGAGGGTCTTCGAGTCTAAAAGCCACGGTACGTGCATGGGAAAATTCTGGTGCTGGCGCAACAGTGCCCTCAGCTCAATCTAAAGTAGTGGTTGACAGGTAATTTCAATAGTCGATCCGCTACCGCATCTTTACCGTCTCCTGCCACTCGTTCCGCTACCTACGTCGCTTTCACATCTAAAGGTAGGACGAGTGAGCCGGGCATGTGCCTGATATGGAAGCAGAAACATTTTGTTTTGTTTTGCCCAAACTATCAACAAGCAACGCCACATTACTGAAAAATGATTGTTTATCACTATCGACTTTGCTACAACTGCCTGGGACGCTACCGCTACGCTGACTGCAGAAATAAGCAAAAACGCCAACATTATGATCAGCCTCATCACACGTTGACGCACATTAATGATGGTACTGCCACTAAATCGGTACAGGAAACTCCTGTATCAGACTCAGGTAAAAAATAGTTCCAATTTTGGTAACGTTTAAGTTTAATTTGCTAACTTGGTCTACTTTCAGCTTACTCGCTCAATGTATTACTTGCTACGGCTATTGTAAAGTTGCATTCACTAACAGGAAGTACATCTACTGCCCGTGTACTTATTGATCAAGAATCGGAGTTATCCCTGTGACGCATTTGCTAATCAAGAAGCTGGATATTCAACTCAGTAGAGCAGCTGTACAACCACGAGGGATTGGTAATGTGTCAGCTGGGCATTCGCTTGGGTCATGTAAGATGACACTGCGTTCGCTACACAGCAACGCTTCTATTATTATCCAAGCTCATGTGTTTGCTCTATTGACAGTAAACTGTCATTTACGTTAACTAAGAAGAAATAGCCGTATATAACGGGGCTACAACTCGCTGATCCGGACTCCTTGACATGACCTATTAACATCATTCTGAGTGGAGCACTAGCTGCACATATAATCAACGCTAAAATAAGGAAACGTAGTGACAATGACCCAATTACTCAGTTAACATCACTTGGCTGGATCATATATGGTTCTGTAGACACCGCTACATCGAAATTGACTACTTATGGTCATCATTTCACCCTTGATGATCAACTACGAGACTTGTTGAGCAAGTTTTGGTATTAAGAAAAGCCACAGACGGAATTCACTACACTCTATACTGAAGAAGAAGAAGAGTGTGAACAACACTTTCTCAATACACACTACAGACAGTCTGATGGTCGATATGTCGTTCGCTCGCCTTTTAAATTTTCACCAAGTAAACTTGGTGATTCATTACAAGCTGCACAATACGCTTTACTACGTCTTCGCAAACGATTGGAGGCTGATCCAGTCTACAAGAAGATGTACTTCGACTTCCTGAAGGAGCATGAAGACTTGGAACGCACGTGAGACGCATTAAATTCGAGGATTTACCACCGAACAGCTACCTGTTGCCTCATCATAGGTTTCTGAAAGAGCAGCACACTACCACTAAGCTCAGGGTGGTATTTAATGGGTCCTGGAAAACAACATCTGGGGTATCAGTCAACGAGATACTTCATGTGGGCCCCAAGATTCAAGTTGACATCAGTGACGTACTTATTCGCATCCGCTGCCATCGCTATCTATTCGCTACTGACGTAAAAAAAATGTTTCGTCAGATTGTAGTTGACAAGGAAGATTATCATCTACAGTGCATACTCTAATTTGACAAAAATGACATCCCAACAGTATTTAAACTCGCTATGGTTACTTATGGAACAACATCAGCGCCATATCTCGCTGGGAGAACACTTTTACAACTCGCTGAAGACGAAGGAAATAAATTCCCACAAGCTGTTGAACCGCTGACAAATACACGCTATGTTGACGACATCTATGGAGGCGCAGATTAACTCGCTGAGGAAATTCAAGTTACTTTCGACACAAAAAATATGTATGACGCAAGATGTTTCGCGATTACAAAATGGGCAAGTAATTCAACAGAATTGCTCTCTCAAGACGCTCCAGCAAAAACCAAAGAAGATAAACCAAGGGATCTTGGGGATACTACGGTAAAAGTGCTCGGGTTAATCTGGAATTCGAAACAGGATAAATTCCAGTTCGGCTATTCGATTCCAGAAGCATCACCAACTACTTATCGCACACTTTTATCTGAAATTGCTCGCTTGTTTAACCCACTGGGGTTTTTGGCACCGATAGTCGTGAGAGCCAAGACGTACATGCAGAAGCTCTGGCTGCAGAACTTCGACTGGGATGCTACGCTATCACCGTTGTTTCTTCGAGGATGGAATTTGTTTAGAGATGAACTACATCAGATCTTGAAGATTCAGATAACTCATTGGAATCATGTAAAAAATGGTGTATCAATCGAATTACATGGATTCTCTGACCTTTCACAACCCGCTATGGCTGCTGTCGTCTACTTAAAAGTTACTAACGCTACTGGATGCTCCAATATTTCGCGAGTGTGTTCTAAAAAACAAGTTGCATCACTGAAGCCGATAACTGTACCAAGAATAGAGCTCAATGCCGCTGTCTTACTAGTACAACTGCTGCTCTACGTTAAGAATGTCTCGAAACTTGAAAATGTACCAATTTTCTTGTGGACGGACTCCACTGTATCTTTAACGTGGATACGAAACAACCCAGCTATATGGAAAGTCTACATTCGCAACAGAGTTACCAAGATTTAAGAATCGCTACCAAGTGTTAACTGGGATTTTGTTCCAGGGAAACTTAACCAAGCTGACTGCGCTCCAAGAGGTTTAGCAGCAGCCAAACTAGAACAGCATTTGCTATGGTGGACGGGACCTAAGTGGCTCAGTCAGTCAAAAGAAAACTGGGCATACTTCGACATCCCCACGCAGACGATATCACATCTTGAACAACGTCCAGGTCTGGTTTTTACCATCTTCAAGGCAGATTCACACCCACTAGACATGCTTCTTGGTAAATTCTTTAAGTTGTCACCGTTACTTCGCACGCTTGGAACCAGTCTACGTGCCATCGCGAAATTTAAAAAAGTGCCACGGTCCACACTGGCTACACCACTCTCGACAGTTGGCATGGAACTCGGTAAGACTTAGCTGATAATATATATTCAAAGTCAGTACTATTCGCAAGAGCTACAGCTATTGAAAAATGGTGATTCATTACATCGAAATTGTTGTCTCACTAAATTGATTCCCTCGGTCGACTACAACGAAGTTCTCAGAGTCGGCGGTTGCTTGAAGAATTCGCTGCTGGATGATGAACAAAAAAATCCAGCTATCTTACCAAGATCGTCACGATTAAGTACACTATTAATTGATCATTAACATCAGAGAACATTCCACGGGGAAACCCAATTGATTCTCGCTGATTCACAAAGATCTGTCTGGAAAGAAGGTGCTCGAGTTTCAGTCAGATCACACATTCTTCGCTAAGTCGTGTGCACGAGACATAGAGGTGTTCGAGCATAGCAATTAATGGGACAATTGCCATCCGCTTGTGTAAGACCATCGAAAGCATTCCTACACACTCGAATAGATTACGCTGGGCCAGTAACACTAAAGAATTTTCAAAGTTGAGGTGCCAAAACCTATAAAAGATAAATCGCAGTTTTTGTTTGTCTCGCTGCGTACGCGTTACATATTGAAATCGTCACCCATTACTCTACTGACGCCTTCGTCGCAGCATTTAGAAAATTTACTAGTCGGCGAGGTGCCTACCCGGGAAAAAATGATCAGTCCTGATCAGACATGAACAGACATGAGTCTTCAGGCCTGGCCAGACATGTTCAGGTCTGATCATGTATGTTTATGTCTGTTTAGGCCCATCCAGGTAAAAAAATTATTAATAAAAAATGGCCCTAGATAATTATATATAATTATGGATAACTATACTATACAATTATATATAATTATTTCTATAAAGTAAAAAAAAAACAAAAATCGGGGGTGTGCAAGATTCGAACCATGGCCCTTGCGCTAGGAAGTTTAACCTGCTACCCATTGACCTAAGAGATTGACTTGAAAAGTTAGTTTCGTATGAACTTCAAGTAATAAAAATCTTATACGTGATAGATTCTTGGTTAACAAAATTTTATATCTTATACATGATAGATTTTTAGTCAACAAAATTTTATATCTAATTTATTAGTTATTGATTAATAGTTATATGAAATTCTATGTTAGTTATATATGTCACGATATTTTAATATCGCGGCAGTCTCGCATCAGGTCGGTGGGCAACAGAGGGCAGCACACGCTGCTCACACGTCTCATCCGACCCATTATTATTATAATTATTTTGTTTATATATAAGATTTTGTTCTAATTATTGTGTTAATATTATTTTATTGATTTCATAGGTATAAATTGTATTTAACTCAGGAGATTTCACTGAGTAATTCAAGTATATACTTGAATTTCTACAGTGCTGGTAAGAATAGTTGCGCATTTTATTTCTGTGCTTATGATTATTTTGATTGGTCGGCGCATGCGCGTCAACGCAATAGTTGGCCTCAGTAAATTTATTTATTATAAATAAATTTACTAATTTTATGAATAAATCATTGGTTGATTGTTCGGTAAACCATATTAAAAATTGATTATGCTAGATGCAATTGATCATTTAACGTCGGGAACTGGATGAATTGCACGGCCCAAAGTATGTATTACTTTGGTGGTATTATATATATATAACATGCGACAGTCGTATATATCCATTTGGTGGAAGTGAGAAATATGACAAAATGGCGTCAGCCTAGGTGCCGGCGTGAGATTCACGTGCTGCCATGGTCAGACGTGAGGTGGTCTCTGTAAGAGTAGCGTGTGTGCTCTGCTACATTAAATTAATTATAAATTTGTCGCCATTTGGTATTTGAGTAGAAAATATAAATCCATTGGCAATTTTTTTTGAGCTTTTGGTAATAGCATAGAGGGAATATACATTTACCGTATTAGAGTGCAACCAAGGGAGTTGAATAATACGGAAACTGTAAGTACTTTTGGCTAATACATTGGCGTGTAATTTTGGTTCCCGCGTTGATGATCATTTGTTATTACATAAGAGTAAAAGAGATAGTGAATACAGCGTATTAAAATTTTCCATAAGCATATGATGGAATGCGTGACTATTGTGCCCAGTAGGTAATAATACAACCAGATAAAATATTCAATATTATTTTATTATTGCCAGACATTGAGTGTGATAAATATTTGGTTATTTTTTATTATTTACTGCTTAATTATTATTTTCTCCGTAATTATTATATTTTTATTATCACGTGTGAGTGATACCAAAATTTAAGATATTAGTTTATGTAATTATTATCGATTTGGAGTATTATTATTATATTATTATTTTGTGATTATTATTTTGTGAATATTGTAAGATATTCACCAGTGGTTCAATTGCACGAAATATTTACTTGAAATATTTCAAGCTTATTTTGAGATTATAGTTTAGCTTGTGAATATCACGTGTGAGTGATATCATTATTTACATGCGAGAAAGCTATTTTGTGTTTAAGATGTTTACTGTCTATTCTTTATTGGTATTATTTTATTTGTATACGTTTACCAGTATTATTTTGTAAGTGAATTATGATTATTTTATTTTGATATTGTTATTTCAGATATGTGATCCAATTGAATATTCATTTATTATTTAAATATAATTTGAACAAATGGTCATCAACCCGGTAGTTCTTTAGATTTTATTTATTTACATTACTACTATCTATTTCTTGCTTCCTCTTCCTAAAATCTGAAATCGTTACCCTGTCATTTATTTATTTTCATTTCTCCGTTGGTTTTATTTTGGTTTTTGAATTTTGTTCGTGGGGCACACGAACTGGCGCCCAACCAGGATTTCTAACCCAGCCTGAGCAGAGCTGCGGGTCCAGGGAGATTCAGGATATCTCCAGGTGGGATTTTGTTTTGTTATTATTTTATTTTCAGGGTTTTCATCCAACGGAGAACCATAACAACTATTGAGCACTATCCACACTCCGCCGTGGGTCGTGTGAAATAGAAGAGAACGTTATATATATAGTCATAACTATGTTAGCTATATGTAAATATAACTAAGGTAGTTATATTTAATTATAACTAAGATTTTAAACTTAATCCCATATATCAGGCATGATCAGACATGAACAGGCATGGGCAGACATGAACAGGTATGATCAGGCCTGAGCGTATTCAACGCTTCAGCCATGAACAGGCATGGACAGACATGAACCAGCATGGTCAGGTATGATGGTACATTCCATTTATATCTCACCTATATGATCTCAACAATAAAATCTCAGCCAATAACATCTCAATGAAAAACATATCAGTACAAAAATATCTCATATTATAATATCTTATTAAATAATATCGAAATACAAAAATATCTTCATTTTATATACTATTTTTATAATATAAATTATAATTTCATGTATGAATATAATGAATATATAATTACACATTGTAGCTATGACGTATAAAATTATCACATGGTCCACGAATATAAATATTTCATTTCATAATAAGTAATACTTATAACATACCAATAAATCATACAAATAAAATTCGATAGACAAATTATGCGCGATTCCACGCAAATATATTAGAATATCGTCGCCCTACTTGTAATTGGATACTAACTGATGAATATTTCCGTTCCGGTCACGGTAACGCTTACGACGAGTACTGCTATTATTACCAGTAATCAAACGCTCAACCTCGAGCTCAGTTAATACTTGTTCGTCTAGCAATTATTAAAGAAATTTCCATATCGATATATGTGCAGCATCAGAACGATTATTAAAACCATGATGCCAACCCTTCAATAAATTGTTAGTTCGTTCACCGCGGTTTAAAGTTGTATCATAATGATTCCATGATGTTGTGGTATAAATACTACAAGTACGTTGCTTACGACGATTCAAGTCCCCAACCCAAGTACGCTTAAAGTACTCCAAAAGTTCATTCAGTTCATCCATATGCTCCGAGTAGAATTTTGATGCTAATAAAGTATCATATGCATTAGCAACATCATCAGGTGGTACAAATGCAAGTGCACATAGCATTCGCAAATTAATAGCGTATTGTGAATCAGAAGCGTATTTTTCTTGCAATCCACATTTCTGTATTTTACGCCATATGCACTGCGTGAAGTGAAGAAAACATCCTTTTACTTCAACACCAAGCTCACGCTGAGCAGCTTGCATAAAAGCCAACTCAAAATCTGCCATTACAATATTGGGGCTCAATAGAGGCTCCAAATCTATTATTTCATGTAACATACGGCGATATAATTTTTTACTTTTTCCAGTGCATAAAATAAATACTAAAAGCAACACTTTGCCGTTTAAACTGCCATGTATGCTGTACAATCGATAAAATAGTGTTGGTACGGTCTTAAATGTACCATCAGCGTATATTTCATTACTTGATCTTAGATAATTTAAATTTTCATTGGTAGAAAATATTAATATACGATCATTTTGTTTAGTACTGGTGAAATTAATATCTTTTAATAAAAATTTCGCATCACTATCAGTTACCGAATAACGCTCAGGTATTATTAGATCTTCAATCTTAGTTGGAATCACTGGGAAATTTGCATTAACTGAACGTATATGATTTACAGTACGTCCTAAATCCCTTCGGCTAGGTAATTGACCAGCGGCATCAGTAGATACCCCAGCAACAGAATTAGCAACGACAGAAGCAGTAGGCTCATCGCTATTTTTTGCTTTGCGCCGTAATTTAGCCATTGCCATGATAATCTCAACCCTTTCAGGTTCAGGCGCATGTTTATGGTCATTTACTGATATAGCATTATCTAATGAAAAATAATAACAAAATTATAAAATTAACAACATATTAATAATACTCCTAATATCTACGAACCATTTATTGTTTTAGTAGCCGTTCGACATATGCTACGACATCGACCGCTATTGTAATGAATACAACGCCATTGAAAATCATTAGGTCCTTGACGATAATACCGATATATAAAACCCTTATATATTAAATTAACACGACATTTTTTATTTTTAACAAGCTGTAGTGGCATCTTTTCATTTAACGATATAAACAACAATTGAATAAAATTTGAATTAAACCGTGTTTTGTCTGAAATTTAACCTCTAATATAGCAAGTGCTTTGATCACAATATAACCTCTAACGTAGCACGATCTCGGTACCAACAATATCATTAAGCAATAAACCATCAATACTATAATACGTAATTATCAATATACGACATCTAACATTTACGGCTTTCACTTTGGTGTTCAAAAAGTGTTGATGATAATATATAAACTGAGACATTATCGACTGAGATATTTTTGAATAAGTTTTTTTTGTACTGAGATGTTATTTATTGACATATTATTACTGAGATGTTTTTGATAAGATATTATAGGCTGAGATAGAAAGGGCCGTCACCAAATATGATCAGGCCTGAGTGTGTTCAACGCTTCAGACATGAACAGGCATGGACAGACATGAATCAGCATGGTCTGGTATGATCAGGACTGAGTGTATTTAACACTTCAGACATGGGCTGGCATGAACAGGCCTAAACAGACATAAACAAGTATGATCAGGCCTAAGGGTATTCAACGCTTCAGACATAAACAGGCATGAACTAACATGGGCAGGCATGAACAGGTATGATCAGGCATGGGCAAATATGATCAGGCCTGATCATATCTAATTTCAGGCCTGATCATACATGAACAGGCATGGTCAGGTCTGATCATTTTTTCTCGGGTATGCTCAGACTGAAGTACAACTTTTGTAGGAGCAGACACCACGGTGAAGGAAGTATTTGCAGCAGGATCGAGACAGCTGAAGGAACTTCAGTATTTACTCATTACAGATGGCACAGACTGGAAGTTCAACCCACTTTGGTGGCAAGTGGGAAGTAGCCGTAAAGTCTGTTACGTCCTGGTTGATGTTTTGGCGCTGGCGTAGTGGAGCAGTCGATTTAAATTGGACGTAATGAAAACTTACATATAATTATAAATAATAATTAAGTATGGGTTGAACATCCACCATTTGGTGGTTGCAATAAACTGGTTGTTCGATTATATATATTATTTCATATATCTAAATCCGATTCATTCAATTATAAGGATATAATTTTGAGTGATGTGAAAATATACAGTTGAATTAATTTATAAATTGTTAATGTACTCTTAACAATAACTTCAAGAGGGTGAGAACGAAGTTGAGTATTTGAAGTTGAGCCTGACTGCTCTCAATGATTCTATATTTCAGACTGCCTTCTCTTGATCAAGAAAAACTAGAGTAACTCTTATCAATACGTTTGGGCATCAGACCCACGCATCGATTCATATGGAGGGGGCATTCGAGATAACGCATGTTCTCGAATGATCCATTCTAATATTTATTGAAAATACTTAATTCTCACGATCACTTCGCTTCTGTTACTAACAAATGAGTCACTTATCTGTTAACAAAAGTTATCTTAAACAAAATAGATGTTTGTGCAGCTGCACGTTTCGAGGATTTACTCGGAGCGTCAGCGCTTATTTATGTTTGATAAAATATAGAAAAATAACTTTATCAATTATTACTCGTATCCTTAACTTTCAAATATCTTAAATAATAATATTCTATCATTATATCATATCATTTTATATAATTAATCAAATACTCTGGAAATTACTTGATTATCGATATTCGATATAATTAGTTAGATTTCAGGTAGGTGATTAGAGAAGTAAATACCCACGTCATCTGACGTACAGGCTGGGACGTAACACGTCCCCACCCGTTAGACGAGCGCCCACGCTCGTTCGGGCCTTATCTGTGAAAGATACTAAGTATTAAAAAAAAATTTATTTTACCGACGTGAAATCTGTACACGTTTAATTTCTTTAATATGATATTTTTTTTTTTGCTTATTTTCTATTTTTTTCTTAAATCATTAGAGGATTATGTTTACATATCAATTTATTCATGCAATACTATATAATATAAATTTCTTATTCACTATAATGGTTACATAGGCAAAAAAAAATGTATTTCTTTTATTTCTTAAGATTATTATTATATAAAAAAAAATTTGTATTGTATATATATTTTTTTTCCTTTTTTTTTTTTTTTTTTTTTTTATATTTAACTAAATTATTAAATAATTGTCGTTTTTAGTTATGCGTATGAGTAAGAAGAAAAATTTCTATTATTCTATTTGTCTATTATTAATTTATTATAGTAATTTTTTTTTTATTCATTTATTTATTTAGTTTTCTTTAGTATATCTATGTGATATATTCTGTTTAACTATCTTCTCAATCATTTTACTTTTCTTTCTCTTTTCTATTCTTCTTATATTTTCAATATTTTATCTTCAAAAAAATCTGGTTATTAGTATTTTATTTTTACAATTGTTTATTGTCTCTTTTGCGATATATTATAAATTACTATTATACTAATTCTAGAATATTTGATTTCTAGCATCATTTAATTAGATTTATTTATTATTATTTTTTTTTCCATTTAATCTTATCTTTACTAATTATTTAACTTCAATTATATCTATAAGCTTCCAGTTTTTCAAAACTATTTAGAAATAAAATCTAAATTTTCTTAATTGTACGTAATTATTCTTACATTTCTTGTATTTCTTACATTTAATTAAATCAGACCATAAATTATTTGATATCGTGTATTTTTCTTTGTTACATGTAATAAATCATTTTGTTCCCTAGAGTTACTTAAATGCGTTTTTGAAAAGGTACTGGTGTAAAAAAAATTTTCAATTTACTGATAAGCTATTTTAGCTCTGTCACAATGGATGAGTTTTCTTTTTCCTGGCTTATATTCAATTTCTATATCGTTTTTATCTGGGAAAATTTCAGTAATTTTATAAGGACCTAAATAATTATTATCAAATTCACCATCTCTCTGATTCTTTACTAAAACTATATTTTGACCTATTTTAAACTTTACAGGAATTATTTTTTTATCGCATCGTACTTTAGATTTCAATTTTGAATTTTCTAAATTTTCTCTTGCTTCTTTTCTCGATTCTAACAATCGGATTGCGAGTTCTTTAACGTAATCTGCGTATGTAGGAATATCGTCTAAGTATGAAAATTCTGATGGTAATCACGCTTCTTTACCAAAAACTAATCTATATGGGGTAAACTTTGTACCTTCGTGTATACTCGTATTATAAGCAAAAGTTGCTTTAGGCAACCATTTATCCCAATCATTTTTATTTGTAAAATGTTATATAATCTGTCAAGACTTGATGACTTCTTTCTAATGAACCGTTAGATTGCGGGTGAAAAGCTGTCGTTTTGATTTGTTTAATTTTGAAAATTTTAGCTACACAACCCATAACTTTACCTATAAATGTTTGACCTTAGTCTGTTAAAATTACTTTCGGGCAACCGTGTTTTAATATGAAATTCTCGACTAATGCTATAGCGATGTCTTTGGCTGTCATAGATACTATAGTCTAGTCAAGAAGTGAGTTTTCTGAGAAAAATCGTTGATATTCTCTTAAAAATATGGCGATTGGTGCATTGGATTCAGAATTTCATCCGGAGAAACGGGTATTTTTTTTTATCCGCCATTAAAAATTGCATTTGTTATAATTAAAAAACAAAGGGACAAAAAGGGAGTCTCCGTTTTTTAGCTGTAAATTCAAAACTATTAAAGATATCTGAAATTGAAAAAAAAGATCCTAAAAGAAGAGAAAATTTCAGTTAAATAAGTCTCGACTCCCCCAGTTGTAGCTCCATTATTTATAATTTTAATTTAACGTTGAAAGTTGGGCTCCACGCGGCCGTTTCGGTGCCTACGCGCCGTTGCCAAGCAAAGTATGCAGCACAAAATAATTTTTTTATTACATAAAATATTAATTTAAAAAACTGAATAAATTATAGTGTCATCTAGACACTTGAAGGAATATAGCTCCGCATGAAAAAAATATTTAGCATGATTTTTGTTCAAGTTATTTAATTGTTAATTAACAAATTTTTCGAAGACTTGAATTTTTATAAAATCTCGTAAAAATGGTTAAAAAATGTGTCTATAAATTTTTTTCCTTTTGGGAGCTCTTATTATATAAATAATGAACAAAATTCCGTTGGAATAGTTTATAAAAGTTTTTTCATTTGTTTATAACGATTTTTCAAAGTTATCAAAAAGTGAAATATCCAGCTAATGTTATAAAAAAAAATTTTTCCCAAAATCTTTAATTTTGGTAGTTTTTGTATTCATCTATTGCGTTAAGTAGCTTGGCTAAAAAATTTTTAACATTAATTATTAAAAAGTTTTTATAAACAAATATACAAATTGAATATTTGTGAAAAATTTTTTTTTGTCATTCTGTTGTCTTAGTAAAATAATGATTTTAAAATAAAAAATTTTTTCGTAAAAAAATTTTTAATTGTTTCAATTGTTTTTTTCAGCAATTTTTAAATTCAAATTTTCTTCGTTTATTTTATAAACAATTTGTTATAAACAAATTTCCATTTCCATTATATTTTTTTTCCGTAGCTTTAAAAAATTACAAACACAGTCATGTGCATTAAAGTTGTGAAAAAAATTTTCCTCTATTTTTTATTGAATTTTAAAATACTTTACCCCATTAAAGTTGAAGTGGTCAACTATTTTATCAACTTATAAATTGTTATAACTTTTAAACTATTGATGATACGGTCTTAGACATCTGAGCCGATCTTTTAGACAATTTATTGATTTATATAATAAATTTTTTACATGCTCGATATCTATCACGGTTCAATTTTCATAAGCATTTGTTTATAAAAAAATGCATTACTTGAATTTTTAAATATCTATATCTTTTAAACTATTGAAGTCACGGCTTTTATGATTCAAGACAATTTTATAGAGTAATTATTAAACGACTCAAAAATAATTTTTTTATATTTTTAATTCCATTTGTTTATCATTTTTTTTTCATTTATTCAAATTATTGCACAGTTAAAGGTACATTCTTTGGATTCTATTGACCTTATGCTCCCACCCAACGTTAATAATTTATGTTGTTCTTGCTGATTTCTTTTGGTTTTGGAATTTTAAATTTATTATTTAACGTTTGTCAAAGAAAACACTCAAAATTTTCGCCAGTAGTGCAGCCGGAAAGTCAGTTACGGAATTGAATGAACTTTTTAAAATTTTTTAGTCAGACTTGCGTAAAGAAGAATGAAAATACTTATTTGTGTTTGTCGTTTATGTTTATGATTCTATATTCTATTGTTTAAATTTTGATAAATGTGACAATAAAATCCAGAGAATGTACCTTTAACTGTGCAATAATTTGAATAAATAAAAAAAAAATGATAAACAAATGGAATTAAAAATATAAAAAAATTATTTTTGAGTCGTTTAATAATTACTCTATAAAATTGTCTTGAATCATAAAAGCCGTGACTTCAATAGTTTAAAAGATATAGATATTTAAAAATTCAAGTAATGCATTTTTTTATAAACAAATGCTTATGAAAATTGAACCGTGATAGATATCGAGCATGTAAAAAATTTATTATATAAATCAATAAATTGCCTAAAAGATCTGCTTGAATGTCTAAGACCGTATATCAATAATTTAAAAGCTATAACAATTTATAAGTTGATAAAATAGTTGAGCGCTTCAACTTTAATGGGGTAAAGTATTTTAAAATTCAATAAAAAATAGAGGAAAATTTTTTTCACAACTTTAATGCACATGACTGTGTTTGTAATCTTTTAAAGCTACGGAAAAAAAATATAATGGAAATGGAAATTTGTTTATAACAAATTGTTTATAAAATAAACGAAGAAAATTTAAATAAAAAATTGTTGAAAAAAACAATTATAAACAATTAAAAAATTTTTTACGAAAAAATTTTTTTTTAAAATCATTATTTTACTAAGACAACAGAATGACAAAAAAAAATTTTTCAAAAATATTCAATTTGTCTATTTGTTTATAAAAAATTTTTAAACAATTAATGTTAAAAATTTTTTAGCCAAGCTACTAAACGCAATAGATGAATACAAAAACAACCAAAATTAAAGATTTTGGGAAAAAATTTTTTTTTATAACATTAGCTGGATATTTCACTTTTTGATAACTTTGAAAAATCGTTATAAACAAATGAAAAAACTTTTATAAACTATTCCAACGGAATTTTGTTCATTATTTATATAATAAGAGCTCCCAAAAGGAAAAAAATTTATAGACACATTTTTTAACCATTTTTACGAGATTTTATAAAAATTCAAGTCTTCGAAAAATTTGTTAATTAACAATTAAATAACTTAAACAAAAATCGAGCTAAAAATTTTTTTTATGCGGGGCTATATTCCTTCAAGTGTG
Organism: Microplitis manilae; assembly: GCA_030273425.1. Classification (NCBI taxonomy): domain Eukaryota; kingdom Metazoa; phylum Arthropoda; class Insecta; order Hymenoptera; family Braconidae; genus Microplitis; species Microplitis manilae. The sequence goes on along the minus strand of CP092727.1, from coordinate 12,698,645 downwards.
TAGATGACACTATAATTTATTCAGGTTTTTAAATTAATATTTTATGCTATAAAAAAATTATTTTGTGTTGCATACTTTGCTTGGCGACGGCGCGTAGGCACCGAAACGGCCGCGTGGAGCCCAACTTTCAACGTTAAATTAAAATTATAAATAATGGAGCTACAACTGGGGGAGTCGAGACATATTTTACTGAAATTTTCTCTTCTTTTAGGATCTTTTTTTTAATTTCAGATATCTTTAATAGTTTTGAATTTACAGCTAAAAAACGGAGACTCCTTTTTTGTCTCTTCGTTTCTTGTTTATAACAAATGCAATTTTTAATGGCGGATAAAAAAAAATACCCATTTCTCAGGATGAAATTCTGAATCCAATGCACCAATCGCCATATTTTTAAGAGAATATCAACGATTTTTCTCAGAAAACTCACTTCTTGACTAGACTACCAGCGGTATTGCAAAACAATATTTTGAAAGATCGTCTTGCATCGTTAAAATATATGAATAACCGTTTGCTGATGTTTTATTAGGTAATACTATATCTAATGCTAATTTATCTTTAATTTCTGCGGATGTATCTGTTATTACCATCGGTTGTTTTGTTTTTATTCTTACTAATTTTTTTTCTGACAACGAATACATTTTCTAACAAAATCTTTGACATGTTTTTTAATACTATCCCAAAAATATCTTTGTCTAATTCTGTTGTAAGTTTTAGTTACACCTTTATGACTTTCTATTGGGGTCTCATGATTTTCAGCTATTATCTTTTGTCTCTCTTCTGCTGTAGGTATTATTATCAGATCTCTACAAATAATTATTTTAATATCGGTTCCTTTAAATGTTTTAGCTATAATATCTTCAATTTTTGACCATACAGTTTTGGATAAATTACTTCGACCTCGAGAAATACTAATCGATTTTACTTTTGTTTTTTTCATGTACAATTTCAAATTTTTAAAAGCTTTGCAATAATCTTTTTCGGTGGGTGCATCTGTACTGGTGTTGTGAGTAACTAACGCAAGTCCTTTCCTTTTCGATGTTCCCATTTTAATTATCTGCCCTACTTTATAACTAGCTAATGGACTCAATTTTAAATATCATGATTCTAATAATTGTTTCCCCATTTCACTTGGGACAGTACTATCTGCATTAATAAAACATAAATAACTGTTTTTTTGCATTTCTAAATTATCTCTCGTCTCTATTATATTTCCATTACTAAAATCGTTTGACATTACTGAAACTACGGATGAATCATCGTCGGAATCTATTTGTTCATTATTTGGAATATTATTTTCTACGATAATTACATTGTCTATTTGTTCTTGATTAATATCTGAATTTAATTCTGTTAAATTTTGTTGAAAATTTGTTATATTATTAGATGAATGTATTTGTTCGATTTGATCAAAGTTTCCGTCATTAAATAAATTTATTTGTTCTCGTTGATCGAAATTTTGGTCATTGAATAAATTTATTCGTTCCATTGAACTCAAATTTTAATCAACGGGTGAATTCATATGCTCGGGGTTTTGTGGTTCTCTATCAGAAAAAGAATTTTTAAAATTGATCAGTTCTACATTTTCATTTATTGTACTTGAATAAGTGTTTGGAAGTTTATCATTTGCATTTTGTTGGCGGTTGATTGCTTCGAGGGTAACCATTATTTTCGGCAATTGGGGTAGAAAATTCTTTTTATTATTTTTAGGTTTGACTGTTTTCATCTTAAAATTTTCTGAAAGTTTTTGTATCTTGTATGGAATGTGTTCTTGTGTATGTGTATGTTTATCATTGTCCGTGCAACACGAACACGTTTTGGGCTTACGCTGTCTTTTTCACCTGCGTAGCTGCGGTTTGCTAGGGGGATTATTTATTGTTTGACTATTTGTTACTACACGATGTTTTTCTATGGCTTTACTAGGACTTTGTTGTCGTGGTTCGTCATTATTTGTTTTAGGATTATTTTTTCCATGAATATTGGATTCATTAGAATGGATTCGTTATAAGGATCGGCATGAACTACAACTTCTACATTTAAAATTTTTGGATGGTCACCACCTTCTTCTGATGACCATGAAATCGCGCCTCCCATATTTTCAGAATTATTAATTTTTCTTATAGGACTCCGTATGGAAGTCGGGCATAATTTAATTGAACTTTTTGTGACATTTCGTGTAGGTGTTCTTGGAGTAATAGGAATAGTTTCTGTTGGCGGTTCAGTGTCAATGTCGTTTGAGTTACTGGAATATATTTTTGATTTTTTTATTTCTGTCTCGTCTGTATTTGACTCGTCATCTGAGGTGTCTAGAGTAATAATTTTTTTCGTCTTGTAATTAGTTTTATGTATTTTTCTGCGTGTACGAACTGCTGGAGAAGGTGTGAATTCTGCTATTCTATGTGATATTTTAATTCGAGAAAGTATTGATTTATTTTTATCGATTTCTGTATTTTCAATATTTGTCTTTGGTTTTGAATTTGAGATTGAAGATATAATTGGCGTCTGTACGTCTGTTAATAATGGTAATGAAGGATCAGTGATTTTAGAAGTTTCAGGCATATATGAATGTGAGGATTGAGATGACGCTGATAAATTATGAGGATTCGTATGTTTTGGAGAGTTTATAGAATTATTAGGTATATAAGACAAACCGAAGTCCGTCATATCAGATTCGTCACTTAAATACGAAGGGTTATTTTTGATGAGTTTTTTTCTTAGAGCTACAGCATCATAAATTTCTCCTGATGACGATGATCCGTCAGAATAATCAGAAAGTACAATAGACTTATTCGATTCAAAACTTTCGAAAGGTTTTCTTTTATAACTTTTTAAATTTTCATTAGTTTTTACTTTATTAGTTTCTTTTTTCATTTTAATATTCATCATTAAGCTCGGAATTTTTATTCGAAGGGTTTCGAGTATTATAATTATTCAAGTTTTTATTTACTTTATCATTTTTATCTCTTTTATTATTTATTTTTGATTAGGTTTCTGAAATTTTTTTATATGGATTATACCGTCTAACGTTAGATTTTTTATTCTTTGAATTTTTATTTGCACCGATATATCCGTTTTCTTTATTTTTGTCAACTAATCGCCGATCGATAGGGTAGCTAATCCTATTGCCGTCGCGAGTATTTTTGACTGTTGGGTCCGTAGTTAATTTATCGATGGGCCCAACCATTCGAGTTCTTGACTCTTTTACTTTACTTTTTTCGACCGAATTTTTATTATCGACCGCTCGAGTTTTTGGCTCGAGAATTTGAATTACCGAATTTATTTTATTACTTGGAGTAATTTCCTCTGAACTTGAAATATTATTTTTGTTAAAGTTTGTAGATAATTTATTTTTATCATTATTCGAGCTAATTGACTCTGAATTAGTTTTGTATTTAGGTTTCTTTTTAAAGACTTTACCATCGTCTGAAGGATCTGAAGTCCTCAACCTAGCGATTCCGGGTTTTCCAGGGCGCCATTTAATTTTAATTGGATAAACTTCGCGGTTTTCAATTATTGGGTTACGCGATAAAGCGTCCGCGTTTGTGTTTATTTTTCCCGCCTTATATAACACGGTATATTCGAACTCTTTAAGCCGTTCTCTCCATCTTATTACACGTGATGTTGGGTCATTTATATTCTTTACCCACACCAGCGGTCTGTGATCGGTGACAAGAGTAAACTCTCTGCCATAGAGATACGGTCTAAATGTTTTCATACCGAATAAAGTTGCGACCATTTCTTTTTCGGTGGTCGAGTAATTTTTTTCGTGTTTATTAAGTACACGAGAGGCTGCTGCAACAATTGTATCTTCGACAATTTTGCCTTGTGAGAGGATTGCTCCAACTGCATAGTTAAATGCATCGGTCGTTAAAATAAACGGTTTCGAAAAATCGGGGTATTGCAATATCGGAGCTGTACATAGTTTGTCCCGCAAGGTTTCAAAAGCTACCTGATGTTCAGGTGTCCATGTAAATCTTGCGTTTTTGCTTGTAAGATCGGATAGGCACTTAGCGATCTTTGCGAAATCCTTAATAAATCGCCGATAATAACCCGCAAGTCCAAGAAATTCTCTCACTTGTGTTCTATTTATGGGTGTTTTAAAACATTTGATCGCTTTGATTTTATCGGGATCAGGCTTGACACCGTCGGCAGATATAAGATGGCCTAAATAAATTACTTCTTTTTTTAAGAATTTACATTTATCGGCTTGTAGAGTTAAATTAGCACTACGCAAACGTTCGGCTAATTTTTCGAATTTAGTGTTATGTTCTTCTAGAGAACGTGCGTAAATGATTATATCGTCTAAGTAAACAAATAGATCCGCTCCTTATAACCCGCGTAACACTAAATCCATTAACCTTTGGAACGTTGCCGGAGCATTTTTAAGTCCAAATGGCATTCTATTAAACTGATAATGACCATGAGGAGTTGTAAATGCTGTTTTATGTTAATCTTTTGGATGCATTTTAATTTGGTGAAATCCAGATTTTAAATCGAAAATTGAAAAATAAATTTCGCCACCCAGTTGATCAAGAATATCATTTTTCAACGGTCATGGGTATGCGTCTTTAATATTTTTTTCATTCAATTTACGATAATCAATTACTAAACGCCATCTTTTATTGCCTTTTGAATCAGCCTTTTTGGGTACTATCCATAGAGGAGAATTATACGGGGAGGTCGAAGGTTCTATTATGTCCATCAACTTTAATTCTGTAATTTGTTTTTGAATTTCGTCTTTTTGTGCAGGTGGATGTCTGTACTGTCGAGTATTTACCGGTACGTCATCGTTAGTAGGTATACTGTGTGCCGCTGTCTCTGTAGCGCGCAATGATTCTCTCGGAATGTGGAACAGGTCAGCGTATTTTTCTACTAAAGAAACTATCGTTTTACGCTCTTCTTCATTCAAATGTCCTAAACGCAAGAGTTTTAACACTTCTTCAGTACGATTTCCGCGTGTCCGAGTACTATGATCGTATCTATCTGTGTTGTCTTGCGTCAAGCTAGTATCCTCATCTTCACTTGTCCTGAAAAGGTACGAAGGAATTACGGGTACTTTCACTTTAACATCCTTATCAAGAGTATTTATTGCGTACAAATAAGCGATACCACTATCATTTCTAACTAAAGCTTCGCCCGCGTAAATACCGTTTTCAAATTCGGTACGAGGTGTATAACCCTCATTAAGTTTACTATTGACCCGAACAAACATTGCTGTTTTCGTTCGAGCTTTTAAAACAAAACATTCTCCCTCGGTAAATGATAATTCTAAATTGTTCAAATGTTTAAAAATTATAGTATTTTCTACTAAATTAATTATTCCGCCATGTTCGCGTAAAAATTCCATACCGAGTATTCCACTATAATCTAAAGGAAATTCATCTGGGATGACATGAAAGTATGTAGTTTCATTAAAAATTTGTATTTGAATTCTACCCAAAGTTATAGCTTCAGATACGCCATTTAGTTTATAACAATAAGAATCATCAATTAGATTTTTGTATTTTACTTCGCCGTATTTTATTAAATTTAAACTACATCCCGTATCAATTAATATTTTTCCGTAACTCGATATTATATCTTTAGATTTAAGCACGATAGACGTAGGTTTGTAGTCTATTGACATAGCACCTACGACATAAGTTCGCGTTGGTATTCTTAATTTTTGTTCGAAATTTGGCGCTGAGTTGCTACGTTTCCCATCGGAGCGTCGTCTCGAGGGAACGCTTGGTCGTTTCCTGTACTTGTACTCGGTTTTGAATTTAATCCATCGCGTTTTCCTTCGTTATAAATTTTTTCCAACAATTATTCATTAAATGACCATTCATTTTACAGTAATCTTATTGAAGAATATTTTTGTCTATAACTCGATTAGATTCAGTGCTTTTTCTTTGCATTAAATTTCTACATTCTTCGATACTTTGATTATTTCTTTTGCAAAAATTACGAAATTTATTATTTTGATTAAAATTTCTTTGATTTTGATGTCTATTTAGTTCCAATTCTTGTACGTAGTTTTGATTATTCTTTTGATATTGATTTCGATTTTTATGATAATTATTTGTATTACGAATGTTGTGAGGAAAGTCAGTATCATTTTGAAAATTTTGTTTAGTGTGTGAAGTAAAAACGTGGTGGTAATCTGTGATTTTTGTTCGAGAATCATATACATTGAAAAAGTTATCAACATTTCTCATTTGTTGTAGCTGTTTTTCGACTTTTTCGGCTGATTATGTCGCGGAGTCAAGGTCCGAGTATTTATCTTCTTGTAAAAAAATAGCAAATTTCGGATGTAAACCCGATATAAATGAACGAATAGCAGTTTCTTTAGCTAGCGTAGCTTTTTCTATTTTATTTTCCCCGTCGGTATATTTAATTTCTGACAATGTATTTCGCAAATGTTGGCTTATTCTATAGTTAAAATCCCTAACGCGTTCGTGCGTGCGTTGTTGAAAGTTATCAAATTCTTTCATCCATAGTGAGATTTCTTTACTTTGTCTAAAGTGTAAATTAAAAAATGAAATAAAGTCATCAATGCTTGTCGGGTCTACAGTACTAACTCTTTTTAACGGTTCGCCTTTACATTTGGTCTGTAATAATTTTACTAAAAATTCTTCGTCAATATCGTCTTTAAAAATTTTTTTAGCATTTATACATGCTTTTGTAAATGATTCTATTGGATAACCGTCTTTTGCACCGTCAAAGTCTGGGATGGTTTTTAGAAAATCTTTATAATCAATTTTATTAATATTACTATTATGTAGAGTTCTGTTAGAATTTGATGTAAATTGTGAACTTAATTTGGTGGTGTTTAATTTACTCATTTCTTTTCTTACGCGGTGCGCTAGTTCGGTTTCAAATTGTTTATTAAAAAGATTTTTTACTCGTTCATGATCCGATCTTAATTTTTGAATTTCATTTACTAATATTCCTATTGTATCTTTTGCTTCAGCGAGAGAAGTTTCCATAAGTTCTAATTGAGACATTTTTATGAATTTTTATTTTTAAATTTATATAACGCGAAAAAATTACAAAATTGAATAATATCGATAAATCGACTTACTACTTAGAAGATTGTAAAAAATAAATTATGGTCGATGCGAAGATTCACGTTGCCGTCGGAAGGTTGATGGTGAAGGTCAGCAAGTATGCACGATGTAGATATCTCAGCACTTAATGATGTTGAACTGCATCCGTCGGGCGTCGTAAATGATGTTGGTAGATTTGATTTGTTTAAAAAATTTTTTGATTCTTCATTAACTTCACTCACTTGAATTATAATATGATTTTTATTTTTTTTATTCAAAAAATTTTTACTTTTTTTTTTCTTGATATGTCTGACTTTTATGGATATATATATTTTTTTATTCATTTATTATTTTATGAGAGCGAAATAAAATTAAATTTCGATTATTGGAAAAAAAAATTTTCCGGATTTTTAATTCAAATGTTCGATGTTATTAATTTAATTTTTTTTTCTTTATAATTTTATTTTAATTAATTACGAATTTTTAATTTCATTTATTCGAATTTTTATTATTATTTATTTTACTCACTTCAATTCTCACTTTAATTTTCACTTTTATTTCACAATTTTACTTTTTTTTTTCTTTTACGTTGATATAATTTCACTTTGATAACTCGACGTCAATTTTCTTGATGAGAAAAAAAAATTTTCGGATTTTTGCGATTTTGCCAGTCCATTCGGGAGCTGTTCGAATCCGTCGCTGCCACCAATTTTAATTATATACAAGTTGTTACGTCCTGGTTGATGTTTTGGCGCTGGCGTAGTTGAGTGGTCGATTTAAATTGGACGTAATGAAAACTTACATATAATTATAAATAATAATTAAGTATGGGTTGAGCAGCCACCATTTGGTGGTTGCAATAAACTGGTTGTTTGATTATATATATTATTTCATATATCTAAATCCGATTTATTCAATTATAAGGATATAATTTTGAGTGATGTGAAAATATACAGTTGAATTAATTTATAAATTGTTAATGTACTCTTAACAATAACTTCGAGACGGTGAGAATGAAGTTGAGTATTTGGAGTTGAGCCTGACTGCTCTCAATGATTCTATATTTCAAACTGCCTTCTCTTAATCGCGAAAAACTAGAGTAACTCTTATCAATAAGTTTGGGCATCAGACCCGCTCATCGATTCATATGGAGGGGTCATTCGAGATAACGCATGTTCTCGAATGATCCATTCTAATATTTATTGAAAATACTTAATTCTCACGATCACTTCGCTTCTGTTTCTAACAAATGAGTCACTTATCTATTAACAAAAGTTATCTTAAACAAAATAGATGTTTGTGCAGCTGCACGTCTCGAGGATTTACTCGAAGCGTCAGCGCTTATTTATATTTGATAAAATATAGAAAAATAACTTTATCAATTATTACTTATATCCTTAACTTTCAAATATCTTCTATAATAATATTCTATTATTATATCATATTATTTTATATAATTAATCAAATACTATGGAAATTACTTGGTTATCGATATTCGATATAATTAGTTAGATTTCAGGTCGGTAATTAGAGAAGTAAATGCCCTTGTCATCTGACGTTCAGGCTGGGACGTAACAAGTCAATCAAGTTCCATCTTATACGAACTATTAGTGAATCACTATTGTCTTATGACCAACTCGCTACAGTTTTAACACAGATTGAGGCTGTTTAAAATTCAAGACTGATCACTCCGCTATCAGAAGATCCTGTAAATTTAAGCGCTCTAACTCCTGGACATTTTCTCATCAGTGAACCGCTGATTGCTTTACCTGAAATCTCACTACTGGAAAACAATACAGCTACGTTGTCACACTGGCACCAACTACAACAAATGTTCTAGAAATTTCGAGTAGATGGTCATCTGAGTATCTACAACGACATCAGTCAATATCTAAGTAGCATCATCCACAAAATGGGTTCAAAGTGGACTCATTAGTCTTGCTGACTGAAGAGAGTTTCCCACTATCGAAATGACCGTTTGCACGAGTACTCGCATTTCATCCAGGCAGAGATGGCCAGACTCAAGTAGTCATACTGAAGATCGCTACCACGGAACTTGTTCAACCAATCACTAAGATGTGTGTGCTACCAGTTCACTCCTCAGATGACAATTGTTACGGCGTAACATGCGAAAATACGGAAATATTTCATAATTAAATAAACAAAATTTATTTTTTTATAAAAACTAAAACTAAACATATCAAGGTCAGATGAGTAGTCAGAACTTGTTGATGTAAACAAAGAATACTATAAATTTCCCTTTTTATTACTTATGAAGAGATAATACACTAACTAATAAATTGAGCAATCAATTAAACTATGATAAGCTCCCTAATACTTGCAACCTAAACAGTACCATATTTCAATAATGCCACGCGAGGCTCCTCCGTTTTTTCTTAGAAGGCCAAGTGTCACCACCCTGATAACCTTTATATCTATGCGTCGTTGACTTTACATTTAATTCACCTAAACCCTTTGCAGTCTTTCTATTATCTTCTAATCCAAATAAATATTGAATTTTATTTAAATATTAAATAAATATTAACCAACTAAAACGCAATATCCCAACGTACCAATACGAAAACAAGATAACAACTCACCAACTAGCTACGCAGCATCGGACAACCATAACATACCATGATAATGAATTAAATAATAATTCCTTAACCTCTAACAAAGAATAATCAATTTCATAACCACCTAGCTATAATAACAGGAGTAAAATTATAATCAATCGGTAAATAAGGGAAGGTAGAATTCACGTTTAGATAAAAATCTATATACTAACTAACTAACCATCAGAGGCCGATCAAGAAACCTAACTCTTTCGCTTCACCCTTGTCTCACTAACACATACGTGAGCGCGTAACTTCTACCTTTAATAACTCACATAATAAATAAAATAATGATTAACCAAAGTTCTCACGACAATCCACTAGCGTCCCTTTACCGACGAGATTAATAATAATTGCAAATTATTATATATTTAAACCCAAAAACAGGCATAACTTCGAAACCACTAACGCTAGGGAAAAATAATCATAACCCATCGATAGATAGGAAAAATAGATTATTAACTATTAAACTCTCAAATCTTAACCTTAACGGATAATGCGTAATTAACCATTTAAAATAAGCCCATCTGAAAGCATGAGATTGCCTCTTTTTTTTCCATTGGTAGAATTAATACGGCCTGCCTTCTCGCGCTCCCAAGGTTCTTCTTGTGACATACCGTGTGACGTATCGCCTGACGTATTTTGTCACTTCTCTCTCTAACACATACAATTATATCGATAATTTGTAGGTTAAATAACTCGATAACTAATTAAAATATCGACTAACTAAACATCTCACAATAATCCAGAAAAATAACTTATCTAATTGAACCAATAATAATTCCAAATTATTTAATAATTACCCCGCAATAATTACAAATAAGTATAACATTGCAGCCAATAACAGTAAACGAGAATGACTACAATCAATTGAAAGCTAATAACGAAAGAATTAATAATCAATAATCATCTATACCTTAATCTTCATTAGTATTCGGTAATTAACCATTTAACATAGGGCTCACCTAATAACATTGAGCTGGATCTAGAAGCTTCGTTCTAAGGCGTGGCGCATGACTCATATGATCACTTCTTTCTCTAACGCATACAACTATATCGCTAAATTCAACCTTAAATAACTCGATAAATACTTAAAATAATGAAAAACCAAAATTATCACCATAATCCTCTAACGCAGATCTATCTATGAACCTAATTATAATTTCCATTTATTGAATATTGTAATTGAAAATAGGTGTAACTTTTAAACTGCTGACGATAGGAGGAAATAACTATAACCAATTGAAAGATAATGACAAATGGATCAATAATCAATAACCACCTATACGATAAATCTAATTAATAACCCGTAATTAACAGACTAAAATAACTCCTATCCCATAGCATGGGGTCAGATATCTTTCTTCCACCCGTAACTCCTACCATCATCTTTTTTTTGTCTTTGTCATTGTTCTAGAAGTTTCGATCCAAGATCGTCACGTACGCCTTTTCTTACATCCCACCCCGCAAGTATTCGACTCTGCTCAATAACATTAGTTTTCGGTAACCAAATGAAATTTAGGTCGCGCGTGCAACCCCTCGCCTATGATTGGCGCCTATATAAACCGCCGCAAATCGGACCTCAATGCCCATTATTTATCAAGCTTTTGATTACGTATAAACTTATTATTCTAAAATATTAAAATTTAATTTCTTTGTTTCGAGTCGCTAATATTTAAATTCAGAATTTATACAATTTAAAGTGAATTATTCTAAATAAAATAATTTCGATTTTGAATTCTTTTATTCAACAATACAAATAATTTAACTAATTAAATTATTTCTGTCGAATATTATTACTGTTTTAAAATATTATTTTTCATATTTAAATAAATTTCCTCAGTTTAAAAGTGTATATTCAGACAGATTGTCAATTACCCAGTATAAGTAAAACCCCTTTGCTCAGTTTTACATCAACAATTCTCAACATTCAAGAACCATAACCAATTATCAAGCCGCCTGACAACAATTTATTTCAAAACAAGGTTCAACCTACAACAATTTATTTCGAAGCGAATTTCAATCTACAATCTGGTCTCCAACGCAGCCAAATATTGTATCCTGACATTTTATTATATTGAATAAACCAACTGTAAGTTAAATCAATTGCTCATTTATCTAGTGATAAGACACATCCATTCACCTCGTATATCCTATTTTCGTATATTGACATACTCGACACTAAATAGCGAGGTCCCCGCTACCCGAGTAAATGGCTTAAGTGCTTTGACTCAAAATTAAGGGACTGAATAAAGAGTGTTCGTCATCCAGGACGTAACACATATTATAAAATTTGGTGTCAGAAGTGGGATCATTTTTCGAAATGCCCCAAGTGATCGAGTATGCCAAACGGAAATAAATATAATACGAGATCGCGTAGTAAAAATCATGACGATCACGACAAATCATTAGATAATGTTGATTGGCAAAACGTCGACCCTGGAAATTTAACGCCGGAACAACGTAAAATTTTTAACTTACCAAGTGTGAGCGCAAAAATCAGTAGAGATATTCCGTTGGATACAAATCAAACGCGTCAAATAGACGAGGAAAGACAAAAAGAATTAGAACGAGTGCGTCGCGAAGAGGATCGTATACGTGAAGAGGAACGAGTGCGTCGCGAGGAAGTGGATCGTATACGTGAAGAGGAACGGTTGCGTCGCGAGGAAGAGGATCACCGTCGACAAGCGGGAAACGCGGGATTAAATCGAGAAATTGTGAATATGAACCCCCCAGCAATTCCTGATATACAACCTGTAAACGTAATAATGTCACCATCTATTAAATATGCCGTTGAAGCAGTTCCTTATTTTACCGGAGAAAATATTCCGTTGTCGCATTTTATCGATGGTTGTAAAGAAGCTCATGCTATGGTTCCAGCAAACGAGGAACAGAACTTGGTTTTCATGTTAAGAAATAAATTACGTGGCGAAGCGCGTAGAACGATACAAGGATTAACATTTCAAACTATTAACGCCTTCTTATCTCATCTTAAAGAATTATATGAGCCACCGAAGTCACTTTATCAATTACAAGGGGAAATGGGGAGAATATTTCAACGCGATGACGAAAGTACCTTATCGTATACTAACCGAGCTCGCGAGTTAGGTAACCAAATATTGGATGTCATACAAGCTCAATTACCTGATCGTGCTGTACTTACTGAAGAGGAAAAAACAAGATACGGAAACGAATTTAAAAATTGTTTAATACGTGGACTCAAACCCGAGATCGAACAAAAAATTTCAAGAAATCGAGAGTTTCAAGACACATTATTCGAGGCAGTGGCAATTGAAAAAGAAATACGCGCTAAAGAGTTACTAAGAGGAAAAATATCATCTAAAAGAGATATAAATTATTCGAATCGGGCGTATAATTATGACATACCCAACAATCGGGAGGGGAGAAGAGTTACAGTCGTACAAGGTCAGTCAATAGTATGTCAAATTTGTAATAAAATGGGTCATAGTGCTCTAGCGTGTTATCAACTTGAGTCTAATCGTAATAAAAGTAATCAACAGCGTTTTTCATCTAATATTGATAATAATGGTAGCCGATACAACAGTAACAATAATAATAATAACAGCCGATTCCGTGGCAGTGATCAAATTAATAGTCGATTTAACAATCGTTACAGGGATAATAATCAGCCTAATTACAACCGTTATAATGATAATACTACCGATCGCCGTGATAATTCACATATTGCTTCTTACCGAAATAATGATCGGTATAATGGCAATAATGATGGTAACATGGGTAGTAGTTCTCGAAATGCTTTCAATAATCCGCCATTTTCACGGGAACCAGTAAATGGAAATATCGATGAAAAAATTTGTTATTACTGTAAATCTCCGGGACATTTCATGGCAGACTGCACAAAAAGAAGAAATTACAACCAAGCGTTCACCGATAGACCACCAGGTCCTTCCAGCGACGGAAGAGCTCGCGTTAACGAAGAGAGGTCGGGAAACTATACACCACCCCCGCGTCAGGGCGCGACACGGGAGGTCGGAAGATCAGAGCGTCCAGTATTGCAGGTAGTTGCCGAGGAAATGAAATCGGAAGAGAACACGGAGATGTTCCAGTGGCAGTAGTCAGACTTAGTCATGATTGCGAGGCCCCCACTATAAAAATAGCGGCTACAGAAATCTTGGACTCGGCTATACTTATGATTGATACTGGTTGTGAATTAAATTTAATTAAATATGGTAAAGTAAATCCAAACACCTGGATTGATCGCAGTGATATCTTAAAATTAACGGGTATCACAGCGGAATTTGTTTTTACCTTGGGAAAAATGGAAACCGAATTTTTTGGTATTCCGATTACATTCCATTTAGTTCCAAACGAGTTTCCGATAAGAAGAAACGGAATTTTGGGATCTAAATTTTTAAAAGATAATCACATAGATGTATTATATTCTCAAGGTTGTTTAAAAATTCAGGGGAATAGAATAAATTTTGAGCGTGAGGAAACTATTGTTGTACCTGCACGCACAAAATCGGGGTTTTACGTTCGAGTTGCGAATCCGGAAGTTGAAACAGGATACGTAGGAAGACTCAGGATTCAAAAAGGAATTTATTTGGGTGAAGCAGTTGTTACCAATCGATGTGGATTAGCGTATATGTACATTGTTAACTCGACTCCTAACGAAGTTGAAATAGAGATACCAGTTGTAACGTTGGAACCGTATCAAGAAATAGATTATTTTAATGCTTTTGTTAAATATGAAGAATTATTTGACGGTAGGAAAACCGTTTGTTTTAGCGGCGAGGATGCCGTTTGTGTTTCTGAAAATAATGAAAATGCCTGTGTGGCTCTGGTTAACGGCGAGGATGCCGATTATGTTTCTGAAAATGCCTGTGTGGCTCTTGTTAACGGCGAGGATGCCGTATGTGTTAAAAAGGTTAAATTAAATGTTTCTCAAGGGAATAAAAATTCCCGTTCGGTTTCTAATTGCGATAGGAAAGCTATTATTAATTCTCCACAGGATAAAAGAGTTAATGTGTCCGTATGCGACGATAAAAATGTCGAAGGTGACCGTCAAGAAAACAAAAATGTTCGTGAATTTGGAGAAAGTAATATTGAAGAAAATATAAGTGACTATAATACTGAAGGAAATAATTGTGAATTTAATGAAAATAAAAATGTTCGTAAAATTGAGGAAAATGATATTGAAGAAAATACAAGTGGTTATAATGCTGAAGAAAATAATTGTGAATTTAATGGAAATAAAAATGTCCGTAAAATTGAGGAAAATGATATTGAAGAAAATATAAATTGTCGTAATGTTGAAGAAAATAATTGTGAATTTAAAGAAAATAAAAATGTTCGTGAATTTGAAGAAAGTAATATTGAAGAAAATATAAGTGACTATAATGCTGAAGAAAATAATTGTGAATTTAAAGAAAATAAAAATGTTCGTGAATTTGAAGAAAGTAATATTGAGGAAAATATAAGTGACTATAATGCTGAAGAAAATAATTGTGAAATTAATGGAAATAAAAATGTTCGTGAAATTGAAAAAAATGATTTTGAAGGAAATACAAGTTGTCGTAATACTGAGGAAAATATTTGTGAATTTAATGAAAATAAAAATGTTTATGATGTTGAAGAAATTAATATGAAAAGAAATAAAAGTTATCGTCGTTTTAATCCCGACCCTGGGATCCAGAAAACCAATGAGAATAATTGTGAATTTAGAGGAAATAAAACTAAGTGTGGTTTTGATTTGAAGGAAAATAAAGATATTTGTCAAGAAGATGAAAGTAATTGTGATTTTTATAAAAATAATGGTGATTTTGATTATGAAAGAATTTATAGTGATAAAAATAAAATCGGTCAAGATGCCGTCGTAGCTGAAAATATGTATACGAATCAAGGGAATAGAGAAATGTCCGTTAAACAAGGGGAGATTGAGTACGATTTACAGAAAAATAAAAAAATATTTATAACCTCAGCTAACACAAAAGGTGCTGTGCGTAATTGTGAAAAGAAAATACGAAGTTTAAATAGTGCTGTATATGCTGTCAATAATTATCAAGGAAACATAAGGATATCAAATATTTCGGAGGATCAGGTGGAATACAGAAAAGAAGAATTAATCGAAGAAGGAAGTGAAGCAGATTTTAATGATAATTGGTGCAATTCTGATGATAATGGTGATCGTATCAATTTTAAAACAGATGATTTAGATTCGTATTGTGAGTATCAAGGTCGAAAGAAGTGTAAGATGAAAAATAATAATGAAATTAAAAAAGATGCCAGTCATAAGGTTGACCGTGACATCGGGGTCAACGCAAGGGGAGATAACACCAGTTCTAACGACGACTCCAAGGTAATAGATAAAACAAATAACATAGTGCATACACAACCGGAAGATAGTTGTGGTAGGCAAGTTGAAATTAAATATTCGTTAAATCAAAAAGAAGAGCGAGTGAATAAAATAATGCAGCTTTTAAGACATAGCCATATGAATGAGGAAGAAAAGGAAAGCATTATTGAACATGTTAGAGATTATTATGACAGCTACTTTTTACCTGGGGACAAGTTGGGTTGTACGAATGTACTAACACATAAAATCAGAACTGTAGATGATGTACCAGTATTCACACGACAGTATCGTTATCCACAAACTTTAAGAGGGGAAATAAATCAACAAGCTAAGGAACTAGAAGAACAAGGAATTATCGTGCCTTCAATATCACCGTATAATACTGCAGTATGGATTGTGCCAAAGAAACCGGACTCACAAGGGAACAAGAAATATAGATTGGTATTGGACTTCAGACCATTAAACGGAAAAACTATTGGTGATGCTCAACCACTGCCTTTAATAGCTGAAATTTTGGAACAATTAGGTGGAGCAATTTATTTCACCACATTAGATTTGAAATCTGGTTATCATCAAGTGGAAGTAGACCCAGCTGATCGTCATAAGACAGCCTTCTCAACTGCGTTTGGACATTTCGAATTTTCACGTATGCCATTTGGACTCAAAACTGCGCCTGCTACTTTTCAGCGAATAATGAATATTGTTTTATCGGGTTTACAAGGAGTGGAAGTATTTGTTTATTTAGATGATATTGTAATTTATGCAAGTTCATTGGAAGAACATTCGTTAAAATTAGAACGAGTAATGAAACGACTTAAGGATGCGAATTTGAAACTTCAACCGGATAAGTGCGAATTTTTACGTAGGGAGGTCATCTATTTGGGTCATATTATATCAGCTGAAGGAGTACGACCTGATCCAGCTAAGGTAACGGCAGTCAAGAATTTTCCGCGTCCACGAACTCAAAAGAATATACGTCAATTCTTGGGACTTGCAGGATACTACCGACGATTTATTCATCGTTTTTTACAAATTGCAAAACCTTTAACAAATTTATTAAAGAAGTCAATGACCTTCGAATGGGGCAAGAGTCAACAAGAAGCTTTCGAAACCTTGCGAGATAAACTGTGTGAAGAGCCAGTATTACAATACCCTGACCAATCACAACCTTTTGTGGTTACAACTGATGCTTCAGGTATTGCCGTAGCTGGAATATTAAGCCAAGGGCCTATCGGAAAAGACCGTCCAGTAGAATACACATCTCGCGTTCTAAATGATAATGAACAAAAATACAGTACTTATGAAAAGGAAGCACTAGCAATATTACATTCAGTATCTCAATTTCGCCCATATCTTTATGGACGACCTTTTAAATTAGTTACGGATCATAAACCATTGGTCTGGATGCAAACAGCAAAGGATCCAACGTCACGTTTAACCAGGTGGAGGCTAAAACTGCAAGAATATCAATTCGAAGTAATTTATAAAGCTGGAAAAACAAATGTTAATGCCGACGCATTATCCAGAAACCCGCCATCTTTACAAATTGAAGAAATTGGGGAAAGCGATAATGAAAAATTGAGTGAAGATTTAAAAGCACAGATATTAGTTATAACAAGAGCTCAGGCCGCAAGAGCCAAAGCCGAAGAAATGGAAGAACCTCAACCATCTACATCATACAGCGCTCCTGTTGCCACGAGAACACGAGGACAATCAAAACTTGTACCAAAAGAACCCAAGAAATTAAAAGAGGATTATGATTCAACAGAGGATGACGAAGAAACAGATGCTTGGGCACTTTCAAATAAAAATATGAGTGATACATTAAGATCAGAATCAAAGGGGCAACTATTTCATTGGGAAGATAATAACGATAGCAGTTCAGAAAACTTTGAGGACCTAGAGCTAGGAGACGACGATGAAGAGAATGATCCCATGTTGGACGACGACGAGGAACCACCGAATCTGAAACGAAACAGATCAGGAGCACCACGACGAGTAGTAGAAACTCGAGATCAGATATATATGCAAAAAAATAATTATCTTTACTTTTTAAATGAAAAGGGAGAACCATGTGACGAAGGCTCTCGGAGAATGCATGAAAAATCATTATTACCGCGTTTTAAGAAATTACAATCTAAAAGTATAACATTAACTCGGGTAGGAAAGCGGCATCATGTTGTAATAATATTAAATTCGCAGGAAATTGTAAGCTGGAGCTGGATACGTAAAACATTATTTAATACGTTAGATAAATTAAAATTGCGCGCTATAAGCATAGCCAAATCGCGAATAATTAACGGTAAATCATGGAATCAAGTAATAACTATACTACGAGGTTGTTTTAATGGACTTGAAACTACTTTAGTAGTTTGCTTAGGTGTAGTTGAATATGTTGATCGGAACAATCGGAAGGCTATTTTAGAAGAAGCGCATGCATCAGCAATCGGTGGACATAAAGGTGTCACAAAGACATACAATCGAGCACGTTTACGTTATTATTGGGAGGATATGAAGGGTGACATTCAGAAATTTATTCAAAATTGTTTATCATGCCAATTATCTAAATTAAAAAGAGTTAAAACGAAACAACCTATGCAAATAACTGACACTCCTGAAAATTCTTTTGATAAAGTTGCATTAGACATAGTCGGACCACTCACGAGAACTAGAAATGGTAATTTGTATATTTTAACGGTTCAGGATTTACTAACTAAATTGGTTGTTGCTATTCCTCTCAAAAAGACGACATCTGAGGATATTGCAAGGGCTTTCACTAAACGTGTTATCTGCGTATATGGGCCGCATAAATCCATATTAACGGATCAGGGAGCAAATCTTATTAGCCAACTTATGCGCGACTTCGCAAAAATATTCAGAATAAAAAGGTATCGAACTACTGCATTCCATCCACAATCTAATGGCTCATTGGAAAGGTCTCACCATTCACTGGTAGAATATTTAAAACAATTCGCAAATCAAGAGGAAGAATGGGACGAGTGGCTAGAGTTAGCTACATTTTCCTATAACACTAGTACTCATGAAGGAACACGCTATCAACCGTTTCAACTAGTATATGGGCGACCTGCTAGGTTACCATCTAGTAAATCAGAAGAGGATCAATTACCAACGTATGAGGACTTCATTGCAGAACTAACTACACGAATTCACGAAGTACAAGCTTTGGCGCGCGAAAATTTAATTGCAGCGAAGGAAAGATCAAAAAAATATTACGATCGGAAAATAAATGTAATAAATTTCCATCCAGGTGACTACGTATTCTTATTAAAAGGAAAAAAGAGTGGGAAACTACATCTCCCGTACGAAGGGCCGTATGAGATAATAGAAGTGATGCCGGATGGCAATATTAAATTAATAATCAATCGGAAGGAAAAAATAATTCATCCAAACCGATTGGCCTATTCAAATATCTTTCCACCTAAGGAAGATAGCAGTAGTAGTGATGGGGAATTGTAGTTTTAACAGTAAACGAAAACAAAGGACTCTAAAAAATTTTTCTTTATATATAAGTTTTTTTTGCTTGTTTTAAATAGTATGGGTATTGGCACCAAGCGGGAATTAAGGGAATTATAAAATTGGGAGCATCAATCAACAATTCAATTACTTGTTACAGCCAACTAAATACCAGATCAATGGAGGATACTCCAAACCATGAAGAAAAAGAATACACAAAATGCTACAACGCCATGAAAACGTTCTTGTGGGATTTCCAGAATGAGATAGCTGCAGTTAAGAGGCGAGAAAAGAGACAAACCACCATGAGCCTTAAGGATTTAGGGGACATTCCGAAAATCCTCGTTAATAGTAATTCAATCCCTATTGAGTACTTGTTCATAACCGAAATCGTTAAGGAAGGACGTTTAGAAGAAACCAAACTTATCTTGAAGACTTACGGAATGAAGTACTCTACTACGATGCTAAGTGTTTCCATCCTATTTCGACAATCTGAGATAATGCAGTATCTTTTAGATGCAGGAGCAGATCTTAATTACAGCATTGCAGGATATCATGGTTATCCAGCGCCAATTGATTGTGCCATAGTGATGTTAGACTTAGATTTGGTAAGGAAATTAATTGCAAAAGGAGCCGAAGTAGACACGAGTTCCCTTTTGGACTACTACGACACTCGACCAATAAAACCACTGACTACCAGTGAAGAAGTCAGACGAAAGGTAGTATTACTTATCCGACAGACTGGATATGATATCAACGCTAGGAGTGACCAAGGACAGACCCTGCTTATAAAATGGGTTATGGAAGGCCGCTGTATAGATGTAGTAATTAGAAAAGGAGCTAACCCGAACATCGCTGACCTGGAAGGAAGAACGCCCTTACACTACGCTGCAGAAGGACAAGACTTGAGGTTGATTCGCAGTCTACTCGAACATGGAGCATATATTGGAAGTCGCGATAAATCTGGACGAACTGTTCTTCATGCATTACTGCAAGGTTTAACGATTCAGCAACGTCGGGAGCGAAGGGAATGGGAAAAAGGGCTTCTTTATCAACAAATCCAGATATTTAAAATTCTTGTTAGAGCTGGAGTAGATATAGATGCAAAAGCTTTCAGTCAACAAATAACTGTCCTGCACATGGCCGCTCATCAAGGGCTCTATTATATTCTTAGGGAAATAATAGACCATGGTGCTGATATAAACGCGAGGACCACAACTCATCTAACGGTATGGGACCTTGCTACTCAAGAAGGAGTATTACCGTTAGAATATACGCATAAGGAAAAACCGAAAGGCAACGGGAATCCGAATACTAGGAGAACCTACTCCTCTACCAGTAGCGAAGAAATGGACCGAAGTCGTGAAGCAACAATCTACGTAGTACTCGATAGATTATATAAACTACGGGCAGCGGGTATACGTCTCATACCAGAATTAGAGCAGGAAATATCTCCAAGTTATGACCTATTTCGAAGTTGGGATCCTAAAACAGGCAGTTATACTAGGAGTTACGATAAGGAGGTAGTAAGGTTGAAGGAAACTAAATATGAAGGTAACATAACGTTGTACGATCTACTCGCTAAACCTAAATCAGAGCTGATGAAAGAAGAAGCTCTAATCAATAAATTTATAAAAGAGTTTGATAAAAAGAATTCCAGTGACCCTTACTTGATAACAATAATGAGCCGGCTAATTAAAATAGATAAGGAAATTAAAACAAAACGTTTGAGGAAATCCCATTTGTTTTTGTACGACTATTTTTCCACGGAACTAGACACGTTAAGTATCTACACAATAATGACTTATCTAAACTATCATGACCTAATGCAATTAAACCAAGAGCGGGAGTAAGGTCTGAAAAAAAAACACAACAAAGAGAGAGAAGGAGTAATAATAATAAGTAATGGTAATGATAATAATTAATAACAATAATAATAACACATACATATATACTTAGTACGATAAAATAATAATAGGAACCTACCCCACTATCACGACCTATTTGGTAAAAATTTCTTTTAATAGACAAACGACGAAGAGCTCGTACCACGGTGTCAATAATCAACCCGATCGTGAACCAAACCATGAGTTTAGATCAAGAAGTGCTAAGGGCTCTGTTGATAGCTAGTTATTCAAATTCATCGCCCACACCACGGCACCCTCATTACAGTGCGGAACCAATTCGTTCAGCTAGTTTCCAAGGATGGCCAGCAACCAAAATGAACCCTGATGATTTGGTCAAGAGTGGATTCTTCTATATCGGCAAAAAGGACATAGTAAAATGCTTCCACTGTGGTCTAATCATGAATAACTTTAAATTTGTTATCAGACCAGAAGAATACCATCAACGATTTCAACCGAACTGCTACTTCTTAAATACATTCGTCCTCTCAAGACTCAATTATAGTCAATACCTAATAGGGACCCTGTTAATCGTCGTTATCTTCGTCTCGATAATAAAATCCTTCGAATAGAAACAAGGGAGAAATTTTTCACCTCCAAATTTTTTTTTGATACAGGAAAGAATTATAATAAATTTTTTTTTACAATAATGTGTATGCTACTTATAAACAGTATGAAACCAATCGCAAATCCCTTGTTGTAGACATCACCACGAAATGGAAACTATCATATGGATCACAATCATCGTCACCAGTTATGTATTTTGCGTAACCAGCACTAACACAATTACACTCAACCCCATCGACGCCAGAACCGGTCTGTACTACGAACCAATAGGAGAATTACGCTTTACTCCAGGGAAATGGAAACTAGTAACCCGAATCAACATCAGCGCCATTCAAGCTTATCGACCATCCGTAGAGAATTTAGGGATCGAACAATTCTACAAAAGCTGCCAGGACACCATAGAACTGGGAGACTGTCAGAGGTACATAAGATTGGACGACTATCGACTAATTACAAAACAAATCGACGATCAAATCGAGATATTACAACAAATGTTGGGGATTGAATCAATGGACCTAGATAAAATTGTAATTGATTCCACGGATAGAAGGGAAATCCTTTACCATTATACGCAAGGGTTTATGGAATTAGAAAAGACTCCTTCATTAACCGCAAGGAACATAGGAAACCATACGCAACTAACTCATTCGGATTTGTGGATAACCCAACGCAAGGTACTCGCAACAATCAACTCTCAATATAAATATCGAGAACCCATGAAGAATTTCACAACTCCTACATCACCATTCAATATGACTTACTTGGTGTATTTAGAACATTTGAATACCTGGGATAACCTGACACGGTATGGATTTGAAAGTTATTTATCATATGTAAGGATGGTGGTCAGAATAGTGGACCTAGCACTCCTGGGCGAACTACCACCCGCATTGATGGGATTTAAAACGTTACGAAAATTAGCATGGGAATTTACTAATAATAATAATGATTACCTAGTGCCCATCAAAACGCGAGAAATACTTTCGGGAGAAGTATACCAGATTGCTAAGTTAACTCACGAAATGTTCTATAATCAACTTATTTTAATATTACACGTTCCACTGGTGCAACGAGATATATACAGTTTATACAGAATACACTCATACCCGGTAAATCAAGTCATTGGAAACGTCTCCAGACTCGCTGCATACATTAAGCCAAGCAAGGAATATTTATCAATTTCACCCAGTAAAAGGTTGTACTCCTTAATCGATAAAGAAACTATAACCCAATGCAAGACTTTGGGGATCCTCCATATTTGTTCTCCAACCCACATCTTGTATGACCTCGATCACCAACCTACTTGTGAATCTAACCTATTCTATTTTAGGTCAGCATTATTTCGAAATTGTGAAATAAGATTACGTAAAAATATTATCTCACTCTGGCATCCTTTAGAAAATATGAAGGGATGGCTATACTCGCTTCCCGATCACCAGCTACTTCAAGTAAGTTGGGGAAACAAATCCGAAGAATCAGCGGAACAATTCGGGACTGGAATCCTAACCTTACAAACGGGATATGTAGCTCCCGTCACCACCCAGTTAATTGGACAACAGCATACAGGATCTTTATATATAACTCAATCATACTCACCCGCAGCTCTGAACATCACTCAGATCTTTCCAAACATCTTAAACTATAAACCATTATATAAGGATGTAATAAATTTCTCTCGATTATCGGATCCCGTTAGCAGCGTCGGCGACTACGACTATACTTTAGCCGAAATTAAACAAGAACTCTTGGTACATCCCCACGACCAGGTTTCTCCTAAACACGATTACAACTTGTATGGAATATTAATAACTATAAGCATCCTCATAGGCTATCTCGTTATTCTTACCTATAAATTAACCTCTTGTCGTAAAAAAATAGTGACCCCAAACGTCCGAGCAACCTATCAAGAGTGCGATCAAGAATTACAAGGAAGAATTGGGCATATGCGGCTTGTTGACGATATGACCATAATATTTTAAAAAAAAAAAAAAAAAAAAAAAAAAGGGGGGGGGGGAGCAAAAAAATATATATATTTCTCACTACATTTTACGTACACTTATAAAATATCCCTATTTTAATCATTTAAGCCAGCATTGAAGAACAAAGGCAAGGATGACTAATCATCCCTCTACTATTTACAGCCAAACCAGACTCAACATAGTAATAGAGTATCTAAGACTCCTTTATAGCTATCCAACCGAAGAATGGGCGCCGAGGTACCCCGAGTTTAGAGCAGAGAAGGACCGATTAGAGAGCTTCGCCGGATGGCCACATAACACCGTAACTCCAGCTTCATTAGCCGCCGCAGGATTTTTTAATGCTGTCCGAGGAGACGAAGTAATTTGTTTTTTCTGTGGAGTCATCCTGCAAGGATGGGGAGAAAATGACGACCCTATGCACGACCACCGACGTTGGCGACCTACATGTCGTTTCGCTCAAAATTTACCCAGCGGAAACATACCATTGAGACATCCCGATGAGAATCGTTTGACCGAAATCCGACTCATGTCAGGTAACACCACCGTTCATTTTCATGACGTGGCCGGTCGCAATTCAATTGAAGCGTCTGCTTCATTATACCATATTAGAGAACCAAGGAAGTTGGTCCATACTAATTTCACTAATTACGAAACTAGATTAAAAAGTTTTGTAAATTGGCCGGAAACAAATTCACAAACTAAAGAGGAGTTAGCTGAAGCAGGATTCTTTTATTTGGGCAGCGGAGATAGGACTACGTGTCATCATTGCGGCGTAGGACTTATGGACTGGATTTATGGTAACGATCCTTGGGTCGAGCACGCAAGATGGTCTCGAAAGTGTTATTACGTATGGTGTATCAAGGGACCCCTATTTATCGACCAAATTTGGCGGAACTCAAGTCAAGATCCACCTTCTGGAGAAAAAACTGTCACGGTATTGGAGCCCGAGGACGAACCTCTGAAATCCATGGATGATTTAACAATTTGTGATAATTCTCCCACTGCTAAAGCCCCTCCAGAAAATCCAACATTCACATGCAAAATTTGTTATAACGAAGAATTGGCGATGGTTGCCCTTCCTTGTGGACACATGTTCTCCTGCAATATCTGCGCGCCTAACTTTACCACATGTGCAATCTGTCGTGGTCCAATCACTCTTGTCGTTCGCGCCATAATTTCATAAATACACTATAATTATCACCGCATCCTTACCACCCCTAGTAAAATATCTGCACTTTTATAAGTAGATTAGTTATTAAAACTACATGATACACAGATTAGTGTAACTCTCATTACAGAATCGAGAAATGGCCAGAGCATTCCGAAAAAGCATGATATGGGATCACCCTCAAAACAATATAATCATAATAGACGTACAAGGGTTTGAAGACGATAATGGACGATTAGTCCCTAAGGAAATAGCATCAGTGGATTTAGGTCATGCCTATGAAGATCATTGGGTAGTTGACCATCCGTGTTCTCTGTACTGTTTAAAACCACAAACTCGACGTAGAGCAGAAATAGGTACGACATCCCACGGTATCCCTTGGGAAACGTCAGGGCTGGAACTTGAATTCAGCTATCGAAAGATACACCAGATGGTTCGGACAGCAACCCGTGTATATGGGTTTGGAAGAGAAGCCACCAGATTTCTCAGTGACATAACCGGCTATCAAATCCATGATCTCTCACTATACATGCCTACCATCACGTTACTACCAGAAGTGGAGGAATATTGTTTTTTTCATGGGAAGGAAACCACAGGGAGATACATTTGTGCCAGGAACAATGTTTATCGAGCCAAACGCTGGTTTTTAAACGAATCACCTAGTTTCGCATCTACTGACTACGATTTACCCCGACCATTACAGCCAGAACCCTTGTATATGGCCATGAGTCCAACAAAGGATACAAATCGAACTCATGGAGCCTTCTCTCTTCCCTGTTTGTTAGATGAGACTCCTGAGGAAACACCAAGTGAAACCGATGACGTTAAGGAAAACGAAACCACACCATTGATTTTCAGACCTGAACCTACCTGTCCACGGCCATGTACGTCAGCCCCATGTACACCTAAGATGGGACGAGATGTCAGTCTTAAAACCCGACGAAACAAAAGCTTAAGAGGATGGAAGTATATGTTTACTCTAACGCTAATACCGATGATTACAGCAGTTCAAGGGCTAACTGGGTACGATTGTGGGGCACCAAGTTTAAATGTCACCACTCTCTCATTGCTAAATGTCGGTGAGTGTAATATCCCTGAACCCAAACTAAATACAACCCAATTACGCGTCCAACTGTTACAATTGAACGAGTATACGCAAACCAAGGTCATACAGTGTAAAATTAACATTAAACGCACCGTAACCTATTGCGGAGCTTATAGCCATAACTCGGTAGTCAAGGGTGCCGAGAACACATATATTCAAACAATGGGAGCTGATGAATGTAATAGTATCCATAATACCGGGATAGTCCACCTTGGAGTTAATACTAAAGTAACCGGACTTCAGTCTAATTCCTCATCGTTTCATAGTGTGACTCTAGCCGGGGAAATAAGCATAAATGGAGCGTGCGACGGCGTAACTTACTCCGATCCCTACGGTACTTGGAATGATGTGGTAGTTCAAGGGTATGCAATTGTGGAGCTAAGAGACTATTACGCTCAAGTAGATTTGGAGAGGAATTTGATTATGCTGCGATCAGGAGTCACCTGTCCCTTAGCGGAGGGAAGCTGTATAGACATTGAAGCCGGGAATACCTTCTGGTCCCCATTACCTACAGACGGATGCATCGGTAACCGATATGAAGTTCTATATGATGGGCCTGCCACCAAGATAATAGATGACGGAAAAAAAAGTAAGGAAACTATGTATACCGTGGTCAGTAGAGAAGTCACCTTCGCCTTCATACGAAGGGGGCGACAGATGTTGTGCGGGTACCAACTTACTCGTACTGAACACCCGCAACTATTTATTATTGAACATTCAGATGTTAATGCGCATCCCAGGAACAAAGCCTCAATTAACACAAAAAACGCGGATCTCATGGCTTATATAAATTCCAAATTTGTATATGTGGAACGACACATTCGTACCCAGGTAGAACAACTATATCGGGATATCTTGCGACAAAAATGCGACTTGGAGGTGCAAGTTCTAAAAAACTCCTTAATGCATGCCACTCAAACCCCTGACGAATTTGCGTATCATCTTATGAAGGGTCCAGGGTATATGGCCGTCGTCGCTGGAGAAGTGATACATTTAATTAAATGTGTTCCAGTCAGCGTGCGTATCAGGGCCACAAACGAGTGTTATCAACATATACCTGTTTCTAAGAATAACGAGACAAATTTGTTCCTAACTCCTCGAACACATATATTGCTAAATTACGGAACCCAAATTGATTGTAATTCTATCTTACCTACTATGTATCGACTAGCAGATTCATGGTATACCCTTACACCTAAACTGACCGCGACCACAGCACCAGAAAATTTGAAACCCTCAACGAAAACCACGTGGACGTATATGAACCCGGGTGCGTTAGCCACTAGTGGAATTTACAGCTACGAAGATCTTAAGAATCTACGATCTACTATCATGTTCCCTGCCGAACGCCCAACAGTGCTGAATACCTTAGCTCGAACACTAACTGGACAAACTGCGCTGCATAGAGGGACTCGATTTATGAACTTATTAGATGAAGAAGCCCTACAGAAGATTGCTGAATCTGCCTGGGCACGGATATGGGGATCATTCCTAGCATTCGGAACTGCTAGCGCAGGACTCATCGGCATACTGTTGCTCCTTCGTTTTATTAAATTAGCCGTCGACACCGTAATTCATGGTTATGCATTACATTCTATTTATGGATGGTCAATCCATTTGTTAGGGGCAGTATGGGGCTCAATTACCCATCTCTTAATATATCTTGGGACCAATAAGGAAAAACCTGTGGAAGAAATAGAATTACAACCATCAAATCACACCCCTAATGCTCCAGGGAATCCCGGAGCCCCTGAAGAACCAGAACAACCACAACTCACCCAGACTCATTATACCTATCTTCGACAAGCCGCTCATGAAATCCATGTTTAATTGTTTTAGATGGACTCACCCAATCCTAACCCAAACCCAAATCAACCTACAGAAGACTCAGGAGTAAGTTCGGAGGAAGAATTGTCTCAATATATATACAACATTTAGAAGCCCAAGTCATAACCGGATTACAAGGGAAGGTCTGCTCATCACCACGATTGGAGCCCTCCACCAAGCCAGAGCATTTCCCCGCCACCACATCCACTGAAGTAAATGGTGTTCAAGAGGGATTCGTAAAGATAAATGAATTCATGTCCGCAGAGGAAACTGAATTAGCCCTAAATGCATTGACGACGAAGGGTGAAATGACCCACAGGAATCAAATGGAAGAAAATGAATGCATACCATCTTGTTCTACATTCAAGGGGGAATCTAACCAAAATGAACACGGAACCCAGAAGCTTGCCTCTTGGTCCGGAGTTCTGCCCGAAGACGAGTTATTATCCCTATTAGCAACGGAGCCCGCATCCCGGAAGTCTCGGTCAGAACACGAAAGAATGGATTGTTTCGGATCTTATACTATGGGATTCCCATTTGTAAAATTCTATCCAGAAGAATCGTCAAAAATAATAGAACCACTAAGTCCTATCAATAAACGGCCCAGGTGTTCATCTCCTAATGCTTTAACGATAACTCCAGAATTGCAACCTTATATCGATGCTCTATTAAGTGTCGTCGAAATTCTCAAAGGATCCCCGAAAATGGATAAAAAATTGGCAAATCTGCGAATGGCCGCAATTGAGCTCACTCAGCGTAACCATACACGGGTGACTTCCTTTAAGGCTAGTCTCGAGCGGCGTATGTGGAACCCTTTAGGCCAACTAACATGCAAGGCCGGGGTACTTTGGACAAGCCCTCACGGAAGAATCTGTTCCAAATGTAAGGACATCAGTGGCAATATTGGGGTCCCAAATCGATCGACTCTAATGCCAATGGTCTCACACATGCTTACACCAAGTTCCTTTTTAACTGACTATGTCTGCGGTAAATGTTACCAACCCATTCACATTATTAGGGACGCAAGTACTTGTCCAGAGTGCATGATGATATTCTGGGCAAATAGGGGATTTTTATGTCGAGGAGGTTCGGTGGATGTGTTAGCTCATCAACGTTCCTATATTATCGACTGGAGTATGTAAATAAAGCACTTAATTACAGACTATGGACATCGAGGGGGAATTACAAACAGGTCATGCACAGTTTTTCCAAGAGATAACTCACTACTTGCAACCTAGAATTGATCCAGCCATGGGCATCGAACCAGATTACACCGGAATAACTATTAGTGTACAGGGCATACCCATAACTATTTCCTTTCCCTCTAGTGAAACCATAATATCAACTTACACTCGAGCAGAGGAAATACACCAGGAAGCTCAAAGGATTTACGATTATATTATGGTAACTTTTCGCAATCAAAAATCAGAAGCTGAAATAGCAGAAAAAATGGTCAAGGATATACAACTTCCTTCAATTACTACGTCCGAGTATACTTATTATTGCATGATAACCCAAATGGCCATACAGGAACGAGGGTCAACAATCAGTGTAGAGAGATTTATGACTTTGAGGATCGCTGTTTTATGGTACTTACACCAGCTCCTTGTCGCCCTTTTTAAATTCGAGTTTATTATCGAACTACGACGATTTAACGTCAACCCACTCCGCGCTTTATACGCAAGGGAAGCTACAGGACATTATTATTTAGCAGCCACAACCGACCCTTTTACCTTGGACCGTCACTTCAAGGCACTCCGTCGAGAACGCCAACTAGTCTACCAGTTATTCTCAACTCAAAGACCAGGGAACCTAATTTCGCTCATGTGCGACTACTTAGAGGGTGAAATAAATAACGATGATAGTCGGAAACACTTAAGGAAAGGGTTACTCAGAGCAATGAATTTTCGCTACAATCACCTCTTGACGGAATGTATCATGGCCACGGACCAATTATCTGACGAGGAAGAAACTCAACTCTAGAAAAAAAACCCACAATCAAGTGGAGGGACGATTCACCACCTTGTAAACTTCATAAAAGACACATTTTCTAAATTAATTAAGTATTTTCATTCTTTCATATTTTTTTTTTTTTTTCTTCTATATTCTCATTACAAAATAAAAAGGGGGGGGGGTAGGAAACATAAATGTACTCTCAGGCTCTCACACGGAACGATTTCGGATATATATAAAAATGATATACTACAATTTATACATTATCTAAGCATAATTGAATTAAAATATCGACAAAAAAAAAAAAAAAAAAAATCTGGGCATCGGTTGACCCTGCGGGCCAGCCCCAAAACTTCCCGCTGTTTTCGAGCTCAAGGAGCTCAAAAACATCGTTGTAAATACATTTTCGAGCTCTTCGAGCTCGAAAATACTTTTGCATGCCATTATTTTCGAAAAAAACAGTTTTTAGCATTTCTTTCTCCCGCGATAACTCTCAAACGAATTATCCGATTTTGATGTTTAAGGTGGCAATCGACGCATTTTAATAAATTCTAAAGCTGATTAGATTTTTGGATTGTGTGGTTGAGTTGTTTTGAAGATATTCGCAAAAAACTGTTTTTTATCATTTCTTTCTCCAACGATAACTCTCGAACGAATTATTCGATTAAGATGTTTGAGGTGGCAATCGACGCGTTTCATTGAGTTCTAGAGCTGATTAGATTTTGAAGTCGATCGTATAAGTCGTTTTCAAGAAATCAATAAAAAACTAAAAAAAAAAAATTTTTTTTTTTCGTAATTGGCCAATATCTTCGAGTCTACTTGGTCAAATGATCTGAAATGTTCAGAAAAGTTGATGGCCAAAAAACTCTTTCGATTGCCGCCTTAACCATCCAAATCGGTTTATTAGTTAAAAAGTTATAAAGAGTTTACATACATACATACACACACACACACACACACACACACACACACACACACACACACACACACACACACACACACACACACACACACACACACACATACATACAGACACTCGGACATCATTCTAAAAATAGTCAGAATAGCTTCCTAGGACCTCAAAACGTCGACATCTGATGAAAACTCGATTTTTGAAAATCGGGGTGAAAACAATAACTTCCCGAAATTTTTGAAAATCATTGATTTTCTAAGCGGGAAGTTAAAAAGGGGAAAAAAAATATATATAAGAAGGAAAAACAAAACAAAAAAAAACATTTTTATAAAAAACGTTAAGAAGAACGATATATACGTATAATAAAAATATATTTGGATTCTAAGATATAAGTCATATACGTATTAACTGTGATTTGTATATCACTAAAAATAATCTGTACATGCATTTAATTACTTACAAAAATAAATGTACCCTCAGGCTCTCACACGGAACGATTTCGGATATATAAATGATATATTACAACTTATACATTATATAAATATAATTGACTTAAAATAGCGATGCAAAAAAAAAAAAAAAAAAAAAAAAAAAAACATTTTTATAAAAATACGGTAATAATAATGATATATACACATATATCTTAATTTTATATATAAACTTACATACTTACTAACAACGATTTTTTTTACTATCTATACTAATGATAACATGTATACTCATTAATTATTCACTATAGATTATAAATTGATGTGTAATCTTTAATATTGGAATAAAATAATAATCAGCAATCTCAGGCATTTGGACCCTTCTTATTGACCCAAGCGATAACATAAGGAAGGAGAGAAAACGATGTATAACCCATCTTCATTTCAATAATTTAGAAAAAGAGCACGACCTATCTTAAAATCTTAAAATAAAGGATAAAAATCAAATAGTAATAAATTGGCAATTACCATAATAGAAGTAATCAACAAATATTGGCATTATGTTTTTTTTTATTTATCAACTCCATATAGGAGGTATACCATGGATAAAAGATACAAAATTTAGTAAGGTTCATACATTCGGTATTTGAAGACGTAATCTGTTAAACGCAGAACGACCCGAGCTGGAGCATTGAACTCGTCCAGCCAATCTAATAATTTAGACCGTTTCATATTGGACAAACGCTGAAACAATAGAAAGGAGAGAAAAACTAAGTAAAGAAATCAACAATCGAGATAGGTACCTCAATAATAACTACCATAAAATCATGATATCATACCTCCAGTAAGGATGAGGAAACCGGAACCTTCCACAATTCGTCATTAGGTATTTTCCCCAACCACGACTCGACCGTAGGTTGACTTCCATCCAGTAATAACATTAGCGGATCCAGCCACAAACGATCTGTCGATGTACCTTCTTTGTTCCGATAAGCTACTGCCATAGGGATAGACAGTAAGTCATATTGATCACGAAGATGTGGTCGATGATACCACTCATGGACTCGAAAAATGAAGGTATTCAAACAGGCCACATCCAACACTACCGGAATAGGACTTGATAAGTCATAAGAACGCCTTGATGATACTTCGGGCGAATCAGACTCCTGTTTAGCAGCGCGAAGTTGGTAAGGAGACTCCAGCATGGGGCTCGATTGATCCTCCAACGAGTTCTCCATATCCACATCAACAGAAGTTGGTTGATTACTTCCAGTTGCCTTGATAGAACCCGATGGAATGGGCTCAGAATAACGGATCCGTCCAAATAAAACACCCGACGGATTAGGAACCATAGTCTGGCGCGATGGCAAGAAAGGACGAAGGATGTCGTCCGTAGCCGCCTGTACACCATAGAATTGACAACTATCACTGTCTTCTGTTTCCCTCAACCTCGTGAAGTCCGGATCACGATCAAATTTCACGTAGCCTCCCATAATACACTGTTCAAAACTAAAATTTCTTTCTTACTGATGTCACTAGATCTATACAGCACTTTATATACTATTCGGTCCACCATAGAAGGAAGTAAACAACAAATGGGGAGATAACAACATCGCAGCCATAGCTTACAGAGGATGATAGTTTTCCACTACCATCACAAGGGTCAAAAGGTGCCCCTACCATACTACATATATTTATGTATGGTTACCATACTATAAAATATAACTAATATTGTACAGTTGGATACCAGATTGACAAACTAATTCGCGTCGCGATCATTTGACCCCGACGCTCATTTCTACGTAGGGAGGTATGTTACGGCGTAACATGCGAAAATACGGAAATATTTCATAATTAAATAAACAAAATTTATTTTTTTATAAAAACTAAAACTAAACATATCAAGGTCAGATGAGTAGTCAGAACTTGTTGATGTAAACAAAGAATACTATAAATTTCCCTTTTTATTACTTATGAAGAGATAATACACTAACTAATAAATTGAGCAATCAATTAAACTATGATAAGCTCCCTAATACTTGCAACCTAAACAGTACCATATTTCAATAATGCCACGCGAGGCTCCTCCGTTTTTTCTTAGAAGGCCAAGTGTCACCACCCTGATAACCTTTATATCTATGCGTCGTTGACTTTACATTTAATTCACCTAAACCCTCTGCAGTCTTTCTATTATCTTCTAATCCAAATAAATATTGAATTTTATTTAAATATTAAATAAATATTAACCAACTAAAACGCAATATCCCAACGTACCAATACGAAAACAAGATAACAACTCACCAACTAGCTACGCAGCATCGGACAACCATAACATACCATGATAATGAATTAAATAATAATTCCTTAACCTCTAACAAAGAATAATCAATTTCATAACCACCTAGCTATAATAACAGGAGTAAAATTATAATCAATCGGTAAATAAGGGAAGGTAGAATTCACGTTTAGATAAAAATCTATATACTAACTAACTAACCATCAGAGGCCGATCAAGAAACCTAACTCTTTCGCTTCACCCTTGTCTCACTAACACATACGTGAGCGCGTAACTTCTACCTTTAATAACTCACATAATAAATAAAATAATGATTAACCAAAGTTCTCACGACAATCCACTAGCGTCCCTTTACCGACGAGATTAATAATAATTGCAAATTATTATATATTTAAACCCAAAAACAGGCATAACTTCGAAACCACTAACGCTAGGGAAAAATAATCATAACCCATCGATAGATAGGAAAAATAGATTATTAACTATTAAACTCTCAAATCTTAACCTTAACGGATAATGCGTAATTAACCATTTAAAATAAGCCCATCTGAAAGCATGAGATTGCCTCTTTTTTTTCCATTGGTAGAATTAATACGGCCTGCCTTCTCGCGCTCCCAAGGTTCTTCTTGTGACATACCGTGTGACGTATCGCCTGACGTATTTTGTCACTTCTCTCTCTAACACATACAATTATATCGATAATTTGTAGGTTAAATAACTCGATAACTAATTAAAATATCGACTAACTAAACATCTCACAATAATCCAGAAAAATAACTTATCTAATTGAACCAATAATAATTCCAAATTATTTAATAATTACCCCGCAATAATTACAAATAAGTATAACATTGCAGCCAATAACAGTAAACGAGAATGACTACAATCAATTGAAAGCTAATAACGAAAGAATTAATAATCAATAATCATCTATACCTTAATCTTCATTAGTATTCGGTAATTAACCATTTAACATAGGGCTCACCTAATAACATTGAGCTGGATCTAGAAGCTTCGTTCTAAGGCGTGGCGCATGACTCATATGATCACTTCTTTCTCTAACGCATACAACTATATCGCTAAATTCAACCTTAAATAACTCGATAAATACTTAAAATAATGAAAAACCAAAATTATCACCATAATCCTCTAACGCAGATCTATCTATGAACCTAATTATAATTTCCATTTATTGAATATTGTAATTGAAAATAGGTGTAACTTTTAAACTGCTGACGATAGGAGGAAATAACTATAACCAATTGAAAGATAATGACAAATGGATCAATAATCAATAACCACCTATACGATAAATCTAATTAATAACCCGTAATTAACAGACTAAAATAACTCCTATCCCATAGCATGGGGTCAGATATCTTTCTTCCACCCGTAACTCCTACCATCATCTTTTTTTTGTCTTTGTCATTGTTCTAGAAGTTTCGATCCAAGATCGTCACGTACGCCTTTTCTTACATCCCACCCCGCAAGTATTCGACTCTGCTCAATAACATTAGTTTTCGGTAACCAAATGAAATTTAGGTCGCGCGTGCAACCCCTCGCCTATGATTGGCGCCTATATAAACCGCCGCAAATCGGACCTCAATGCCCATTATTTATCAAGCTTTTGATTACGTATAAACTTATTATTCTAAAATATTAAAATTTAATTTCTTTGTTTCGAGTCGCTAATATTTAAATTCAGAATTTATACAATTTAAAGTGAATTATTCTAAATAAAATAATTTCGATTTTGAATTCTTTTATTCAACAATACAAATAATTTAACTAATTAAATTATTTCTGTCGAATATTATTACTGTTTTAAAATATTATTTTTCATATTTAAATAAATTTCCTCAGTTTAAAAGTGTATATTCAGACAGATTGTCAATTACCCAGTATAAGTAAAACCCCTTTGCTCAGTTTTACATCAACAATTCTCAACATTCAAGAACCATAACCAATTATCAAGCCGCCTGACAACAATTTATTTCAAAACAAGGTTCAACCTACAACAATTTATTTCGAAGCGAATTTCAATCTACAATCTGGTCTCCAACGCAGCCAAATATTGTATCCTGACTAGGGTGGGTCAAAAAAATCGAATAATTTATTTTTGACTTTATACTCTGAAAAATAGGTTCGTAGACACCTAAAAAGAATTCTGTCCAAGTATGAGCTCTTAATTATAACGGGAAGGTCCTCCGCTTTGCGGGTTTCTATTTTTTTCGAATAATCAGATAAAAAAATTTATATCTCGCTTCCAACTGCTTGGAAAAATATTCCGTGACGTAGACTTTGTAAGAAATTGAATGCTCCACAAAAAAGGTCTCTTATGATTTTTTCAAAAACCCAACCGATTAAAAGATATTCATAGTTGAAGTTTGGCTATTTTAAGGAAAATATTCGTTTTTATTATGAATTTTATAAGTCGATAAAAAAATTTTTTCGAATTGCGGAACTCATGATTTTGTAGGAAATTTACTGCTCTACAAAAATGGTCTCTTATGATATTTCGATTAAGTGAAGCCGTTACGAGATATCCATCGTCAAACATTAATGAACATCAATATTTCCAGTTTTTGATCAATAATTCGATAAATTTCAATTTAAATTATTAGTTTCAGGAAAATTTACATAAATTTGAGTTTCGATAGATGAAAAATGTTATAAACAATGTTTTTAATATTGTTTTCAGTCTTGAGCTTGTTTGATTGCATTAAAACAAGAAATTAGAGCATTTTTTTCGACGTATAGCCAATGATTACGATAAAAAACGAAGAACAATTCCAGTACTTATTGCAAGATGTCAAAGAACATCAAAAAACATACCCAAATTGTAATAAAGGAAATTATTTATAGTAATAGCGTACTGTTATGTTAAAAATATTGACAATTATATTGCAATTGATAATTCAATGAAAAAATTCATCTATAAAAAAGTTAAATACTGGTTGTTTTTCACTCGATTCAATACTTTTCATATTAAATTTGACAAAGAAATGTGTCATTCACTTTAAATTGAACTAATCATTGGTTATATGTCGAAAAAAATGCTCTAATTTCTTGTTTTAATGCAATCAAACAAGCTCAAGACTGAAAACAATATTAAAAACATTGTTTATAACATTTTTCATCCATCGAAACTCAAATTTATGTAAATTTTCCTGAAACTAATAATTTAAATTGAAATTTATCGAATTATTGATCAAAAACTGGAAATATTGATGTTCATTAATGTTTGACGATGGATATCTCGTAACGGCTTCACTTAATCGAAATATCATAAGAGACCATTTTTGTAGAGCAGTAAATTTCCTACAAAATCATGAGTTCCGCAATTCGAAAAAATTTTTTTCATCGACTTATAAAATTCATAATAAAAACGAATATTTTCCTTAAAATAGCCAAACTTCAACTATGAATATCTTTTAATCAGTTGGGTTTTTGAAAAAATCATAAGAGACCTTTTTTGTAGAGCATTCAATTTCTTACAAAGTCTATGTCACGGAATATTTTTCCAAGCAGTTGGAAGCGAGATATAAATTTTTTTATCTGATTATTCGAAAAAAATAGAAACCCGCAAAGCGGAGGACCTTCCCGTTATAATTAATAGCTCATACTTGGACAGAATTCTTTTAAGGTGTCTACGAACCTATTTTTCAGAGTATAAAGTCAAAAATAAATTATTCGATTTTTTTGACCCACCCTAATCCTGACATTTTATTATATTGAATAAACCAACTGTAAGTTAAATCAATTGCTCATTTATCTAGTGATAAGACACATCCATTCACCTCGTATATCCTATTTTCGTATATTGACATACTCGACACTAAATAGCGAGGTCCCCGCTACCCGAGTAAATGGCTTAAGTGCTTTGACTCAAAATTAAGGGACTGAATAAAGAGTGTTCGTCATCCAGGACGTAACACAATCCTGTTGACACCATCGCCAGCGCTGGAGAAAATGTTCAGTTACGAGCCTAATTAATTTTAATAATGACACATACAACTTCTCTCTTTTTACCGTGTCAAGACGCCATGAGAACCCGCTACAGGCTGGCCGATCAGATAATTTGTCTTATATTAGCCGGCCACTCATAAAATTTGCCTTATGACGAGGGCTCGGCACCCAGTGAGGAAAATTCGTTATTAACTACTTCCTGTTAGCGCACTTTTAAGCCAATAGGAATATTCGTCTTATGCAGCGAGATTGTCACGACACCACCGAGCGATCACGATGACTCAACGACGCTCTCTTCATCATTTTTCTTCTACAACGTGCCTTGTAACTTACAACCTCGTGTACTAAAGCCACTTTGCTAATTATAAATAAATTCTTGTGTGATATTATTCTAAACAAGTACGCTAAATCATTCTCAATATTCAGTCAATATATTAAGTCTGCTATTTATTAAAAATAAATCGATTGTTATTCGCGTGTAATTAATTACTAAATTAATTACTGTTAAACCAACCGCTATCGACTACTTGTCGAATTTATATGTGATTCCTTTACAGTTTGCATTCGCTATCGCGTATCTTCTAAGCCGCATTCGCTATAACTCTTAAGTTTCTAGTTTAAGTGTAAATAAATATCTAAATTATTTATTGTTAAATTTTGTATAATTTTCAATTGTTTAAGAATCTTCACGCATAAGCCAGATCCTCCAGATTTATTCGCTCATTTTACACTGAGTACAATTTGAATTTTATGTTACAGAAAATTTTATCTAATGATTTATTTAGTTGCAAGACTTGTACGCTTAATATTTTAAATTGAATAAATGTATTCGAAATACAGAATAACTTATTTCAAACGGATCAGATGACTAATATTTCTTTTAACTTCCATTCGTCTGTATTACTTTTTAATACCGGTGTATTAGGCTTCACCCCGTCTTGATTTGGATATTAATTAATTATTCAGTCACTATTATTTATCTACTTATTTCGTTTATCTCTCAACTTATGACTTCAAAATTAAACTTGAGACGCCAAAAATATTTATGAAATTTTACTTTTCGTTCTCCATCATATTAATAATTATTATTTCAATATAATTTAAGTTAATTTTCAAACCAAAAAGTATATTATTTCAACAATTATTTTCACACTCTTAGCTCACTAATCATATCATTCGAAATCATATATTTCAACAACGAAAAATTTTATGTCTTTATATCGCTTGTAAACAAACAAAAAAAAAAAATCAGGGCGTTGGCTGGCCCTGCGGACCAGCGGCGAAACTCCTCGCTATTTTTGAGCTCCTTGAGCTCGAAAAAATTGTTGTGAATACATTTTCGAGCTCAAAAATACTTTCGCATACCGCTTTTTTCGAAAAAAAAAACATTTTTGCTCCAACGATATCTATCAAGGGAGTTGAGCAATTGAGACGGTCTGCAAGATTTAATTTTGTAACCCAGTGATGTTATGTGCTGTGACAATTAAAAATATTGTTATATTTTTAAATGAGCGTATTTCTTAATCATCCCAATCACCAACCAGTCCTAGCATGTATTTATTTAATTATTATTACAAGCTCATTTTTGTTCTTATCTAACTTTGAAAGTTATAAAATAACAAACTCTTATTGGACTGCAACAGTTAGAACTTTTAAGTTTACTAGTCAGACCACCCTAGAAGTACCTGAACCGTTACAAAACCTAGGTTTCGTGACTTGTGTTTCTTTATCTGTTTCAGAATTTTACTTACTTGCTATCAAGTTATTTATAATAACTTATACTTCTTTGTTAACAGGTAAAGAAGGGCACTATCAAGTTATTCTGAAAAGAGTTGAATTACCGGTAGTCAATCACAATACATGTCAAGATTCATTACGTTCTACAAGACTTGGAAAATATTACGTGTTACACAGTAGTTTTCTTTGTGCAGGAGGTGAACCTGGAAAAGACACTTGTAAGGTAAACTGCACTATCTAATATGTATAAAATAAGACAAAAAATTCTCAAAATGCTAGTCACAAGAATCATCACGCTTAACGAATAAGCTGATTTTTGAAGTGGTTTCAAGCAAAATGTAACTTACTTGAGAAAATCAAATCATAGATGACAAAATTAAGAATATACTTACTTAATGATCTTATATATGACTATATACAGCTATGTGTGATCATATATATAAATATATATATATGTTATGCCTAAATAGATTGTTTTTCTATTATTTTGATAATTAAATTGAAATAATTATTATATAATTCGACTTTTTAAAAACGCGCAACGTCAGCTTATCCACCTTTTACGCATTAACAAATAGTGGGAGGATTGGTGCAATAAATTCAACGTATAAAAAATGAACTGCCGTCACCTTCTACCAATGACAATAATTAAAAATTCCCTATTGATTTCTGGAGCGATGTTCATAAAAAATGTGAGC
This sequence comes from Microplitis manilae, assembly GCA_030273425.1. Lineage (NCBI taxonomy): Eukaryota > Metazoa > Arthropoda > Insecta > Hymenoptera > Braconidae > Microplitis > Microplitis manilae. The sequence goes on along the minus strand of CP092727.1, from coordinate 12,658,650 downwards.
ACCATGACTCAGGGCCTTAGTTTTTTTATAATATACGGTTCGAAAATAATCAACACGGGAAAAAATTTTTTTACGGAATTTTATAAAATTTCATAAGATTTCACTAATTAAATTTTATACTGAACGTCGCCTGATATAATTTCATTACAATTTATGAAATTTCATAAGAATTCATGAAGTTTTATAAAATTTCATGCTAAAATGGCCTGATAAAGTTACATGAAAATTTATAAAATTTGACGATATTTCATAAAATATCGTGAAATTCTATAATCACCATTTATTTTTGGTAGGAAATATTAGATCACAAAAACAAAATTGCAATTTGTTCAGTCACGAGCTTGACTAATTTAAATCAATTTTCGTGCGTTTCCGCCAAGTACGGGAGTTGCCGAACTCGCTACTGACTGAAGGTCAGAATAGTGCCGGGCCACTCGCTATTTGGGCCCGGTACATAGAATTTCTTACTCAAGACCGTGTCGAGACGCCTTGAGAACCCGCTACAAGCTGGCCAATCACATAATTCGTTTTATATTGGCCAGCCAACGAGAGAGATTGCTATCAACTGTTTTCTGCTGGCGCGCTTTTAAGCCTAAGGGAAAATTCGTTATATGCAGCAAGGCTGCCACGTCGACACCAAGCTTCTCGATGACGAAACGACGCTACCATCTTTATGATTCTACAACGTGCTCCAGTAGTAGCTATCTCATGTTCAAAACCCGCTTTACTGAATTAACGCTTTCGTGAGATTAATCAAATCGCTTTGCTAATCATCTTCAATATTTAGTCAATAATTCAAGGCTGCTGTTTATTGAGAATAAATAAATTGTTAATTGCGTGTAACTAGTATCTATATCAATATCCGTGAATTTAACCGCTCTCAGCCACGTGTCTTTTATATACGTGAATCTTATTACCAAAGTTGCATTCGCTATCACGTGTCTGTTTTTGTCGCATTCGCTATTAAGCATAAGTTCTTACAATTTAAGGTGTGAATAAGTGTAAATAAATCTCTAATTTATTTCTCTATAAAAACAGTGTAATTTTTAATTGTTTAATTCCTCACGCCTATACTAGATTCTCTTAGTTTCAGTCGCTCATTTTACACAATTAGATCTTAAACATTGATCTAATGGATGAAGACATGACGGAGACAGACTTATTTTATTTTTTTTTCGATAAAAAAGCCGTCGCAACAGCTGAGCTCGAACCTACGTTCTCTCGATTTGAAGGCTATCCACTGTGCAGAGCCACGTACGTGATCGTGTATAAATAAGTAGTATATTCATCAAGATATGGAGTCTTAAACTTTCAAGCTGAATTTTATATAATTTTGTAAGATTTTATGAAATTATACAAAAATTTCTGAAATTTCATAAGGATTTAAAAAATTTTATGAAATTATATTGGAAACCATAAGATAATTTTCATCAAATTTTATAAAATTTTATAAAAAGAGATGAAATTTCAAAAAAATTCATAAAGTTTTAAACAATTGTTATCATGACTCTAAAGAGTTATTAGTATAAACTATCATAAGCCTGTTTTAAATTTGATAAAATTTTATAATTTTTTTTCGAATTTCATAAAATTACAAGTATATGAAATATCATAAAAATTTTACGTATTCACAACCAAGATCCAAATGACTTATTGGTATCAATTTTTCAATATTTTTAAAATTGTATGATATTTTATGAAGTTATGTCAAGTTTTGTAGAAACACAAAATTTTTAAAATACTTACGAAAATTTATTAAAAACCAAGAAATAATTTTTATAAAATTTTACATAATTTAATTAAATTTCCAAGAAAATGTAACATTTTGTGTAAGGCCTAAACTTCCATGATGTAAAACGACACAAAGTTTGTTAGAATTTTATTACTTTCCATGAAATTTCATAGAATTTTATAAAATTTTATAAAAATATAGAAAATTTCATACTTCAATTCCTTGAGATGTTCATAACAATTGTGTAAAACTTTATAAATTTTCATGAAATTCTTAAAAATTTTATAAAATTATGCAAAGCTTTATAAAATTTTGCATCATTGAAGTTGTGGTCTTTTACGAAATTTTACAAAATTTCATGAAATTTCATCAAATTATCTCATTGTTTTTTATAAAAATTTATAAGCTTCTTTTCAAATTTTACAAACTTCTATAAAATTTTGTAACACTAACATTTCATAACATTGTACACTATTTTGAACCAATAACGCTTTGGAGTCTTGATGGCAATTATGTAAAACTTTAGAAATTGAAATAATATATATATAAATAATAAATAATATTATACACTATTGTATAAAATTTTACAAACTTTCAGTATAGTCGGGTCATTTTAGACATAAAAATAGTGATCAAATAAAGAAAATTCCGACAGAGCCAAATCTTCGTAGAGACCTTAGGTTTACCACAAGGAATAAAGTGTCAAAAGTCCCCATCAGTCCCATGTGAGCTTAGGGACTTATTCGGGGCCTAAGGTCAAAATTTTAGGTTTTTTGGATTTTTCTCGAAAACGGTAAGTTTTATCGAAAAAGTACCTTCCAGCGAAGTTGTAGATCTCAAAATTCTCTATAAAAATGGTCTCCTCAATTTTTTCTTTAAGACCCACTATTTCTCAGATATTGCGCTTGTAAGAATCACGTTCTACATAATATGCACACATTTTCACACCACCTGTGAGGTAGTGTACTCGGCGCGTTTTTTTTAACATGGTATCCCCGGTAGGCCTATTCCATGAACCTTTGTGACGTTATTATTAGGAACAATAATTATTTAATAGTATGAAGATTATTGGTATGGGTTACTGAGTTTAACTGTCGTTCTACCTTTTTTTTATTACTTTAATCTGACTCATACTCTTCATATTCAACTTCAGCAATCATGTTTTCTTCAATTTCTTCTTGTTCTTCTTCTTCTCCTTCCTGTTGATTAACGCTTAGAAATTGTTCAGATGAAGATGAATCAGTTGTCTCTTCATTAAAATCACATGAATCTTCCTCTCTTGTATTTAATTGAACATTTGAGCAAGAGACACCTTGGCAATCGGTACACGCTGGAGAACACTGCAACCCTACTTTTTTACAGTCACATTTGGCACTACAACCTGTCTTGCAATTGCAAAAAATAGTGTTAAGAAGTTTTTCTGGAGCAGGGTGCAGTAAAGTTCGAATCGGTTCCAAAGTATTATTTATCAATTTCCAACCCCAGTCTTCAGGGTTCAGTTCATTGCCTTGCCATGTCTGATCTTAATAGTATACTCGAAACAAATGTTGACTAGCAGATGCCGATGTTGGAGGAAGACAAGATAGCTGTACTTGCTTTTTGTTTCGTGTATTTTTTACAAATGTTAAATATCTGTACGTATCTATGCAATCAATTTTTTTTGGAGCTCCAAAAACCGCAAGAAGAAACCGAATTCCTTTAGTAATTAGTATTTGAGGCGAAGAATTAATTTCTGAAAATACTTTTGCGCAGTCAATCAAATCATTTTTTAGACTTGAAGGATCTAGGCCGAACAGCAGTCATTATGCTATGACTAATATTTGTGCAAATTAACTTTAAATGATCCAAATCGTGACGCTTATTTTTAAGAATGATATGTCCCAAAAAAAAAGATAATGATTCGGGAATATCGTTATTTATATCTTCAATCATTCTACTCGCTGGCGGGTACATAGTATTATCAAACACACAAGATTGAATATCTTCTCGAATAATTTCTGTCGCAGCTTTTAAAGTTTTCCACCGTTTTTCCTTTTCATTCAAGTTTTTGTTATCAGACCAGAATTGACTTAAAATGTCTTGGTAATTGTCTACAAAACAAATAAATGTTAATTTTCCAGGCTTCTCTGTAATAATAATTCTACTACCATACTTTAATTTCAATCGTATTTTTATAATCCCGTTTTCTAAAGCTACATTTTGGCAAACATTCTTCAGTTCATCTAACGAAAACTGGCAGTCATCGCTACTTTCGATGAAATTGAAAATTTCCTCCATTGCAGAGTTTATAGCCTCACTTTGAGGACGGCCAATTTTACCGCCAGTATTAGGTCTCAGGAAGGATTTGTAACAACTGTCATGGTATTTAGCGTCAGCAGCAACTAAATCATACTGAAAATTAATACGCGCAAAGACAGCTTTTGACACATCATCAGAACGATCTTTAGCTAATTTTAAAATGGAATCTTTGAATGTAAGTGTAGAAACTTTATGAATTTTTCGGCGATAAATCTTCACTTTCTTCTTTTCTGCTTCTTCATCCGCTTTATCGCCACAAAATAAGCAGTGGTTTTTAAAACAAAAGCTGGATTCACTTATTCGCGCTCTAGTATGAGGTGGACTTACTTTTGAAGTACTGGCCTGTTCTTCCTCACGTTGTCTTTTTGATGCAGAGATTGAAGTTTTCCGGGTGTATGATTTTCTGCAATCCACGGGAATTGTAACGGACTTTTGGCTTCTTAAATAATCAGCAAACTTATCACTTCTCGCGACACTTGCATCGATTAAAGTTGGCATTCCACGACTGACCACAACTGTTTCATCTTCAGTCAAAAGTTTATTACAAATAAAGCAAAATTGTGACATTTTTTTTTTAAATATTAATCAGCACTAACTTCAATAGTAGACGCTTGTAATAAATACGTATAGTCACTCGAACTGCCCGTTCAACACTAAAAGAAGCAGGTATACGTGAACGACACCACATGAACATAAGAATAGGCAGATGTTTTTCAAGGCCGGATGTTATTCAAGTAGAGGAGATTCGGTAAGGGACCGGCGGTCATTTTAGAGTAAATTTTCTTAGAATAGTATAATGTATACATAAAAGAGACACGAGTAGGCATTTTTGCTTGCTTGAGTACCTAAATATGTATATACGTGGCATATGTGTGCATACTATGTAGAACATGATTTTTACAAGCGCAATATCTGGGAAATAGTGGGTCTTAGAGAAAAAATCATGAAGACCATTTTTATAGAGAATTTTGAGATCTACAACTTTGCTGGAAGGTACTTTTTCGATAAAACTTACCGTTTTCGAGAAAAATCCAAAAAACCTAAAATTTTGACCTTGGGCCCCGAATAAGTCCCTAAGCTCACATGGGACTGATGGGGACTTTTGACACTTTATTCCTTGTGGTAAACCTAAGGTCTCTACGAAGATTTGGCTCTGTCGGAATTTTCTTTATTTCAATTGTCTAAAATGACTGGACTAGTAGTATAATTTCATAAGATTTAATTAAATTTTTTCAAATTTAATGAAATTTTATGAAAAAATTTTTTCCCGGGAAACGTCAAAGTTTCGTAAATTTTGTTGCAGGAATCCGCGTTTGCGCTGAACAGAAAATAAGGAATAATTAATCTAATCTTCTACAAATCCATTTATTTTACTGCGGAATACGCGTATGCATTGAAAAGTTAGTAAGATAATCAAAATAAAACCGATTGACTTCAGCGATTGCCGAAATCCGTTTTTGCGTTGAAAATTCAATAACTGAATTCAAATTATCCACTAAAAATTCTCAAATATTAATTTAAAATTCGATCCAACGCATTTGAAATCTCTCGTCTCAAATACGATATTTATACGATCTTAAAATCTTTCCAGTTCGATTGAAAAGCGACGCAAATCAGGTGTATTTGTGATTCTATCTCGGGCTAAGTTACTTTGCGCTTAAACTCTGTAGGTGTGATAAAGACGGATATTTTAAAATAAATAAGATTATAATGCAGACCTATAATCATAAATATAGTGAAAAATGTAAAGTTTCTAAGTCAAGTTTGACTAAAAGTATTGTGACTGAAACAACTATTAGAAGACAGAGATCATTACTTCAACCTTGCAAGTTGCATTCGAAAGTAGCCCGAGATTATTGCTTACAACCCTATTTGCGTCCATACAACCAAATCCTTCGGCAGGAGGTTGAGTGAACTGCAACGCTCTGAAGGGATATAGCCTGCCGTGTTAGAACATAGATTCATTAAAAACTAAGTGAAAAAGTGACATTTCCATTCTTTTGTAAAATATTTTGGTTACTGCAAGAGCACCAGTTCCCTTGAAGACGTTTGAGTTCTTAATTTTTGGAAAGTTTGACATTAAATAATACATTATAGGAAGAAAATTTACAGGAAGAGAATAGGCAGCAGTGCGATTTCCGAAATTAAAAATTCTTCTTGTAGAGCCACAGGTATTATTTTTCTATCCTTTTGGAGATAAACGGTAGATATTTGTCGTAGTATTCTCATTTTCAAATTCTTACATTGTAGAATGTTGAGGTTAATGACATTTTGAACGTGCCGTGCTCTATCGTCTTAGACTTGCCGTACCTTACATGTAGCAACTCCACGTATCACAGTGTCAGCACCTTCCACCCCTCAAATTCCTCGTCGTGGAGTTTCGGGGTTTACTGCCTGTGATTTCGCGATTGTATCGCAGAGTTAGCGAAAGCCGTACATCGACTTTATCAATGCGGCTCTTGGCTGTTAAAATTAATTCTTTCTTTATCTCTTTGGCCAAAACAGCTTTTTTCTTGCTAGCCAGCAGCGTATAACATCGTTTTTTCATGTGTCACCTTGGGAGGGCGAGGTCATCCAAAATTTCTATTTCAGGTTACGTAAAATGGAGAAGAGATTAGAAGCTGCTCTTCCAGAGGAAAATCGATAAGCCATCATGATGCGGCAAGGAAAAGTTGCATTAGACTCTCTTTATTCTGGTTTCAATGATCTCCCAAAATTCGCATTTAAGAGATACTCAAATGCTCGAAGATCTTTGTAAATCCAAAAAAGAATAACGAACTCACAAGTGTTTGCAACCAGCTTGTAAATGCGACTCCAATGACGTTTCTCGTCACTCTCACAAAGAATGTGGGTATGATAGAGATTACTCTAGATACTATTCTAAAGACGATTATCAGAGCCTTCGGCAAGATTACGAGGAAAACGATGATCGTCGAAGAACTAGAGGACGAACTTTCACCTACTCTAAAAACGACCGTAAGTGGAGTAAACATGAGACTGATGACGAAGACAGTGCAGACTTCGATGTGAGTTAAGCGTCTGTAGATTACTTATCGTCGCTTACACTCATCTGTACTATGGAATTTTTTTTTTTAATTTCTTCGGTTAGGTGCCCTATTATGAAAAATGTCAAAAACTGATATATTTTGATAATTTTGTCTCTGTACAAATTAATACTATTTTAATTGTTAAAAAATACAATAAAATCCGATACTCTTCCTTATTTTTTACCAAAAAATTCTGAAACAGATACATTCAGGCCATAAATTAAAGGAACAGAATAATTTTAGAAATTTTTTAGTGATTTTCGTAAGACTGTAACTTCGCGAAAAATAATCGGATTAGGATTTTGAAAAAACCGTTGGATAGCTTAAAATCTTTTGTTTTGGCGCATTATCATGCAAGTTTTTGTAGAGCTTAAGCTATTGCACAAACATGTGATATACCGCGAGACAAAAACTTTCTAAATTTTTTTTTTTTTATTTGAGAGAGTCCACGGGCTGCAAAAAATTTTTTTTAACTAAATCAATACGTAGATCACTTAGCAAATTTATTTAGCTTCAATGTGGCTTTTCGTTTAACCTTGTAGGATGATTTAAATTTGTCGTAGAGATATCAGCCTTCAAACGAGAAATAATCCTTTTGGGTTTGATCATCGATATCTCAGGTACCGAGGATCACACAGTTAATTTGAGGATGACATTAAAAACTTAAATGAATTTATTACAAGACCCTTTTATTAACTTTTGAAAAAAAAAATTTTTTTTTTTAACATCCATTGGAAGTAAGTACAAAAAAATACTTTTTTTTTGTTTTTCAGTAAATTAACCACTACTCTGCAAATATCGCTGGAAAGCCTAATGTTGCTACGTACATTTTAAGCTGAATATATTCCTAATAACCCTGTAAATTGTTAAATTGATTTATGTAACCGTTTTTCGGGGTCGATTGATCAAAGTTTTGCTAAACAAATGAAGGAATTAGTTTTGTTCCTTTAATTGTGTAATGAGGAAGATTACGCCAAGTGGACCCCCCCCCCAATTTTCTACTTGATCATGGAATTCGGGCTTATACATTTTTTCAGGGAGGAGTCCCCATCAACAATTAAACTCAAAAACAGTTTTTTGAAATTTTCATTTTAACAACAATTTATTTACTTTTAGTTAGCGCCAAGGTGGTTGCAGCATCACCTTGCAAAAAGGAAGTAAAATATACACCCAGATACATAAAAGTGTTAACAGACTCCACACGATCACCCTTATAGTAAAACTTGTCTGGGTTCTTCCTGTTTCTTCCACTAGCATAGACTTTCAGTATCTTTGTTTTGGAAGTATTAACTACCAATTCGTTTAATTCGCAGTATTTCTCAAGATTTAACAGTGCTCTACGAAGCATAACTGGAGAACGAGTATTGCCAGGTCATCAGCATACTCAAGATATAAGAGGTCAGTATGGGTATTTATATTGAGGCCTTCAACTCCTGACTTGCATTATGGTAATGCTGTACAGGGACTTTAAAATATTCAGGATCCTGGGACTGAGTCCCAGGTGGTATAGCTTGGCCCCCAGCTTGTCATGCGGGACTGAGTCGAAGGCCCGCTTAAAGTCTACAAAAAGTGCATAGGCAACATTACCTTGAAGGCGCATGACTATTTGAAGGGAGACTAGTCGGGAGAAGACGTTATCACCACAGCTCCGTCCTGGTAGAAAGCCAGCTTGTTCTTCTGGTATTATGTTCACGATATCAGCCCACTTTTGAATCCTTGCTGACGAAATCTGAGTAAAGATTTTTAGAATGCAGTTGGCTAGAGTTATATCTTGGTAGTTCGTGGGATCAGAAGTGTCACCATTTTTGTGGATCATACACATCACAATCTTTGACCACTCAGTTGGCGTGTTGCCGGTCTTCAAGATTTAATTGAACAATGCGAGCATGTAGAGTAGCCAATTGTCAGGAAGTTCTTTATAGAATTCGTAGCTGATGTCATCTGAACCGGCAGCCTTACCGACTTTGCATTTGTTGAGACTGGCTAACAGCTCATCCCAGGCGATGTTCTCATCAAGGATAGGGTCAAACGGTCCAGAAAAAAGGTAGTCGGCCGGAGCTCTGGATGGATACACTGTTTCGTAGAACTGTTCCCAGACTTTTGTTGGAAGAGGACTGTATTGCTTTTTAAAATGGCGCACTGAATTTACTACTCGCCAGAACTGTGATATATCTTTTATGTTAGCGAATTTGTCTTGTATAGACACATCATGGCTGTGTTTTTTATTTTTAAGTAGGGCCAAGTACTTTTCTTCTAGTTTTGCGTATTCCTTCCAGAGTAGATTACACGAGTTGTATCTTTTACAGGTCATTAGCAACTTCCCTACTGCCCGTTTGAGAGACGTACATTCAAGATCATACCATGGCATATTCGAACGTTTTTTGTGCTTTTGAGGTTAGGTTGTTATGAACATATGCGTGTGTGCTGCTGCTTCAGAGATGGCCTGGCGAAATTTGTCATAAAGGAGGTCAGTAGAGTCATGAATTATGTCCATACATACATGCGGCGAGTATAGTAGGTGGTTTCTGAATTCCTCAGCATCATCCTGACGCCATTTATAGCATTGCTTTGAAGGCAATACAATGGGTTCGTTCTTAGCTTCAGAAACAGAAAAAACCTCGACTATCAGAGGGAGGTGGTCTCAATTGGAAATCAACGGTAAGACTGTCATATCTTTGATCAGGTCGGCGCCTAGCAGGTTCACCCAGATGAAGTCAGGCGTGCTCATACCTATTCTACTAATGTACGTATAGCTTCCTTGCAAATCACCACTACGTCTCCCATGGAGCAGAATGAAACCGTTATTTTCCATAAAGTTGATGAGTTTGGAGCCTTGTTTATTGACCTCAGAGTCCAATGCACTTCTGTTGTCTTGCATAGATGTATGGTTCATTAGAAGTGGGTCTACGTCTCCAAGGCATCCAACTCTTGAGTTAAAATCACCTCCAATTATTATGAGGTCCGATGTGAAGTCACTTTCCACCTGAAGTGTTTGCTGTAGTAAGAAAAGTTGGCGAGTAGTTTAGCTTTGGTTGGCCGTCCTTTGTGCTGGGTCTTTGAGGTGTCTGAGCTGTTATTTAGTGTGGTGGCGGAAAATTGGAAGATCTCAATATCAGGGTCAGTATGAGTTGGCAAGAGTAGAGTACTGCTAGTAAGTCCCTCTCCTGTTGAAATCGTGAGGATATTACTCCCAATAGGCGCAGCTTGGTCGGTTAGAGTGCTTTCCGGATTATCGCTAACCTCTCTTTCAGGGTTCTTCATGTGCAGGTTATTACTCCGGGACAGCTGCAATTTTTTACTGTTCCTGGAACACCCCTTGTTGGAGATTCGAATAAACTAGCACTCGAGAGATTTTCGCCATATATCTACGTCCACTGGGAAGTACATGAAGTTTCATACGAGTGTGAAAAACACACGTTTGCTCGTCGCTCGGACTATGTACGATACAGCACGCGGCTAACTATCACCTTCCACACCGGACAACAAAAATGGACACTATTAATGAATATTCAGCTCAATAAAAACAAGACCAAAGTAGATTAAAAAAACAAACTGAGTTGTCAATAACAGGATAAAATTATTATCAATAAACACTTTTGAAAATACAGTCGAAAAAGACTAAAATATAAGTGCAACCGCAGAGCACACGTAAAGCACGTCCGTTTACCTTGCGGTCTCCGTTTGAACTCTAAAAAAACAATTTTATTTAACATTTTAGTCTAAGAGCCAGTGGGCGGCAGACAGGACATATTTTAGGAAAGCCTAAAATTTCCTCAGTGAGTCTGTTGTACCTACCAACCATGAAATGGGAGCTGACTAAGCTCGATCGCGGTGGTCCCGGCTTCACTCAGGTGTGACAGGTGTGAAAATTTCATGAACTCTGGACATATTTTAGGAAAGCTGCCGTTTAGATATGTTAAAGTATACTACTATAGCTGTCTAAAATCAAAACGGCAGACCATTATCGCGGTTCTAGAGTGGTGGCAGACAATTTTGAAAATTAAAAAAAAAAATTTTTTTCAACATATTTTAGGAAATTTGAAATTTATATATGTTATTTTTTGAAGTATAAGAAGCTTATATTTCTGGAGGCAGACCGATACGTCGGTTCCTTCGATCTGGCAGACAGTAAAATCTTTTTCTCCCACGAGCTTACCTGGGTGTAGTAAATACGTTGTGTATGAGTAAGACCACGCCAAGTGGACCCCCTCTTTTTCCACTTAATCATAAAAATTAAGCCTATGTATCTTATTCTCTAATAGTCACTATGAAAAATGAATTCCCGAAACTATTTTTCAAAATTTTTATTTTAAAAATAATTTATTTTACAATGAAAATTTTGACTACTTTTAATTAAAAAATAGATTTTAAAATAACCGTTAAAGATAAATTGATGAAATTTTCAAGATTTATTGTCAAATATATATATTTTATTGAGATAATAATAACTTAAAATTATTTATTTACTATCCTATTGTTAATTAACTTTTAAGTAAGCAAATTAAAATTTTATTGACTTCTCGATAAAAAATGAAGTTTTTTTTCATCGGTTACATGTGTTATTTATTAAAGTTTAAGACCCCTGAAGAAAATCTCACTGCTCGCGATTAGTTTAAACAATATGAATGTATTTATCACCGCGCGCAGGGTGCCGGGTGCTCTCAATACAATGCGCGGCCGAGCGTTTCAGGCTATATTGCAGCTTCAGTCGGTCATAATTAAAATGACAATTAAAAATATTGTTATTGAACAACTTTTATTTTTTTAAACAATATCATGGATGATACAATATAATAATTTTTCATTATTACACTAAAAAAAAAAAAAAAACAAACGGTATTCAAGTATCTGGGCGTTTGAATCTCCCCGAGTAAATACTTGTTTAATCATAGTAAAATATACTCCAACCGAGTAATATTTTCTTAATTTAAGAATTCGTATACTTATTTTAAGAAAATATTCTTGGTTAGAGTAAATTTTAAGTAACATTAAACAAATGAGTTCCCGGGAGGATACAAATACGCAGATACTTGAATCCCGTATTTTTTTTTTCTTGGTTAGCTGAAACACGGAAAACTATCTCGTAATTAAACTTAATTATTAGTAAATAATAATTTAGAAATCGTTAGTAACTGATAATTAATAAATTAATTACTTACTATTCATTAATAATCAAGAAAAACTAAGTAAACTAACTAATAATTAAACTTGAAAATATTAAAAACTTAAAAATATGTTTATTTAATAAATTTTATTATTCTAAATAATTTCATAAATAATATGATAAACTAATCTTTCATAATGAGTCAAGAAAAACTAACTAATGATTAAGCTTCATTTTTAGTTAGTTGTCTCTAATTTAAGAAAATATTACTCGGTTGGAGTATATTTTCACTATGATTAAACAAATATTTACTCGGAAAGATACAAACACCCAGATACTTGAATACCGTTTTTTTTTTTTTTTTTTAGTGTAATAATGAAAAATTATTATATTGTATCATCCATGATATTGTTTAAAAAAATAAAAGTTGTTCAATAACAATATTTTTAATTGTTATTTTAATTATGACCGACTGAAGCTGCAATATAGCCTGAAACGCTCGGCCGCGCATTGTATTGAGAGCACCCGGCACCCTGCGCGCGGTGATAAATACATTCATATTGTTTAAACTAATCGCGAGCAGTGAGATTTTCTTCAGGGATCTTAAACTTTAATAAATAACACATGTAACCGATGAAAAAAAACTTCATTTTTTATCGAGAAGTCAATAAAATTTTAATTTGCTCACTTAAAAGTTAATTAACAATAGGATAGTAAATAAATAATTTTAAGTTATTATTATCTTAATAAAATATATATATTTGACAATAAATCTTGAAAATTTCATCAATTTATCTTTAACGGTTATTTTAAAATCTATTTTTTAATTAAAAGTAGTCAAAATTTTCATTGTAAAATAAATTATTTTTAAAATAAAAATTTTGAAAAATAGTTTCGGGAATTCATTTTTCATAGTGACTATTAGAGAATAAGATACATAGGCTTAATTTTTATGATTAAGTGGAAAAAGAGGGGGTCCACTTGGCGTGGTCTTACTCATACACAACGTATTTACTACACCCAGGTAAGCTCGTGGGAGAAAAAGATTTTACTGTCTGCCAGATCGAAGGAACCGACGTATCGGTCTGCCTCCAGAAATATAAGCTTCTTATACTTCAAAAAATAACATATATAAATTTCAAATTTCTTAAAATATGTTGAAAAAAATTTTTTTTTTTAATTTTCAAAATTGTCTGCCACCACTCTAGAACCGCGATAATGGTCTGCCGTTTTGATTTTAGACAGCTATAGTAGTATACTTTAACATATTTAAACGGCAGCTTTCCTAAAATATGTCCAGAGTTCATGAAATTTTCACACCTGTCACACCTGAGTGAAGCCGGGACCACCGCGATCGAGCTTAGCCAGCTCCCATTTCATGGTTGGTAGGTACAACAGACTCACTGAGGAAATTTTAGGCTTTCCTAAAATATGTCCTGTCTGCCGCCCACTGGCTCTTGGACTATTTGCTTTTATTGATTAAATATAACACAGATAAAAAATAATAAAAATTTTATGTATATACATTAGGCTGTTTCAAATTAGGGCTCTATTTTTATATTTTTGATGAACATTGAAAAATCGAAAGGGTGTCTCAAAATATGGTGACAGTCAAAATTTGAGCTTATAATATTGATATTTAGAGGTGGCTATTGATAATTTTCGATTTTTCATTTAGTAACATGGTAAAAAATAAATAACTTCCAAAAAAATCAAGATACAAAAAATCTCTACTTAACTATTTTGTAGAAAATTTTTTGATCTACAAAAAAGGTCTTTTATGATTTTTTCATGAATTCAACCATTCACAAGATATCCGACGTCAAAGTTTGATAAAATTCAAAGAACTTGTTTTTGCTCGTTCCAAATTTTATACCATGCCAACCAATGAGAATTCAGAAATTTTCAATACAATTTTGTGTAGGAAATTGAACGCTCTACAAAAAAAGTCTCTTATCGTTTTTTGATAAATCCATCTGTTCAAAAGTTATTAGAGCTTAAAGTCAAGTTATAGTAAATTTCGAGATCTTTTCACTTTTTCGGTGAAACTATCGGACAAATCATAAAATGTCATCGAATCTTTTTTGTAGACAATTTTATTTGCTACAAATTATCTCTGATAAATTTTTTCCGAATTCTGCATTCTATTCTAGTTATTTCCATTTTCATGTCGAGCTCTTAAAATCGATCAGAACACTTTTTTTAGGAGCTTGGCATTAAAATGGAAATAACTAGAAAAGAATGCAGAATTTAAAAGAAATTTATTCGAGGTAATTTGTAAGAAATAAAATTGCCTACAAAAAAGATCCTATGACATTTTATGATTAGTCCCATAGTTTCACCGGAAAAGTGAAAAGATCTCCAACTTTACTTCGAGCTCTAATAACTTTTGAACGGATGAATTTATTAAAAAACAATAAGAGTTTTTTTTTGTAGAGCGTTCAATTTCCTACAAAAAATTGTATTGAAAATTTCTGAATTCTCATTGGTTGGCATGGTATAAAATTCAGAACGTGCAAAAACAAGTTTTTTGAATTCTATCAAACTTTGACGTCGGATATCTTGTGAATTGTTGAATTTATGCAAAAATCATAAGAGACCTTTTTTGTAGATCAGTAAATTTGCTACAAAATGTTTGAGAAGAGGTTTTTTGTATCTCGATTTTGTCGGAAGTTATGTATTTTTTACCATGTTACTAAATGGAAAAATCGAAAATTATCAAAAGCCATCTCTAAATATCAATATTAAGAGCTCAAACTTTAACTGTCACCATGCTTTAAGACACCCTTTCGATTTTTCAATGTTCATCAAAAAAATAAAAATAGACCCCTAATTTGAAACAGTCTAATATATATATATATATATATATATATATATATATATATATATATATATATATATATATATATATATATATATATATATATATGTATGTGATTTCTACGTTTCGGTGACTCGTTTTTTTTATAGCTAATTATATAGCGGAACAGTGCCTTTTTATCATAGAAAAAAAAATTTTTGATATACAATTGATTTTTTGGAAGATCCGCCCAAATTTACATTTCGGTGACTTATATATTTTTATATATACAAGTTGTATACAATTGTATATAAAAAATATACAATAATCTATAAGCTTCCACCAAAATGTATAAATCATGTCAAATTTCATGTATGCGCGCGCATATTTCCTAAATTGATTTGGTAACCATTGAAAATCGATTTTTTTTTGTAATCTATTTATTATATGATAATATTTAGAGGTCATCATTTACATCAGTTTAATTGTGATATAAGTTGAAATACATTGTTATAACTATGAATAAATATAATGATGGATAATTGTTTTACATATAAATATTCTTAAAGTTACATTATACTATTTTATTCAATCCCTACTTCTAAAACTATTAGTGCAAAATTTTTAACTTTCTACAAATAAAATTGAAATGAAATAAACTGAATGAATAATCTTTATTAATTTATTTAGTAATTGTTAGGGGTTTTAACTGATCTATAATTAAATTCCTTCGTTCAAATCTAAAAAAAATTTGTAAGATCGACAATTTCAAAAATTCGCTTAGTGAGTTTTTCAGAGCTCGAGGAGCTCAAAAATATTCGAATAATTATGGGTACGAACTTCAAAACCTTGGTATAAGTCAGAAGTTTTAAGGATGGCCTGCAGACTTAACCATTTTCCAGATTGCTTATACGAATTTTATACTTTTTAGTATTCAAAAAAACTTTTTTTTTATACTCATTTAGTCATAATAGTGAGCCACCAAAATCTGTTTTATCCAGCCTTTAGACATTTCACTGAGTCACCAAAATGTTAGAATAATATACTCTTATGATCTAGGCGATTTTATTTCTTTGCGCAATAATCTCATTAAATATGAACCATCAACAATTTTATTGGTCACGTTGATATATTAAAAATTTGCTCTGTATGCAGTATAAAAATCTATTCTGAATAATGTAAAATGTGAATCTATAGCTGTAAAGTTATTCTATTATGAATTATACATTCAATTTAGTCACTAAAATATTGTAATACTATATTTTTTAATTTATGCTGTTTTCTTTCTAGTAGCCATAATCTTCCGTTTACAACTATTCATTTTTTAATTAATAACATATTTCTTGATTTCAGTCAGTGATCTTTTTTTCTGTAACAATCTTCTTGCCTATGGTTTTTTTCGAATGTTGATCTACTGAAAGAATTTCAATATTTTTCAATATAATTTACGTAATTGATTCTACTACGAGATATCTATTTAATCGAAGCTATCTTTCTCATCAACCTATTAAGTGCACATCTTTATCATATTTATGAGATAGATTTAGGATTAATTAATTGATGTAAAATTTAATTAATTATTATTATATGCATGAAAATGAATGCTCATTCCAGATTGAGTTTTGAGTTTGATCTATAAATTACCAGTTGTGTAAACACATACAGAATATTACGGGGACCAATACGATTATTTTTAAGTCTTATATCATGCATTTCTGAATGAACTACAATAATTAACGTATTATTTATTTTGTGAAATAGAAATTAATCGGCAACATAGAAAGAGATAACCTTATTTATTCCTACGTTTCTATGACTTATTATCGCATTGTTACTACATTTCTGTGACTTTCATTGACATGTTGCATTTTTTTTTATATATATATATTTATTACTTTTAAGTGGTCACCGACTTTTTATTCTACCCGTTTCAACATAAGAGTGAGCTACCAAAATGTGATTTATCCATGATTTATACATTTTAGTGAATCGCTACAATGTTACAATAATATATTTTTCTGACCTATGGTATTCTCTTTTCCTTTTATCTTGAAGATGTATTATGAACTCAATTATATAATTCTGTTGAAAATAAATTCCAAATGATCGTTTACATATAAATTATTTCATTCGAAGAATTGAGTTAAACCTAAAACTTATACATGATCGTGTTTTATATAATTAATGTGCTATCACAACGGTTGTAAAAATTTAAAAGATAAACTATTAAACCTTTGCAAACTCATTGTTTGCGGAATTTTTAATCATAGAGTTTGGCTATTCATTAATAAGTTTGGTTGCATACATTTTATTTATGCTGCAAATTATGTATAGTACTTAATTTCATATCATTCGAAACCGATATTAGTATATCATGGAAAAAAAAATTTGTCAACAATAACATATCAGATAACATATTATTTGGTTCATATTCAATAGGTTTATTGGTGATAGAAATATATTATTGTAGCATTTTAGTGATTCATTAAAATGTATTAACGATGGATAAATTTCATTTTCAAGTCTTACATCATGCCTTTCTGAATAAACTATAATAATTAAAGTATTCTTTATATCGTGAAACAGAAATTAATCGGCAAGATGATAAAAGATAACCTTATTTATTCTTACGTTTCCGTGACTCTTTATCGCATTGTTACTACATTTCTGTGACTTTCGTTATCATGTTGTATATTTTTCATATATATTTATTTCATTTAAAAGGTCGACGACTTTTTATTTTACTCGTTTCAACATAGGAGTGAGCTACCAAAATGCAAGTTATCCATCGTTAATACATTTTAGTGAATCACTAAAATGCTACAATAATATATTTCTATCACCAATAAGCCTATTGAATATGAGCCAAATAATATGTTATCTGATATGTTATTATTGACAAATTTTTTTTTCCATGATATACTAATATCGGTATCGAATGATATGAAATTAAGTACTATACATAATTTGCAGCATAAATAAAATGTATGCAACCAAACTTATTAATGAATAACCAAACTCTATGATTAAAAATTCCGCAAACTATGAGTTTGTAAAGGTTTAATAGTTTATCTTTTAAATTTTTGCAACCGTTGTGATAGCACATTAATTATATAAAATACGATCATGTATAAGTTTTAGGTTCAACTCAATTCTTTGAATGAAATAATTTATATGTAAACGATAATTTGGAATTTATTTTCAACAGAATTATATAATCGAGTCCATGATACATCTTCAAGATAGAAGGAGAAGAGAATACCATAGGTCAGGAAAATATATTATGGTAACATTTTAGCGATTCACTCAAATTCATAAACCATGGATAAATCACATTGTGGTAGGTCACTCTTATGTTTAAACGGGTAGAATAAAAATTCGGTGACCACTTAAAAGTAATAAATATATATATAAAAAAAATACAACATGTCAATGAAAGTCACAGAAATGTAGTAACAATGCGATAATAAGTCATAGAAACGTAAGAATAAATAAGGTTATCTTTTATTATGTTGCCGATTAATTTCTGTTTCACAAAATAAATAATACGTTAATTCTTATAGTTCATTCAGAAATTCATGATATAAGACTTAAAAATAATCGTATTGGTCCCCGTAATATTCTGTACTTGTTTACACAACTGGTAATTTATAGATCAAACTCAAAACTCAATCCGGAAAGAGCATTCATGTTTATGCATATAATAATAATTAATTAAATTTTACATCAATTAATTAATCCTAAAATCTATTTCATAAATATGATAAAGATGTGCACTTAATAGGTTGATGAGAAAGATAGCTTCGATTAAGTAGATATCTCGTAGTAGAATCAATTACGTAAATTATATTGAAAAATATTGAAATTCTTTCATTAGATCCATATTCAAAAAAAACCATATGCAAGAAGATTGTTACAGAAAATGAAGATCACTGACTGAAATCAAGAAATATGTTATTAATTAAAATATGAATATTTGTAAACAGAAGATACTAGTTCATAGATTGATAAGTAATTAATTAATTTTTTAGCTATTTGTTTAGTTTTCCATTGATAAGCTTGGTTGGATAAATTTTTTATTTATTCCGCTAAAAGCTTATAGATCTAAATTTCTTATTATTTCTACCAGATATTCATAATAGAAGCGGAAAAAATTTTGCAAACATCAACATGCCGTATAAAGTTGTTTTCGGTTTGAATTGAATTAGTTTATGGCTACTAGAAAGAAAACAGCATAGATTAAAGAAATATAGTATTACAACATTTTAGTGACTCAATTTAATGTATAATTCATAATGGAATAACTTTACAGCTATAGATTCTTATTTTACACTATTCAGAATAGATTTTATAATGCATGCGGAGATAATTTCCAAAATATTAACGTGACCAATAAAATTGTTGTTGGTTCATATTTAATTAGTTTATTTCTCAAAGAAATAACATAGCCTAGACCATAAAAGTATATTGTTTTAACATTTTAGTGATTCAGTGAAATGTATAAAGGCTGGATAAAAAATATTTTGGTGGCTTACTATTATGTCTAAATGGGTAAAAAAAAAAACAAGTTTTTAAGAACAATAAAAAGTATAAAATACGTATAAACGATCTGGAAAATGGTTGACTCCTCAGGCCAGTCTAAAACTTCTCGCTAATTCCAAGCTCATCAAGTTTGTACCCATAATTATTCGAATATTTTTGAAGTCCTCTATCTCTAAAATACCCTTTCGAACCGGATTTTTACAATCGTGGATCTTACAAATTTTTAATAGATTTCAACGAAGAAATTTATGTTACCGATCTGTCTCAAACAATTACTAAATAAATTTAGAAAGATTATTCAATTTGATTATTTGATTGTGACTAATAGATTATGAAATATGCGGAAAAAACATGCACATCGTTCATTTTTCTTTAACGATCGATCGGAAAAGAATTTATCACTTAGGTTGATTCTGACAGAAATCGAAAAAAACTTTGGAAACAATAACTCGCTATGATTTTTAGACCAAAAGAAAATCTACATTCTGAATTATTTTGAAAAAATTGAGGAAATAGCGATTTTTGAGTTCTGTTGTCGTTAGTAACTTTTGAACGCAGCACACACACACTCACACACACTAGAGCATTACTTTTGAAAAGTTCAGAATGGCTGTCTAGGATTTCAAAACGTTGAAAACTGATTAAAATTCGATGCTTGAATGTCGTTCTGATATTAATAACTTCCATAATTATTAAAAATCTTTATTTTTTTCGAGGGAAGTAAAATATAAATGATGTGTTATCCTTAAAAGTCACAGAAATTTAGGTATAATCCAATTTAAAGTCATCGAAATGTATAAACAAACAAACGTTATTATATCTATATTTGAAAAAACCCTTAAAAAAATTGATTATTAAAAACGAATAATTGCCAATATGTAACATGAATAACACGGTTCATTAAAATCTAAAATATTCATGAACAAAAGATAAGATTCAATTGATTAATCACTCATCAGTAATAATATAATTTTTTATACGTATTTTTTGATTCATCCATAACTTCAGATCAATATACGCTTATACTTCCATTGGCTTATGATCCGAATTTAGTATTATTCTGTACAGATATTTATAATGCATACTGATAAAACTTTGCAAATATAAGCATGCCATAAAAAATGTTTTTTCGTTCGTATTTAATTATTTCATTGCTTATATAACGAAAATAACATATTTTCGAAAAATACATGATGACTACATTTTAATGATTCACTAAACTGTATAAACGATGGATAAGAACATTTCGGTGATTCACTAATACGTTAAAACGGGAAAAAATAACATTTTCGTGATCCGCTAAAAAGTACTAACTGTATATTAATGATATATGACATTTTTATGACGTCACCGAAATGTATAAAACATATAAAACACATTTCAGCGACGTCACCGAAATGCAAAAAAATCACCGAAATGTAGAAACGATGTGCAAAAAAGTCATCGAAACGTAGAAATCACATACATATATATATATATATATATATATATATATATGTATATATATATATATATATATATATATATATATATATATATATATATATATATATATATATATATATATATATATATATATATATATATATATATATATATATATATATATATATATATATTAGGGTGGCCCAAAAAAACGGACTATTTTTTTTTTTTCGATCTCGTATAAAAATTTGTTGGTTTACGATGTTTTAAGAAGCCTCTCCAAAAATCAGCTCAATAAAAAATTTTTAAGAGGTCGCTCACGAATTTTGAAAATTTCAAAAATGATTGAAATTCGGATTTTTTTTTCAAAATTTTTTTTTCTCGTGGCAGGATTAGTTTATATTCGTAAAATCATGACTACGCTGAAAATTTTACCCAAAAATTTAAATATTTAAACCTCGCTCAAGAATTTTGAATGTTTCCGAGTGCTGTCGTTTGAACGTTTTCGAGCGACCCTTGAATATTGATAATAAAGCTTCTCGATTTTTTCACCATTAATTTGCATCACAATGAATGAAAATATAACCCGAGAAATGAAAATAAGAAGTTATTTATACACTTTTTTATTTTTTAATTCAATTTTCAGGATTTTTCGCTTATTTAAAACTTACTAAATTTTATTGTTTAAGACTGTCCTGTATATTTTTGGTTATGCAAAAGTTATATTTTAGTGGAATGACGATAATTGAGTTATAAAAAAATACAAAAACTAATTAAAAGTATTAATCACATATTATCAGTTAATATTCAAAATTCTTGAGCACCGTTTAAATATTTAAATTTTGGGCTGAAATTTTCAGGATTGTCATAATTTTACAAATGTAAACTTATGCTGCCACGAGAAAGAAAAAATTTAGAAGTAAAAAATCCGAATTTCAATCATTTTTGATATTTTCAAAATTCGTGAGTGACCTTTTAAAAATTTTTTATCGAGCTGGTTTTTGGAGAGGCTTCTTCAAACATCTTAAACCAACAAATTTTCATGCGAGATCGAAAAAAAAAAAATAGTCGGTTTTTTTGGGCCACCCTAATATATATATATATATATATATATATATATATATATATATATATATGCAAATGTAATTATATTAAAATATATATATATTAGGGTGTCCCATATCATATGTACGTCAAATGAATGAGAAAAAAGTTACAGAGCTTTAAATGTCAACCAAAAATCTAGTTTAAAAAATAATAATTTTTTGAACTTATATGTCAACGAAAAGTGAACTAAATTTTTCGTTGACATTTAAAGCCTTGCAACTTTTTTCTCATTCATTTGACGTATACATGATATCAAATACATTTTGTAGTATTACGTTCCCGTAATATTTTATTGATTAAACTAAATTAATTATTTTTATTTTAATAATTTTATACAATGTAACGAAAATCGGTTATGATAAGAGAGTCACCGTGGCTCGTGGGTAGTCAAAACAAATGCCGATGCATGAGACCCGGGCCACGACGATTTTCTCACAGGGAACCTGAGATGCAGCGTCAACATATTATCAACTCTGTTGGCTCTATTATATTTTTTTATAACGACTAAATTGTCAGTCTTTGGAGAGAGCTCATAGAGCTTGCACCTGTGCTCTCCATAATTAATAAACTACACAAGTAATTTTAAATCAGTTAACTCTTTATTTTGGGGTGCCATTAGGACCCCAAGGTTTCACCAGTACATTGGGGAACCCTGATACCGGCAGTCCTCACTTTCTGTCCTGCTATTAAGAACGCTGACACTGGTAAACTAATAATTAATCTGGTCTTGGGAGTCGATGATTATCCAAATCCCACATCCTAATAAACAATATGGAGAGCAGGTCGTGCGATACTACACTTTAAATCGCGAAAATTAAATAAAATAATAATTATAAAATAATCAACGACCACGGCTCACCAGAGGTCTATAGACTCTCTAACGACGTCAAACCTGGACATTAATAGAAAATTAAATATTTAAAAATATTTTATTTAATATTGGATATTTTCCAAAATGTAACAGTAGGAAATTAAATTTTAAATGGTTGTTAAAATAAAAATTTCAAAAAACTGTTTTTGAGTTTAATTGTATAATGGGACTTCCCCCTGAAAAAATTTATAAACCCGAATTCCATGATCAAGTAGAAAATTGGGGGGGGGGGGTCCACTTGGCGTGATCTTTCTCATTGCACAATTAAAGGAACAAAACTAATTCCTTTATTTGTTTAGCAAAACTTTGATCAATCGACCCCGAAAAACGGCTAGATAAATCAATTCAACAACTTACAGGGTTATTAGGTATATATTCAGCTTAAAATGTACGTAGCAACATTAGGCTTTCCAGCGATATTTGCAGAGTAGTGGTTAATTTACTGAAAAACAAAAAAAAAGCATTTTTTAGATTTATTTCTAACGAATGTTATAAATAAAAAAAAAATATTTCTTTCAAAAGTTAATAAAAGGGTCTTGTACTGAATTTATTCAAGTCCTCAACGCTATCCTCAAATTCACTGTGTAATCCTTGGTACCAGAGATATCGATGATCAAACCTAAAAGGATCATTTTTTGTTTGAACGCTGATATCCCTGCGACAAATTGTCCTACGAGGTTAAACAAAAAAGCCAAATTGAAGCTGAATAAATTTGCTAAATGATCTACTCATTTGTTTAGTTGAAAAAATTTTTCCGCAGCCCGTAGACTCTCTTAAATAAAAGAAAACATTTAGAAAATTTTTGTCGCGGTATTTTTGATGTTTGTGCAATGGCTAAAGCTTAAACAAAATTTTCATGTTAATGCGTGAAAACTAAAGATTTCAAGCTATAAAACACTTTTTAACTTCCCGCTAAGAAAATTGCAAATTTTCAAAAATTCGGGAAGTTATTGGTTTCAGTCCGATTTGTGAAAATCGAAATTCCAACAGATGTCAACGTTTTGAGGTCCTAGAATGCTATGCTGACTAATTTCACGATGATGTCCGAGTGTATGTATGTATGTATGTATGTACGTACGTACGTACGTACGTATGTAAATATCTATAACTTTCGAACGGATCAACCGATTTTGATCGTCAAGGTGTCATTCGACGCAGTTTTTTAATATCTTGAAGCTGAAAAAAAAATTGAGCTTGATCAGCAGGGCTCGTTCGGAGATATTCCAAAAATAAACTTTTTTCAAAAATGTTTTTTTTGGATAACTATTTACGGGCTCGATGGATTAATTCCAAAATGGTCTGGGCTCTGGAGATTTATAAGCCGCGTCGAATGCCACCTCAAACATCAAAATCGGTTGATTCTTTTAAGAGAAACCGTTGTCGAAAGGATTAAAAAAAAACAATTTTTTTTAGTATTTTGATAATTTCTGAAAAACGACTCGATAAATCAATTACAAAATCTAATCAGTTGTAGAACTCAATAAAACGCGTTGATTGCCGCCTTGAACGTCTCAATCGGTTTACTGTTCGAGAGATATCGTTGTAGAAAAAATTGTAAAAAACGTTATTTTTTTAAAACAAAAGCATACACAAGTATTTTCGAGCTCGACGAGCTCGAAAATGTATCTTCTACAGTTTTTCGAGCTCAAGGTGCTTGAAATACGCGGGAAGTTTTGGGGCTGGCCCGCAGGGTCAACCGACAGACCGATTTTTTTTCAATTCCTGATACGATTATTTTTTCACGAAGTTACAGTTTTGCAAAAATCATTGACAAATTTCCAAAATTTTTCTGTTCCTGCATAGAAAAAAAGGAACTGTAATAAATAAAGTTTGATGTCTAATAATTATAATATTTTTAGCGATTAATATAAATTCAAATAGTAATATCGTGATTTCAATATTCAATAAATAATAATTATAAATCGAATGTTAAAATATATAGTTCATTTAGATAAAATTATCATTTAAAACTATAAAAAAAACAAAGTAAACACTAAAAAAATTAAACTTTAAATTTTAACAGCCAAAACTTAAATATTTATCGTTTGTAAAATAAGAAATTAAAATCTCAAACAATAAAAATTTAAAGGATACAAAATAATAAATTTAGTTAGAACGTTATTTTGTAAAGTTCTCTAACTAAGAAACTTTACCAGGAGTTGTTTTTAAATTTTAATATTAGTCAACAGTCAAATTTAATGATATAAACGGGAATAAATAAATTTTCACGGATATTTATTATTAAAGCAAATATTAAATATTCCCACTGAAATCAATGAAGATTATACGAAAGACTATATGAAACTGTACATTATACTTCGTCAATTTGTAAAAGGTATGTGTCAGCCTCAGCAAATTTTATTGTTTGATGCAGTAAAATTTCATGCGCTACCGTCATCTATTTAAGTACGGAAATAACTTTCGATTCTCATACGCATGCTGTGGCCGAACGCTCTAAGTGCCAGGGACTGGACTCTGTTCGCGAAAGGTCGGTGGTTCGAGCCTGAGAGTCGGCTGAAATTTTTCTGATGATTTTTCGTATTAAAATCCAAACAACTCATACTATACCTGACTGAATCAGTTATTCATAATACAAACAAGGATGCAATCAATTAGATGCACAACGATGATAAAACAGACAATGGAAGAAGGGAGAAGGAGGGGGTGAAATCAGAAACCCGAATAGAACCTTGCCCTACGAGAGTAAACAGTAAAAGCCGGAAATAAATAATTAAAAAAAAAAAAAAATATAAAATAGAACAAAAAAAAATATATTTTTATTATTCGAAACAATAAAAATAAGGGTTTAGAACAAAAATTATTACTACAGTAGCATAAGAAAAAGTAACGTTTGACTATGAAATTATATACATCGACTTAGAAATTTTTATTGTTTGAAACTTTAAAATTTATGGTTTAAGTTTTAATTTTTACTATCGTCAGTCTAAAAAATATCATATAGCCATTCAAACTATACAATTCAGAATAATAATTTTTACTATTTGAAATTTTTAAAACTAAATCTTTACTCTATACTTTTTCTCTTTGAGCATAAGTATATGTTAACAGATCATTTATGTATTTTAACCTTATACTTTATAATAAATGACAAAATCGCACCCGGGCGCCACATTACTATTTGAAATAATAAAAAGTATTGATAATTCGGGTGAATTTTAACATTTTTTTTTTCCGTGTGTAATTTATAGCATGAGTGTATACGTAATATAACAAGCCTTGATATCACGATAACGCCTACATTTCTTATCGAACCTCAATAAAATTTTCCATGCCTATTCTATGAGCTATTTCCTTGATCAAGTTTTAAGATGGGCTAAACCAATCGACTTTTCCAGAAGTAATGGATGTTTGAAATTTTTACGATTTTTCGAAAAAATCAGTTTTACACTGTGAAAAATAAGCTTATATTTTTGACGTTAAACTTTATGATTTGATTATTTCTTTTAATAATTTGATAGATTTGAAAGTTTAGATAGAATCAAAAAATTTGGAAAAAGTCGTTTTCACTCTAGATAAATTATGTATTTTTTATTATACTCTCATTCCATCGGTTTTATTTTCTTAAGGATAAAAAAATTTGTAAATTTTACAACTATTTTATATTTTCGAAGTATGCCGATTATAATATTTGACGTTTCAAACGTTCCTGTATGCCAGGTAATTATGACTTGTCTTGTCATCACGATAGCACCTACAATCCTTATCGGATCCTAATGAAATTTTTTACATTTATTCTATAACCGTTTATGTCGATCAAGTTCGAAGATGGGATAAATCGGTTGATTACTTTAGAAGTTATGGTTGTTTGAAATTTTCACGATTTTTCGAAAAAAAACACTTTTTATCCACTGTTAAAGTTCACACAACATTAAAACTAAAACTGAAAGACAACTTCCGTAAAAAGTATTTTAAAGCTTGTTTAGCAAGCTTAAGTTTCTGACCTGTTCTGACTATTTCTTTCAATAATTTGATAGTTTTGAAAGTTTGGGTAGAATATAAAAATCTAGAAAATATGGGTTTCATTCCGGATAATTTATATGTTTCCCATTACAATTTAATTTCATCTGTTGCATTTTTAGGTACATTTTTTAAAAATCTAACTATTGTATTTGTCCTCATGGTCTATTTTTCAAGGAATTCCGTCATAAACTATCATAACTAGTTGAGTAGAGTTCAAAAATATGTAAGAGTGCGTTCGACTTGAAAATCGAGCGCCAAAGTTTAGTTGACCTACGGCCATCTATCTGAATAATTTTACGTTAATTAACACTCATCAGTCACTCAGGGCCATGTCAGAGGCCCCCTAGATCGCATTCTACTGAGACAATAGTGGGGTAGTTTCCCACCCTCAGACTTTTCCTTTAAAAGGGCTAGCAAACAGTCTCAGGACGCTCTTAGTCTTTGAGTCTCTTGGGCTCTTGGCTCTTACACTCTGAGTCTCTTAGGCTCTTGGCTCTTAGACTTAGGCCCTGGCTACCACCTATAGTGGACCAGTAGGGTAGTGGACTGATGACACCTAGCGAGGTTCCTACCCTACACCCAGAGCTCATATTAATTTACTTGAGCTGGCCTCACGATAAGTCTAGTCATATCTAGTCATTTAGTCCAGTGATCATTTTATTTAATTGATCTTATATCTTTGAATTTGTTTGTCCGTTATTAATAGCCGCAGTAATTGTTTTATAAATTATTCATTTGAATAACGTTTTAATTGACCACATTTTGAGTCAAATTTATACACGCGGTCATTAAGTAAAGTTAAAGTTAAATTGAAATTGTGCCGATAAAATTCGTGAGTGTTCACACCATTGCTGTTCATTTTCTGCGATATCCTATCACCGGAGATTGGGCCTACACCGTTGCTGCCACGTTTGCTGCCTACGCTTATTGAGGGTCATCTACAACTACAGCAATGGATCATGCAGTAAAGTACAGCGTAAGTGGGATTCCGTCTTCCCCAAATTAAATTTAAACTTGGCCTCCTCCCGCATAAATTAAAATATCAAAACTTTTATGCCAAATTTTATTCTAATTAATTCTATTGGGGAAATTTTCAGATTGTAAATGGGTATTTGGTTAAATAAATATAATATTTTCTCTTTGATAATATAAAACCAAATCTTTCACTAAATAAACCACCAGGCATTCCTTTTCCATTAATAATTAATAAGCGCAAATTTCAGGGAACGAGGCGAACCCCCCAGCTCATCAGATTAAATTAATTAAGTTAATTATAAGTAACCGTGGCCTGGACAAGAGCTAGCCCAACCAAGCTAGACCGGTTATAAATACCATTCGTTAAAAAATTTATATATGTATTAGACTGTTTCAAATTAGGAGACTATTTTTTTTTTTTTTTTGATGAACATTGAAAAATCGAAAGGTTATGTTAAAATATGGTGACAGTTAAAATTTAAGTCCTTAGTATTGATATTTAGAGGTGGCTATTTGTAATTTTCGATGTTTCATTTAGAAACATGGTAAAAATACGGAACTTCCGAAAAAATCAAGATACATAAAATCTCTTCTCAACTATTTTGTAGCAAATTTACTGATCGACAAAAAAGGTCTTTTATGATTTTTGCATAACTTCGACCATTCACAAGATATCCGACGTCAAAGTTGAATAAAATTCAAAGAACTTGTTTTTGCTCGTTTTGAATATTATACCATGTCACCCAATGAGAATTCAGAAATTTTCGATATAGTTTTTTTATAGAAAATTGAATGCTCTACAAAAAAAGTCTCTTATTATTTTTTGATAAATCCATCTGTTCGAAAGTTATTAGAGCTCGAAGTAAAGTTGGAGATCTTTTTACTTTTCCGGTGAAACTATCGGACTAATCATAAAATGTCATAAAATCTTTTTTGTGGGCAATTTTATTTCTCACAAATTACCTCTGATAAATTTTTTTTAAAGTCTGCATTCTTTTCTAGTTATTTCCATTTTAATGCCAAGCTCCTAAAAAAAGTGTTCTGATCGATTTTAAGAGCTCGACATTAAAATCGAAATAACTAGAATAGAATGCAGAATTCGGAAAAAATTTTTCAGAGATAATTTGTAGGAAATAAAATTGTCTACAAAAAGATTTAATGACATTTTATGATTTGTCTGATAGTTTCACCGAAAAAGTAAAAAGATTTCGAAATTTACTATAACTTTATTTCAAGCTCTAATAACTTTTGAACAGATGGATTTATCAAAAAACGATAAGAGTCATTTTTTGTAGAGCGTTCAATTTCCTACAAAAAATTGTATTGAAAATTTCTGAATTCTCATTGGTTGGTATGGTATAAAATTCGGAACGAGCGAAAACAAGTTCTTTGAATTTTATCAAACTTTGACGTCGGATATCTTGTGAATGGTTGAATTCATGAAAAAATCATAAAAGACCTTTTTTGTAGATCAAAAAATTTCCTACAAAATAGTTAAGTAGAGATTTTTTGTATCTTGATTTTTTTGGAAGTTATTTATTTTTTACCATGTTTCTCAATGAAAAATCGAAAATTACAAATAGCCACCTCTAAATATCAATATTTAGAGCTCAAATTTTAACTGTCACCATATTTTAAGATACCCTTTCGATTTTTCAATGTTCATCAAAAAAAAAAAAAAAATAGTCCCCTAATTTGAAACAGTCTAATATATATATATATATATATATATGTGTAATAGGGTGCTTCGTTTGAGATGACTATTTTTTTTTTCTAAGTCCCTTGTCAAAATATCGTTGTACACATTGAAAAAAAAAATTCTCACAAAAGATGAGCTCTTAATTTTGATTTTAAGTACTCGCTAAATGAGTTTCAAATTTTCCCATTTAATTAACACGTAAATTTTAATTTTTTCATTTCAATTATCTACAGCTTCGCGGTATTCCAAGATATTTGATCAGCCATAGGCGGAAATAACAGAGGAATATTTTCTCTTTGAAAGTGCTTGTAGCCAATTTATGTTTTGTAACCGGCCTCAACAGTAAAAAATCTTAAAGCCAATTTTTTCTCGAATTTCACGGTTTTTTTTATTTTACTTGCAAATAACTAACTTTACGACAAAATTGTACCTAACTTATAGTAGGAAATTTTATTTCCTACAAAAAAAGTTATGTACGAGAAAACCGTAAAACTAGTAGTTTTCGAGATAAGTCCAATTAAACATTTTAAAATTTCAAAAATCGCTGTTTTATCAAAGATTTCATTACTTTTTTATAAAATTATGGCGTAAGATATATATATCCTGGTTAATATATCATCAAAAATATATCATCCCGGGAAAAAAGTTTTTTATGAAATTTTATAAAATTTCATAAAATTTCACTAATGAAATTTCATGAAATTTTATGCTGAAAATGGCCTGATAAAATTTCATGAAAATTCATAAAATTTCCTGGCATTTTATAAAATTCTTCAGTCACCATTCATTTTTCGAAAAAAATATTAGGTTTTGCAAAAAATCTGCAATTAAATCTTTCACATTAATCTAATGGGTGGAGGCATTACGGTGACACACTAATTATAATTTTTATTGACGGAAAAATCCTGGTGACTGCTGGGCTCGAACCTACGTCCTTTCGATTTCAAGTCTCTCATAATATTCTATGAAATTTGATAAAATGTTGTAAAAAGAGACAAAATTTCATAAAAATTCATGAAGTTTTACACAATTGTTGTCAAGATTCTAAGGATTTATTGGTATGAACTTTCATAAATTTTTTTAAAATTTTATGAAATCTTATAAAATAATATGAAACTTTATAAAATTTCATAAAATTATACAAAATATCATAAAAATTTTACATATTCACTACAAAGATCCGAAGGAGTTTTGTAAAAATTTTTTTTTGATTTCTAAAAATTCTTGAAATTTCATGAAATTATGTAGTTTTATTGAACTATGAAATTGTAAAAATATTTTCAAAAATCAATTCGAAACCAACAGATAATTTTCATAAAATTTAACATAATTTTACGAAATTTCATAAAATTTCGTAACTTTTCGTGTGAGGCCAAAACTTTAATTACGTAAAATCACATGAAGTTTTATAGAATATTATAATATTACATAAAACCTCATATAATTTCATAAAATTTTATAAAAATATATGAAATTTCATACCATTAAGTCTTTGGAATCTTCATAACAATTATGTAAAATTTTGTAAATTTTATAAACCATTATGAAGGTTTACAAAAATTTATGAAATTATGCGAAACTTTATGAAATTTTACAAAAACCAAGTTTTGGCCTCTCACGAAATTTTACGAAATTTTATGAAATTTTACAAAATTATATGAAATGTTGCAAAATTTCATAGAATTATCTCCCAGTTTCTGATAATATTTCATAAGTTCTTTTCAAATCTTATAAGCTTTTATAAAATTTTGTAAAACTTTTTAAAATTTCACAATAATATATAAAATTTCATACTAATAACTTCTTGAGATCTCAATAACAATTATAAGAACTTCATAAATTTCTATAAAATTATATAGAATTTTATAAAATTACACATAATTGCATAAAATTTTATGAAACTGTAACAATCGATATATATCAATTGCGATTTAATCAATCACGTTAACATTCTATATTAAACTCTTATTTTTCTTTTGTAAATAAGAAATACTCGACTACGTCCCACCCCGCGGTGATAAATTTACCTTTCTCAGGTATCTATGTGAGTGCATGCACGATGACCATGAACAGGCAGAGATCGACAGATGGGACAATATTGTATATATCTCTCTCTCTCTCTCTCTGCCATCCTTGTTCAAACCAACTATGATACCTAAGAGTATACTCATCTTGCATCCACACCTACCTGTGTACTTTTTGACAATATACGTACAAGAGAGTGTGTGTGTGTGAGCATAATACCCAATAGATGAATGATGAAATCACCGTCTAATTTATCAGGGACGCGTGCACGTGAGCACTGAGCCTCTAGCGATTCAGCGGTAAACAAATTTTACGAGTTAAATGATTTACCTTACTTATAATCCAAATTCAATATTTCGAGTTATTTTTTTTTTTTTGATTTCGAAATCTCTGAAATACTTACTAGTAACACGGATTGCGTAATATGTTTACTTACTTGTTTGTCACATAGAATGACCTCCAAATTCGAAATATACGCGCATTATATTTTTCTCACGGGACAAATCACGACTCCTTTCACCAATATTAGACCTACAGCATAGATTACTCATTTGTTTTTCATGCAAGATGACTCCCGAACCCGGAACACTTACGCATCATGTTTTTCTACCCCCTGTTGTTAACTCTAAGCTTACAACATAGATTACTCATTTGTTTTTCACGTAGAATGACCTCCAAACCCGGAACACTTACGCATCATCTTGTTTTTGACCATCTTGAGACGTATTTTGATTCCCTAAACCCGGAAACTATTGCTACACCATGGATTACTCATTTGTTTTTGACGCCCTGTTAGATCATCACATCGATGATCCAAACCAGGAAATCAATAGGAGCCACACCATTCCCCCAACTAGATCTAGGGTATATAAACTGCCGAAAATCTAATGAAGTCAGTCAATCGCTAATCAGAACTAATCTCTGCCGGATCCCGGGTAAATCACAAAATCTCTGCTGGTTTCGGTCTGAAAATTCTATTAGTTTAAAATAAGATTAGTTCTAAACGGCTGAAGCCGATTAGTACCGCGAATCAGAATTTAGAATTTTCATCGTTGTCCACGTGACGGTCCACCGCCTAGGCAATCGGGCTCCTTGGGCAAATAATTAAATTTTAAATTCGTTAAAATCTCGGTTGATTCGACTCACCCCCAAACCAGGATTATCGGTTTCGTGACGGTCCATAGCCTAGGAATCCGGACTCCTAGACCGACATCCTAACAAAAAAAGAATACTCGTATTCATACTCGATAGATAGGGGAGTGCATCCGCTTGGCACCCCAGTAGCTCCGAGTCTGAACAAAATATTTGATTCCGCTGAATAAAATCACGAAGCCACAGTGCCGTGTCCCAGTGTAATTAAAAATAAGGACTGTAATTGAACAATTCGTGATCATAAATTCAAATTGGTGAACTGTGAGAGAGTGTGATCAGCGAAAATTGTAAACCACCTCAAGCTGAGTGGTAAGTCTATATATATATTGTAAAACTATAACACACCTTTGTAAAACAATATTACAAGAATATAAAATTCTTCATTTTTTTTTAAGAAACATCTTTCTCTTATTTTATACCTCTTACTCCAACATTCATAAGTTAACGGGTACAGAAAGAGACAGACGTTAAGAACGGGGACTTCTCGAGGGCCCATATTCACCTACCCATTTTCCTTTCGCTTCAATATCCCGGACCTATCCTAAAGCCACGCAGGTCAACGATCGGGATAGTCTATCGTACTTCCGCTCGGTACGAAATAGACTTATTTAGTATTTAACGAAATTACCGAGTAATTAACATTCTCACACTAGCCACGTGACGGTCCTAATAGGCTCCTTGGTTGAGTTATAGAATAATTATTTTTAGGTAATTTTGTACTAAATAATTAATCAATAAAAACCCTTCGCCCGTCGCCTTCACTCTCTCCGATCGTGACAGTCGAAAAATTTGGTGACAGCGGTGGGATACGCTGGTGAACTGTTCTTTTATTAAAATATTCAAATATTACTCGATTTTTATAATTTTATTAACAAAATAAACGTCCTGCCTTGTTGAAATTTCCGAGTCAAATTTCAACTTGTAAATTTTAAGTATTCAATTTTCAAAAATTTTTATACATTCAATAAATTCTTAAATTTGAAATTCTATATTCTGAAAACTTTAAAATCAAATCTATTTTCTATTCTTCAAAATAAATCTCTTTAATAAATTTCTTTACAAATTTAAAAGAGAAAGCTTATAAAGCGAAATTTTTATTTTTGAAATTTTAAAATAAAATTGATTTAAATTTTTAACTTGATCATTCAAACTATTTTTTCTCAATATCATAATTATTATTTCAATTTCTAAAATCATTTCGCTAAATTCCAGCCATTTTAGAAAATTTGGAAATACTCAACGCGCAAAAATTAGTTCAAAACCTTCTAAAATAACCAAACTTTAAAACCTCTAACTTCTACCTGAGACCTTTTCTGTATTAATTCTCATTTTTCTCATAGTAAAATAAAATCTTGGAATAAAATTCCAAACTATTCCTAAGATCTTTTTCCTTTCTCTAAATTTTCTGCAATTAAACTTTAATTATTTTCCTTTCTTAATACTATTTGCAATTTTTATTTTGAAAATCTTCTCTAACTTTTATCATATTTCAAAATAAATTTTTATCCAAGGAAATTTTACACTTTCAGTTTCAATATTTTAAAGACTCTTGCAATTTATTGTTACCTACAATTTTATTAGCCACACGAATTATCACCATTACACGTTTATGCGTAACTCATCTACACTAAAACGCACTAGACAAACAAAAATTAAGTTTCACATTGAAAGATTGATTGCAATCATAGAAGACGCACCATCGTGCCCTTTTATACAAAAATATTTACATGCTAATAGATCACAAGATTTCATTAATTACAAACTTACACTAATTGATATACCCAAACAATTCTTAAAATTTAATTACAAATTTTCAAGTCTAGATCCTCGAACGCAAGTATTAGATGAAAATTCAATTTACTATAGATAAAATTAATTATTAAAAATAAATTTGCGATCTTCTATTCCTCATTTTATAATACTTCTGAGTTTGCGTGCAGACAACTTGCTATCTTTTGCACCCGAAATTGCAAGTTATTTTGGTAAACTTTGAATCAGTTACCACTCACTCATAATTCATCTCATTAATTACGGTTGCTTAGAAGACCGCAGACTTTTTGTCGGATTCTATTCAATCTTTCATCGAATCAATTGGGAGGCCGCAGACTTTTTGTCGGATTCCAGGCGATTCATTCATTATTCACTCATCCATTCATTTTCAAAAACCATAAAAACTTGTAATATTTCGTAAGGTCAGTTATTGTAGTACGCTTACTCTTTAATTGATCATTGGAGCAATTGTGAAGAGTAACTTGTGCGTACAGCTTAGAAGTGTTCAATGAGAACCAGAAAACGCGCCGGAAGAAAGTACCAGTTACGAAAACTAGTTGCAATATACCATAGAGGAGAGTTACCATACACTCCCGTAACAATACCAAATATTTCACAAAATCCGCCAAATATTTTACAAAATCAGGAAATAAATCACCCAGAACCGGAAGGAAAAGGAAAACAAATATTTGTAGTTCCATAAAATAAACAGAATTTACTTTCATTTTTCTTGTATATACAACTCAAAAATTATTCAATGAAACGAGGCAAACGCGCCGGGAGAAAATTTCAAATACGAAAGCTAATAGCGATACTAGATAAGGGATCACCGGGTCCATATCCTCTAAAAAAAGGAAAACTTAACAAATACTGTAAACATTCAAGAAATAAATAATTCACCCAACAACAGTGTCGATAAAAACCCAGAACTAAAGAATAACCAAACACAGACAGACACAACACCTCATTCAAGTAATTAACAAATCTCAAACACTACTCACTTTACAAGAAACAATTATAAATTCAATACAAGGCTATTTTTAATTTGGTAACAATTAATTAGTAAATAAATTTTTGTTTTGATCAACGCAACTTTTACTTGTGTCTGGCTAATGCAGATAGAGTTTTCTTGCTAACTTCGTACTACTTACCAAAATTCTCATTCTTACTATCTCTATATTACCCCCATAACTTTCTCCCATACAATTAATCAAAATGGATGAACACGGGAATCCGCTCCCAAACGGCGATGGCGGGTTGAATCCACCGCGCATCAATAATAGATTGAATCCACCGGATAACGATAATGACTTAGACCAACAAGTCCATAATATCACCCGACATGCGAACATTACGGATCAAATGATCACGTCCCTCGGGGAAAGTATGACATTGCATCAGGCGTTAATGCAAGTCCCGAGTTTTGACGGTAAAAACATGCCTTTACAAGCATTTCTACTAGATGTAGAAAACGGTCTTACAATCGTACCAGATAATCTCAGAAACACTTATTTTAACGGAGTAAAGTCTAAGCTCAAGGATACGGCTAGAGACGCGATCGCAGATAAGACAATTAATACAATGAATACTCTTAGAGACGCGCTTAAAGAATATTTCGCTACTAGGAAAACTTATCCACAATATTGCGCGGATATTCAAGCCATTCGACTTAAGCAAAATGAATCAATCCTGAGTTACTATACCCGAATAAAGAAAATACGCGCTAATGCAATAACTGCATTAAACGAAAGCTTTGATAATGTAGCCGAAGTAAATGCGATGAAGAAAATGTTAGACGGTTTAGCACTAGAGTCATTCAAACGCGGATTACCAGACGATCTAATATACGGAGTTAGTGTACAAAATCCTGATACTCTCGACGATGCATATAAAATCGCATTACGGCTCGAAGAAGACCTGAAAGGTAGTTCTCACCGTAACTCTAATTATTTAGCCTATGCGCAATCCGAATCCGCAATTCTTGATTTACCGCGTAGGACTCGAACAGTAAGTTTTCAAGACGAAGAACGTCGAAATACAATACCGTTCAGATTTATTCGCGAAGATAATAGCAGATCTAATTCATACAGTAGATCTCCGGTGCGGGATACGACACCACCACGTGATAAACGTAACTATCTCGAGCGTAGTAATTCACCTTATCGTTCGCGAAGCCGATCACCCGGAAGTTACTATCCATATTATCCTCCGCCGAGCTATTTCCCTCCAATTCCTTATATACCTCCTATGCCATATCAATACCCACCTCCTGGAGTATATCCACCTCCAGCGCCATATAACCCGCCATATTATCAAAGTTATCCTCCCCAAGATAACAATCAGAACAGCTCTAATAACAATTATAACAACAATAATCCCAATAATTACAATAATCGTAACAATTATGACAATCAAAGATACGGTAATAATGGTTATAATAATTATAATAAAAATAATTATGGGAATTACAATAATAATAGTAACCCACAAAACCAACAAAATAATTCAAGACCAACCTCTCCTGCACCACCTAAGGAACCTTTAAACTCCAACGCGGTTCGACGGGACGACGCGACGTCGAACAGCAGGAACCCCACGGAAACGCGTCCCTCGTCAATCAGATTCCTGACCGTCGGAAATTCGTAATGTGGTCTGAAGTCCAGGGTAGAGGACCGGTCGTTACTCTAACAGCTCCCGAATTGCGAAACGGCAGAGCTCGTTTCCTAGTCGACACAGGCGCTGATATAAATGTAATCAGAAAAGACGCACTGGCCCCTCGCACAGTAATTGATACCTGGGACTCAGTATCCATAAAAGGAATCACTACTGAGCGACTCGACACCTTGGGGACCACAGAAATTACGTTCTTCTCAAATCCCGAGAAATTTCACGTTCTCGAGAATCCATTACCCATTCCAACTGATGGAATTGTCGGCATAGACTTTTTAACTAAGGAAAAGGTTGAAATATCTTTTCATCATAATACCATAGTTGCAGATTCTGAACCCGTAAACCCAATTCCACTTGAAAATACTAAGGGTGAACCATTTGATACACCCCTGGTTACTGTGTATCGAAGTGAAGATGAACCTTCAATATTTTTGTTAAAGGCTAGAACTCGAACAGTAATACCAATTAATCTTCGCAAGACAGACCTAAAAACGGGATTTTTACCCCGCATTGAAACTCGCGAAAATATTTTCATTGGTAATGCTTTAGTCACGAATAATGACAATACTTGTTATGTCTTCGCGATTAATGCATATGAAGACGATATCGAACTAGTCATACCACCACAAGAAATTATTCCCTTTGAATGCGATGGCAGCTCAGAGGATTTCTTTGACGATTCCGAGGATAGCGATATACCGGAAGATGGTCAAGATAGATTCGAGCGCATATGTGCTAGTCTCCGACTTGATCATTTAAACATGTTGGAAAGAGAGCATGTGCATGAACTCATCAGAGAATTTCCAATGCTCTTCCATCTCCCCGGAGATGATCTTCCGGCTACAACAATGATGACACACTCGATCCCAACAGTTGATGAAGTTCCTATATCAGTCCGTCAGTATCGTTTCCCACCCGTACATAAGGAAGAAATCGCTCGACAGGTAAATAAATTACTGAACGACGGTGTAATATCTGAATCTGTCTCTCCATATAATTCACCTCTTTGGATAGTCCCAAAGAAACCAGATTCGAAAGGTAATAAGCGCTGGCGTATGGTAATTGACTTTAGACAATTAAATGAGAAAACCATAGGCGATGCTTATCCTCTTCCAAATATAGTTGAGATTCTCGATAGACTAGGAGGAGCAAAATATTTTTCAGTTTTTGACTTGGCTAGTGGATTTCATCAAATCAAAATGAATCCAAAAGACCAACAGAAAACTGCATTCAGTACACCAAATGGTCACTATGAATATAACAGAATGCCATTTGGACTGAAAAACGCTCCTGCTACTTTTCAACGACTTATGGACCGAGTTCTTCTAGGTCTACAAGACGTTGAGCTATTTGTCTATCTCGATGACGTCGTTATTTTCGCATCATCACTCGAAGAACACGGCATACGTGTCCGAAGACTCTTCAATCGACTAGAACAAGCCAATTTAGTCTTACAATCAGACAAATGTGAATTTCTAAATCTCGAAGTTGCATATCTTGGTCACATCATTGGCAATGGCGGTGTACGTCCAGACCCAAAGAAGACTGAAGCTATCGAAAAATTTCCAAGACCAAAAACAGTTACGAACATCAGACAATTTCTTGGACTAGCTGGTTATTATCGTCGCTTCATTGAAAACTTCTCAGGCCGTGCGAAACCATTGACAGAACTATTGAAAAAGGATAATCCATTCAACTGGACCTCAGCTCAACAAGAAAGTTTCGACGACTTACGCAAAGCATTATGTACATCTCCAGTTTTGCAATACCCTGACTTTTCTCAACCGTTTATTCTTACTACTGACGCTTCAGACCTTGCTATTGGTGCAGTATTAAGCCAAGGAAAAATTGGCGAAGACAGACCAATTGCTTATTTATCAAGACTTCTCAAAAATGCAGAACGAAATTATACAACAACTGAAAAGGAATGTTTAGCAGTTATTTACGGTATTTTACATTTTAGACCGTACTTATATGGTCGAAGATTCACTCTCGTCTGTGATCACGAACCACTAAAATGGATCGACTCCGTCAAGCCGCCAGTACAACGGTTAGTTCGATGGAGAACGAGATTAAGAGAGTATGAATATGTTTTCTACTACAAACCAGGAAGGTTAAACGTAAATGCAGATGCATTATCAAGGAATCCTGTTGTTTTGCCAATAGTCCCGACAGGAAAACCTGAAACAGCTGCGAGGCAGTCTAGTTCGATTGCCAAACACCTAGAACGGCTGCGATCATCCGCGGTAAAAGCAGCAGAGGCAAACGCCAGTACTATAGGTGAGAGAGTAAGATTGCGAAGATTAGCAAGTAACCCCTCGCTAGCGCAACCACCTCCCATCAGGCGTACAAAGACTATTGCCGACATTCCAATGCCTTCAACAGAAAAACGTAAAGTTGGTCGACCTCGAAAACAACCAGATACTGGACCACCAAGTGATCCAACACCACCAGTACCGCATGCTAGAAACAGTGCTTTTCCGAGTCTCGCTAGTAATCGTGTACCACTCTCCAAAGCTTCTGAAAAACCAGGACCATTGTCCACAAAAACTCGAGCCACTGACTACCAACTTACATACGTAAATAATCAATCAGGCGAAGAAACTCCTTCACTAACTGAACCAATACCAGTACCACCGCCTAAAAATGTTATCGAAATATCACCTGGACCATCTTCAGGAAATGATACTTATTACTGGGATCGACGTGCTGAAGATCCAACTTACAAATCTCCACGAACAGAACCTCTAGCTAGGAAACCTGAGGAACAATCCCACAGACCATCTGGCGTAACATTTCGACATCCTGTAGGGCGATCGACCCCTGCAGTTAGTTCAGAAGGATCAACTACAGAATCAGAGGTAGAAGACGTAATACCACGAGGAGCAGCAAGCAGACGATGGGCTAATTTACCACCGATCAATGAAGTCCATTCGAGTACAGACACAGATGAAGAAGTTCATGCAGATGAAGAAGTTCAACAACCACAACCGATAAAAAGAAAATCCATAGTCGATACTGTTCCTTGCGAATTATTTTATCCTGGTATGAAGAACCATGAAAGTAAAATCTCCTTACACACAACGAATGAAAACTTGACGTATTTCAGAGACAATTATTTGCACTTTATCTCTGCTGATTGCGAACTTACAACCATCACATCGCGACTACTAATAGAAACAGACAAGATAGATTCCCAGGACCTGAAATTAAAAAAGCCTAAAATTAATCAAGTACTAATAACACCACACGGTAAACATAAAATCCTCAGTGCAGTGTTAAAAAGGAATCACTTTGATTCATTTTCCATACAAGAATTAAAAGATGTACTAAAAACCGTCAAAAATGTATTGAACCACTACAACATAAAAACTTTGCGAATCTCAAAACCAGGAGATATGCTCGAAGGCTTGAACCAATCACTTGTCACTGACGTCCTTAAGGAATGTTTAGATGACTGCGAATGTTCACTCACCATTTGCCATGGAAGTGTAACCATACCAGACGAAGATGTCCGCAAGGATATCATCGCTGAGTATCACGAAAGCCTAACAGGTGGTCATAAAGGTATCACTAAAACATACCGACGAATTCGTGAACGTTTTTACTGGCCAAACATGAGAGACGACATCACAGAATTTATACGCACGTGCAGAAGTTGTCAAGAACAAAAGTTAGTCCGAATCAAGACTAAAGAACCAATGATCATCACAGACACTCCTGCAGAACCCTTTGACAAAATCTCAATCGACACCGTGGGCCCATTACCCCAAACGCCATCGGGTAATGTGCACATTCTTACTGTACAAGATAATCTCACGAAATATTGTGTAGCAGTACCAATACCAAACATTAAGGCTGAGACTATTGCAGATGCACTTGCTCGTCACGTGATTATACAATTTGGGTCACCCCGCGTAATACTAAGCGATCAAGGTAGATCATTTGTCGGTAAAATATTTCATCACCTAGCAAAAATTTTTAAAATTAAACAAGTAACTACCTCAGGGTACCATCCACAAACTAATGGATCCCTGGAGCGTAGTCACATAGTATTGGCAGAATTTATCAAACATTACGTGAATAAATATGAAGACTGGGACAAACTTGTTCCCTTTGCAATGTTTTCATATAATATCGCTGTACATGAATCCACTAATTTTACTCCTTTCGAGCTTATATACGGCAAAAGAGCTCGTATACCCAGTTCCTTTCCACCCCCGGATAAAACTGAGACTTATGGGACTTACTTATATGACCTAGTCAACCGTATGGATGACATGCGACATTTCGCGGCATCCAATTTAATTAAATCTAAACACCGCTCTAAACGTTACTATGACGCTCATCTGAATCCCAGTACTTTGAATGTTGGAGATCGGGTTTATGCCATAAAAGAACCACGAAAAGGTAAATTCGATTCACATTACAAAGGTCCGTATATTATAGCTGAATTGTTAGATAATAATACAGCTATAATAGAGGACGAAAAGGGCAAACGCTCTCTTAAACATATAGATAAGCTAAAAATCTGTAACACTAGAGATTCTACTAACACTAACACTGACACTCAATCCGATTAACATATTACTATTTCCTGTATACCCTACTAATCACTATGTTCTAGTCATATAAAATTACTCCTGGTAAAACGAGTAAAATCCAAACACCATGGGGTGGATAAAATTCATCCTCTGGGTAACGTCAGCTGTCCAGATGACGTATGGATTCGTGGCGTACGACTGTGGAACCCCATCAATAAACGTTACTTCCCTATCCCTATTAGATATCAAAGATTGCAATCTGCCATCTGCTAAACCAATAATTAAAAACACAAAAGTCCAACTATTGCAATCTAGTAGTTTCTCATTCATAAAGATTATTCAGTGCAAACTCTCCATCCAACGTACAATTTTCCATTGTGGTATACTTGACCACCTATTCGGAGAAACGAGTAATAATATGGAGTTTATGCAAGAGTTAAGCCATGAAGTTTGCAAATCCGTCCACGATAGCGGACTCTTTATGTATCGAGATACCACACTTGCAGGTG
Organism: Microplitis manilae; assembly: GCA_030273425.1. Lineage (NCBI taxonomy): Eukaryota > Metazoa > Arthropoda > Insecta > Hymenoptera > Braconidae > Microplitis > Microplitis manilae. The sequence continues at coordinate 12,616,399 of CP092727.1, read as the reverse complement.
TTCAGAAAAACGCTACGACAAGATTCCCAATCACCCTAGCAGGTTCATTCACCTCCGGTGGTGGTTGCAAAAGGGCATCATACGCCGATCCTTACGGTAAATGGGAAGCGGTGACAGTAACCGGGTATGCCACCTTCACTCTACAAGACTACTACGCTCCTATTAATCTGGATCAAAACGAAGTAGTATTACGATCCGGAGTTCGATGCAAATATCAACAAGGGAAGTGCATGGACATCGAAGGAGGAAACACCTTCTGGGATTTATTACCACCGGATCAGTGCAATTCACGCAAGTTCTCCATACTTTATGAAGGAACAGCTAGCAAGATACAAGATCACGCCAATAGGAAATTCGGAGAAGAAGTATATTCAGTGACTACCGGAGGCGTAACGTTTGCACTAACAGCAAAGGGCCATATCGCAAACTGCGCCACCAAACTAATTAAGACTGAACATCCTAGACTCTTCATACTTGACTCCGAGAATAGTGAATTTTTCCACGACGCCAACAGAATAGATACTCAATCAATGGATCTCTTCACGTACGTAAACACTAAATTTGTATATCTAGAACGCCACCTTCACAACCAGATCATGATGTTATACAACGATATGATCAGACAAGAATGTGAGCTAGAAAAGAAGGTTCTACAAAATGCACTCATTATAGCTACACTAGCACCAGATGAATTTGCATTTCAATTTATGAAGAAACCAGGATATATTGCTCATGTTTCAGGCGAAGTAATAAGATTTGCCAAGTGTATAGCAGTGGATGTAAAACGCCGAGACACAAAAGAATGTTACCAAGAGTTACCTGTAATGAGAGGTAATGACACATACTATATGTTGCCACGAACTCATATATTAATTAAAACCGGAACGCAGATAGATTGCAACCCCTTACTAGCACCGATGTATCGACTGGAAAACTCATGGTATGAATTAAATCCTAAACTCTCCTCAGTACCAAGTCCAGAACAACTAACGGCTTCCACAAATCATTCCTGGAAGTATATACCAGCTCAAGGCTTAGCGACAGGAGGAATCTACTCAGACAACGACATCGTGAAACTCAAAGACTACATGATGTTCCCTTTGGAAAGAACAGCTGTATTGAACACCATCGCCAGAGGAGCAACAGGACAGTCTGTAGCCGACAACACTATTAAAATTAACAATTTTATTGACGAAGAGGCCATAAGGCTATCTCTAGCTAAAGCTTGGGGAAGAGTGTACAACTTCTTTAACACGGTGGGTACCTTCAGCGTAACACTTTTTGGAGTATATCTCACATTCAAGGCAATTAAATTCGCAATCGACACATTAATTCATGGCTATGCATTACATACCCTATACGGATGGAGTATATGGTTGATCGGAGCATTTTGGGACTCGGTCACGAATCTCTTACTACATCTACCCAAGATTGGTAAAGATATTGCGCCCGAGAACGTAGAACTAACAGAAAAAGAAAAATCTAACGTCATCACCAATCAAAATATTTACCCATATTTGCCATACGCACCACCTAACCACACTACTGAAGTGATTTACGCCGCTCCTAGAACAATTGGTACTCAGTATAACTTTCCTCAAGATCTGGATCCTCGCGAACCAAAACCTGAACACGAGAATACACGACAGACTCCAAACTAACCGCATGCATGCTTCTTACGACTTTACAATCTAACCTTTAAAATAACTCAAGTTTCTGAAATCCCAAGAATCTAATAAAAACTAAGTAAATAATTTTAGTGCCATCATCATCAACATGGCAACTCTGAACAAGATATTCCTAACCTTCATCACCATCATAAGTAATGTGAAAGGAACTGCTGTCCACCTGAAGCCATTAGAACCTAGCTCAGGACTCTACTATGAACATCTCGCCGATATTCATCTTACTCGAGACGAATGGAAACTAACCACTATGATAGATCTAGCTTTTCTAGAGCAACAAATACCTAACATAGCAGATCTGGAGATAAACCTCATAGACCAGTGCTGCATATCAACAATTGAAGAATCCGACTGTAGACATTACATACAACTTGATGATTACAGGCGCATTATCCGAGAATCAACCGAGCGAATGAAACTAATAAGACAACTAATTGGCTCCGGGCAAATTAACAATCAATCATCATTAATTGAACAGAATAGGTTAGCTATACTTCAACATTACATCAACAATTTTAATAAGATCGTCCTAGCCTCTACTCCTGACGATTCGGTGTTACTCGAGAAGAACAGACAGATAGTTCATTCAGACCTATACGACGATTTGAATCAATTAATACTACGCCGTGGTAACTACTACAGATACACGCCCCCTCTGAAAGAAACAAAAGGTTTAATCGCCAAGGAGAACGTGACTTACTCACACTACATTATGCGACTGAGTTCATGGAGTGTCCAAGCTCGAAGTTGTTTCGAAGACTTCCGTATTCATATGGAAGACGTTCTGGAAGCAGTCAATCTCGTTTTAACCGGAAAGCTCCCTCCAAGAATTCTCAGCCCGAAGAGAATCTCAGAAGCCATGGAAAAGTTCATTAAAAATAATCCACGACATCAATTTCCCGTAACAGTCAAGGACCTCTACAACGAAAAGGCTTCCCAGTTAATGAAATTCGAATATGAGTCGCTCAATGATAAGTTCATTTTGACACTTCGAATACCTCTAGTACAACTACCAAGATATAACTTGTACAGACTCCATGCTTATCCCGTTCAACAAGTCTTCGGAAATAACACTAAGGGTTCGGCTTATATTCAACCCCGATCTGACTACTTGATGATGTCAACAAACCACGCAAGCTATTCACTAATTCAAGGAAATGAACTTAAACGGTGTTTAAAACTGGAAGAATCCTATATTTGCAAACCGAATTTTGTCATATACGAAACAGCCGTTCATCCTGCATGTGAAGCTGACCTACTTACCAACTCGGATCCAGAATCATTCCAGAGATGTGACATAAGATTAAACAAGATCCATTACTTATACTGGAAGTCCTTAGAAGAAATTAATGGTTGGATTTATTCTATACCGCATCTGAGCCTACTTCAAGTCCAACACCCGGGAAATCTACGGAATATGTAAACATATCTGGTGTAGGAACTTTAAGCCTGAGCCCAGAAGCCTCGATAAGAATTGGCTATATAAATTTATTTGGATCTGCCGATGCTGATCGTGAGATTCTTCTTCAACCGCAACCCACTATTGGACTCAATGTAACACTATTATTCCCAGAAATAAGTAACTACGGACCTCTTAACTCGACCAACTACACAAACAACAACCCTCCAAAGTCATCTCTCATCGATTCATATGGATTTCTATCTTACGATTTTACTTTAGATCAAGTAAAGAGAGAATCACAAACTACTAATTTGCTCAAAGAACACAGACGCATACCAACTCACATCCTGCATGGAATGCTAATTACTTCATTAGTTTTAGCGGGATACTTAATATTTTTAACTAGGAAACTAACTTACAACTTAATTTTCTGTTATACTAGGAATAAACTTTCAACAATAGAATCTGGCGTATCTTATCAGCAGTGCTATGATCTTCACGAGAACCTGGAACCACTAAACTCCGATGAACAAAAGTTATGTGCAAAGGGCTCCCCGAAAATAGACTTACCACTGATGAAGAGAGAGACGCTAATATAAGTGAGATCCAATCTCACAGATATTGGAACCAGAGTTTCGAAGATTTTTGTGAATTAACATCTTTTCTGATTCATCGAAACCACTGGAAAAGGGCACAGGCTACAAGGAAACTACGGACAAGACTACGATTCCGAAATAACCTCCTCTGCGACAATTTTCTCGACGAGGAAGCATACAACATAGACCCGATCAAAGAGCATCGAACTTATCAAAAGATCTTAGGATCTTTTAAAATAACCCTTCCAACAACATTAGACATAACCGATCTGGATCAAGCTTGTCGCGCCAGCAACTACAGACACTTTAGGAAAATCTTTTTCCGAGAATATTGGATAGAGAATTCTCTACACCGTTGCCTTCGAAGCAGTTACAGAATCAGTTCACTAAACAACCGGTTCGAGAATTTAAGAAATACCTTTTTCTTTTATCTACAAAATAATACTTTTTAACGTATTATGGACATTGTGATCGACCTCCAAGGATTCTGGGACAGCAAAGAAGAGTTTACTCCGAAAGAAATTGCTTTAGTTGCAACCACCGAAGACATTCTGGGTCACTGGATAGTCGAGCAGCCATTTCCATATCACAAACTACCATTAAAGATTCGCGAAAGGAACGACTGGGCCACGTCGAAGCATCATGGCATCCACTGGTCAGAAGGCGACACCCAACTCCACCAAGTGCTGAAAATCCTAAGAAGATACAGTAAAAGTGCTCGCGTAGTCTATACCAGAGGAGAAATCAAAGCCACTTATTTACAGAAAACATTGAAACGAGATATAGTAAATCTAGAACACAGAAAATATAATTGCCCCAAGTTCGACGCTATTCGGACATCGTCAACCACTTGCACAACACACGGGAAAAAGAAGAACTACCATTGCGCACTGACCAACGCAATCTGCTTAAGGCAGTGGCTACAAGATCAACGAAAAACATTCCCTTTGTAAAATTTTATAATGTCACACAAGATAACAAAATTCTTCCCGAGAAATCTCTCACTCGGGTTGGATATGCAGTTCGCTTATATCGTTTCCTCTATAATCATTCAAAACCACTGGTTTAAGCGAACATGCATAAGGAAATTGCGACGACTACGCCGCAGTAAAACAGACCAACAACACACAGACCCACTGGACCTGGAAGAGGGCGTATGCATAACACCTAAACCTATAAAGCTTGACAAGAATATCAAAACAAGCCCCTTAGAAATGCACGCCGCTTGGGTTATTGCCCAAGATAAGAACCTCCAAATACAAGTCATGAAGAATTATTGGAACAGCAAGAATCGCCTTAGAGTACAACGTAGAATACGGAAAGCCCAACAAGAACACTTCCCAGATCTAGTCTACAGAGTAGATTTGCTCCGGTTATTTGGAGAAGTACCTTGGGCAGACGTTCGGACTAGTCTTTACCTCAGAGAAACCATGATTAGGTTATCCAACCTAATTGCAGTCAGACATTTTTATCAGCGGCCTTCAACCTACTGCTACCTCGACCTCATGGATGATATATCAAGATTCTATGAAGAGCCAAGCCCACCGTCCGGCCTATACTCATGTACTCATCAACCCTGCGTAAGTCTATACAATCCATATGACATAACCCAAGGACCATCAACTCATATGGATGATATGACCTCCGTAAGTGATAGAATTGCGTTTATGAAGCAAAAACGCAGAAAACAAGCCCACCGACGTAAAGCAGCTAAAAGACGATTTTGCAAAAGGAAGATCAGAAGGAAAAAGAATTCGCGAAAGAAATTAAAAAGGAAATAACCACTAACGAAACAAATAAATACTAACATATTGCCAACTCCTACGCATGCAGAAGTAAGGCAAGTAACAACTTATCCACCTTATAAATAACTAATTAACCTTACAAAAAAGAAAATTTTTAATAAAAAAAAAAAAAAAAAAAAAAAAAAAAAAAAAAAAAATATATATATATACTAGAAAACCAAAAAAAAAATTTTATAAAAACCCAAAAATATACAATAAAAACAAAAAAAAAAAAAAAAAACAAAATTTATTTTTAAACGCACTCGCATAAATAATAAAGGTGATGGGTAGACATGTAAGGAAAATTGTTAATAATCTATCTAATAAATGAATGACACAAGAAGCACACTCGCATAGGTAAATGATAAGCTATAAGAGAAATAATGTAAACAATGTGACGATCTATCGATTTTAAGAGTAAAATAATCAAATGTTAAGCAAGACAGTGACTAGGTATCGTAATATCATTAGTTAATTTAGTTCAGTAAGGCGCGTAAATGTTTAAGTTAGAAAATAAGTGCATTGTTCGGAATATACCTTATTATTAAGTTACCTATTTGGCCATAGGAATATCTAGAATTAAGCTCTCAAGTTGTAGTCTTAAAAATATATGCAGTATATAAAATTAGTTAGATATATGTATTAAAAAAAAAAAAAAAAAAAACAAAAAAAAAATTTAAAATCTTAAAAATAAAAAAAAAAACAATAAAAAGAAAAAAGGAAAAAAAAAAAAATGTCCATATTTATTTAAATAAGCAAGCTCAACGTACATAAGCAAAAATAATTAGAAAAGGCATCTTTACATGATAGGCATTAATTTTACTTCTTTTATTTTTATTTTTAGTTTTTTAAAATCCATTTATTTTAATGCATACAATTATGAACTCAAAAATGTAAATTAGTTATAAGTAAAAACACGCAAGTGCAGAGAACCACCAACGACCAACATCGAGATAAAGAACTATCCACGACCTAGGGCATGGTTCCCCCCCGGACTCCCCAACGACGGAAACCTCCTAGAAGTGGAAGACCTTTCAACGCAGACACCAACGATGAACTCGCGCACCTTTGGGTTCTGTGACCGATACAATTCTCTCACTGCGCATGACGTCACGACGGCCATTACTATAAGGCCCAGCGTTAGAAATGAATCAGAGGGGCCACTTAAAGTAAGCGTGCTTACTTTAACGTCCCTCCTCTTCCCACAAAGGGAAAAATCTCCACTACGAAAAGGGAAAGTATAACACGGCTTGGAACCAACACCTACGATGTAACAAACTACGACACCACGAAAGGTATACGCTATGTCCGTATACCTGAACGAAGAAAACACATCGACGTATGCATGAAACATACGAAACCTTTTTATATGTATATAAAGGTACATAAATATATATATATGTGTGTGTATGCATGTGTATATATGTATCCGTGTACATGTATACTACCCGACTGTAAACGACTTAATCTACTTAATATATATCTTACGATCTATAGGAAGGAAGTATAATTAGATGAGAACAACTGAAAAAGGAAGAAACAACAAGTTTAAAGAAATATAAATTTATTTGAAAACACTCAATATAAACAATACATAGTAAAAGGGAAAATTAACAACAATAAATATGAGTATATTTTTATACACTTATAATATATGCCCATCAAGACGGTTGCAGAGCTTCACCGCAGTACACACAGGGCGGACTCAGGAAGCAGGCTACATCCCGCATCTCATCCAATAGCAATGCAATCCGGAGCGAAGCATTGCTCATCCGCTCCCGGTAATGTGCAGGGCACAAATTTATCATTAACTAGAAAAGAAAAAAAACACATATATTAAACATACAAATATATATATATGGATATACGTATAAATCATTAACTTTAATGAATTCTCACCGATAACACTGTGTCGTGCCGGAACTGTTCCATGAGTCTCCAAGGAGTATGCTCGGTGATCCACCTGGCTTCCTGGGTAGTCATCGGAGACAGCACCGTGATCAAAGGGTCCGAGAATGGGATCATGAAACTATGTCCCTCGACGAAGGTGACTCTGAATGACACCCGGACTAAGGCTCTGTTGCCAGGATAAATCGTTACCCCTGATAAAGGTAACACCACCGGAGACAGCACTTGTTGTTGAGGTAAAGCCTCAACAGTCCGCTTCCTAGCTGGCTGTCCCTCTAACACCTCCGGAAGTTTCCTCTTTCCCTGACCTACTTCAAGCAGCTCACATGAACGACGCAGGCACCTTGGATTTATGGGCGCAGGTATGCCCCGGACAACCTCCACTGGACTGTTGATCAAAATATTCCTGGGAGAACTCTCCTCCTCTACATTAACCGGGGATCCGGAGCCATCATCCTCCACTGGATCTGCCGACTGATGCTGAAACATGAAAAACAATATTAATCTTTTTTATTATTATTTTTACAAGAAAAACAAATTCAGCTTACCGTTGTCTCCAACCAATCATCCTCTCTCGGAGGAGAACTATTCGCCCACTCCAGCAACTCCGGGGTAGTAGGAACACCTGGATGACGATTTTGAAGACCAACCTGAGGCACCATGTCCTGACTCCATGTCGAAGTAGACGGACCTAAACCACCGTCATCTTCCACCGCGGCCATCGGTTTTGAGGATAAATCCAAAGGCTCGTCCTTTATGTCGGGTCCTCCAAGCGCAGCCTCAACACTCTCACTCACGATAACGTTCACACTCGCGACAACACCATCTTCCGAAACAATATCTTCTATCTTGATACAGTACATTTTTTCGTTTTTATTTTTTTTACTTTAGCCGGTTCGAAGTAAAAATTATAAGTGACGATATAAGATTCTTACTCTATGAAGAAAACTCTCCATGACCAAAAGGGTCAAGAAAAGTGGGATCACCAGCCAATCATCGAGCAAGAAATCCACAGATTTCCACAAAGGGAGAAAAGGATGACCCTGGTAACCCGTTTCCAGTTCATCAAAAAGCGACCTTAACAAAACTATAAAATTTTAGAAATTAATAACTGGTCGATTCCGTAACGAAAACGACCATAAAACCAAAATAATGTGACGCCATAACCCATAAAATTCTACTAAGAAAGAGATGTTTTTTTTTAAAATAAAAAAAAAGGGCATTTCTTAAGTTATGAAGCAAGACACCCGCCAATCCACTAAATAAAAGGAGGGAAGGTCACAAGAATTCAAGAATGCAACAACAAACGCGCACAGACAAGAAGAACTGAAACACCAAGCCACCTACGTTGACAATCCAAAAGGGGGACAATTTAAAATTAATATAACCATACAATACGAAAGAATAAAGATTAAAACGCAATTCATATTAATCAGTTCTATTTGCTTTTATTTACGCAACTTGCATAAATCAAAGTCATCGAGGACGATGACGACTTTAAGGGTAGAGGTGTAACAATCGATATATATCAATTGCGATTTAATCAATCACGTTAACATTCTATATTAAACTCTTATTTTTCTTTTGTAAATAAGAAATACTCGACTACGTCCCACCCCGCGGTGATAAATTTACCTTTCTCAGGTATCTATGTGAGTGCATGCACGATGACCATGAACAGGCAGAGATCGACAGATGGGACAATATTGTATATATCTCTCTCTCTCTCTCTCTGCCATCCTTGTTCAAACCAACTATGATACCTAAGAGTATACTCATCTTGCATCCACACCTACCTGTGTACTTTTTGACAATATACGTACAAGAGAGTGTGTGTGTGTGAGCATAATACCCAATAGATGAATGATGAAATCACCGTCTAATTTATCAGGGACGCGTGCACGTGAGCACTGAGCCTCTAGCGATTCAGCGGTAAACAAATTTTACGAGTTAAATGATTTACCTTACTTATAATCCAAATTCAATATTTCGAGTTATTTTTTTTTTGATTTCAAAATCTCTGAAATACTTACTAGTAACACGGATTGCGTAATATGTTTACTTACTTGTTTGTCACATAGAATGACCTCCAAATTCGAAATATACGCGCATTATATTTTTCTCACGGGACAAATCACGACTCCTTTCACCAATATTAGACCTACAGCATAGATTACTCATTTGTTTTTCATGCAAGATGACTCCCGAACCCGGAACACTTACGCATCATGTTTTTCTACCCCCTGTTGTTAACTCTAAGCTTACAACATAGATTACTCATTTGTTTTTCACGTAGAATGACCTCCAAACCCGGAACACTTACGCATCATCTTGTTTTTGACCATCTTGAGACGTATTTTGATTCCCTAAACCCGGAAACTATTGCTACACCATGGATTACTCATTTGTTTTTGACGCCCTGTTAGATCATCACATCGATGATCCAAACCAGGAAATCAATAGGAGCCACACCATTCCCCCAACTAAATCTAGGGTATATAAACTGCCGAAAATCTAATGAAGTCAGTCAATCGCTAATCAGAACTAATCTCTGCCGGATCCCGGGTAAATCACAAAATCTCTGCTGGTTTCGGTCTGAAAATTCTATTAGTTTAAAATAAGATTAGTTCTAAACGGCTGAAGCCGATTAGTACCGCGAATCAGAATTTAGAATTTTCATCGTTGTCCACGTGACGGTCCACCGCCTAGGCAATCGGGCTCCTTGGGCAAATAATTAAATTTTAAATTCGTTAAAATCTCGGTTGATTCGACTCACCCCCAAACCAGGATTATCGGTTTCGTGACGGTCCATAGCCTAGGAATCCGGACTCCTAGACCGACATCCTAACAAAAAAAGAATACTCGCATTCATACTCGATAGATAGGGGAGTGCATCCGCTTGGCACCCCAGTAGCTCCGAGTCTGAACAAAATATTTGATTCCGCTGAATAAAATCACGAAGCCACAGTGCCGTGTCCCAGTGTAATTAAAAATAAGGACTGTAATTGAACAATTCGTGATCATAAATTCAAATTGGTGAACTGTGAGAGAGTGTGATCAGCGAAAATTGTAAACCACCTCAAGCTGAGTGGTAAGTCTATATATATATTGTAAAACTATAACACACCTTTGTAAAACAATATTACAAGAATATAAAATTCTTCATTTTTTTTTAAGAAACATCTTTCTCTTATTTTATACCTCTTACTCCAACATTCATAAGTTAACGGGTACAGAAAGAGACAGACGTTAAGAACGGGGACTTCTCGAGGGCCCATATTCACCTACCCATTTTCCTTTCGCTTCAATATCCCGGACCTATCCTAAAGCCACGCAGGTCAACGATCGGGATAGTCTATCGTACTTCCGCTCGGTACGAAATAGACTTATTTAGTATTTAACGAAATTACCGAGTAATTAACATTCTCACACTAGCCACGTGACGGTCCTAATAGGCTCCTTGGTTGAGTTATAGAATAATTATTTTTAGGTAATTTTGTACTAAATAATTAATCAATAAAAACCCTTCGCCCGTCGCCTTCACTCTCTCCGATCGTGACAAAACTTTATCAAATTTCACAGAATTTCACCAAATTTCATTAGTATAATTTCTCAAAATTTGTTAAAATTTTGTAAAATTTAATCAAATTCTATAAACTTTCATGAAAAAATTTTTTCCCGGAATGTTATACAAAATCCTCTCCTGTTACACTTCCTTTGTCTTATCTTAACTTAACTCAAATGCTTTTGTTTGACTATCGGTAGCTTATTTAATTACTACCTCTCTCAGTAAAAAATAATTGTTTCATACTTTTTATACTTACATATGGATTAGTCTTATATATTTTCATATTTTCTTCTTATACATTATATATGTTTTCAGCGATGATTTCGTTAAACGCTACTAAATTCTTTAATAAAACAGCGATTTTTCAAATTTTAAAATGTTTAATTGGACTTATCTCGAAAACTACTAGTTTTACGGTTTTCTCGTAATTAACTTTTTGTGTAGGAAATAAAATTCCCTACAAAAAATTCAGGTACAATTTTGTCGTTAAGTTAGTTATTTGCAAGTAAAATAAAATAAACCATGAAATTCGAGAAAAAATTGGCTTTAAGATTTTTTACTGTTGAGGCCGGTTACAAAACATAAATTGGCTACAAGCACTTTCAAAGAGAAAATATTCCTCTGTTATTTCCGCCTATGGCTGATCAAATATCTTGAAATGCCGCGAAGCTATAGATAATTGAAATGAAAAAATTAAAATTTACGTGTTAATTAAATGGGAAAATTTGAAATTCATTTAGCAAGTACTTAAAATCAAAATTAAGAGCTCATTATTAGTGAGAATTTTTTTTCAATGTGTACAACGATATTTTGACACGGGACTTAGAAAAAAAAAGAACCTTCCGGCCTTACCCGGAACGGAAAGGTAGATTTCTTATATATGTAAATAGAAAAAAACTACAATAGTGAAATTAATACTTTTTTTGTAAGCTTAAGCATGAGTTTTGAGGAAATGGGTTATACCTTATTATTTAGAAGTTATTAGACGACTAAGCTGCAAAAATAAGCTTTTCGAATTTTTTGTGAAATTTTTATATCATCAAATTGTTAGAAAAGATGCTTCAAAAAATCAAGTATTGCAGTGAATATTTAAGATAATCGTTCAAATTATAAGATACTTTTTATAGAATTGAGTTATCATTTTAGGTTCAAAAGTTATTTAAGGATAAAGCCAGAAAATTCATTTTTATGAAAATCAAAAAAAATTTCAAACACCCACAACTTCCAAACTAATCGACCGATTGGGCTCATCTTCGAACTTGATCAAGGTAATCGTCCAATAAATAAGTGTATAAAATTTCATCAAGATCCGTTAAGAATTGCGGGCGCTATCGTGATGACAAGGCGCGTTATAATGTATATATATATATATATGTATATATACATATATATATATATATATATATACATATATATATATATATATATATATATATATATATATATAAATACATACATACATACATATATAAATTTTTAAGCGGATGGTATTTTTCGACTCTACAAAGTAAAATAAGATATATGGTGGCAAAATTTTTTGATAATTCGATCATAAGGGTCTCTGCAATAGGCCGATTTCTAAAGAAATCTACCTAAAAATAGTCATCTCAAACGAAGCACCCTAATGTGTAATAGAACCAATTTTGTCATCACGATTACGCCTACAATTCTTATCGGATCCTAATTAAATTTTCTACACTTCTTCTATGTGTAATTATCACGGTTAAGTTTGAAGATGGGCTGAATCGGTCGATTAGTTTAGAAGTTATGGTTGTTTGAAATTTTAACGATTTTTCGAAAAATTCAGTCTTTAATCACTTTTACAGTCCATATAACTTTAAAACTAAAACTCATAAATGATTTCTGTAAAAAGTGTTTTAAAGCTTGACTAATAAGCTTTAATTTATGACCTTAAAATTTATATTTTGACCATTTCTTCTAATAATTTAATAGCCTTGAAAATTTTAATGGAATCGAAAAATGTTGAAAATATCGTTTTCATACTGCATAACTTATGCATTTCCTATCATAAACCAGTTTTGTCAGTTGTATTTTATTGTGCACAGAATAACCTGTAAATTTCACTACTATTTTATGTTTTGAAAGTATTTCTTTTGTTATTTATTATGTTCCAATCGTACCTGTACGTCCTATAATTATAACTGGTCTTGCTATCGTAATAGTAATTATAATTATGATCTCATACTAATTAAATTATCTATACTTTGTTTACATGATGGTTAGTTTGGTACATTACCTATATAGTGTTTTGTCAAATCAACTATCTGAAGTTCTCTATCGAAAATAGTCGTTGTCTTTTTTTACTCTGACTCTTAGAAAAACGAGCCTAATGTTATATCATGACTATACACTAACATGTATCACAATATATGTATATATAAAACTTTTTATATAGATTAATTGGAAAATCTACCTTCCATTTCGGCTGCCGAATGGCCTTTTTTTTTTTAGGTAGATTTTTTTAAAAATCTAGGTATTGTATTTGTCCTCGTGGTCGATTTTTCAAGGAATTTTGTCATAAACTATCATAATTTGTCCAGTAGAGTCTAAAAATACGATTCGTTAAAAAGTTTTTATATATATATATATGTATATATATATATATATATATATATATATATATATATATATATATATATGTAATATAACCAGCCTTGTCATCACGATAGTGCCTACAGTTCTTATCGAATCTTAATTAAATTTTGCATAGTTATTCTATAAGCGATTATCTTGATCAAGTTCAAAGATGAGCTGAATCGGTCGATTACTTCAGAAGTTATGGCTGTTTAAAATTCTAACGATTTTTCGAAACGATCAGTTTTTCTCTGTGAAAATTAAAATAACTTTAAAACTAAAAGTCATAGATGTTTTCCGTAAAAAGTATCTTAAAGAATGCTTAGTAGACTTTATGTCGTTCTCTTCTATTTTACGCGACCCACGGCGGAGTGTGGGTCGCGCTCAATAGCCGTTATGGCTCTCCATTGGTGACAAACTGAAAATAAAATATAAAAACAACCAAAATGTCCCACCGGGAGATATCCTGAATCTCCCTGGACCCGCAGCTCTGCTCAGGCTGGGTTAGAAATCCTTGTTGGGAGCCAGTTCGTGTGCCCCACGAACAAAATTCAAAAACCAAAATAAAACCAACTGAGAAATGAAAATAAAATAAATGACAGGGTAACGATTTCAGATTTTAGGAAGAGGAAGCAAGAAAAAGATAGTAGTAATGTAAATAAATAAAATCTAAAAAACTACCGGGTTGATGACCATTTGTTCAAATTATATTTTAAATAATGAATTAATATTTAATGGTATCGCATATCCAAAATAACAATATCAAAATAAATACTAGTAATTCACTTACAAAATAATACCGATATGCGTATACAAATAAAAATAATAATAATAAAGAATATCCAATAAATATCTTAAACACAAAATAATTTCTCGCATGTAACTAATGATATCACTCGCACGTGATATCCAAGAGCTAATACCATAATCTCAAGATAATCTTTGAATATTTCAAATAAATATTAAACCACTGGTGAATATGATACACTATTCACAAAACAGAATAATCGCAAAAAAATAATATAATAATAATACTCAAAATTAATAATAATTACATAAAATAATATCTAAAAAATTCCTTTATCACTCACACGTGATAGTATAAATAATAATAATAACGCAGTAACTAATAATTATAACAGTAAATAATAAAGAAAAATAACGAACTCTTTATCACAATCAATATTTGGACATGATGAAATATTACTGAATATTTTTTTTTTTTACTGAATCGTATTAGTACCTACTGGGCACAATAGTCACGCATTCCATCATATGCTTATGGACAATTTTAATACTCAGTAGTCACTATCTCTCTTACTCTTATGAGATACCAAATGATCATCAACGCGGGAACCAAAATTACACACCAATGTATTAGCCAAAAAGTACTTACAGTTTACGTATTATTCAACTCCCTTGGTTGCACTCCAATACGGTAAATGTATTTTCCCTCTATGCTATTACCAAAACTCAAAAAAAAATTGCCAATGGATTTATATTCTCACTCAAATACCAAATGGCGACAAATTTATAATTAAGTTAATGTAACAGAGCACACACGCTACTCTTACAGAGACCACCTCACGTCTGACCATGGCAGCACGTGAATCTCATGCCGGGACCTAGGCCGACGCCATTTTGTCATACATCTCACTTCACCCAATGGAGATGTATGACTGTCGCATGTTATTCCTTTACAGGACCACCAATATAACACATAACTTTGGCCGTGTAATTCATCCAGTTCCCGACGCCACCTGACCAATTGTCTCTTTCATAATTAATTATTAATATGAAATAACGATAAATCAACCAATGATTTATCCATAAAATTAGTAAATTTATTTATAATAAATAAATTTACTGATGCCAACTATTGGGTTGACGCGCATGCGCCAACCAATCAAAATAATAACAATACTAATAAGCATATGAATAAAATGCGTAACTATTCTCCCAGTGCTACAAAATTTAAATCCATACTCAAATTACTCAGTGAAATCTGCTGAGTTAAATACAATTTTTACCTAAGAAATCAATTAAAATAATATTACAATAATAATTAAAACAAAATCTTATATATAAGCAAATAATTATAATAACAATGGGTCGGATGAGATGTGTGAGCAGCGTGTGCTGCCCTCTGTTGTTCACCGACCTGATGCGAGACTGCCGCGATATTAAAATACCGTGACAACTTCAATTCTTGAACTTGAACATTGTGTTTTGACTATTTCTTTATATAATTTGATAGTCTTGAATATTTGAATAGCATCAAAAAATTAGGAAAAAATGGTTTTCATTCCGGATAACTTATGTATTTTTCATTACAATCTAATTCCGTCAGTTGTATTTTATTGTAAACAAAACAAGCTGTAAATTTTACAACTATTTTATATTTTCGAAGTATGCCGTTTATAACTTTCAATGTTTTATACGTATCTGTACGCCTTATAATTATAACTGGTTTTGTCATCACGATAACGCCTACAATTCTCATCGGATCGTCATAAAATTTTCCATACTCATACTATGAGTGATTATCTTGACCCGAGTAAAAACGTAAAATAGCCGCAACACCGCTGCAACAGCGCTGCACGGGCTCTCAATGCCCGCAACACCACCGCAACACCGCAGCAACAAATTTGTAACGAAATAATAAAATTAGAATTTCCGCAACACCGCTGCAACACGATAGCATTATATTAATATTCTCTGAAAAACTTCCAAAATTCCGCAACACCGCCGCAACACCACTGCAACAAGTTTATGATGAAATAAAATTATGATTGCCGCAACACCGCTGCACCATAGCCGCAACACTCGACAGACGAATCATATATATTTTATCATTTTTGAAACAATTTTCTAAGTCGCATACCATCATGTGACTTATTTTGAAGTTCAGATTAAAAATGATCAGCGAGCCCCAGGTGAAAATATTTCGCCAAAAATATGCCGAAACAGCTTAATTTGGCCGAAATCACGCCGAAACTGTAAAATTTTATTGAAAGAGGCCGAAAACCGGCCGAAAAATTTTTATTCTGCTTAAAGGTGCCGAAAATTGGCCGATATTTTGCCAATTAATGAATTCGCCTTTTTTTGGCCAGATTATATATTGTTTTTTAATAACATGATCGCGAGCAAAAATCTTTGGCCGAAAACAGGCTGAAAGTTAAATCGGCCTGTTTTCGGCCATAGTATTTTTTTTTTTAAATAAAATTATGGTACTTAAAAAAAAATTGCATGCAATTCAAAATAGAACATAAAAAAATTTCAAGTCGTCAAACTTAAAAACATACTTCAAAATTTTGAGAAAAATTATGTTTTAAATTTATAAAATGTTTTAGTAACTTACTAAGTTATAATTTTATATAAGACATAGTGAAAACATTTAATCATTTAATAGTTATAGTGACATAATTTTCATGGGAATTGCTTATATTTTGGTACAATATACGATTTTCTTTCGTGGTATCATTGATGGAAGTTGTATGACAGTTCATGGCTGAGTGAAAACATATTAATGAGCGAAAATGAAAAATCGATTTCTTGAACTTCATACGAGCAAAATTTTTTATTATTAACAGATTATAATTTTAAACAATTATTTCTTATGGATATATGTAAAGGGAGCTCGTAATTATTCCGTAGTCAATATAAATGTCTAAATATATAAGACCTAACTTCACTATGTATTAGTAATTTTTTTTATAATTCATATATTCTAAAACTTCCCTTCGGAATGAAATTCACTTCGGAGGGACAAAAGAAATAGAAAATCATTCACTCCACGTTCACTCCGTATTCATTCCGCGTTTACTCCGCAATTTTTTTACAGTGTAAGCATAGTAGTTAATCGTATAGGAAAAACGAGTTACACATGACCATACATGGCCATATCTAGAGCCAATATACTTTTTAAACAATTTTATACATAACTATATAACCAAAATTACACATATCGCAATTACTTACATACCGGATTTTATAGCACACGAAAAAAAAAAAATAATAAATTTTTTTGTTATTAATAATAATAGATTTTCAATCATATTTTGCTGTTTTAAAAATAATGTATTCTTTCAATCTCATATAGCACAAGTAAACTCAGTAGTCACTGTCGGGAGCGTAGCCTAGTCGTTAGTGCGTCGGTCTTTCGTTCGTTAGGTCCCGGGTTCGAATCCCACTAAAGCGTGCGCGGTTAGTCGATATTCTAGCGTTTTTTCGCGTAATAAAAAATTTCTACTAAATTAGATATTAAATTAAACACATATCGGATGATTCCCGCATCACCAAAATGATTGATCGAAAAAAAAAAAAAAAAAAAAAAAAATACTGCAACTGAAGTCTTTTTTTTTAATTTACTTGAAATTTCTATACATAGTTATGTATATATTGGAGAATTTTGATATATGGCCATATATAAGTATTAATATAATTGAATAAGTATTTGATAATTACAATTGTTTCTATTCTATTCAATTAAATGAAATAATAATAATAATAATAATAATAATAAATATTTCCACCCGGAGCCGCGGTGTTGCGACGACGGTTCGGATTAAAATAAACAGCGAGCAGCTGTGTTGCAGTGGTGTTGCGGCTATGACGGCAGAGAATAAAAATTTAGCGTGCGGTGGTTTTGTCCTTCAAACGGCTGTGTTGCAGCGGTGTTGCGGTAGAAGATGAAAATTTAATTTTTTAAATGTCAAATTTTATTTTTACTCGGGGATCAAATTCGAAGATGGGCTGAATGAAGCGGTCAGTTAGTTTCGAAGTTATGGCTGTTTGAAAATTCCACGATTTTTCGAAAAAATCAGTTTTCCACTGTTAAAATTCATGTAACTATAAAACTCAGTCATAGACAATATCTGTAAAAAATATCTTAAAGCTTGTTTGATGGGCTTAAATTTTTGACCATAAACTTGTTTCGTTTTGACCATAAATATGTTTCGACTATTTCTTCCAATTATTTGATAGTCTTGAAAGTTTGGATAGAATAAAAAAATTTGGCAAAAACGGTTTTTATTCCAAATAACTTATGTATTTTCCATTATAATCTAGTTCCGTCAGTTATATTTATCTGTAAAAGATATAACCTGTGACCCTTAAAAATATTTTATATTTTCAAAGTTCATATATATTAAGGTGGGTCGAAAAAATCGAATAATTTATTTTTGACTTTATACTCTGAAAAATAGGTTCGTAGACACCTGAAAAGAATTCTCTTAAGTATGAGCTCTTAATTATAACGGGAAGGTCCTCCGGTTTGCGGGTTTCTATTTTTCTCGAATAATCAGATAAAAAAATTTATATCTCACTTCCAACTGCTTGGAAAAATATTCCGTAACATAGACTGTATAAGAAATTGAATGCTCTACAAAAAAGCTTTCTTATGATTTTTTCAAAAACCCAACCGATTAAAAGATATTCATAGTTGAAGTTTGGCTATTTTAAGGAAAATATTCGTTTTTATTATGAATTTTATAAGTCGATGAAAAAAAATTATTTCGAATTGCGAAAATCATGATTTTGTAGGAAATTTACTGCCCTACAAAAATAGTTTTTTATGGTTTTTCGATTAAGTGAAGCCGTTACGAGATATCCATCGTCAAACATTAACGAATATCAATATTTCCAGTTTTTGATCAATAATTCGATAAATTTCGATTTAAATTATTAGTTTTAGAAAAATTTACATAAATTTGAGTTTCGATGAATAAAGAAATGTTATAAACAATTTTTTTAATATTGTTTTCAGTCTTGAGCTTGTTTGATTGCATTAAAACAAGAAATTAGAGCATTTTTTTCGACATATAGCCAATGATTAGTTCAATTTAAAGTGAATGACACATTTCTTTGTCAAATTTAATATGAAAAGTATTGAATCGAGTGAAAAACAACCTGTTACTATAGCTATATAGTATAGCTGTTACTATAAATAATTTGCTTTATTACAATTTGGGTATGTTTTTTGATGTTCTTTGACAACTTGCAATAAGTACTGGAATTGTTCTTCGTTTTTTATCATAATCATTGGTTATATGTCGAAAAAAATGCTCTAATTTCTTGTTTTAATGCAATTAAACAAGCTCAAGACTGAAAACAATATTAAAAAAATTGTTTATAACATTTCTTTATCAATCGAAACTTAAATTTATGTAAATTTTTCTAAAACTAATAATTTAAATCGAAATTTATCGAATTATTGATCAAAAACTGGAAATATTGATATTCGTTAATGTTTGACGATGGATATCTCGTAACGGCTTCACTTAATCGAAAAATCATAAGAGATCATTTTTGTAGAGCAGTAAATTTTCTACAAAATTATGAATTCCGCAATTCGAAATAATTTTTTTTCATCGACTTATAAAATTCATAATAAAAACGAATATTTTCCTTAAAATAGCCAAACTTCAACTATGAATATCTTTTAATCGGTTGGGTTTTTGAAAAAATCATAAAAGACCTTTTTTGTAGAGCATTCAATTTCTTACAAAGTCTATGTCACGGAATATTTTTCCAAGCAGTTGGAAGTGAGATATAAATTTTTTTATCTGATTATTCGAAAAAAATAGAAACCCGCAAACCGGACGATCTTCCCGTTATAATTAAGAGCTCATACTTGGAGAGAATTCTTTTTAGGTGTCTACGAACCTATTTTTCTGAGTATAAAGTCAAAAATAAATTATTCGATTTTTTTGACCCACTCTAATATATATATACATACATATCAGTGTCATATACCTCTTTAACCGCTCTCGTATTTAAACTTATTAATTAGAGATAAATATCAATTGTAACTGGTATTTACCTATTTGTTTATTAATCTATCATGAATAGAATCACCAATTTCATGAAAAATTTTCGAGATTAATTTTCGATTCTTCATTTCTAAATATCTAAATATTGGTTAGCGCCGTTTTTGATAATTTTAATGAATTTATAAATTTTGAATTTTTGATAAATTATGTAAGTTTTCATCAATACATATTTTGTTACATCTGTATATTTTCATTTCTAACCTCGTTTACTCGAAACTCGTTTGTCAATCCGAGATCTTAGAAATACACGATTGAATTAGTATTGCTCGTACATTTATATATAAATATATAAAAATACTAACAATAATTAAAGTGCAAATTGAAAATCTCGGATTGAAAAATCGACCTCCGAAAATAGGATTCAACCTTAGTAAAAGAGTCCCTGATTAAAAACTCCGATTGAATCTGATTGAATCTGATTAAAACTCAATCAGAATTCTATCAGTTTCAATCAGAAACAAATTTCCAATCAGAAATGTTCGGGAGCGTTCGAGGGTTCTGATTGAATTTCTATCAGTTTCAATCAGATTCTATCAGAAAAAAATATTTAGTATTTTCTGATTGAAACTGATTGGATTTGCTCTATCAGTTTCAATCAGATTCAATCAGAAAAAAAATTTTAATTTTCGATTATTTTCCGATTAAATCTGATTGAAACTGATTGGATTTTTCTCTATCAGTTTCAATCAGATTCAATAAGGAAATGATAGTTTTTAAACAATTATTTTCCGATTGAATCTGATTGAAATTGATAGCGAAAAATCCAATCAGTTTCTATCAGATTTAATCAGAAAAAAATAATTTTTGAAAACTTTTTTTCCGATTGAATCTGATTGAAACTGATAGCGAAAAATCCAATCAGTTTCAATCAGATTTAATCAGAAAAAAATAATTTTTGAAAACTTATTTTCCGATTGAATCTGATAGAAACTGATAGAGAAAAATCCAATCAGTTTCAATCAGATTTAATCGGAAAATAATTTTTTTTAAATTATTATTTTCTTATTGAATCTGATTGAAACTGATTGGATTTTTCTTTATCAGTTTCAATCAGATTCAATAAGGAAATAATAATTTTTAAAAAATTATTTTCCGATTGAATCTGATTGAAACTGATAGAGAAAAATCCAATCAGTTTCAATAAGATTCAATAAGAAAATAATAATTTAAAAAATATTATTTTTTGATTAAATCTGATAGAAACTGATTGGATTTTTCTCTATTAGTTTCAATCAGATTCAATAAGGAAATAATAATTTTAAAAAAATTATTTTCCGATTGAATCTGATTGAAACTGATAGCGAAAAATCCAATCAGTTTCTATCAGATTTAATCAGAAAAAAATAATTTTTGAAAACTTATTTTCCGATTGAATCTGATAGAAACTGATAGAGAAAAATCCAATCAGTTTCAATCAGATTTAATCGGAAAATAATTTTTTTTAAATTATTATTTTCTTATTGAATCTGATTGAAACTGATTGGATTTTTCTTTATCAGTTTCAATCAGATTCAATAAGGAAATAATAATTTTTAAAAAATTATTTTCCGATTGAATCTGATTGAAACTGATAGAGAAAAATCCAATCAGTTTCAATAAGATTCAATAAGAAAATAATAATTTAAAAAATATTATTTTTTGATTAAATCTGATAGAAACTGATTGGATTTTTCTCTATTAGTTTCAATCAGATTCAATAAGGAAATAATAATTTTAAAAAAATTATTTTCCGATTGAATCTGATTGAAACTGATAGCGAAAAATCCAATCAGTTTCTATCAGATTTAATCAGAAAAAAATAATTTTTGAAAACTAATTTTCCGATTAAATCTGATAGAAACTGATAGAGAAAAATCCAATCAGTTTCAATCAGATTTAATCGGAAAATAATTTTTTTTAAATTATTATTTTCTGATTGAATCTGATTGAAACTAATTAAATTTTTCTCTATTAGTTTTAATCGAATACAATGAGTGAATAATATCTTATTTTTAAGATTACTTATCATGTTTTTATTAACTCGCTCTCATGTATGTCTGTCCGGTTGCGCGGAGATAAATGTTGGCTCGAAACCTAGCAATGTTTATTATGCTGTCAACAACCTTGAGACAGGAAATGAAGCATAAAAAAAATTATTATACTCATACGAAAATTTATTATGCTGTATTACAATACTTACTACGCGCGAGAGACTTATCGATAAACTTTGATAACAATTACTTTCATACGTTATAATAATTCTGATGCGGCGTAACAATTTTTCGTATAGGTAAAATAATCTTTTGGATACTTCCCTTCCTGTTTTAAGAGCAGCACAATAAAAATGGCTAGGTCTCGAGCCAACATATTTCTCCGTGTAGAATATTCTAATTGATTTTAAACTATCTTCCTGATTAGCTAGATATATTGCTAAAGTTTCTAGTAAAAATGAAACGAGGCACTGGCTAGCACCTCGCTAGCGTCGCTGTAGAAACCTCAAATTTCTCATACTATAAAAAAATTTAGTGCTCCAGATTTAGGCCTCAATTTCTCAAATGACGTAACCTACGCAGATTCCCTCACTTTTTTTCGTTAAAAATAAATACTTTGGACGGGGAATCTCAAAAAAAATGACCCAAAAATAAATAATTAATTACCAATTTGCAGAAAAATTACCGGAACCTCTATGAAGTATAATGAATGAAAATAAATATTTATTTTTATTTATCTCCATTCAAAAAAAATTTAATGGTTACTATGAGAAAATAGTTAACTGAAAGAAAATTTAGTAGGGGAGCCTGGGGCACAAATGCCCCCTTCCCCAAAAATTATAAAAACAAAAGTTTTTTTTATTTTCCGTCAAGTTATGACCTTTGTAATGTTTTTATCATATTTTAGGCCAATATGTGATATGTGGGGTAAAATGGACCACTCAAAACAAAGAAATAGTAACGAAAAAATTAACTTGACGAAAAATAAAAAAAAAAATAATAATTTCGTTACAATTTTTTTTCGAGTGTTCCATTTTGCTCTGCACACCACGTATTGATCTAAAATGTAACAAAATTAGTATAAAGGTCATAACTTGACGGAAAAATTGAAAAAAATAATTTTTTTGAGTGGTCCATTTTACTCCACATATCACATATCCGCCTACAATATGATTAAATCATTATAGAGGTCATAACTTGACGGAAAATAAAAAAAAAATTTTTACCTAATTTTTGAGGGGGGTCTTCGTGCCCCAGGCTCCCCTATACATTTCTTTAATTAAAATACAAAAATTTATTGAGGACAAAATGTTTGATTTTGTATTCTATATTATTTCGGAAATTAAAAAAAAAATTTTTTTTGAGACCTACTAAAAGTTTGTCCAGGAATATATAAAAGCGAATAATAATAATAAATTAATCAATTTATTTTATTTTTACACATAAATTTTTCTAAGTACTCAGATTTTTTTTTAACTCGAAAATTTTCCAAGTCCAGAAAACGGTAATTTTTTTTTTGAGGATTTTGAGAGCTCCGTTAGAAGTCAAAACCGATGAAGAGTTTGCATTTAGACTTCATAGATTTAGAGTGCCAATATTGTATTATTTTCCGACCGGTAGATAAAAGATCAAAGGAATTGAATTTTTTGAGGTCCAAACTAGAATTTGTTTTTTGACTCGGGATATTATCTATGAGATAAAAGTAGTTTAACATTGGACAGTTTAAAAATGGTAAGTTTAATATAGTATAAATCGTTTTTACTTTAGAATGTTCTACTGTTAAGTTATAGCAATTTAAAAAAAAAAGTTATTTAATTTACATACTTTTTAAATGGAAAAATTTGATAGTCGAGAAAAAGTACTTTAAATTAAATTTAAGAGCTAAAATTTTCAGGGAATTTTTCTCAATATAAACGGCAAAATTATCTTGTGTTGGCTAGAAAAAAAAAATTTCGTTTCAAACAAAACGGATTCAATTAGAAAATAATAATTCATCTATCGATTATTTTCCGATTGAATCCAATTAAATCCGACAGAAAATTTTCAATCAGTTTTAATCCGTTTCAATCGGAAAATAACAATTCAGATAATATTAATAATTATTAAAATTTGGGCCGATATGAATTTCATTTGTCATGAATTCAGCAATTTTTGAAGTATCAAAGTATAGAATTCTATCGGTCTTTCCAATTTAATAAATTTTATAAAAAGTGAAAACAAGCATTTTTCAGGATTATGTATAAACTTTTTTTGAAGAACTGTATTGATTGAATTAAAACTATCACAAAAATAAAAAAAAAGCATTAATAAAAAATTATATATACATTAGGTTGGTTAAATAAAAAATTTTTTTTTTAGTATCCAAAAATTGAAAGTATACCCAAAAACCAAAATTTCTGTACCAATTCAAGCTCTTAATAATACTACTACGGTTTGCGTCCAGCCGTTTTTATTGGTAACGCGCGTTTTCATCCCGCGACAAAAAATCCCCGACAAAATATCCTCCGACAAAATATCCTACGGGCAAAATATCCCCTGACAAAAGATCCCCCGACAAAATATCTCCGGCCATAATATCCCCACCAAATTATCTTTCGATTAAATTTCCACAATTTTCCTGAAAAACTAGCACTCTGAAAAGGTAGTTATTTATTATTTATAAATTCCCACAATTTTCCTGAATAACAAGCACCCAAATTAATTAAGAATAGTATAAATAAACATTTAAATTTTGTCGGGGATATTATTTCCGGAGATATTTTGTCGGGGGATCTTTTGTCAGGGAATATTTTGTCCGTAGGATATTTTGTCGGAGATATTTTGTCGTAGGATTTTTTGTCGTGGGATGAAAACGCGCGGAACCGTTTTTATTCATATTTACAGAGTATTTAAATAACACGGGAAAAAAACTTTTTATATTTTAGAATTTTCTAACTTATAATCTAATCAACGAATTATGATGCACGATAGATATTTTTGTAGGAAATTGAATGCTCTACAACAAAAGTCTCATCATTTTTTGATAAATCTAACTGTTCGAAAGTTTTTTGAGCTTAAAGTCAAATTTATAGTAAATTTTAAGATCTTTTTAATTTTCCAGCGAAACTATCAGTTTTATCAGAAAATCTTATAGAAACTTTTTTGTGGGTAATTTCATTTCTCAAAAATTATAATGAATGAAGTTTTCCAAAGTTTTGCTTTTTTTTCTAGTTATTTTCATTTCAATATCAAGTTCTTAAAAAAATAGTTTTCTGATTTATTTTTTATAAATTCTAAAATATATTTTTTGTATTTAAACTTATATTTTTTAAATAAATTTTTTCATGGGGGTGTTTAACGCAAGGATTTCCGTATGCAACTAATAGAAAAAAAAGTTGCTTGAACCCAGAGAAAAATTTCTTAAGAGAAAAGATATATATGGAGGAGAGAAAATTCGTCAGTCCTAAGCAATAGCAGTAGGAGTAATTCGGTTCTCGCCACTAGATAGCGCCTACCACTTGTGTAGTGTCCCTGGTAAGAAACTTCGTTCAGACGTATTATATTCCAGACTTGGAAGCAATTCTAACAAGAGCACTCCTCTGTTCTTTGACAGAGTGACAAGTACAATTTTTGGTGGTAATATAGTATATTCTATATTACTTCATGACATGCAATCTAATTGTCTATATAGATTCAACGTAGATTTTGAAACATTCGATTTTTTGATTTTCTACCGTTTAATAATATAGACAATTATTTGTCCCGAGAATCGGTAATTGTTTATTAATTTACAATTGAAACCTTCCGAAAATATCCGATTAAATCTGATTGAAACTGATTGAAATTCTATAATAAATTCTGATCAAATCTGATTGAAACTGATTGAAAGTCAATAAGAAATTCTGATTAAATCTGATTGAAACTGATTGAAATTCAACAATAAATTCTGATTAAATCTGATTGAAACTGATTGAAAGTCAATAATAAATTCTGATTAAATCTGATTGAAACTGATTGAAAGTCAATAAGAAATTCTGATTAAATCTGATTGGAACTGATTGAAAGTCAATCAGAAATTTCTGATTAAATCTGATTGGACGTTTTCAATCAGTTTCAATCGGAGTTTTTAATCAGGGCGTACAAGGGCGGACTTTGTTTTCAACTAAGCACAAGCTACCGAAAAGTTAGAGAGGTGCTGAAAATTTTTGAAAAATCTACCTTCCATTCTGGCTGCCAGATGGCTTTTTTTTGCAAGAAAGTAATCTGTAAGCTCAACAAATATTTTATATGTTCAAAGCATATTTATATACATATGGTAATGTCGTGACGTGTGTCAACCGTGTTTCTATACCAGTGTCATATGCCTCTTTAACCTTTCTCGTATCTAAACTTATTAATAAGAAATAAATATAACCCAGATAGCAAAATGACGTCTCAATGAGTTCTGAATGAGTTCCTATTTATGATTTGGACGTCTCATCAACATTTTAAAGAAGTCTTTAAGAAGTTCTCAAGATGTCGAATGAGCCACCTAGCGAAATCAATAAGGCGTCTTTAAAAAGAGTTCTCAAAGAGTCCTTTTTTCTGACTTCGCAAATAAGACTTCATCATGAATTTACCATGACGTCTTTGAGGAGCTCTTAGTTTTGACTTCATAAAGAAGTTTAAAAAAGAATACATTTAGACCTCAAAAAACAGACGTCTTATTTATGGAGTCTTCAAAAACCGTTTAATTAAGAGTTCTTAAGAACGACATCTTTAAGGAGTCATCATAAGAGTTCTTAAGGACTCCTTCAAAAAGACGTCGTAAAGCAGTCATTCCGACTTTAATGCAGGGTTGCCAGATTGGGCTACTTATCTCGAATCGGGCGATTTTCTCTATGCATTCGCTACTAAATTAATGTTTGGGCTACAAGTCGCAATTTGGGCGATTTTTGATGTTTCAAGATTGGGAATAACCTTACTCGTTATTTTCAAATATTATTTTTAATTTCCATTTGTGAATGACTTGAATCGAACATCATTCTAATTCAGTATGTACATATAAAAAAATTGTGTGTATGATGTCACTTACATTCAAGCATTTAATTTCTTTCGTCTCAGTTCAGTTCATTGAGATCTTGGTTTTCAAAAGTAATTTTATTATTTATAAAAAATTATAAATTTAAACGCGGGTGATACACAGTAAAAAACGAATCGTCAAAGTGTACCCGAGTCGAAATTTAAAGCTTATCTCAGGCGTCTCAGGCGTCTCAGGCGTTGAAAGCGTATCTTAGGCGTCTCAGGCGTTGAAAGCGTATCTCAGGCGTTGAAAGCGTATCTCAGGCGTTTAAAGCGTAACTCAGGCGTCTTAGGCGTTGAAAGAGTATCTCAGGCATCTCGGGCGTTGAAAGCGCGTTTAAGACGTTTCAGGCATTAGAAACACGGATAAAGCGAAATTCTTTGGTCAGAATTGACATATTTCTTCCTGGTACATGCAAAAATTAATAGATCTGGAAAGGTTGACCTTGCAGGCTTTTTTTCAAAACTTCCCGCTATGTACGAGCTCAAAATGTTAGAAAAATTATCTATTTGAAAGTTTTGAGCTCTTGATTGTGAAAAGTAAAAAAAAAAAAAACAATTTTCGTCTCAATTAAATTTTTTTTGGACTCGAAAAAAAAATAAATAAATAAATAAAAATTCACTTTTTCTGAAATATATTGTATATTTCATCTCAATTTTATGTTGGGATGATACACATTAATTTTCTAAAATTTTTACTATTTTCAAAAAAAAATTTTTTTCTATTCTAAATCATTTATTCACTTTATTTTTTGAATTTGATGATTTCTTGTAAAAAACAAATCTTGTTATTCTTAAGAAAATACTATTTTATAAATTACCTAAGGTTTTAAGGTTGCAAACAGAAATGAATTTCTGATTTCAATCAAGCGTATTAAAAGTATAGACTACTTTTTTGTTTATTAGGAGCAATTAAAATTCTACACAAATATCGGGTTAAAAATGACGTTAGGTCTTATATCGGCAAAAGGTACCGATAAAACGTAATAAGGGCGCATAAAAAAATATTTTTTTTTAAATTTTAATTTTTTTCGTACTAAGAAAAATTCAATTTTTATTTATTTTTTTTTTTCGAGTCCAAAAAAAATTTAATTGAGACAAAAATTTTTTTTTTTAACTTTTCACAATCAAGAGCTCAAAACTTTCAAATAGATAATTTTTCTAACATTTTGAGCTCGTACATAGCGGAAAGTTTTAAAAAACGCCTGCAAAGTCAACCTTTCCAGATTTATCAATTTTTGTATGCATCAGGAAGAAATACGTTAATTCTGACCAAAGAATTTCGTTTTATCCGTGTTTCTAATGCTGAAGACGTCTTAGACGCGCATTCAACGCCTGAGACGCCTGAGATATGGTTTAAACGCCTCAGACGCCTGCGATACGCTTTCGACGCCTGAGACGCCTGAGATACGATTTCAACGCCTGAGACGCCTGAGATACGCTTTAAATTTCGACTCGGGTAAAAAAAGCGTATGTTAATTTCATCATAGCTGTTGAAAGCAAATTGTTATTTTATTTTAAACAATCAGATAAAGAAATATGTATACTTTTAATGTAAATTAAAACCTACATCCATGATATTCTGCTTTTTGCACTAAAAAATAATTCATAATTTGCAAAAAATTAATAGAAATTTTGATTAAGATTATTTTTCATCAAATTTATCCTAAAAATATCCTATAATTTTTCATTACATAAAAGATAATTGCAATAATACTTTTTAAATCGTTAATTCCAATTTATGCGGTATAGTGTACTCTTATGGGTTAATAAGAGAATCAATTCTAAGCCAATAGCATTATTCTAAATTTGAAATTGATTGGGCGACTTGTTAAAGTATTTCGCTACTTTTGTTTATAGATGGGGCGACTCGAACAAAAATTTTCTGGCAACCCTGCTTGAATGTTGTTTGGGAAGTTATTATTGTTATTTACCTGTTTACTTATTATTCTTAATTTTCAATTTCAACTTTTTAAATATCTAAATATTTGCGTGCGCCATTTTTGATAATTCTAATAAATTTATGAATCTCGATGTTTTGATAAATTGTGAAAGTTTCCATCAAGACATATTGTGTTACGTATGAGTATTTTCATTTCTAACCCTTTTTACTCAAAACTAGTTTGTCAATTCGAAATTTCAGTAATACGCGATTAAATTAGCATTATTGTTCGTACATTTATACATGAATAGATGAGTGCACTAACAATATTTGAAACGTTGATTAAGAATATCGAATTGAAACACTGACTTTTAAAAATTGGCCTGAACCTTACTAATATTTAAGGGGACCCAGTGGTCTAGAGGCTGAAAATTTCATGATTTATAAATAATTTTTTTTTTTATCTTAATAAAAATCATACCTTTTGAAATTTTGAGGGATGATTTTATTGTTATTAAAATATACAAAAATCCTTATAGTTAAAAAAAAAAAAAAAAGAGTGGGTGTATCAGTGTGTACACGTGGAAGAAGTGAAACTTCTTCGGCTCAAATTTATTAAATACTATAATAAAGTTTTATTTTAAATTAATTTTATGGTAATCTTTAGGTAACATATTTATTATCAATATTATTATTATTATTTTAAAGAGTATATTAAAATGTTATTAAAACGGAAAAAGTATCAGTACACTGTAAAAAATTTGGAGACTGAACGCAGAATGAATCCAGAGTGAACGTGGAATTAACGGCTTTTCATTTATTCACTCCCCTATGGGGTGAATTATACTCCGAAGGAGGCTTTCGGAAAATATTAATTATAAAAAAAAATTATTAATACATAATAAGCTCAGGTCTTTGAGACTTTGGCATTTGTATTGAGTACGGAAATAATTACGAATTCCTTTTCCATATATTCACGCGAAATGATTTTTAAAAATCATAAGCAGCTGATAACAAAACTTGCACAAATATAATTTCACTGAGTCGCAAACTGTCGTATGATTTATATGACCATACCATGAGATAAAATTTCCTATTACACCGAAATATAGAATATTCCCATAAAAACTATCTTATTATAGCTATTCACTAATTTAATATTTTCACTATGTATTATATGAACGAAATTATAATTTGATGAGTTACTAAAATATTTTATGAATTAAGAACGTAATATTTTACGTTTAATTGATAATATCTGAATAAATTATTAAAATAATTAATTATTTGAATAATTAATGAATAATTATGTTTCTAGTTAACAGCTGTTTCTATAAAATATAAATTTATTTAAAGATTAAAACTGCGGGCCAGAGTAAATGCAGATTGAAATAAAATCCGCTACACTCCAAAATCACTCCATTCATAAAAAAATCCTAATTCACTCCAAATGCGGAGTGTTTTTTTTAAACTCTAGAATTTCAAGTGACGGAGTGAATTCGGATTTGAATAAAATCTGTATACAATCTGGATTTACTCCCGACTTTTTACAGGGTACAAACAAAATTTTCATTTTCAATGAATAATAAATTCAAAATATTTTATTGTCTATATTTACAAAAGTATTATTATTGCTCTATTTCAGTTATACTTATGGGTGTTTCGATATAGACATTTGTTATTGAAGGATAACGATAACGAATAAGAAAAATATAATTTATGCCCTGAATATCATATAAAAATTTCGAGAACACTAAATCGATTGATGTATTTGATTTCGTTGTTGATATCATCCTGTTATTTCCTAAAGATAGACTCCAATTATCTTTTAAAAATTAAATCAATTTTAATGAGTAGTGATTTTTTTCATTAGAAATTTTCTCCTCTTTAAGGGGAAATATCACTGGACTTCTTTCTCACTTTCAAATAATAAATGGGACTATCTTTGTCGCACTTGTATAGTTAATGAGAATTTTAAAACAATTTTTTGGAGACGAATTAGAATTTTTGAAATTACGAAATTTTTTAGCCTTCTATTAAGGTTTCGAAAAACGCTAAGAACTCTCTGTTTTGGGTTTGCAGAGTTCGTCCGTGAATTAAATTGAATCGACAATTAGTTGACGTTACCAGTTAAGAATCTTATTTTAAAAATTTCAAAAATGTCAATAGATTTTAAGATACACATATATATATATATATATATATATATATATATATATATATATATATATATATATATATATATATATATATATATATATATATTAGGCTGATTCATAAAATGAATTATTTTTTTTTTGATCCCGCATAAAAATTTGTTGGCTTACGATGTTTTTCAGAAGCCTCTCCAAAATTCAGCTTGATACGAAATTTTCAAGAGGTCGCTTTGTATATATATGTGGCGGCGCAAGTAAACTGTGTCTCTATACCAGTATCATATGCCTGTTCAACCTCTCTTGTACTTAAGTTTATTAATAATAGAGAAATATAAATTACAACTGTTATTTACCTATTTGTTTGTTAGTCTATTATCAAATTTCATGTGAAATCTTGAGCTCAATAATTAAGTTTTTGTTTTTGAATATCTAAATGTTTGCTCGCTCCGTTTTCGATAATTTCACTAAATTTATATATCCCGAATTTTTAATAAATTGTTTAAGTTTTCATCAATACATATCTTGTTATGTATGTATATTTTCGTTTTCAACCATGTTTACTCACACTTTGTTTATTAATTCGAGATTTTAGTAATACGTTATTAGCTTAATATTCCTCGCACATTAAGACATAAATATATAAGTATACTAACAATATTCGAATCGTGGACTAAGAATCTCGGATTGAAAAAATGACTTTCAAAAATTAGCTGCAACCTTAGTAAAAGTGAATAAAAGTCGCCTTTGATTTATATTAAGTGCAAGCTAGCGAAAAATCAGGGTGGTGCTGAAAATTTTCGAAAAATCTACTTTCTATTCTGGATGCCAGATGGCATTATTTTAATATAGAAACGCGCATCTTTTATGGTTTCAAGTCTTAATTATTCATGTATTAAATATTAAAATTAGAAATTTTCAATCGTCATGAATCGTTTTGAATCGTAACATAATATTGCAATTTCTGGTTCCAAATGAAGATTAAAAATGATTCATGACGATTTGAAATTTTTAATTGTCATGAATTCAATTTCAATTTTTTTTTTTTTTTATTTTTGAAAATTAAAAAAATCTTTGAAGTAAAACTTTTTTAGGCATGATAGAGAAAAAAATTTTGTAACTCCTTATCTTGTAGCGTTAATCCTATCTTCTAACGTTAATCTTATCTTATAACGTTAATCTTATCTTGTCACTTGCATCTTGTAACTCGTATACGTGAAACCCGTGAAACTTAGGTAGGTAGATGTGTGTGTGTGTGTGTGTGTGTGTGTGTGTGTGTGTGTGTGTGTGTGTGTGTGTGTGTGTGTGTGTGTGTGTGTGTGCGTGTGTGTGTGTAAGAATGTATGAGTATCTGTTGGGACCCAATAATATACACTCATGCCTCACTATCATTCTCCTGCACCAAGGATTTCTTGGAGAGCTCATACGTCAAGGATGGCGTATACTATATGGTGTATCGGTCGTATATTGCCGTAAAAGGCAAACTCATCGCACTCTTAAACTCAATTCCAGTTCCAGCTGCTGCCCCAGCTGTCGTGCATTCAACCCGGGCTCCAACTCATTTGCCAGCACTCGCAATTCCCAAGTTCGATGGGCGTTATGAGAACTGGCCTGAATTCAGGTACTCATTCACCTCCATGATGATCAATGCTGAAGAACTCGCTCCAATTCAGCGTCTTCAGTATTTGAAGAGCTGTCTTCAGGGACAGGCCGCACTCAGCCTTGCCAGCGTACAGATGTGCGATGACCAATTTGTACCTGCTTGGTGTCAGCTCAAGGAGAGGTACAACAATCCTCGTTTACTCATCGGTGCTCAGCTAGACAAGCTTCTGCACATGCATGTGTTTACCTCACGCTCATCTGAGCAGCTCAATTACCTTCTGAACACAGTTTCAGAGGCAATCAACGCAATCAAAGCACTAGTTGTGCAAATTAACTCAGATATGAATCCACTGCTTACGCAGTTGATCAATTTCAAACTGGACTTATACAACAGGAAGCTATGGGAAAACAACCTGGGTGCTTCTACGGAATACCCATCACTCAATGTACTTACCGACTTCTTGGTCAGTCATGCTCGTGCTCAAGAACGAGTGGAACACGCATCATCATCGAAGCCACCACGCTCATCTGGCAAACTAGCGTCATACTCTCCTGCTGCTGTTTCTAACTTGCACTCATCTGACACTCAAACTCCAGCCACGTACTCATTTACTGCACTCGTCTGTAAAGACGTCTGGCATTCATCATACTTGTACTCATCGCTAAGCAATCTTACTCGCAACTTGCCTACTTGCTCTTATCATCAGTTAAGTACTTATCCAGTACGTATCTTGCTGGATCCAAGTTCTGAATTATTTTTTGTTTCAAATTCCTTGGTGCTCTCACTTCAACTCTAACGCACACACTCATCTATTCAGACCATTGGTATTAGTGTATCCAATGCTGCTAGAGCTAAATGTCAATTTGTACACAAACTCTCATCTAGGCATTCAAACGAATGAGTCATCGCACTCGTGTAAAGTGAACTCACTACAACAAGTTGATGATCAACTTGAAGCACTCTGCAAGATTAGCGGATCCCCTTTTACTGACTGGACAAGCCATCATTCAAAATTACAACAACTCAATCATGTGGAAGCGATCAAGACTCATAAATTCGAGGATACAGACTCCAGCCCCAAGATTCTGGGCATATACTGGTCTTCACACTCAAATCGATTTTATTTTTCGCACTCGCCACCATGTTCAACTTAAAAATTTATCAAAAGGATTATTCTATGAGAGATTGCTAAAATATTTGATCCTCTTTGATTCTTGCACCACTCATCAATCAAGCCAAAGTATTTATGCAGGAGCCTTGGCTCGAAAAGCTCAGCTGGGCCATTCCATTAGCTGTCAATCATTGAAATAAATCGAGAAACTTCAAGCATGAACTCAAACTCATATCTAAAATCAAAATTCCAAGATGGATCCACTCATCCACGTGCTCAACTATCAAGATACATAGATTCTCGGATGCCTCGCAATTGGCAATGGCAGCTGCCGTGTTAATCAAAGTTCACATACCTGCATGGAGTTAGAGTTACGCTGCTCTGCTTGAAAACCAAGGTAGTCCCGTTAAAACAATTATCAATACCAAGATTGGAACTCATTGCAGCTCACATGTTGGCAAAACTCATAAACCACTGCCAGAGCAATCTAAATCTCACTCAATCGCCAACATACTTGTTGATGGACTCAACACTCACACTCACGTTGATACAATCTCACCAGACTCGCTGGAAGGAGTTTGTTCGGAATAGGGTGTCACAAAATCAAGATCTACTTCCAGATGGCCACTGGAATTTTATTTCTGGCACACAAAATCCAGCGGACTGCGCAACACGAGGGTTGACGCCTACTCAACTTCGTGATCATCAACTGTGGTGGACTGGCCCATCATGGTTGCTCAAGAGTTCATCGTCCTGGCCTAAGTGTCCATCAATCGATGATTTAGAAGCTCAAACAGAAGAACGGCCTGGACTGGCCCTATTTTCATCGAATTCATATATGAAATCAAGGTGATTTTACTCATCTATACAAATAGTTCTCGGTTGTCGAGATAACAATATCTACAATAACGTGTTCAACAGTTCTGGAATCATTGGTCAACAAGCTATCTGCAAAGACAGCTGGCAATCACCAAGTAGCAACGTCCAACTCTTCAAATCCAAGTTTGGTCACTTGTACTGCTCACAGACGAAAGGTTTCTACCAACCAGATGGCCTCTTGCTCGCATCATCGCACTCCACCCTGGTATAGACTGGTTGACCAAGGTTGTTACACTCAAAACAGTGAACTTGACACTCACTCGTCCAATAACGAAGCTTGCGCTCTTGCCAGTTGAACCAGAACCTCAAGAAGAGGACAACAAATAACTCACATGGTTCATTGGCATGCTCAACGAAAGATTACGTACTCAAGAACTCATCAATCATCAACTCTGTTGCTCATGGTGGGCGGAATGTTGCGTGATTGAACTATATTGAAATTCAAATATAGTTTCACTTCCGGAAGATAGAGGCAGCACCTACTGTGACCTAGTCTATTAATTTAAACTTGAACATGCGCAGTGCAGCGCATGCGCATCTACCGTTTCCTGCCTCGTGTCGAGAAGACGGCCGCCATTATCTTTTACAAACATACATTTAAGTAGAAACACGTGTTTTATTTAATCGAATTATTTTGTGCTCATCTTCAAGTAATAAATTGAAATAATAATTAAAATAAATCCAGCAATTATCAAGCTCATTTAAAATATAATTATTTTTATAATTTTGGGTACCAGAACTCAAAAATAAATTATCTCAAGAACTCGGAATTTAAGTGATCAACGACCACGTTTCTGAAGAAATTACTTTGACGGAAACCACTACAGGTGCTTTTTTATTCAATAAATAATAATATCAGGTTCTTATGAATATAAAAGACTCTATACAATCATTCTTTAATCATCTCTATGCTCAATATTTTCATTAAACTAAAAATGAATTCTTCCTGGGTAGCCTCTGCAATCATGCTACCACGTGTTCAGCAAATAAATTCAATTCAGTGTAATTTATTACGAGCTCATTGACTATATTAAGCTAAGTGATCAATAGTATTATAACTCAATGAACTCAAATATTTATGCTTTTCGTGTTATTAAAAAATAATCATTAAGTGTTCAGTTATGAACTTCGCTCGGTAACCTCTGAATTCATGTTACTTATTATCATGATATTTTTGCAATCAACTCAGTGTTTAACTAAACTCAATTTAATTACTTCAATTATTTCAATTAATTACTCAAGCTCAATTTTAATAATTTGCATTCAATTGATTTCGTATTGTTACATTCTGGCTTATTTATTTATTAGACAGAACAAAATTTTATTGAACAGGTTGACGTCATTAGGGTGTCGATAGACCCCAGGTGCGTCAGCTGTTGAACTTCCTTTATTTTATGCAAAAAGTTTAGTCACTTACCATGGTGAAGATAATGGGCCCCATAAATCCGCCCAGATAATCCCTTTCTTGCGTAACTTCTTCGCCTCTGCCGGTGCGTACTTATCTCGGCCGGTGGCCTTGAAATAGGCCTCGGAATAATACCCGTAACGAGGGTCGTGGAATAGGATGCTTCCGCTGGGTGGATGGACGGATGGAACGTCCACTGGAATCAACCACCAACCCTCGCTGATGACGGTCCAGAAGGCCGGGATCTCTCTGGATGATTCCTCTAAACAAGACGAGCCTGAAAGGCCCGGTTCCTCCTTAAGGGCGGGTGATTCTAGCTGATGAATAATTCCACCAGAGCCCGATGGGTTACTAACTTCACTTGACGCGATACCCGAACCAGTGATCGGCAGTATCGATATTTTGGTTAACGATATCGATAATATTACTAGTTTTTTCAAAAAATTAGAAATTAGCGAAAAAATATTGCTAATTTTTTACAAAAATTAGTAATTAGCCAGAAAATATTACTAATTTTTCATAAAATTAAAAAATTTGCAGAAAAAAATTACTAATTTTCCATTAAATTAAAATATAAGCGAAGAAAAATTACTAATTTTTTTTTAAATTAGTAATTAGCAAAAAAATATTGCTAATTTTTTTTTTAAATTAGTAATTAGCAAAAAAAATTGCTAATTTTTTTCAAAAATTAGTAATTAGCCAGAAATTATTACTAATTTTCTATAAAATTAAAAAATTAGTAAAAAAAAATTACTAATTTTTTCGAAAATAAGTAATTAGTAAAAAAATATTTCTAATTTTTTCGAAAATAAGTAATTAGTAAAAAAATATTATTAATTTTTTTCCAAGCCCGTGAAAAATGAATCATACATGGCCATGCGTGGCCATGTATGGTTCATGCATGGAGCATACATGGAGCATACATGGTCATACATGGACCATGTATGGCCATACATGAATCATACGAGGCCATGTATGGCCATGCATGGACATGTATGCCTATATATATCAGTGATAAATTGAACATATATGGCCATGCATGGCCGTATATGGTTCATACATGGCCATACATGGGCATACGAACTTTTTGAATACGGTCATGCATGGCCATATATGAATCATACAAGGCCATGTATGGCCATGCATGGTCATACATAGTCATGGATGACTATATATTAGACTGATTTTTTTAGCGACTATTTTTTTTTCGCTCCTATCCCGAAATTTTGTTGGAAATACCCTCCAAAAAATTCCCTGAGAGTTTAAGCCCTTGATATTAATATAAAGTACTTTCCCAGAGCAGGCGCAGATTTCCCATTCAAAATACAAGTAAACTTGGGTTTTTATGTTTTAAACTTCTGTAACTCCGTGGCATTCTATGACATCATCTCGCCCAAAGTCGAGATTTTCTCAGAATTGAATGCTCTTCAAAAGTACTCATTGTCGCGAAGTCGTAACTCATACGAGTGGGGTAGTACGGACCGCTAAACTAAATTTTTTTATTGAATTCTTGGTTTTTCTCTCATTATCTCATAAAAAAAAAGACCTACAGAAAAAATATAAATAACAATTCTATAGGAAATTCAATTTCCTACAAAAAAGAAGAATTGAAGTTTACGTAGCGATGAATTCCCATAAAATGTCGAATCAAATCTTAGAAAATACTGATTTTTTATTTGACTAATATCTCGGAAAATATCGATCTGAGTGATTCGGTGCTAAGGACCTTTTTTGTAGGAAATTAAATTTTTCTATAAAATTGTCGTTCACATTTTTTTTATAGGTCTTGTTGTTTATGAGATAATGAAAGAAAAAAAATTAAAAAAGTTCGTATGCTCCATGTTTGGCCATATATGCTCCATGTATGACCATGTATGAACCATATACGGCCATGCATGACCATATATGTCCAATTAATTACTGACATATATAGACATACATGACCATGCATGACCATACATGGCCTTATATGATTCATACATGGCCATACATGACCTTGTATAATTCATATATGGCCATACATAGCTTTGTATGAGTCATATATGGCCATACATGGCCTTGTATGATTTATATATGGCCATGCATGGCCATGTATGATTTATTTTTCACGGATATAAAAAATTTGAGCTGACTATTACAATTACTTATAAACAGGATGTTGTAGTGAAAAAAAATAGAATATTTTTTTGATATCACTAACAGCATATTGATGATTATATTCTGCTTTTTCGAAAGTGATGATATCCTTTCAATCATACGTAGCACAAGTAAACTTTGTTGTAACTGTCGGTCGCATAGCTTAGTCGACAAAGCGTCGGTCTCTCGTACGGAAGGTCCCGGGTTCGAATCCTATTAAAGCGGGTGGTGTCATTAATAAGTCTAGCGTTTTTCCTCTGAATTAAAAATTTCCAATTCGATTAGGAATTCAATTATCCGCATATCTGATAATCTCTGCGTCGCCAAAATAAGTAAAAAAAAAAAAAAAAAATAAAAAAAATTTTTTTTATTTAGTTAAAATTTCTATACCTAGTCATTTCAAGTCATGAATGGCCGTATCAAGCTATGTATAGTCATACATGGCCATGCATGGTCATACATGGTCATACATGGCCATACATGGTCATACATGGCCATACATGGCCATGTCTAGCCAATTTTCATACATGGCCATGCATGGAGCATTCATGCATGGCCATGTATGATTCATTTTTTACGGGAAATTAATAATTAAACTGGAAATATTACTAATTTTTATTTTAAATTGGTAATTAGCCAAAAAATATTGCAAAATATTTTGGAAAGTTAATAATTAGTTGAAATATTGCTAATTTTTTTCCTTTATAGTGGAACCATAAAATTCAGAATCAAAAACTACTGACGTACTTTTACTCTAAATATTCTCAATCATTGGAAAATTAATAATTTATTTAGAAAAAATAAAGTTTTGGAAAACGACAAAATTAAAAGTTTTCAATTTAAAAATCTGTCAGTGAATTT
Organism: Microplitis manilae; assembly: GCA_030273425.1. Classification (NCBI taxonomy): domain Eukaryota; kingdom Metazoa; phylum Arthropoda; class Insecta; order Hymenoptera; family Braconidae; genus Microplitis; species Microplitis manilae. The sequence continues at coordinate 12,576,988 of CP092727.1, read as the reverse complement.
TTTTAATTAATTCAGATTGAATATAATTAAAGAATATAAAATTTAGAATCAAAAACTACTGACGTACTTTTACTCTAAATAATCTTAAACGTTGAAAAAATAATAATTCAAGTACAGAAAATGATAAATTCATAAAAACAAAAATTTAAATTATTTCTCCCAACTTATTCGATAAATATTTTCAAATAAGTTAAGTAGAGAATAATTATAGCATTCAAAATTTCTGTTAATTCTCAGTAATAATTAAATATCGTCTTATTTAACTAATGAATGAAAAATACTGAGTCCATTTTTTACACTCATTCCCAACGAAAATTTTCGATATGTTAGTTCTATAGTTTTTAATCATATTTTATAATTATTACTAATATTTTCAGAAACTTAGCAATATTTTTCAACTTATTACTAATTTTTGTGAAATAATGAGTCACATTTTTTTTTGTCAATCATCAATTTTAGAAAAAATTAGTTATATTTTTTATAAATTATTGATTCGCCAGAATATTTCGCAACATTTTCTAGCTAATTACTCATTTAAAATAAAGATTAGAAATATTTTCAGTCTAAATATGACTTTTTGAGCAAAATTAGTAATATTTTCAGTTTAATTATGAATTTATGAAAAAAAATCGTGCGGTGTCGTGGGACACCAGATAGGAACGAAGTTCCTTATTATAAAAATATCAATTTCAAGTTCTATTCGAAGTATAAAGAAAATAATTACTGGGGTATACATTTTTATTATGATTTTTTTCTCGATAAGTGTGTATGCTGTAAAAAATAAGCATACACAATAGACTGGGCCAAAAAATCGATTATTTTTTTTTTTTTTTCGATACTGTAAAAATATTATTCCTGATGACCAAAATAAATTATTGTGCAAGTTTAAGTCCTTAATATTGATATTAAGAGGTGTATCGTAAAAGATTAGTAATATATTTTTGCTAATTTTTTAATTTTATAGAAAATTAGTAATAATTTCAGGCTAATTTCTAATTTTTGAAAAAATTTAGCAATTTTTTTTCGCTAATTACTAATTTAAAAAAAAAATTAGCAATTTTTTTTTGCTAATTATTTATTTTTGAAAAAATTAGTAATTTTTTTTTGCTAATTTTTCAATTTAATGGAAAATTAGTAATTTTTTTCTGCTAATTATTTAATTTTATGAAAAATTAGTAATATTTTCTGGCTAGTTACTAATTTTTGAAGGAAATTGTTAATATTTATTTGTTAATTCTTAATTTTTTTAAAAATTAGAAAATGGAAATAGAAAATTTTTTTTTTGCCGATCACTGACCCGAACTTGGTAACTCGTTAACCAGTTTTCGAACGACCAACGTCACCGAATCGAGGAGGACTTCCTCGGCAACGATCCCTAGACGGGGACGTTGGTGAATTGAACGATCGAGATCCTCGTGGATCGTTCGGATAATCCGGCGGAATTGGGCCTTTTTGCCCCCTCGCTTTTTTTTTGGCATAAGCTCGGGTTGAGGTTTAGGAATTACCTGTACAGCCGATAGCAGCTTTCAGGTCGAGTACCAGGTCGCCGGTGTCAGCGTTCCTAGTAACAAGACAGGAGGCGAGGACCGCCGGTGGCAGCGTTCCTCAAGGTAAAAGTGGTTTTTCATGATAACTACTACGTATGTAGTAGTGACAGCTTTATTGCTTAAAAAATGAACGAAGAGGCAGAACCAAGTCAACGTAATTTTGATCAGAGTTCTTAGCTCTGTTAGATCTTGCGATCGACTGACTTGATTCTGTCGCTCCTTGGTATTATACATTATCGAAAGTGTTAAGGTTGCATCTCAGGTTTCCTATGAGAGAATCGTCGTGGCTCGGGTCTCATGCATCGTCATCTGTTTAGACTATCTGCGAGCAACGGCGACTCTCTTATCGCAAGAGATTTCCGTTTTATTGTTGGCGATGAATAAAATAATATCGTCAACAAAGTAACGATTTATTAATTTATTAACTTCCCGCTAAGAAAATTGCAAATTTTCAACAATTCGGGAAGTTATTGGTTTCAGTCCGATTTGTGAAAATCGAAATTCCAACAGATGTCGACGTTTTGAAGTCCTAGAAAACTATTCTGACTAATTTCACGATGATGTCCGAGTGTATGTACGTACGTATGTAAATATCTATAACTTTTGAACGGATCAACCGATTTTGATCGTCAAGGTGTCATTCGACACAGTTTTTTGATATCTTGAAGCTGAAAAAAAATTGAGCTTGATCGGTAGGGCTTGTTCGGAGATATTCCAAAAATAAACTTTTTTCAAAAATGTTTTTTTTGGATAACTTTTTACGGGCTCAATGGATTAATTCCAAAATGGACTGGGCTCTGGAGATTCATAAGCCGCGTCGAATGCCACCTCAAACATTAAAATCGGTTAATTCTTTCAAGAGAAACCGTTGTCGAAAGAATTAAAAAAAAATTTTTTTAGTATTTTGAAAATTTCTCAAAAATGACTCGATGAATCAATTTCAAAATTCAATCAGTTATAGAACTCAATGAAACGCATCGACTGCCACCTTAAACGTCTCAATCGGTTTTTTCGTTCGAGAGATATCGTTGTAGAAAAAATTGTAAAAAACGTTATTTTTTGAAAACAAAAGCATACAAAAGTATTTTCGAGCTCGAAGAGCTCGAAAATGTATCTACTACAATTTTCGAGCTTACGGAGCTCGAAATACGCGGGAAGTTTTGGGCCAGGCCCGCAGGGTCAACCGACAGACCGATTTTTATTTATTTATAATTCTAAGATGAGTCGAACCGTTTATTCGCCCACCGTGGCAAATAAATAATTCGAGACTTCAAAAAAAAAATTTCCTAAAATTTTTATTTAAATTTAATTAGAGCCAGAACGTAACAGTATTCATGAGCTCAGACAATGAATAGTATTAATAAATTAAATCAACGATTTAATATTGTAACCCAGTGATATTATGTGCTGTAACAAATAAAAATATTGTTATATGTTTTAATATGCGTATTTTTCCTATATCCCACCCACCAACCAGTCCTGGCATGTATTTATTAAATTATCCTTATAACACTGTGCCTGCCGCTGATGATGATGGTCATGAATAATAATTATGATAATTACACTGAGAGGAGTAAACCCACTTATTGAATTCCCTAAGGATAAATTTAAGAGGGTCATCAGGAATGCTGAGCAGTAAAAACTGCTCAGCACACACATGGACAAGTCCAGACATAGCGTGTTCTTTAAACACGTTCGTGATCATGACTTGTCCACCCACCTGACTTTTTCCTTCTTTAAGTCAGCTGGCCTAATGTCAGACACTGAAGAATATATTTTTGCCTGTCAAGATGGTGTAATTAACACTCTTAAATACCATGCTAAAGTTCTCCAGATGCCGCTACTCGACACATAGTGTAGGGTGTGTAAGCAACATCCAGAGACACTTATGCATCTTTTTTCAGCATGTCCTCTACTAGCAAGAAATGTATACATTCAGCGTCATAATGCTGCTCTGCAAATACTTTATGACCATCTTAGACACACGCATTGTATCGATAAGACATAACTGCTGCCTTATCTGCCAGGAGATATTCCGCAAGTTGTTGAAAAGGATTGTTGCAGTATTTATTAAAACGTGCCATTCACAATAACGCGGAAGATTGACCATAACAAACCTGATATTGTGCTCGTTGATAAAACCACCCGTGACATCCATGTCATTGAGTTCTCAGCACCCGCTAAGTATAACATCACGGTTAAGAAAAAGTACAAACACCAGGTATATCAGGATCTTCTGATTGAAATTCGGAAACTTCACCCAGGCTTCTATGATCAAACTTTTCGTCCTCATTGTTGGCGTCTTACGAGGAATGAAACAGTCTTTCGTGTCTGCATTAGCAAGAATACCAACTTAGTAATGATTCTGTGCTCAAGTGCGATCCGCGACAGAGTCTGACTACAAGGAATGAGAATGTAGAACAAACAAAAAATACAAATTAACCTTTTAAAGATTTTTCAAGCAGGATTTTGCATTTCCATTGACGTATTGAGATTGTTAATTGAAATATTCAAACTATTCTTCATCTCAATATCGGAGATTTAACTTTTACTTTGGTTATCATCCCATGAATTTGCAAGAACATAAGGACTAGGTTGAGATAAACCTAAATTATTACAAAAAAAAAAATCCGAAAAACGGTTGACCTTGCGGGTCAGCCTTGAAACTTCCTGCTGTTTCCAAGCGCTTAGAGCTCAAAAACATCTCTGATACATATCCAAGCTCTTTGAGCTCAAAAATACCTTTAAAACATTGATATTTTAATCTCTCTTGAGCTCAATACAAATGACGTTTCATATAATCGATCAATCACCGAGAATTAGAGAAATTGAAAATAATTAATAATGATCAATTTTCAAAGTTTTGCCTACAAATACGCTTAACAAATTCAATATTCCTGGACAGAAATTAATAAATGATCCTTTTCGAAAAAGTTAATGACCGGATGTCGTATCGCTTTACGTCATTTCTGTGACTATTTTATTCGGTTGTTGATTGGTCGACGGAAATAGGGGCAGTGTTTTTGAAAAAATGAAGGCGAGCGAAACGAGCATGTTATGTCTAGTCAAGATAAAAAGTGAAGTAAAATTTGAATTAAACTAGCAAGTTTATATGTTACGTTCTCGTAATATTTAGTGATTAAAATAAATTAATTATTTTTGATAAATTAATTTTATGCAATGTAACGGAAATCGGTTACGATAATAGAGTCGCCGTGGCTCGCGGGTAGTCGAAACAGATGACGATGCATCAGACCCGGGCTACGACGATTCTCTCACAGGGAACCTGAGATACAGCGCCGACATTTTGTCAACTCTGTTGGCGTTATTATATTTTTATAAAGACTAAATAGTCAGTCTTTGGAGAGAGCTCTTAGAGCTCGAACCTCTGCTCTGCTATCTGTATAGTTAATAAACTCCATAATTAATTCTAAATTAATTCAACCTTATTGTGGGGTGCAAATTAGCACCCTAATATTTTCACCTACACTATGACCTATCCATAGCCCTATTAATACCCAGGGGCGAGCGCTTACTAGCAGCCACCCTGTTCTATAACCCTGAGTGCTCAACGGCAGTTCAGGTTTCCTTCAAATTTCCTGCCGATTTTCCATCCATTCACCTGCTATTATAAATATAAAAATATGGAGTTGGTACCGGCATCGAAAATACTTCAAATCGCGAAAAACAATTAAAATTAATAACTAATAAAATAATCGACGACCACGGCCCACCAGGGGTCTATAGACACTCTAACGAAGTCAAACCTGGATAAAATTAAATAATTAAAAGTTATTATTATTTTTAATTAATTTGGGGTAATTTTCTATAACGTAACATTATATATGAATATAATAGAGCCGCGGCCATACATATGGGACGTTCCACGCTAAATCGGACACCATTTAGCTTTTGCATCTCGGATTTTTTTAAAACTTTTTTATCTTTGAGTATAGGTTGAAAGAGGCCTTCATGATTTTTTTCAAATTTTTTCCTCCAACCGTTTTCGAGATATTGAATTTTGAAAGATATAGAGATTTTTTTTTCAAATGCATACAACTTCGTGAAAAGTAGTTTAAATAAAATTTTCACCGAGACAAAATATGTTTGTTTTTAGACATCTTTTCAGTAAAAAATAAAAGAAAAAATTTTTTGAACCACGCTACTATTGAAATTTTAAATTTTAAGTATAAATTGTCGATTTACAAAAAACACGTACTGATCGATATTCCTCATAATTTTTCACAGCAAACTGTCACCTTTTCTACAACTTTTTCAGCGATGCTCATAATGGGATAACGATGGTATCTATTTTTTTTCGATTTTTTAAATTTCACATTCCACTTTTTTTTAAAGAAGAATGTGTAAAAAAAATATCATGCTCAGGATTTACTATTAATAATTATCTGAAATACAATTATCATCAAAATTTTCAAATTTTATTTCCACAGAAAAATTATTAAACGTGTCAGGAAATAGATGTGAATTAATAATAATTTTTCTGTGGAAATAAAAGTTGAATATTTTGATGATAATTGTGTGTCAGATAATTATTAATAGTAAATCCTGAGCATGATATTTTTTTTACACATTCTTTTTTAAAAAAAAGTGGGATGTGAAATTTAAGAAATCGAAAAAAAATAGATCCCATCGTTATCCCATTATGAGCATCGCTGAAAAAGTTGTAGAAAAGGTGACAGTTTGCTGTGAAAAATTATGAGGAATATCGATCAGTACGTGTTTTTTGTAAATCGACAATTTATACTTAAAATTTAAAATTTCAATAGTAGCGTGGTTCAAAAAATTTTTTTTTTATTTTGTACTGAAAAGATATCTAAAAACAAACACATTTTGTCTCGGTGAAAATTTTATTTAAACTACTTTTCACGAAGTTGTAGGCATTTGAACAAAAAATCTCTATATCTTTCAAAATTCAATATCTCGAAAACGGTTGGAGGAAAAAATTTAAAAAAAATCATGAAGGCCTCTTTCAACCTATACTAAAAGATAAAAAAGTTTCAAAAAAATCCGAGATGCAAAAGCTAAATGGTGTCCGATTTAGCGTGGAACGCCCCATATACATATTAGGCTGGGCCGAAAAAATCGAATATTCTTTTTTTCTCTCGATACTGTGAAAATATTATTCCTGACGACCAAAAAAAAAGTTATTGTGCAAGTTTGAGCCCTTAATATTGAAATTAAGAGGTGTATCGTTACAAATATTCGTTTTTTGACAGAAATTTCATTTTTTACTCAAAACTCGTAAATTATCTATCTGAAAAATTCGAGCAATGCATATTCTTAAAGAAAATCGAATCCCCTACAAAAAATCTCTCTTAGTAAATTGACGAAAAACGAGCCATTTTCTTGTATCCGTGCCTTAAATATTAATTTGTTTTTTGAATTCTTTGTTTTTATTTTGGATTTTTGTAACTACTAGAAATATTGAAATTTTTTCTAGTCAAGATACATATTTTTAAAGGGAATTTAATGCTCTACAAAAAAGGTCCCGTAGCATTTTTCGCTAAATTCAGTCGTTCGAAAGTTATTCAGGTTACTTAAGTTGTTTTTACTCAACTTTAACGTTGAATAACTTTTGAAGGAGTGCATTAAGCGAAAAATGCTAAGAGACCTTTTTTGTAGAGCACTGAATTTACTTCAAAAATATGTATTCTGACTGAAAAAAATTTTAATATTTCTAGTAGTTACAAAAATCTAAAATAAAAACAAAGAATTCAAAAAACAAATCAATATTTAAGGCACGGTTTTAACCCTTTAGAGTCTGACCTTGAAACCCCACTCTTAAGTCTGGCAGATCCCGATAGAATTAGAAAGAGCGCGAAGCAAATGTGACAGGGTCGTATTATAAGAGAAAAAATTTTACCTGGGCGGGAAGTAAAAAATAATTTTATTTTTTATTTCTAATTTATTAAATAATAAATATCAAAGGACTTAAATTCAAAGTAAGAACAACAGTTGGTTACATTATAAATATAGTTAAGTAACATTGCAATTACATAGCAATGTATAAAAATTTTTTTAATTTTTCTAACCTTACTTTCGGAGACTATTGACTCACGTCAACAATACTAACTACGGTACTGTCGATGAACGCAGCGCGAGATTCAAACGAGTGGAAGGGTACTCACAGGCACACTACTACTCTCACATGTCACTCATACAAGCTCACGGGACTCGACGATTCGCGCTCTCCCCACTAGTCTCACACGTAGACGTTTCAAGATCCTCTGACTCTAAAGGGTTAAGGAAACGGCTCGTTTTTCGTCAATTAAGAGAAATTTTTTGTAGGGAATTTTATTTCCTTCAAAAATATGCATTGCTCAAATTTTTCAGACAGATGATTTACGAGTTTTGGATAAAAAATGAAATTTCTTTCAAACAACGAATATTTATAACGATACACCTCTTAATATGGATATTAAGGGCTCAAACTTGCACAATAATTTTTTTTTTGTCGTCAGGAATAATATTTTCACAGTATCGAAAGGAAAAAAATAGTCAATTTTTTTGGCCCAGTCTAATTCATATATATGGGACATTCCACCAAATAAAGTTATTTATACGGGGTGACCCTCGTCGATTTAATTAAAACTTTGTCGAGTCTTTCTATGTATTTCAAAAAAAATTCTCTGAAAATTTGGGTCTTTAATATATAGCAGTTTTAAAGTTAGGATTTTTTGAATTTTTTAAAAATTTGTGTTTTCAACTATTTCATTACTTTTTTTCAAGGAAACAATTTCTTTAAAAAAATGAGCACATAATAGTTTTTCGTAGGAAAAATTCTCAGCTTTCCAACGAAAATATCCATTCTTTATTTTAAATTACAAAATACCCTTCAAAATCCCTTTAAAATAGGAAAAACGATTTTTATGACTGCGCGGCATTCTGACGTGGTTTACCTGATGAAACATCACAATAAACTGCGGCTGGATGGTCGTTGAAAACAATTTGTTACCACTGTAGTGACGTTGCAGCGTTGCCAAGAAGATCTCAAAGCTCAGGATCGTTCTTCTGAGCGTGTACCAGCTCGTGCGTGGTAACCGGCGTCGAAATGGCTTCAACGCGCGACAGCGTGTCTGCGACGATGTTCTCGTGTCCAGAGATGTGTCTGAAATCTTTCGTGAATTGGCCAATAAAGTCGAGGCGACGAAATTGCCACGGTGACGCTCGTTTAGTAGGTTGCTGGAAAGCAAAGAGCAAAGGTTTATGATCGGTGTAAATTGCAACTTGTTTACCTTAAAAAATATGACGGAAGTGTCGGACAGCTTCGTAGATGGCGTGAAGTTCACGATCGTACCTCGATAATTTATGAATAGATGGCTGTAGTTTTCTGCTTAAGAAAGCTAGTGGTTGCCATTCTCCATCAACTAGTTGTTACAGAACTGCACCAATGGCTGTATTTGATGCGTCTGACGAAATAGCCCAAGTTGCGTCGTCGTTTGGATGCGCAAGCATTGCAGCGTTGGCTAATGCCTGCTTCGCATTGTCATAAGCCTGTCGAAGTTCTGGTGTCTCGACGATCAGCGTTGATCCTTTCACTTTTGGTCCCTCGAGCAGTTTATTCAGCGGTGCAAGGATTTCTGCAGCGTTTCTGATAAATTTCCTGTAGAAATTTATGTTACCTAGAAAACCACACGTTGTACAGATATCGTACTAGGAAATTTTAGGTTAGTAATTGTGTTTACCCTGTCGGGCGACGGCTTGATACCTTTATTGCTGATGTGATGACCTAAAATTTTTACCTCATGCTGGCCCAACACCGATTTGGCTGCGTTGATGACAAGTCCGTAGTCTTGTAAGCACTGAAATAAAATTTTTAAGTGCTCGAGGTGTTGTTCCCAGTTTTCTGAAGCTACTAGCACGTCGTCGATATATGGGAAGACAAATGATAGATCTCGTGTGGCCTCATCGATGAAACTTTGGAAAGTTTGCGCGGCATTTCGAAGTCCAAACGTCATGTACGGGAATTCGAACAAGCCAAAAGGAATGATGATGGCTGTGTTCTCGATGTCTTTTTCGGCGACGGGAATTTGTTTAAAAGCTCTAACCAAATCTAGCACTGAAAATATCTTTATACCGTGCAGCGTCGCGGTAAAATCGTCGAGTCGTCGGACCGGGTAGTTATTGTGTATCGTACGCGCTTTGAGTAGTCGATAGTCACCACATGGTCGCCAATCTCCAGATTTCTTAGGTACAAGATGGAGTGGAGATGCCCAAGGACTGGTCGATGGACGTGCGATACCCAGTTGAACCATCTTGCGAAATTCCTCTTGAGCAATTTTCAATTTATTGGGCGCAAGACGTCACGCTTTACACGATACTGGAGGTCCCGATGTCGTCTTAATGTGGTGCACCGTGGAATGCTTCTTGGCTGAAGTTATTCTTTCAGGGCGAGTTATAGCCGGGTAGTTCGATATCAGTTTATGGTAAACTGTATCACCTTCAATTAATTTGATGCATTTTGCATCTGATCGGATTAAGTCCACACGTGTTTGGAGACCAGTGGAGCCGTCGCGTAATTGTTTGTGTTTGAGGTTGATTAACAAGTTAAAATGACTTAGAAAATCGGCGCCAATTATTGGTTTCGTGACGTCGGCGATGATGAATCTCCACGTAAATTCTCGACGTAAACCAAGGTTTAGTAACCGAGTGATACACCCGTATGTTTCAATCAACGAGCCATTTGCTGCGTGAAGTTGGTAACCTACTGGCGTAGGCTTGCATTTCATCCGCCCGTATGGATAAACAGAGAGATCTGAACCAGAATCAACGCGGTATTGAGTATTCGTGGTTAGATGAACGACGAAGAGGCGGTTTGAAGATGCTAGAGAGTCGCTTTCCGCCACTAGTGACTCTCGTTTACGTTTCCCGAGAACTTGCAGCCCAGCGTACATTTGTACGCGGTTTTACCAAAGTTGGTGTGGTAATAGCAGATGCCTGTCTTACCAAGCTTGCGTGGCTTCGAACTGCTTCGAGAGCGTTGGTTTGAGTTTTGAGCATGAGATCTAACGCGGTTCTTGTTGAAAGCTGTTGTGAGGGCTGCCATTTGTCAAGATAGCTCGCTCACTTGTTTCTGCAGCGCCATCGTTTTCTGTGAAGATTCCAGCTGTCTTGGATAGCTCATCGATGGTAGCCGTGGTCGAAGAGATGGCTAGAAGCTCTTGTGTCTTCTTTGGCAAGTTTGCCAGCCATCTTGCCTTCAGGACTGCGTCATCAATGGTTGACGCGAGCGGTTTAAGATGGCGGAGGAACTGCGAAGGTGATCGGTCACCGATCGCTTCGCCATTTAGAAGCTGACGTAGTTTGGCTTCTTCTGACTTTGGATAACACGCAATGAGCGTAGCTTTCAACTGGGCGTATGGCGCCGTTGTTGGTGGGTTGATGATGAGGATCTCAACCTCTCATGCATACTCTGTGTCGATGAGAAAAACCGCGTGGTTGAATTTCTCTCTCTCAGTTGTTACGCCGTGAATCGCAAACTGAGCCTCGAGCTGCGCAAACCATAAACTCACTCGCTTCGGGTTGAAGTGAGGTGCCTTGAGATAGTTGATAATCACTGGCTAGGCGTCCAAAAAGACATCGTCTTTCTTGCCGTCTGGATCCGACATCGTTGATATATATAAGAAACACTAACACAATAAAACTAACACAAAATTATAATACCACTGTAAGCGGATTAGTGTCCATCGAAGCTGACTCACTGTTTAGGAATGTTTGAGACGCTTCGAGTCGCACGAAAATTATCACTCGGCGAAAATTTAACGCAAACGAGAACTTTATTCACTGTGTTTGCTCAGGAATTCACTGATCACTTTTATCACAATTTAATTTGCACCACGATGGTATCCCTTAAATTATAAACCAGTGCGGCATATGCCCAAAATGCCTGCAATGCACCAGCCGTGATAAGAGGCTTAAACAACACTTGATTAACGCACTTTACTGTTGTAAAGAATTGGGGGAATTAATATGTCGCGATTAGCTATCAGTGTAGACGCGGTATTTTACACTCAACGTGTTATCGCCACCCGGAATGTGTGCACGAAATGGCGTCCTCTTGGAAATCACGTCGGGAAGTCACCAATGTAGTGACTGGGATGAGGTTCATGGAACTTAATCACTACGATAAATAAATTATCTGACTCCAATTATTAGTATTAACGAAATTATAAATAATGAGTAGGGCCAGGAATTTGGTTTTTTATAAAAAGAGAGACAGAAGATAGAGAGAGAAAAATAAGTTATTTTTTTGTTTCACGCAATCGAGTGAAGACAGTAGCTAATAAAAAATAAAGATAGCTAATCCAGCATAAAAATATGTTTAAAAAAGAATAGAAGGTTAGCGTGCAGATTTAAACCGGCTTGTAAATAAATACAATTCTGTACTGCTCAGATGAATAAAGAGTGTAATTTATGGCACAATGTTGTAAAAAATTTTCAATAATTTTAAAGTGGTACAGTATGCAAGCTGTAAATTTTGGTTACGGTCTCGCTGAAGATCACGCTGAAGGTATTACTGCTGGTCTTGTTGGAGATAGCGCTGGAAATCTTGCTGAAGATCGCGCTGGCCGTCTTGCTTGAGATCGCGTTGAATGTATTGATGCTGGTCTCGCTGTTAATATTGTTGGAGATCGCGATGGAGATCTCGCTGAAGATCGCGCTGAAGGTATCGGTGCCAGTCTTGCCGAAGATCGTGCTGACGGTCTCACTCGAGACCGTCAGCACGATCTCGAGCAAGACCCCCAGCAAGACCCCCAGCAAGACCCCCAGCAAGACCCCCAGCAAGACCCCCAGCAAGACCCCCAGCGCGATCTCCAGTAAGACTGCGAGTGCGATCTCCAGCAAGCCCGGCAGTAATACCTTCAGCGTGATCTTCAGCGAGACCGTGACCAAAATTAACAGCTTGCATACTGTACTACTTTGAAATTATTAAAAATTTTTTACAAGACTGTGCCATAAATTACACTCTTTATTCATCCGAGCAGTACAGACTTGTATTTATTTACAAGCAGGTTTAAATTTGCATGCTAACCTTCTATTTTGTTAAACATATTTTTATGTTGGATTAGCTATCTATATTTTTTATTAGCTACTGTCTTCACTCAACTGCGAGAAACAAAAAAATAACTTATTTGTCTCTCTCTATCTTCTGTCTCGCTTTTTATAAAAAACCAAATTTCTGGCCCTAATAATGAGTTTTATTGAAATTATACAATACAAGATAATGCTAGTTGCATTAGATAGGTGTTAGCTAGTTGCTGTGTATCTCTCTAATTATACGCGTCCACTGTGTGAACTGTTACTACCGAATATCGTATCCGCGTGGAGGATAATATTCGGCAATCGATGACGATCGATGATTGACGGACTTATCCGAAATTATGAATATTAAATAATGTAAGTAGTGACGTGGTCGCTACATATATATATATATATATATATATATATATATATATATATATATATATATATATATAAATATATATATATATATATATTAGACTGTTTCAAAATAAACAACTATTTTTTTTTTCTTCATTATATCGAAAATATTGTTGGAAATGACGAAAAAAAAATACTGTGAAAGTTTGAGCTCTTAATATTAATATTAACAACTGCCGCATCGCAATTTTCTATTTCCCGTTTAAATAACATGGGAAAATTTATATTTTAAGCTTTGGAATTTTGTAGCTCATGGTGGGACCAATACTTCGAAATGTTCCAGACATGTCCTCATGGGAAATTTGACGCTCTACAAAAAAGGTCTCTTATAATTTTTCGATATTTTTATTTCTTCAAAAGTTATTCAAAGTTAAAGTTAGATTGATGATAAATTTTTACATTTTTTAAATTTTTTGACGCAACCATCAAATTTATGGGAAAATTATATCGGACATTTTTTGTAGAGCATTTCATTTTCTATAACTTATCTTCAAGAAAATTTTCGATATTTCTCACAAGTCGTAAGTTATTTGCAATTAACTGAAAATTTAATATAATTAATTTTATGCAACAAAATTTCGATTATTTAAAAAAATTTTCAGTTAATTGCAAATAACTTACAACTTGTGAGAAATATTGAAAATTTTCTCAGAGATAAGTTATAGGAAATGAAATGCTTTACAAAAAATGTCAAATATAATTTTCCCATAAATTTGATGGTTGCGTCAAAAAATTTAAAAAATGTAAAAATTTATCATCAATCTAACTTTAACTTTGAATAACTTTTGAAGAAATAAAAATATCGAAAAATTATAAGAGACCTTTTTTGTAGAGCGTCAAATTTACCATGAGGAAATGTCTTGAACATTTCGAAGTATTGGTCCCACCATGAGCTACTAAATTCCAAAGCTTAAAAAATAAATTTTCCCATGTTATTTAAACGGGAAATAGAAAATTGCGATGCGGCAGTTGTTAATATTAATATTAAGAGCTCAAACTTTCACAGTATTTTTTTTTTTGTCATTTTCAACGATATTTTCGATATAATGAAGTAAAAAAAAATAGTGGTTTCTTTTGAAACAGTCTAATATATATATATATATATATATATATATATATATATATATATATATATATATATATATATATATTAGGGTGCTTCGTTTGAAACGACTATTTTTTTTTTTTCGCTCCCATCCCGAAATTTTGTTGAAAGTACCCCCAAAAAAATTCCCTGAGAGTTTGAGCTCTTAAAATTAATATTAAGTACTCGACCACAGCGTGTGAAGATTTCCCATTTAAAATACACGTAAACTTGGGTTTTTTATTTTTTAAACTTCTATAACTCCGCGGCATTTTATGATATCATCTCGCCCAAAGTCGGGATTTTCTCGGAATGAAGTGTACTACAAAAGTGCCCGTTGTCGCGAAGTCGTTACTCATACGGGTGGGGTAGTACAGACCGCTAAACCGAACTTTTTCATAGAATTCTTGTTTTTTCCTTATTATCTTATAAACAACAAGACCTACAGAAAAAATGCAAATAACAATTTTATGGGAAATTTATTTTACTACAAGAAAGGTCCTTAGCACAGAATCACTTAGATTGATATTTTCTGAGATATTAGTCAAATAAATAATCAATATTTTCTAAGATTTGATTTGACATTTTTTGGGAATTAAATGCTACGTAAACTTCAATAATTATTATCTCAGAAAATATCAATCTGAGTGATTCGGTGCTAAGGACCTTTTTTGTAGGAAAATAAATTTCCTATAAAATTGTTATTTGCATTTTTTCTGTAGGTCTTGTTGTTTATAAGATAATAAGAAAAAAACAAGAATTCTATGAAAAAGTTCGGTTTAGCGGTCCGTACTACCCCACCCGTATGAGTTATGACTTCGCGACAACGGGCACTTTTGTAGTACACTTCATTCCGAGAAAATCCCGACTTTGGGCGAGATGATATCATAAAATGCCGCGGAGTTATAGAAGTTTAAAAAATAAAAACCCAAGTTTACGTGTATTTTAAATGAGAAATCTTCACACGCTGTGGTCGAGTACTTAATATTAATTTTAAGAGCTCAAACTCTCAGGGGATTTTTTTGGGGGTACTTTCAACAAAATTTCGGGATGGGAGCGAAAAAAAAAAAATAGTCGTTTCAAACGAAGCACCCTAATATATATATATATATATATATGTATATATATATATATATATACATATATATACATATATATATATATATATACATATATATACATATATATATATATACGTAGACGAAATAACCGCAACAAAATATCTTGGACAAAATAACCGCACGACAGAATATCCACGGACAAACTAACAAACCAATTGTAATAGATTACGTAGCGATCATTAAAGACTATAAAGACAACGAGCTGGTATAAGTTCTGAAACATATAATGAATTGCATAATGCGTTATCTGGGAAAAATTAAGCAAATTTCTACTTTTTTATTGCCGATGTCTTTTGAACTAATCAATGGTTTTTGAGATTTGGGTGGCATTGGAAACGATTGTTCAGCCTCTAATGCTAAAAAGTATTTCAAATCAATTTTGCATTTCTTGAGTTGATTAGAAATAAAAATTGTTTGAAATTTTTTCGACATCGAAATCCCTTCAGCGAATAATCCGGGTTCGACGATTGAGGCAGTATTCGATGCAGCTTATAGAGCTTTATAGCTGATTAGATTTTAGGAACCTTGAACTGAGTAAACGCGTCGATTGCCACCTTACTCGTCTCAATCGGTTTATTTCTTCTACAGATATCGGCGGAGAAAAAATAGTAAGAAACCTTTTTTTTCGAATATCTTTAAAAAAATCTTATCAATCGATTTTAAATTCTACTCATTTTTAGAACTTAATAAAACGCACCGATTGCCGCATGAACCATTTAATTGCTTAATTGGTTCGAGAAATATTGTCGGGAAAAGAAATGGTAAAAAAAGGTTTTTCGCGAATATCTTTAAAACGACTGCATTTATCATTCCCAAAATTTAATTAGCTCGAAAACTCAATAAAACGCGCTGATTACTATATTAAACATTCAAATCCTTCAGTTAGTTTAAAAGATATCAACGATAAAGGGTTGAAATAATAACATTGTATGTCATTTTCCCTGGATCAATCATGATATAATTTACTATAATGTTTTTGAGTTTGAAAAGCTCATAAGAAAACAATGGTATCCGAGAGTATTTTCGAGCTCGAAAATGTATTTACAGTAATGTTTTGGAGCTCAAGGAGCTCGAAAACAGCGGGAAATTTTGGGGCTGGCCTACAGGGCCAACTGATGCCCAGAGTTTTGTCGAAAATTCACTACTTTACAAAAAAGGTCTCTTATATTTTTTTGATAAACCTAACCATTCAAAAAACATTTAAGCTTTCGGGTGAAAGAAGAGTTTCACATAATAATTTGAAATTTCGCTCTGATACGGTAAAAAATTCTTTATATTACGAGCATAAATATCTCTAGAATAGTAAGGTTTATCAAAAAAAACATAAGGACCTTTCTTTGTTAAGCGATAAAATTTTGACAAAAACATGTTAAGAGCAGGGTATATTTCCCTTTGCTGAATTTTCAACAAAAAACATTATTTTTTAATATATCAAATTTTGAGCTTCGATATCATCTAATAGTTGGATTTACGAAAAAAATGTAAGATACCTTTTTTGACGAGCGATAAAAAATAAAATTCTTTCATTCAGATTTCATGCATTTAAATATTTTTTTGCTTAATGACTATTTTGTCACAAGAGTCTATTTTCGTCTATTTGTTTTTCGATACCGAAATGTTTCGACAAAAGTGCACTTAGAGTGAAAGTAAGGGATTAAGATTGTGTAAAGATTATTTATTGTTTAAAATTTATTTATTTCTTACCTATTCCAAGCACGCTTTTATCAATAAAACTATTTCGGTTATTGCTTAAAGTGTTTCCAAAATGCCCCTGGGCCTTTACAATTACTCGGGGGTCATTAAAATTACATTAAGGTCATGCTCTAGCATTTCAACAAATGTCAAAGCAAACAACTCTAAATATTTTAAAAGCATTTTTGAAAACCACGTCATGTCTTATCTCTCTAAAAGTTAAGAATAAAATAAAACCTGGTCACCGCATAGCTTAATTAGAGAGAAAAGGATGAGAATATAAAAATTAGCAATCAATTATAAAATATAATGTTCAGAATTTAGCTGGACGTAAGAGTGTCATACATCTTAAAAATCGCACTTTTATATTTTTAAATATTTTTAGTTGTAAGTTCATTTAAAGCTGAAAAATTGATGTATGACTTTACATAGCTATCTACATTTTTCATAAAGTTATGAGCATTCAAATATTTTTAATCTAAAATTTTCAAAAATTCATAACTTTTTCTAAAAGCGATATAAAAATTCAAAATAATTCATGGCTGCAGTTTTCAACAAGGATTATTACGTGTAAAAAATTGGTTGAATAAATAATGTTCGGGTCCACAACTTCGGTGATTTGGCGTGGAATTCCCAAACACGTACATACATACATCTATAAACTTCCGAGTGGATGGTATTTTTTGACTCTACTCGGTCAAATTAGGCATATAGTGGCAAAATTCTTCGATGATTTCGTCATGAGACCCATCGCAATAATCCGGTTTTAAAAAATATCTAATCAACAAAGTAGCAGTAAGGTTAAAAAATTATTTTATTAGCCACAAAGTAAAACTATTGAAATGAGATTATATTGTGAACGGCATAATTTACCAGCAGTTAAAAGATTGTTCTTACAGAAATTATCTTTTAGCTGTAATTTTTAAGGTGTTTTAACTTTTAGAAGGATATATTAATTTTTTTAAAATAGAAAATTTCTATATAACTTTTAAACTGATCAAACGATTCGGCCGATCTTCAATCTTGATCAATATGATTGCCCATATAATGCGTGTAAATACTCTCTTCAGCATGCAATACGAATTGTAGGCACATACTTTTAATATATAAAATAGGTTTAAACTTTACAGATTATTTTGTTCACAATAAAATATAGCTGATGAAATCGGATGAGAATGGAAAATGCATAAATTCTCAAGACTGAAAAACATATTTTCTAATATTCTTGATTCGCTTCGTTTGAGACTATCAAATTATTGGAAGAAATGTTCAAAACGATCAGTTTAGGAACAGAAATTGGCGCTTATTAACCAAGCATTAAGATTGTTGTTATTGAAATTGTATTTTTTCGTTAAAAAAATTCAATAGCTTACGAGAATTTGATCTTGTTATGAAAAAATTAATTTTTACACGTAAATTAGAAGTGGAGTTAAAATTTATGACGAAAAGCGTTTAAATATTCTTGACACAGACACAAATAAACCTGGAATCATACGCGGTCACCCACGGGTATATAAAATCCGGAGACACGGTCGTGTCTCGCGCCAAGTACACGTTCAAACACATATACATTCATATATGTGAACGTGGCGGCACGAGTCGACCGTGTCTCTCTATACCAGTGTCATATGCCTGTTTAACCTCTCTCGTATTTAAATTGATTAATGATAGATAAATATAAATTATATCGGTTATTTACCTATTTTGTTATTAATCTTTCATCATTCTCTACCAATTCCATGAGAAATCTTTGAGCTTAATATTTGAGTTTTCATTTTTAAATTTCTAAATTTTTGCTTGCGACGTTTTTGATAATTTCTATAAATTTATAAATTTCTAATTTTTGACGAATTGTGTATATTTTAATTAATATATATTTTAGTATGTATGCATATTTTCGTTTCTTAGCACATGAGTATATACAATAAATTGTGAACATTTTCATCAATATATATTTTAGAATATGTATAATATTTTTGTTCTTAGCATTCGTTAAACAGTCTTTATTAAGGAACAGTTTTTCAAACTGGGTTCATTTTAATTCGAGTTTAAATTAAAGTGCTGGTAATAATAATATATAGTAAAACGAAGTTGAGATCAACCCCTCGTATTTAAGAGGTTAATCAACCGTCTGTTACCCATTTCTTATCTTCATAAGAAATGGGCCCGTGTCCCTGTTAGCTAGTGGGCTAATTATTTGGTAGTTGACCCTGTACTACCCGGTTCGTAAGGACCACACGACCGTGTGATTTCGAATTTGCATATGCCATGTGCATATGAAGGATCGGGATTAGTGGGGCCACGTTTTGTACGTAATGTACGCAACGATTTCAGCCAATAAAGATATTTGCATAATAAACCACTTGATCAGATGTTAAATAACTAAATAATATACACCCAGTTAAATAATAGTCATAATAATAGAATTATCATACTTAGCTGATATAGATGTTGAATCAGGTTGGTGTTCATTCTTCTACCCGTGGGTATAGTTCACTGCACGATAGAAAGGGATAACTGGCCAATGTAGATGCAATTATGACTAAAGCGTCATAATTGCGTGTGTGACAGACAATGAAAACAACTGCATTATTATCTATCGAAAACTCTAATACTTGAACGACTGCGAAGATCAGCGGGTGAGATAAGGTAAGACAAAGATACGCAAATCCCGACATTATAATTAACTAATATAATCAATTGATAATGTTAACTTAAACTTGGTAATTTAAAGATTAGAAATAATTAATACATGATGTAATTGGTTTTTGAACAGAATAGAGCAAGATAATTTATTAGGCACGCAGGCCTTTTTACAAGTTTACATAGCGCAACTGCGCATGCGTCACAGGTATTCCCTCCACATTTTAAATTGGGTACAGGGGAATTAATAATAATAATAATTATGCTCAGATAAGTCAGCTATACAATAGAATAACAGGTGACAATTTACCACCTGTGATGACCTATTATCATGGATCGATAACGAGGGTCGTCAACCTCGTTACACCCTCGCGCCAGACTGGAAGTTACAAGTAATTTTCAGTCGAAAACAAAAATGAAGAAAAGATTCATAATGATGGGTGATCACGTACATATAATCAATAAGTAATTAAATTATCAGGTAACACAGTCAGGATGCATTAATATCCTTAGAAAAATAAATATAAAATTAAATTAAACAAAAAATATTTTAAGCTACAATTAAATGTTAATGAATACAATAGTTCTTAATTATAATAATCTCAGATAGCTTTCTAAATCACAGTAATGTAATACTTCATCTCTTTAAAAAATATATTTTATGTTACCTAATAAATTTTCTCTACGACGTATAAAATTATTTGATTTTACCCTGAGATTTCTCAATTGTTCAACAATATTATATATACTATCTCAGGTAATATTTCAATTCATATCCGTTTTATAAGCCCAAAATGATAAGAAGACATATTTTCTAACAATTGATAATGAATTATATAATTAATATTGAAGACAGATACCTTAGGTGCTAGACATTCGGCAATGATTCCGGTGAGTTGCTTGGTGGTCCATTTATGACGGCAGTATGTCAACGGCCCCTCTGTCGTTTCTACTGATATTGACTCGTTCACGACAAACTCTGCATTTGGGGTCGTAGTATGGATGTTGTGTTTTGCACACTAAACAAAATTTTTTCATGAGCTCAAATCCAGCTGACGACGACGACAGGTAAGGACAAGAGTTATTGTTGTGTCCAATTCTGTGACAACTGGTACAATAGTCAGCTCCTAATTTTTCGTTGGTACACTCTTGGTGAGTGTGACCTTTGCGTTTACATCTTAGGCACCCAGTTGTTCCTGGTACTGACGATGGGCGTGTCTCGATCGTCTGCGTGCCCACAGTTCTGGATTTAGGTGGTAATACTTCCACTCTCTGGTACGAGCTGCGCCAATAATTTCTCCAAACGTCTTCAGGTACAGTGTGACGCACATCGATATTGCTCTCGTAAGTCGCGTCCCTAAGTTTAATTGACAGTGGGACGACAAATGGTATTTGCGAGAAGTCTGTTCTGTGGCGATGGTCTCTCAGGTATTTTCGAGCTTTGATGTTGACGTTGGGTTAGATAAGGCTACGCGGTTTTAATGTGGCTTCTGCAGCAGCTAGATTTTTCGCAACATTTCGTTGGTTGTTGTATTCGTTGCCATACATTGATTAGACGTACGAAATGTGTGGGCAGTCTCCACGAGGTTGATGGTGGAAACTGGAATTGGCTCCAGGAGTGGTTCGAGAAGAGAGTGGTGGTGGTTGTTGGGGGACTGGGTAGGAAGTAGGTGTGTGACCCGATATAAAAGCGTGTTACCCGATATACGCTCTCTCTCGCACCTGAAGCGTCAGATAGTGCTGTTCACACGCACTTACGTGATACTTTAAGACGATCTGGCAGATGGAAAGTTCCATCAAAATGATCTGTCTTTTTGGGATTATTTATCTTTAATTACCTATGTTACCTTCCCAAAATTTCAGAATGCCTCAAAAATATATTTTGAATTTGTTTTACAAACCAGTTTTCGCTAGTCTGGCTAACAGTAAGTGCCGACTAATTGATCTGGCTTTTTCATATATCAATTCTTTACATGTCTAACTTAAATATATATAAAACTCAAAGTGCCTCAAAAACATTTTTTTTAATAACGAAATTTCCCTCTTTCAAAAATTTAGGGGTTGCCGGGGGGCTGCTACCCTCTAGCCAGATCTCGACTATCTTTTTTAGGTGTCTTTTAGGGACACTCACAAAATTTTGCGAAGTGCCTCCAAAATCTACCCAAAATTTTTTACCAGTTCTCGGACTCCAACGTTTTCGTGGGTAAGAGCAAAAACATAAATTATAATTTTTTTTTGAAGCACTCTAATGTTAATGCGTATTTAAACTTTTCAACGAGTGATATTTTTCAACTCGATAACCTTGTTATAACCTATCGTAACTGGTTGAATAGAGACTCAACCAGTTACGATAGGTTATAACAAAATTCCTTGAAAAATTGATAATGAGGACAAATACAATAGAATACCAAAGCTTGGTCATGGTTTAGCGAAAGATTTATTAACTCTGGGGAAAGCTTGAAATCCAAGTTTGGCCCAAGTCTGTCTAATAGGGTGTCCGTTATTTCCCAAATTGGTTTTTGACTCTGAAGCGCCCCTAAAGTTTTTAGTAAATGGTGCAAAAAAAAATATCCGACCGATATAAGCTCTTAATATTGATAATAACCCGTGCCACAAAGACGATTTATTTCTCATTTAAATAACATGGGATTTTGGTACTTTTTGCAATTAATTTTTTTTTTGCAAAGCCAGTTGATAAATTGCAGCGGTATTAACTTATTTTTGTAGAAAATTGAATGCTCTACAAAAACTTTTTCTTTACATTTTTCGAAAAAATCACTTGCGTCAAAGTTATTCAAGGTCAAAGTTGAACTAGAAATAATTTTTTATTTTTTTTTTGTTTTGAACAAAAAATCATCGTTATTTTTATCAAAATTTATTGTTTATTACTGAAAATATCTTATTTTGAGTATTTTTTTGCATCTGTCAAAACTATTGAAAAGAGAAGAGTCGAACATTCTCAAAAAGAAATTCCGATAAGTTAAAAATTTCAGATTCACAATTACTTTTATGAAAAAATAAAATTCGTGCCAACGCATGAGCATGAAAGAGAAATGTAGTATCGTGACTAGCCGGCGTCGTGTATTGACTATTGCCCTGGCGGTCCTGAATTATGGTGATTTACGGTAGTATCACGGTGATTTACCGTGAGAGTTCACCGTGATGTCGTAGATCACGGCAACTTCGCGGAAATCACTGTTGTTGTATAGAAAAAAAGGCAATATATTAATGAGTCTACATGAGGTTTGAAGATCACGGGAACCGTTACCGGCGATTACCGTGACCTTGACGGACCGTATCTCCACCGTCTATCTTACGGCTTTTAAAAAGTACAATTAATGTATTGCCTTTTTTTCTATACAACAACAGTGATTTTCGCGGAGTTACCGTGATCTACGACATCACAGTGAACTCTCACGGTAAATCACCGTGATACTACCGTGAATCACCGTGATTCACGATAGCATCACGGTGAAGGTTCACGGTGATTCTACGGTGAATCACCGTGATTCAGGACCGCCAGGGTGACCATAGTCAATACACGACGCCAGCTAGTCACGATACTCCATTTCTCTTTCATGCGCATGCGTTAGCACGAATTTTATTTTTTCTTAAAAGTAATTGTGAATCTGAAATTTTTGATTCATCGGAATTTCTTTTTGAGAATGTTCGACTCTTCCCTTTTCAATAGTTTTGACAGATGCAAAAAAATACTCAAAATAAGATATTTTCGGCAGTAAACAATAAATTTTGATGTAAATAACGATGATTTTTTGTTCAAAATAAAAAAAAAATAAAAAATTATTTCTAGTTCAACTTTGACCTTGAATAACTTTGACGCAAGTGATTTTTTCAAAAAATGTAAAGAGAAAGTTTTTGTAGAGCATTCAATTTTCTACAAAAATAAGTTAATGCCCCTGCAGTTTATCAACTGGCTTTGCAAAGAAAAAATTAATTGCAAAAAGTACCTAAATCCCATGTTATTTAAATGAGAAATAAATCGTCTTTGTGGCACGGGTTATAATCAATATTAAGAGCTTATATCGGTCGGATATTTTTTTTTTGGACCATTTACTAAAAATTTCAGGGGCGCTGCAGAGTCAAAAACCAATTTGGGAAATAACGGACACCCTACTGTCTAAGCATCGAAATAATAACACCGAATTTAGCTTAAGTGACAGTATTGTGCCAAGACTGCATCTTAATATTGTCCCAATATCGAGAGCCAATACTATGCCAAGACTGTAGCTAAACAAGCACCTACACTCATTAAACATAAATAAAAAAAAAAAAAAAATATATTAGTAGATAAGTGCGTGATGGTAACATATGGAAATAAATTTGTACAATAGAGAAATCGGGTAGACCGATGAAACTAATTTTTTTTATGCATTTGCTGGGTCTCGAACCTGGTCCATGACTGCCAGGCAAGCGTTTTATACACTAGCCTGTTACGCTATACATCAAAGCCAGAGGTTTTTAGGTACAATTTGTTATTTAGGTTGGTAAACCATGGACTGTCAATTGAATATTGGCTGAACCTTGCCCAAAGACTGGCAAGCCAACGCTCGTCAGTTCAATGTTGGCAGAATCTTGCCGCAAATCTGGCAAATTAAGGCTTGTCTCTTGAGTATTGGCTGGACCTTGTTCCAAGACTGGCCAATCAAGGCGTGTCCCTTGAGTATTGTCTGAATCTTGGCAGAAGACTGGCGAACTGAGGATCGTCACTTGAACGTTGGTCGGATCTTGGATCAACCTTTAGAGGACAAACCTGGGTAGTCCAGTATTGTACCAAGACTGGTCCCATTATCAATATTTTTTTTCCTATAAGGGAATTTGCGGGTAGTTTTAATTTTTCCGACTTTCACGAAAAAATCATTTTCCGCCGCTTGAACTGTAAATAATTTTTGAACCAAAGATTATAGATCTTTTTTGTTGAAAGTATTTTGGTTATAATTTTTTTTATTGTTTAGCAAATATTTGTTCTGAAACTAAAACAATTAGAAAATGACATAAAAATATAACATTATTATCATATTGAAGTTTTGAAACTAGTATTAATAATTAATTACAAAATTGAATTTTATATTTCAGGGTGATGGCGGAAGCCCTCTTGTTTGTCCACTGCAAAATGACTCGGAACGTTATGCTCAAGCTGGAATAGTTGCGTGGGGTATAGGGTGTGGAGAAAATGGTATCCCTGGAGTATATAGTAACGTGGCAAATGCTCGACAGTGGATTGATGAACAGTTGTCTGAAAACAATCTTAATTAAATTCATTCATTATATGTATATAAATATATATGTGTGTATATACGTACAAACGTACGTACGCATGTAAATATTCTGTAATTTTTGAACGGATTAACCGATTTGGCTTTGGAGGTGGCGTATAAAGCAATTTATCAATTCCAACAATTTTTGAGAAACTGAGCATAATCGTTGCGGAACATTCCGAGATACTTCAAAAATAAAATTGTTTCAAAAATATTTTTTTCGGATAACTTTTATCTAACCAACTCTAAAACTTTATTGGCCGCGTCAAACGATACCCCAACCATCAAAATCGGTTCATTGATTCAAGAAAAACGGTTGTTGAAAAAATTGCAAAAAATTGTTTTTATCTAATAAAATTTAAATTAATGAGCTAATTGATGGAATTTTCTCTTTGAACGACAGTGATTAAGAAACTGCATCGAATGTCACCTCCAACTTCCAAACAGGCTCGCTATTCTAAAAGATATTGGTGATTAAGAATTAAAAAAATCGATTTACTTAAATATTCATAGTTTTTTCGAAATTGTTCAGAAATAGCTCAAACGATCGATTTCAAAATTGAATCAGCTCTGGAAGTTAATTGAGCGCGTCGATTGCTGCCTCAATCATCCCAATCGGTTAATTCATTCGAAAGATATCGTTGGCGAAAGAAATAGTAAAAACAGTTTTTCACAAATATCGTTTAAACAAATTAACCAATTATTCCCAAAACTTTATCAGTTCTAGACTTCAATAAAATACGCCAACTACTATATTAAACATCAAAATCAATTAATTAGTTCAAAAGATTTGGATGATGAAAAGTTAAAAAAATAACATTTTATGTCATTTTTCCTAAATAAATAATATAATAAACTAAACTGTGTTCAAAATCATACCAACTCTTCATCTTTATGGTCTCTATCAATCACCGTATAACCCGTGTAAAAAAGTCCGGGAATTCTGGCGGTGAGTCGGCAGAATTCCTAAGGAATTTATATTTGTGTCAAAATAGGAATCCCGGATGGATTTCGGATAAAAACTCAACATGTGATTTTATCGTAATGGATGGTGAAAATTTCAGTCAAAATAAAAGTAATATCAGCTGATCGTACATAATTGCAGAAAGCCGCAGTTAAGAAAAATAATGTAAAATTTCCCATCTTAGTGATATCTGGCGAAAAAGTACATGGATAGCAGAAAAATTACTGTCGAGAGTAGCCGATGAGAAATTTTTGATTGAGTTTCTTGCTGCTAATAGTTCATCGGAATCCACCGATCTTTAAACGAATTGACAGGTATTTAATATACACCGATGTGCTAAAATTTCCTCTTGAACACTGGATAAATTCAGGAGGAATTCTTACTAAGCTCGGGTGAAATTATTGGCAGTAGGTTGAATCAAAAATTTAATTTTTCTACTTTTAAAAGAAATCACTGAATGTTCATGTGATTTTCCGTTAGAAGTCGGCTGGCATTCCGCCGGAGCTTTATATGAATCTATCCAGAATTTATCTGATGTTCAAGAAGAAATTTTCGGACATCGGTATTAATGAAAAACCTATTGAATTTATTTCGAAACCACTTGAACTCCGTTGAATTATCGGCAGGAATCTGAATCAAGAATTTTTACTTTTTATTTCAAGAATAATTCATTGAATATTCATGTACTTTTCCGCTAGAAATCGACTGGGATTCTGCCGGAGCTTCATAAGAATTTCTCAGGGATTTATCCGGTATTCGAAAAGAAATTTTAGGGCATCGGTATAAATTAAATACCTGTAAATGTGTTCGAAGATCAATCGAATTTCGATGAATTATTGTACTAACCAGCAAGACACTGAATCGAAAATTTCCTTTTGGCTACCCATGTAACTTTTGTGTCAGATGGCACTAAGTCTTACGAGGAATTACGTGATAAGACATTTTTTCTTTATCTAGGAAATCTTACATTATATTTGTTAATTGCATCTTTCTGCAATTATATATGTTCAGCTGATAGCACTTTTTTTTTGACTGAAATTCTGACCACCCGTTACGATAAAATTGCATACCTCGTTTTTATCTGGAATTCATCCGGAAGTCCTATTTTGACACAAATATGAATTCCTTAGGAATTCTGCCGACTCACCGCCGAAATTCCCGGACTTTTTTACACGGGAATGAAATGCAACTTGTTTTTAATTTAAATAATATTATCAACATAAAACACTGAAAAAACAGATTTTCAACATTTTTTTCGGATATTTCATGTACACGAAAAGAAATTTTTTTTTTAAATTACCGTTAAATTCACTGTAATCGTGGAACTAATGCGGCGCTTTTATTAATTACCATTTTTGAAATAAAAATTACGAAAAAATTTATTTGTTTTGTGGTAGACTACATAAAATTTACCCAAAACCGAATAAAATTTACAGTAGACTACGGTAAAATTTGTTAAAAAAAAGTTAAAAATTGTCTCACTTACCGACAAATAATTGGGTCGCGTCATTCATCCCACGATTACAGGAAATCTAACGGTAATTCTTAAAGAAAATTTCTTTCTGTGTATTAACGCGCTGATCCAAGTTTAAAATTACTTAAATCCTTATGTTATAGACTAACATTCATTTCTGCCTGAACTTATTTATTTTATTGAACATAATCGGAAATTCCCGCATGAAAAAAATGTTATAACCGGGCAGCGTTGGTTAACGACGTGAGAGTGCGACTCTTTCGCTATCTCGGTCTGGATTTGGTATTTCTATCTCTCTCTATCTCTCTCATCGCAGCCTGATTGACGAGTTTGGCTGAGTTAGGCGCTAGACCACAAGGGATAATTTCGCGCAGCAGGTGACCGTAAATCAGTCATGTGCGCATAATTAAGTAGGGGTCAACAGTGGTTGGGACCGAAGACGACTCAACCGAAGACGACACTTGAGTTGAAGTGATCGTACTTGCAGCCACGCCGAAGGCAGCTAACGATTATTCATTGATTTATCCTGCGTTTATCATTTATAAATTCTGATATGAAAAGTCTTGTGTATAATAAATTTGCTCTCGCGAATATTCTGGTTTTTTTAAATTGGTTTATAAAACTATTAGTTGAGTGTTAAGTGTGTTTTGTGAGGAGTATTCAGTCCATCAATGGGACCAGGAACCTGAGCAAACCAGCAGGAAAAGGAAAGTCCATATCAAGTCCAGGTCGTCCTACGATGCAGCGACGCCCGATTCCAGCAGTACGTCCCCGAGTCGAAATATAAGATCTGTTTTAACCATAGAAGTTTTTAAACACTTTGAAGTTTAATGTACCGCCTTAGAATACGTCTGTTTCGACCGTAGAACACAGCCTGGATAGAAAGTACGGTTAAAATAGACCTTCTGAGATCTGTTTTGACCGTAAATGTTATTCAAATTGTTATTATTGTTATTATTTTTCCAACATCGTCTTACAACGAAACCAGACGTAGAATAATAATAATCATACTAAGGATAATGATAATGAGTATGCAAATAGTCTTTGAAATCTACGGACGCGAATTCGAGTCTCACTTTGAGTCACTTTTTTTTTTATATAATAATAATAATAATAAATTAATAAATCATTATTTTAATACATTAAAATAATCATAAAACATTATATTGATAATATAAAAATTATAATTATTACTAATATTAATAATATAATTGTATAAGATTCTTCCCAGTTCAATAATTATGATAATACCCGGGGATACTATCTATACTCGATACTAAAAACTAAAAAAGTTGGAAAATCCAAAAGTGCATACCTCACTCGCTCATTTTATTTTTAATTAATACTTTTATTCAACTTTTATTTAATAACATTAGTTTTTTTTTTAAATTATGTATTTTTCTATTTACTTTTTATATTATTAATTATATTTTTTTTCTAATTCTTATTTTTAGTTTAATTTTTTTTTTTCTACATATCCCGCGTTTTTGTCTAAAATCTCTCTCTTGAATATTCGACCCAATCGACTGTCATTTGTAGAGGCGAGGCTTACGACTCGGTTGTATGAGCTCACTAAAGATTTCGCTTGTATAGCGGTTGCGTAGTGTTGCGGTTAGCGCATAAGACTGGCGAGCGTTGGGTGATAGGTTCGAATCTCGGGAGTTGCGATTTTTCGTCGATTATTTATTTCTTCGGTAATTTAAGTTTAATTAATAGCATGAGTGTACTAAGTCCTAGAGTCTAATGGATATCCTGCCTCTTTCAGATCCTACCTTCAGAAGTTCTTCGAACTTCAAAATAAAAATATTTCTATGTTAGGTTTTTTTTTGTATATGATGCAAATTTAATTATTTCATAATGTATTTATAATTTTATAATAATTATGATTTTATAATTAAAACAATGCTGT
Organism: Microplitis manilae; assembly: GCA_030273425.1. Taxonomy (NCBI): domain Eukaryota; kingdom Metazoa; phylum Arthropoda; class Insecta; order Hymenoptera; family Braconidae; genus Microplitis; species Microplitis manilae. Next base: position 12,547,815 of record CP092727.1, on the reverse strand, counting down.
CGCTTCTAGCGTGTTGACGCGTTTTTAGTTTCTTTATTGTTTTTATAATAAATAATTACTATTTTTATTGCTATTATTAATAACAATAGTAATATTATTAAAAAAAAAAATAATGGGCCTGAGTAGGATTCGAACCCGCGCCTTCCGATCTGAAATAATAATAACATTGTTATTATTATTATTATTATACTTAATACACTAGTCCCAATTATATTTAATACACTAGTCCCAATATATTTAATACACTAGTCCCAAAAATTAAAGGATAGAAAAAAAATTCGAAATTTTTGGGTGATTTTCAACATGCTGTAACTCGGTGAAAAATGATCGTAGAGCAAAAATAAAAAAAGCAAATTGTAGCCTCAAGTTTCTAGTTTTCATATCTGGACCTCAAATATTTGTATCATGCTTGGTTCCGGAGTAATCTTAAGAAAACTGACGAAAAAATAATTTTCAAAATTTTGGCTCATCTCTCAACAAGTCTATGAGCTTTAATAAATTTTTTTGGATAATCTGACCTTATGACTCTTTCAGAAAATTTTATACCCTTCAATTTGGCGGGCTCAAAAAGTCTCTACGACAAGTTGGCGCCGAGTTATCATTCATCAAAGCAAAAAAGTCCATTTTGGCTTTGATAATCAATAACTCCGAACGTATTGGTCGTACAGAGAATGGAAGTAGGGTTTTGAAAACTGGAAAACATTCTCTGTAAGACAAAATTAGTTGCTTTTGATAAAAAAATTTTTTTTGATGCGATAATGTTTATTAAAAAATAGGTCTAAATTCGCATATTTAAGGATATTCGGAAATCTTGCTATAACTTTGGATATAATGGATGAACAAAGGATATCGTCGTTTTTTTTTCAAAAAAGTGTCCTGAAAAAATCCTGATAATTTCAAAGCGCTGCGATTTTCTTTTCTTAATGTCCCGAAGCTTTAAATTTATCGATTTTGCCAAAAATCTCCATAATTGGTAGTTTCTCGGTTTTTGGTCATTTTTTCGATTTCCAAATGTTTTTTTCACCAGAAATCTTGATTTCTTTAATCAAAAAGATTAATTATCGAAAAAAATCGAAAAAAAAAATTTTTTTAAAAAATTTTTTTTTCCAAAATTTTTTTTTTTCGTTGTATTCGCAATGATTTATCATTGTCAAAAGAAATTCCTCAATTTTTTTTGACCACCCGCATTAGCGTTTCCCAAAGCGTACCACGTGGAGATTGCACGGTCGAATTTACGCTTCTTACACACATACCGACAATAAAATAAAATTGAGGAATTTTTTTCGACAATGATAAAATCATAAATCATTGCGAATACAACGAAAAAAAAAAATTTTGGAAAGAAAATCTAAAAAAAAAAAATTTTTGAAAAAAATTAACCGCGATTAAATATATATTATGTGTTTGCTTACAACGAGTCTAACTATAAACCGGTCAAAAATAACTAGGGTACACTTGAAAGGAGAGTGCTTTTTACTATGAATTTAATGACATTCATTGATTAAATATTAAATATTTTTTTGTTATTACGTTAGTTGAAGATCAGATGTCAATTTTTATGAATAGTTGAAGTAAAATTATGAATTTTAATATTATTTCGAGACCGGTCAGTTATTGGATCTGTCAGAGACCGTTTACCCAGTACGAAATTCATTCGGTCATCTATTGAAACTTCTGATTTTATCAAGATCCAATAAATGACCGCATATTCATAATTAAGAGTCTTAACCTCAAAAGTTGATTTCTCAAGTCCTACTCAAAGTACTTCAATTATTCAATGTTGTAGTTGATGTAAAATATTATTAATGTAAAAAGTACATTCGTATTGTAAATAATATTTGGATTTTTTTTTTTTTTTTTTTTTTTAGTTAGTAAATTTAGTTTATTTCAATATTTCAGTAAATCACCATATATTTTCCTAATTAAATTTTATTTATTTCATTTTAGAAATCTGAACTATTTGCATCAGAAAATAATATTAAAATGACTGAATCAAAAAGCAAGAAGAAAAACAAGCATTAAATAAAAAATATTCACCTGAAGATTTAAATGCCACGTTCACTAATTATAATAATAATTATTATTATTAGTATTATTATTCTTTGTTTATGAAGAAAGTGATATTTATGATATAAACAGTCTATCTAAATTATGTCAATGCTTCAAAAGTACTAAATAAAGTCAATTACATACATATAGTTCGAGTCAAAATTAATTTATTTCAGCGGTCATTAATTGGAGCAGTCGGTCATTTATTGGGTTCCCCCGGTCAATAATTGGTGATTTTGATGAATTAACATTTAAACAATAAAATTAATATATTTTCGATAATTTTTAATAGAAATAGAATGAGATTATCAATAATCAAGTATTTATCTATAATAAAATCCATTATTAATTTCAGCTAATAATTTAATACTTATTTTATAGCTTATTATCAAAAAAAAAAAAACCTTAATCGGTCAATGATTGGTGCATTTACCCTACCTGTTAATATTCTCTCTCTTCAACGCGACATTTATTTGATATTTGATTTGTCTTCGCGTCCAATAATTTCTGTACGCTTCCAGTAAATTAATTCACGGTCGCTGGACGCATACTTATATTACGTGTGATTAATTTATTGACAAAAGGGGAAAATCTTTGTATATATTCGGGGCTTCGTTAAATAAATAATTTATTATATGTATATATACGGAAATTGAGTCTTTGAAAATAAATTTCTTTTATCACCAGCGTCCTTTAGAACAAGTTACTTCAGTCGCATGTCCGGTAAGAACGAGTCAACTTGCAACCTGCGATCTTTTCCCGTTTCAAAACCAGCAACAAAATAATTGTAATTTATATTTAGATTAATAATTTAAACTTAATTAATTAATTTGAACGGGAAAATTTTATTAGCTGTGGTTCGTGGTTACTGGACACGAAGTAGCCAGGGCCCACCGTTATAATGTATAGTTTTAAAGTATACTATAAAGTATATCCATGTGTATACTTTCTATAAATGCGACAAAATATCTCATAAATGAGTTATAACATATTATATTTAGTTATTATAAATTCAAGATATAATTAATTGTATAGTATTACTTCTATGCAAACCTATACCCTAATATATACTTTTCAATATATTTGAAATTCATAAATTAAACTGTAGTTGATCGAAGATATTTATGATAGATGTAGAAAGTATAATAATTTAGGGGTGTGCGAATATTATTCGAATCGAATAGTTACATTCGATTCGAAATTCGAATCGAATATTCGAATAGTTCAAATAATTGTCTCGTGCTCTTAAATTAATCGATTTCGATTAAAAAGTTGTCTTGTTTGAGTGTATTTGACTCAATTTAAATATTTTTTTCATAGAATTCATGACTAAAGTAATAAAAATTTTATTGTTAAAAAAGTGTCATCCGTCATATCCGGAATGAGAAGGTAAATTTCGTATTTTGATTAAAAAATTCCTTTCTGCATACCTTAAATAAAAAATGCTAAGAGGCAAAATTTAAAAAAATCTTCCATGTCAGAAAGTTTGCAATAACTATTTCATCTGCGAATTTTTTTTCATGTATTATCCGAATTCTACAGACATAGTTCAAACTTTGTAGTATATTTAAGACACATCACTGAACTATGTTATAGCAGTCCACATTGAAGTTTATTTAGGGGAAAGGGGGGGGGCGGCAAAACGGAGTATGCTAGGCAAAACGGAGTACTCCTAAAATTTTATTTAAAAAATTTTTATTTTTTGAATGTTTTTTGAACATTTCAAAAATTGTTCTGAATATTTTTTGTTAAACTTTTTTAAAAATCTAATGTCAGTCAAAAAATGTTAGAGGCTTTTGTTTCATGATAAAAGCCAATAAAATTTTTATTTCTTTCCTTTGCATCCAATAATTGTGTAAAATATAATTTTTCTTTTTGAATATTACTTAATATGCAGAAATTTTTTTTTTTTTCATATTTTTTTAAGGGTGTCCCATTCTGCCAGCAAAAGTAGAAAATTTTTTGAATTCGAATCTATCGAGAGGGAAAGATTATTTTCGTCAGCAGGAGATATAATAACCCAGAAAATAACTTCTTTAACACCAGAATCAGTATCTTATTTAATTTTTCTACATTAAAATGTATCAAAAAATCAAAAAATAATCGTAATAAATATGACGAATAGAAATTCTTTTTTAATTTAATAATTAGTATATTATTTGGTTTGAATTTAGATTATCCGAATTTTTATCATTTTAGTCATGAATTCTATGAAAAAAATATTATTATATAATATTATAATATAAAATAATATTATATTATATGAGTCAAATACACTCGATCAAGACAACTTTTTCATCGAAATTGATTAATTTAAGAGCACGAGACAATTATTTGAACTATTCGAATTATTCGAACTATTCGAATAATTCGTAAGTTCGAATATTCGCATACCCCTAATAATAATCGATACACATTGCAAATCTAACAACGAGTATATCTAAAATAGATAAGAGAAGTGTATAAAAAAGCATACAAATTAGTATAGCTTAAAGAAACGAAAAATATATCAGTTGAAAAAAATTATCTTTAGAAAATTCAACTCTCAAAATGATTTCTTTTTAGTCCATAACAATTTAGGTTTTCCCGAGAATTTTCTCCTGAGAATTCCGATATAATTAGAGTATACTCATTGTATATAATTCGGCTATATTTAAGCTTATACAAAATTTATATAACTCAGAGTATATTGAATTATAAATCTCACTTATACTCATAAAGTATAATCAAGTATATCAAAACGGCAAAAAATAGAAGCATAAAAATATATTGAAAATCATATATTGAAGTATAATTTTATATAAACAATTATAACTTGAGATGTACTTTTCACCTATACATATTTTCCATGCGAATTAACACCCTGGCGGATTTGTGATCACTGTAAAATCATCGTAAAACGACAGTCGAATGACCGTAAATTTACAGTACTGACAAATGACCGCATATCGACCGTTAAAGAAGCGTTATTTGATGAAGACAACTGCCGTTGTAAAAATTCTCGATCGTAACTGTATAGATAATGTTTTGTATGTGCATTATATTTCAGCTGACTAGTGACTGTAAATTAACAGGTAATGAACGGTCCTTCTATGGTCACTGATAAGTATAGGGATTGTCAAAAACCTAAATCTTGGCAGTTCATTTACAGTATTAAGTGAATCAAACACTTGTCAATCGAGCGTATAGTGTCGGTAAGTAAGAAACTTTTCGTTAGTGAACTATAGATTAGTTGTCGGTCAGATTTTTCATTTTTTAAATGTCTCTAATACCCAATGATAGACTCCAAGTATACTGAAATTATTCGTGTCGTGAAAAAAAAGTAAAAAACATTTAAATAAGAAATTGTTAGTCATTATAGGGTAAGGACTCCAAATATAAATGAGTTTAGATAAAATTAACAGAGATACAGTATTAGTAAGTTTTTTAATTGTTAACAACAGCAGATGTTAATCATTTTTAATAAATTAAACAGTTTTAAATAGAAAATAGTACGTTCAAAATGTATTTTACTTATAAATTAATATTAACCCTTCGTCACGCGCGCTATGAGCGTGCACGAAAAAAAATTATATGTGGAAATGGCAGATATGGGAATATCAAAATGACATGGATAGAATTTGTTAGATTTACAAAGAAAAACTGTTAAACTAACACATATAATCTGTGAAATTAACATAACCATAATATGTCAAATTTACAGATAAACACTGTCAAATTCACAAAAATAATTTGTAAAAAGTTGATTATAAAGTTATATAAAATTTACAAACCAAATTTCATTCTTATGAATTATTTTTAACCCAAAGAACGTGGTTTTTAATTTTTTACAAATTACAAATTATCTTGCATTATTTAAATAATTTAATCAGTTAAGAAAATAAATCATTATTTTTGGATATTGTTAGTGGCTAATGTTCCCCCAGCTATAAAAGATCAGCTGAAAAATGGATTAATATATTGAATTTTTTTGAGTTTGACGATAAAAATTTAAAAAAATCATTTTCTCCGAATTTTCGGCTGGTCCATATTGCCCTAGGTGTCATGCGTAGGGGTAAAAGTACGCAAATATATCGGATTTATAGAAATTAGACGAAAAAAAAAAATTTTTTTTTTTTTATAAAATTTTGGGGGTACCCCGTTTTGCCCCCCCCCTCCCCCTATATGTATCTTAATGGTTCTTACTTTCTATTGTTTGCAGATTTGAACAATTATTTTACATAAATACCTAATTTTTTTAATTAAAACTTCAATTTTTAGAATATTTTTGGATGTACTGTTTACATTTTACGAAATGTATAATTTTTACTCTTAAAAAACAATTTCAATTATTGCTTTAATATAAATTCCACACTTTTTTTTTTTACTGAATTTTGCATTTTTTGAATGTGATTATTACACCGAAAAACTGTCAAATTGACAGTATCAGATTGACAGTTTCCACAATGTGAAAATAACATTTCCAAATTTGTTAAATTGACAGTTTTGGGTTGACAGCGGCAAATCTGTCAATTTGACAGTTTTAACTGTTATTTTGACAGAGTCGTTTTTTCCGTGTGGCGCCGCACTTTTTACACTTTCATAGTTTTTTATGGTTCTTACTAAAAAAAACATTCCAAAAATTTTAATGCTCTTTTTGGACCTTCTAGAAGGAATGAATATTAATAATAATTATACAGTTGTCTTAGAAATTTAATAATTATATATTTTTGAGGAGCATCTCGTGAATGCGGCGCCGCGCCGTCCGGCGCGTGTAAACGCCAGATCGCAATTCAAATCGCGCTATCGCCAAGTCGTGTTCCCGCTCTTAATATACAAGCTGTAAACAAAGTGACCTATCCCATAATTTTTAGTTACTGGTTATTATTAATAAAGATTGGTATTAAAAAATATTTATTTAAATTTTTAAATTATAATAATATTTTTTTAATTATATAATTATAGAAGTAAAATAAATAATATTTTTCAATTTGTAACATTACTAAAATATGTAATTATCTGAATGATTCTAAAATTAGCCGGTACTTTCAACAATTTTTGGATTTTTTTTTCAACATAAAGAATTTGCACCCACTGAAACTAAAAAAATTATATGTAAATTTTGTCTAAATTCCTCTTTTTGTAATTAATTATGTGAAGAAAATTAAAAAATTGTTGAGTATCGGCTAATCTTGAGATTATTTACCCGTCAGTACTATTCTTATAAAAATTATTAATATTGATAGATCATTTTTTGTCAAGATTACTTCAGAAATATAGTTAAATTATTTCTAAATATAACAAAAAAATAATAATAATTTCTTAAAGAATTACTAATTAGCTAAATATTTAATTCAGTGTAAAACTAAATAAATAATATAGTTATTTCCCGATAATAAAAGCATGGAATATTTATTGGGTACTTGGCAACACCGCATGAAATTTGACACGGCGGCGCGGCGCTCATCGTGCGTGTTACGAAGTCGGGTAAAAACATGCGTGTGACAAAGGGTTAAACGATGAAAATGATTATATACATTGTATTTTTTTTTACACCCGGGAAAAAAAAGTTTTATATAATAAGATATAAGCATATTTTATTATATACACTAATGGAAAAAATTAAAGGATCAAAAAAAAATTCTAAATTTTTGGGTGTTTTTCCGCAGACCGTAACTTTGAGAGAAATGGTCGAATAAAGAAAAAAAAAGGAAATTGTAGCTCCAAGTGTCTCCTTTTTGGATTAGACCTTCAAAATTTTTTTGCGTCAGCAGTTTTTGAGTAATCTTAGAAAAACCAGCGACAAAAAAATTTTCAAATTTTTTTTTACTTTTTTTTTTGGTCTACGGGCGTGGGAAAATTTTTTTTATGCTTAACCACTCTAAGGATCGGATACCTTCATTATTCAGCTTCAATTTTATTTTTTATAGACCTTGATACGTCCATTTGTCGCCGAGATATCGGTCTTCAAATGGAAAAGGATCCTTTTGTCATTGATAACTCGGCAACCAATGATCGCACAGTAAGTTAATGGTGGGTTTCAAAAACTGAAATATTGAACACATAAATTTGAAAATGCAACAAAAAAAGGGCTTTTGGTGGTTTTTTGGAAAATGAAGTGCTGGATCGAAAATAATGTGGGAATCGATAAAGTTGAGTGTGCATTTTACAGTTCAATATCCCCACAAAAACACCACAAAGTGCCAGATGATTCCAACCAGCCCTTTTTAGTTTCCCTCGATCAAATTTTTGAAAAAATTAAAGGATCACTTTTTTTGCAATCATTTTTAACATGTTTCCTTCGCTGCATTTCGTGGTCTCTTAAATTTCTTAAAGTTGAAAAAAAAAAAATTTATAAAAAAAAATTTTGTTTTTTTTGAAATTTTTTTATTTTTTGAAAATTTGAGTACTGTTTGCAATGACAATGTGGAAGAAGCTCGGAAAAATTTGTTTTTCCATTTTGATAAAGATTATGAGCTTTTCAGAGCAAAAAAAGTGATCCTTTAATTTTTTCAAAAATTTGATCGAGTGAAACAAAAAATCGGCTGGTTGGATTAATCTGGCTCCTTGTGGTGTTCTTGTGGGGATATTGAACTGTAAAATGCACACTCAACTTTATTGATTTCCACAATATTTTCGATTCACCGCTTGATTTTCCAAAAAACCACCAAAAGCCCTTTTTTTGTTGCATTTTCAAATTCATGTGACGACCGGAAAAAATTTTTTTTTCGAAAAAAAAATGGCTAATCGTTCAAGGGAATTTATTTAAGTTTTTGAAACACACCATTAACTTTTTGTACGATCATTGGTTGCCGAGATATCGATAATCAAAGACAAAAGGATCCTTTTTCATTTGAAGACTGATATCTCGGCGACAAATGGACGTATCAAGGTCTATAAAAAATAAAATTGAAGCTGAATAATGAAGGTATCCGATCCTTATAGTGGTTAAGCAGAAAAAAAATTTCTTACGCCCGTAGACCAAAAAAAAAATGTAAAAAAAATTTGAAAATTTTTTTGTCGCTGGTTTTTTTAAGATTACCCAAAAACCGCTGACGCAAAAAAACTTTAAAGGTCTAATCCAAAAAGTAGACACTTGGAGCTACAAAATTGCTTTTTTTTTTTCCTTGTACGACCATTTCTCTCAAAGTTACGGTCTGCTGAAAATCACCCAAAAATTCAGAATTTTTTTTTGATCCTTTAATTTTTTCCATTAGTGTATAATTTTATGTAGTTATATATAAATATATATAATCATATGTTCATATTGAGTCAATGTGAATTGTCTTCGTTGTCCTCAGCCTTGCAGTTTCCATTTTTCCCTGGCTTGTTACTGTCTGAAACTAAACAAGTCATAGTGTGATGGTCACATGACTAACTCTCCCAACAAAGGATTCCTTCCACAAATGCGTCAGATTTGTTGATATCGGGTATACCTGAGTCATTAGCATCCAAATTAACACCTCTGCAGGTCTTATCGTCAATATTTGATAAATTGGGAATATCTCACTTGATAAATGATATTCTAAGTTCTTGGAAGATTGGAAATCGACGAGCGTCTAGCAGTGCAAATACTAACAACAATCGGCGTTCATTAAATTGTTCTTATTTTTTGAGAATGAAATCAACTGGGTTGAGAAATCATATTTTTAGTGTCAAAAAAAAATTTTAAATTTTACAAGTTGCTGATGTTTCTCCGGATCATATTGATGCTGCTCTTCGGGGTCAAGTGTACATAAATAAATACTTAGCATCGAATTGTCATAAATTGTGGTTAAAGACAAAAGAAAGAGCTAAAGTTTTTAAATTTAAATATGCTTGGGTACGAAACGGTGCAATATTTGTCAAGAAAAATGATGATTCAGATTGTATTATTATCAATTCTGAATTAGACTTGGAAAAGTTTATTTAACATAAAATAGATTTAAGTAAAACAATTACTAATAATTTTACGTTTTGGAGGGTTTTAAGTTTTAATATAAATAGTCTTGTAGGTCTTATTGCGCATTTGGATGGATTAGTAGCCGAATTGAATCCTCATATCATTATACTTGTTAAAACCTGACTTAAACCGAACATTGATAATAGCATCTTTCCATTATCAGATTATGTTGTTTTTAGAAGAGATCGCAATTTGGTGCATGTAGATACTAGACGTTTTGTTCAGGGTAGAGAAGTAGCTTGTCTTATACAGAAATCGCTAAAGCTAATGTTTTGTATTCGTCTACCTCTGATGATATAAATGCGCCCCAATTTCTTCTGTTGGATGTTAAGCTTACGAATGATTCACATCTTCTATTATCTGCTGTATATCGACGCCCTAATGGCCATACACTGTTTGAATTTTTCAGTATTTATTCTAAGTATTCGCCTAATTATAAAAATTCAATTATTGCCGGAGATCTAAATTGCAACCTATTAGAGACTACTTTGGGTTCCAATCATTTAAATTCCTTTATTTTTGAGTCTGTATTGTACTGTGTGCCGTTTAATGCTACTCATCATAGTGCTACGAAAGATTCGTGGTTAGATGTGATTTTATTGGATGCTAAATCCAAATTAGGTTCCTTCTGTAAATCAGAAGCACCTTTTATAGTAGGTCACGATTACTTATTTTGTGATTATTTTTTAGACTTACCAAAACCTTCGGTTAGATTAATTAGTTATAGAAATTTCAAACAATGTAATCATGATGCCCTTCCGAGATCTCTGATGAGTGCATTAAATATTGATGCTAGTATTGTTGTAAACCTTGATTCTAATTATTTATTAAAATATTTCTTAGCAAATGTTTTGAAACTACTAGATATACGTGCACCGGTTGTCACTTGTAAAATTACTGGAAACTCAAACAGTTGGATCACAAAAGAGCTAAAACTAAAATGTAAGGAACGTGATATATTATACAAAAGAGCTAAACGAACAAAAAATTCTGAATTACTTAGACTTTATAAAATTAAAAGACAGGAACTAAAGTTAGAATTAAACCAAGCACGAAATACTTATTTGCAAAATGAACTCTCTAATCTATCAATTGGTCAAACTGTGTGGAGCAAGCTTAAGTTCCTAGGACTGATAAAAGGTAAAGCTACCTCGCCACTTAACTATGAGATTATATTTTACGACTGAAACTTTGAATAATCATTTTGCTACTATAGTTGGAAAACATCCACCGTGTGATGCAATGTTCTTAGATTCATTACAAACGCAATATTATAGTAAAGTAAATCCTACCAAAAACAGATTCTCTGTATAAAGTCGCGCCAAGTACACGTTTAAAATTTTTTAAAAGTAAAAAAAAAATTATTTTCTACAAAAAAAAAGTCAAATCGAAAAAATACCAAGTACCTAGTATGATGCAAAGTCATAACAAACACTTTCATAGAATTTAAAAAAAAAAAAACTATAACAAAATTTCAATGAACTTGGTGTGCTTACAAAAGAGTAAAAAAGACGTATTTGATTTCATTAGAAATTAATTTTGCTTCAGTACATGTAGTAACGCACACCGAGTACATTGAAATTTTGTTATAGGTTTTTTTTTTTAAATTCTATGAAAGTGTTTGTTATGACTTTGCATCATACTAGGTACTTGGTATTTTTTCGATTTGACTTTTTTTTTGTAGAAAATAATTTTTTTTTACTTTTAAAAAATTTTAAACGTGTACTTGGCGCGACTTTATACAGAGAATCTGTTTTTGGTAGGATTTGTTTTATTTTTGTAGTGTTATTATATTTCTCAATTTTTAGTATTATTTGACACAGAATTCATTATTTGTCAATAATGAAGTATTAATTAGACATCTATACATATTTTCAACGCAATTACTAAATAAAAATGATAATTTGATTGATCTGTAGATAGCACTAAATTATATATATATATTGAGACAAATCGCTTTTCTCTTTCGCGATTTTTACCAGCAGCCACCAGAATTCGCGGGTTGAACCCTGGCTTAGGCTGGCCTCTAACAAATTTTTATTTACTTGGACAGAGCAATGGGTGAGGGTTCTTGCAAAGCAAGGACCCGCACTTATTCAAACTCGGCAACGTTATGAAAAGACCATCAACTCACCTCACGGCTTATTAACTAACAATAGGTTTCTTATAGTAAAATAAACTTATCAGTTCTTAAGTAATAATACTATTCTTAATAGACGATTTAATAACTCTTACCAGTAGAATAGGAAAATAGAGAGTGTGAGTGAAAAATAGAATGATAAGAATTAACTAGAAAATGCAAGTTTTATTGCCAATTATAATAATGTTCAGTTACTTACAATAAATACTGCGCAATTTGTTATAAACGTAGTGTCCTCGTGGCTACAAAATATACAATGGTTCCTCACGTGGAATAGCGCAGTTTTACACAATATTTAATATTTACTATATTATAATAATTAATACCGCGAACAATTCGTCGGTAACGCACAATATGCTTTACTTTATTCAAACTTTCTTTAGAGTAATTTTAATAAGTTTATAATATTTTATTAGAATAATATTGCAAGTAAAATTGCCAGAATAATAATTGAACGTACAGCAATATAATTAATAAGAAATGAGAGTCGCTAATTAATACTAGAAAACACGTCTAAACGCTAAGTGATCCAGGATCGAAGTGATTGACCGATAATTGAGGGTCTGGGACTCGCCTCTGAACTATCCCCACTTCACCCCTACGGACATGCGTCGACGTGAAAATTAAGTCATGTGACCATGGCACTATGACGTACTGAATTTAGGCGGCAACGAGACGGAGAAAATTGGGAACCGCAAGGCTGAGGACGACGAAGACAATTCACATTGTCTCAATCCCCCCCACCAAGCCAAGGTTACCCTTTTGAATTTCCGTCTGGGTTGTCCGACTGTAATAATAAAAACTTAGTAATATTTACAAAAATAATTTCCAGAAAAATTATTTAAAATGTTGCGATCAGATCGCTTAGAGAATTGCAAGTAGATTGCCAGTAAAATTTTGATTCAAATTTTAGTGATTGCGAGTTACTCGCCAGTGATGCAAGTAGATTGCCAGTGGAGTCGTAATTTACTTGCCAAATAAATTGATCGCAAGCCGTTAGGGATGTGAAAAAAATATCTTCCAACCCAGCCCCAATCTCAGGCCACCCCGATCCTGGGACCTCGACCTGGATCAGGAAATCTGTACGACTTACAAACAAAAAAAATAAAGTATAGAATAAAAATACATTATGATTATTTACAGAAAAAAAATAATAAATGTTTTGAATATAACAGTTTCTGTGCTGCAAAAAAAAAATAAAATATAATTTGTACTGTTGTCTGCCAACCGCCTCAGGATTCTGAGCTGTAAATGAAAATTATTACAATTGGCAACAATAATTAAATGCATCAATGAGATGGATATGAGTTAATGTAGGTGTTTATTTTTAGATTTACATCTAAATCGGTAATGTAGTTGATTAAATAATTAAATTTTATTCCGGTTTCTTGGTTGATCGCAGATGGTTTCGATGAAATCGCTCGATGTCCTCTGGAGTATATTTCGTCGAAATCCAATCTTTGTACCCCGGGTATCTGCGATTGCAAGCGTTACAATGCGGATCATATAACTGAGATGGAATCCCGCAGCCTTGGCAACGTCCCCGAATATAATCTTTGTAATTTTTGTCGTGCGGACGGAAGCACGTTGCCGTTGTCACTTGGTCTTGATAGCAGACATGGCACATGTCAGGTCGCCATGGTAATTGACATTCAGCAATTTTATGGTCCCGTTGCCGACAATTTTGACACGCATTGGAGATGAATAGCGACTGAGCTTGCGTCGTTACCGTTTGTGTCCAGGATTCTCTGAGCTCGGTGTGGCATACTCTAGGCTTAACGGTTACACAGATCTTTTCAATGGCCTTACAGAAGCTGTCGAAGTTCATAAAATGAAGACCGTTGTGGATTACAACCTGTTGTGTTGAATCGGTGGCAGCTACCGTAGAGCTTGGTGTTGGAGCTGATTGTAGGCCAGACAAAAATTATTTGTATGCCTCTTTCGGTTGCAATGGCACTTCATATTTTGGAGCTGGAGCTGTCTGGGAATACGGTAACGAGTTTGCAAAAGTTACCATTTGAATTTTGGTCTTAATGCCCTTAGGAATAGCACCAGACGCTTGCATAGTCATCACTTCCTTCTCAGTTAACTCTTGGCGGGCCATTCGTTGAGCAAGCAACGATGATGGTGGAAATCTGGCATTCTCCGGCGGTGGACGTTGATAGGCACCCTCACGAATCTTCAGTCCTGGATTCGGACCGCAAGCAGAGGCTTGTTGAGCCAGTAATGGTCGTACTGCTTTGTTGTTTGGTGTAGTACCCATATCGTATTCTACTTTGACTGGAGTAGAAGTTGTAGCTGATGTAGTTGCGGTCCGGCAACTAATTTCGGTGACAGTCAGTTTGGATTGTACATTAACTGCCTGAAATTTCTGCACAAATTCCTCTGGGCTTGGCAGCTTAATTTCTGCAATCATCTTATGGCTTTGCTGGACTTGCTCCGATAACTGTTGAAGTTTAGCCGTGAGGATGGTGATATCAGTGGATTCTGTAGTAGTTGGAGGTACTTTTAAAGACTCTAACTGTGTCTTTAATTCTGCAACCTGGTCAGTATTGGTTTGCACCACTATCTGAAGATCTTCAAGTCGCTCGTCGATACGTTCCATCCACTGAACATCAAGCCTTGATACCCCAGATGGTAGTGACGTGACCGCAGGGCGATGACTTATCGCACGGTCAATACGAGCATGAAGTTTACTAAATTCGTCCTTCATGAATTTAGTTAAAGTCTCGAGCATTACTGAAGTTGGTGTTGCAGTTGGGCTCGACACGTATAGTGCAGATGATGGACGACCAAAGTCAAGGCCAGTTGTCGTTTGCCATGGCGGCAACGCAAATCGGGGTCTAGCTGATGTAGCTGACCCAGTAGACCATGTCGGTGATGCTGCGATGGTTGTTGAAATTACAGGTGCAGCCGGTGACGAAGTTGATGTCATTATTTCAGTAGTGGGTGGTAATTCAAGTGCAGATGTTGATGCAGTATGTAATGAAGATGATAATGAGTCAGATGAGTGTATGACTGCATGACTGGATGACATTTCAGCATCAGATACTTCGGCCTCGGACTCATGAGATGAGGCTTCAGTATCTGATCCTGACTTTCCATGGATTTTTACTTTCATGATGAATGATCTGAAATATATCGATAATAATTAGTTACGTCTTCGAGACCGTCTCGGAATTTTTAAATCATTGTAATAATATGTGCCAATGTCGTTACCGGTATTATCTTGTAGTTCAACTACTAGAGGACTTAAAATTTTAGAGACAGTCGCGGGTCCCGAATATTTTGGCGCTAATTTAGCACTATAGCCATCAACTTTTTTGCTTAATTTTTTATTTAAATAATAAACTTGATCACCGATTTTTAGATCTATGGGAATATCAGAAAATCTTTGTTCGTGTTGTTTACGCGTGCGTTCCCGAGCTTTCAACATATTTTGCTCAACAACATGCCTCAGTTCAACCGCGCGGTCCATTCGGGCTTGCCAAACGGTAACGTCAGATACGTCTAGATTTTCAAGAGGATCAGTATCGTTAATCAGTCGTGCGTCACGTCCGTGATTTAAATAAAATGGGGATACACCCAAAGCAGTGTGTACTGAAGTATTGTACGCGAATTTTAAATCATCAAGATGTTCGTCCCAGTCTTTTGATTTTTACTCGTAAACGCGACAATCATGGGTTTAATTGTACGATTACAACGTTCAACAGGATTTGCACAGGGATGACCGATAGGAGTTGGTGTAAATTTTATGTTATATTGACTGATTAGATTAATTATGTCTTTGATTATAAATTCTTTGCCATTATCTGAAATAATTTGGCAAGGAGGACCCCAGTGATTAAATACAGTCGTCAGGTGGTGTTTTATGATTTTACCAGATTGTTGTTTTAAAGGGAAAATTTCACGGTAACGGGTGTAAAGATCTTCAATGACAAGAGCGTATTGATTCCCCATAGTTGAACGAGTGTATGGGCCAATTGTATCAATTGAGATGATAGACCAAGGCTGCGTTGGTGGTCTTGTTCCGATATATCCTTGCGGTTTTGTTTGATCACTTTTAGTCATTATACAAGTCTCACAAGCTGAAACATATGATGAGACATCTTTAAACATTCCTGGCCAGTAAAAATGATCTCGTATCCGATGATGAGTTTTGTCGATCCCAAGGTGGCCTGATTGGGCTTCACAGTGAGCTTTCTCGATGGCTGGACGAATTTCTGGCTCAGTTAGGACGATTTTCCAAGGATTTAATTCACCAAGTATTTCCTTGACAGCTAATGGACGATAAAAATATAACTTGTCGTTTTCATATTTCCAATCACGATAATTTTCCGGATATTTCTGGACAACTCGGACTTTTTCATTGTACCAAGCAGAATTTTGCGCAATTATACACATTGATGAAGGGTTTGAATCTGGAATAAGTACATCAGCCGTCTCTGGTTCTTCATATCGACGCGAAAGTGCGTCTGGAGCTTCATTTTGCGTACCCCGATAATGAACAACTTCAATGTCATAAGCAGAAATATCAATTGCCCACCTGGCCAATCTACCTGCTGGATCTTTTAACGAGTGAAGCCATTTTAATGCGGAATGATCGGTATAGACTGTGACTGGTAAACCTTCAATGTAACCTCGTAATTTCCGTAAGGACCAAACGACAGCGAGGCACTCTTTTTCAGTTGTGGTGTAATTCATTTCCGCTTTATTTAACGGCCGACTTAAACAGATAATTAAATTTTCTCGATCTTGTTCTGCGTCATACTGAGTTAATACAGAACCTAACCCAGTGTTGCTGGCATCAGTATATAGACGATAGGATAAGTCCAGACGTGGCAGTGCCAATGTTGCGGCTTTTAACAGAGCTTCTTTCGTTTCCACGAAAGCTTTTTCTTCTACATCTGTCCATTCCCGTGGAACTCGAGTACTGGTCAACTTGTTCAAGGGGCCTTGAACTTGTGCAACATTTTTAAGATGTTTATGGTACCAATTAACTAACCCATTAAATCTTCGCAGTTCCTTACGGTTGGTAGGTCGTTTGTAATCTGCAATTGGTTCCAATCGAGCTGGATCAGGTTTCAAACCATCTTCATTTATTATAAAGCCCAGAAAATGAACTTCAGAGCAACCAAAATGACTTTTTTCTTCATTCATTTTTATTCCAGCCTTGCGGAATCCTTCGAAAACTGCTTGAAGAAGAATTTTATGTTCTTTCAAGTCATCACTGATTATTATCCAGTCGTCGAGATATGCAAAGATTTTATTTTCAGCTGAAATATGAGGGAACTGTGATTTTAAAGACTCGATAATTTCTCGACGTACAGTATCGGAAACTTCTTGATAGGTACTGGGTGCGTTTGTCAGACCGAATGGCATCCGAATCCATTCAAATAAACCTCGTCCATCCACACAAAATGCTGTATATTGACGGCTATTTGGCTCGACCAAGACATGATGAAAAGCATCGCTGACATCGAGTACTGAAATTACTTTAGCACCTTGAAGACTTGATAAAATACGGTGCATGATCGGCAACGGATAAGCAGACTTTTTCGTTACTCTGTTTAGTGGTCGATAGTCAATGCACATACGCCAAGTATTATTTTTCTTCGGTACCATCACTGGCGAACATGCCCAAGCACTATTTGAAGGCTGAATATAACCCTTCGCAAGCAACTCATCTACCCTGTCGTGCATAGCTTTCATTACTAGTGGGCTTCTACGGTATGGCTTTGTACGTACTGGAGTATCATCTGTCAATTCGATACGATGTTGAACTACATGTGTTAAGCCTAATTGGACTTGTTTATTTTTCTCAAATTCTTTTGCTAAGAATTTTTCAAGATCAGCGCGTTCAGCTGACGACAGTACATTTAAGGATGCTTGATTTGTAAATCCAGATCGAGAGAAAAATGAATGAGTGACATTACTGGAATTTAATTTCCAAGTACTCTCCTTGGAATTTACTTGAATATCTGCTAGTTGCCAGAAATCAAGACCAAGAATTACTGGAGTAGACAAGTCAGATAAAACACTTAACCAAGTGATGATATCGTGACCGTCAAGTTGAATTTTAAATGGGGCTCCACCACGTGTTTGCTTGGACTTGGAGTTGGCCATAGTTACTCCATGAGTACTAGTGGGATCAGGTGTGAGATCTTGCAGTTGATATTCTTTGATTTGTTCATAAGCAATCTCAGAAATATAGCTGCGCTCACTCCCACTGTCTAGTAATGCTTCAAGTTCATATTTACCGATAGAAATATTGGCAATCATCCGGCTTACGGTTGACGGAGCTTTAAGACTGGCTGAAGAAGTCATATTGCTGAATTTATTATCATTACTGAGCATTGGCAGTAATGTACTTTGTTTATTGTCCGAATTTATTTGGATAGTGAATTTTGGAGCATAAGCAATATTTTCACTCGAATCAGACTGATACTCATCAATCTCTGAGTCATATAAAGGACTAGGATCCTCCCTTAGATCACAGAGAGAAGTATCGTATGTCTCCGAGCCATTTTCAAGCTTTGTCGCAAGCTGCTGTTCTTCGGTGTCATAGTCCAGTAATGAATTTTGAATTGGTGATTTAAATTGAGTTTTATTTTTAATTTTGCGCGATGGGGTTGTGGAATTTTTAAGTTTTGATTTTAAAATTTTTAACGAATTTTTAGCTTTTGATTTTTTAATATTTTTAATTTGCTGCGAAGCTTCCGAGCTCGTTTCCCAATTGGACTCTGTATCTGCCAATTTATTAGTCTTCAATTCCGCTGGTCTAGTCGTAATTTGATCCAGAGGCGACGTAAAATCAATTAAATCAACGTCGAGATTTTCTGAGACGTTACCGATCATATCTGGAATATCAGTAGCAATAGGATAATTTAAGAAGAAATTTCCACGACTGATAACGAATTCAGGAGCGTCAGGATTTAATTTGGACGAGTTAGGTTTATCATCGGTATTTACAATGGGCTTATCCGAGTGATCGTTTGATACTGAAGCCCTGGTAACGTGATTGGTGTTTACCAGGGCGCTCACGCGTTTTTTGGAGTAGGTGGACGTGAACGAAGAGGCAACCCTGCCTTGATACGTAACTCATCAGTTACTGGCCCACAGCAAACCTCAGCGACATGACCAATTTTCCCACAACAACCGCAGACAGGAGTTTTTGTGGTATTATGATTTGATACCGGAGTTGAATTAAGTTTTACCGGTGACGTATTTGAACTATTTTGATCTAGTTTTTCTAAAATGGTTTTCATTAAAAACTCAAAATTATTTAATATAGTAGAAGACTCAGAATTTGGTTTTGAAGTTTGTGAATTCAGGTTTTGTGAATTTTGAAAATTATCAGAAGTTTTATTTTTATTAAAATTACTGTCTCTATTGAAATTATTATTTCTATTAAAGTTATTGTTTCTATTAAAATTGTTACTTCTATTAAAACTATTGTTTCTATGGAAATTATTGTTAGACAAATTATTATTAGACAAATTATTATTAGATGAATTATTATTAGATACTGACTGTAAAGTTTCCATACTGTTTAATGAATTTATTTCTGATGATTTGATTGAATTTAACTGATTACGAGTTTTAATTCTACTATTACTGTCTTTGTGAATTTTAAAATGAGGATTCAGTGCATCAGCCGTTGGCTGCCAAGCGCTGACCTGTGTATATAATTCTGCATACGTCATAATTTTTGTATCCGCGAACTTTTGTAAAAACTGAGAATTAAATCGTGAGATTATGATTCTAATTTGCTTAGTCTGCGGTAACGGATCTTCTAATTTCGAGAATGCACCTTGCATACGATTAATAAATGCAACTCCTGTCTCGTCGTTGCGTTGTTTGGTCGAGTAAATCTCCTGCAGTACTGACTCATCTGTTTGTTGAACCTGCCAAATTTTAAAATAATCTTTGAAGGTAGACCAGCTGTGGAACAAGCCCTCGTTCTGATAGTACCATTCGAGTACGTCGCCGTTGAGTGTGTTGGTAACGACTGCCTGGAAATTGTCGAGAGAGATCTCATTGCTGATCATCCGCTGTTCAATTATTTTCAAATATTTCTTTGCGTCAATTGGAGACGATCTGTCACGAGACGGAAACGAAATATTCCAAGATTTGACCAGACGAGTAATATCGTACAATCTCATAGAATTAGACCCATTCATATTTGAGGTTCCCGCTGGAATTGTATAAGTATTATACCAGGCTGACGGCTGTGCATGTGGATATGACTGGGCTTGTGAGTGTGTATTGGTGTATACAGGTACGTTATTACTGCTGAGTGGATGTGTGTACGTGTACGGGAGTGTTGGCTGAACATTCATATGCATTGGTAACGTATGAATTGGTGGTGGGACCACTGGGTGCGCGTACGGTTCACGCGCAGGCAAGCCAGGCATGGCGAACTGCTGTCCGTTCGCTTGCGTTGCCGAAATGGGTGCATGTGGATGTGTGATGACTGGGCGAGTAGAGAGGGGATTTGCTGCTTGTGACGTCACAGTGGCAGCAGGGAATAACTCTCTCGGCATCCACATACTTGATGTGTCGGGTCGAAAAGATGGGGGTGGCAATTGAGCACCTGGGGGTCGCAAGACCGTGCTCGATATACGCAGCAAATGCTGACGTTCTGCCCGCAAAGCTTCAATTTCTGTCTGAAGGCCCGAAACCACATTTTGCAATACGGCAACGGAGGTCGTATTTTGAGGTTCCGAAATTGGCACAACCCCGCTAACGTTGTGAGGGTGGATATTCACGTTACTGCCCGAACTCGCAGTACAAACAGTGTTATTATTATTTACAGATTGACTTTGGGTACAAAGGGTACTGTTATGTATTTCATCATTCTGCGTAAGATCAACAAGATCGTCCACCGCGCTCGATGTGGTAGGAAAGTGCATGAGATTGTCAAGATTATTGGCCGAGGTAACTGGGAGAGATGGTTGCGAGATCGGCGTTCTCGGTAGCGTCATTTTGGCGGGAAAACTGTCTCAGTAAATTCTTTTCAAAATTAATAATTTATTAAATTTTATTATTGATAAATTTTACTTAATCCGAACTGATAATAATCTTGTCGGATTATCAATTAATTTATTTAATCAGGAATTATTATTTTACAAATCTTCTTAAAACTGTAACGATTATTTATTTATAAATTAATAATTTATTTAAGTTATTAAGATTCTTGATGACTAATAAATTTTTGTATATTACTTTAATGACTTATTTTGGTTATTGAAATTTTCAATGACTCATAAAGTACTGATTTAATACTGCAAAGATTGTATCGATAATTTACTTAAGTGCTTAGTTTATTTAGAGACAATTTTGTCGAGCAAAAGATATTTTATTTTAAACCGGAAACGAATATAGTAATCTTTTGTATTGTAACGAACGTAATAAATCTCTTCATTTAGAAAATATTCGACCCAAAGTTTTATTTTAATATTTTAAGTATTTATTTTATTATTTACTTCCAGCTGTCTTTGTGCGTAAGCAAAGAATCGTAAACTGTCAAGAAGTAAATACTAGCGTCTCGGGTTACGACGCGTGTAGCTAGCATACGCTCAAGGTCAAAATATAACGAAATTCTTATAGGAACGATACCGGCACACAATATTACAATGATAAATATTTTAAAATGAATAATTTAAAATGATCAATTTAGAATAAATGGGATAAATAATAATAAATGGAATAAATAAAAGGAAGCAATTAAATATTTTATAAAATTTTGATACGGATGATAAATGAAAAATGAAATATAACGATGAATGTAGAGAATTTAAAATTTTATACTGGTAAGAAATTTTTGAAATTATCACAGAAAAGTTTTATGGAAATTTTTACAATGAAGCCGTGAGAAAAATTAATAAAATTTTCTATTGCCCGTTTGAACTACTGCAAAGTCCCTGTTCGAGCGCCAGTCGAGACAAATCGCTTTTCTCTTTCGCGATTTTTACCAGCAGCCACCAGAATTCGCGGGTTGAACCCTGGCTTAGGCTGGCCTCTAACAAATTTTTATTTACTTGGACAGAGCAATGGGCGAGGGTTCTTGCAAAGCAAGGACCCGCACTTATTCAAACTCGGCAACGTTATGAAAAGACCATCAACTCACCTCACGGCTTATTAACTAACAATAGGTTTCTTATAGTAAAATAAACTTATCAGTTCTTAAGTAATAATACTATTCTTAATAGACGATTTAATAATTCTAACCAGTAGAATAGGAAAATAGAGAGTGTGAGTGAAAAATAGAATGATAAGAATCAACTAGAAAATGCAAGTTTTATTGCCAATTATAATAATGTTCAGTTACTTACAATAAATACTGCGCAATTTGTTATAAACGTAGTGTCCTCGTGGCTGCAAAATATACAATGGTTTCTCACGTGGAATAGCGCAGTTTTACACAATATTTAATATTTACTATATTATAATAATTAATACCGCGAACAATTCGTCGGTAACGCACAATATGCTTTACTTTATTCAAACTTTCTTTAGAGTAATTTTAATAAGTTTATAATATTTTATTAGAATAATATTGCAAGTAAAATTGCCAGAATAATAATTGAACGTACAGCAATATAATTAATAAGAAATGAGAGTCGCTAATTAATACTAGAAAACACGTCTAAACGCTAAGTGATCCAGGATCGAAGTGATTGACCGATAATTGAGGGTCTGGGACTCGCCTCTGAACTATCCCCACTTCACCCCTACGGACATGCGTCGACGTGAAAATTAAGTCATGTGACCATGGCACTATGACGTACTGAATTTAGGCGGCAACGAGACGGAGAAAATTGGGAACCGCAAGGCTGAGGACGACGAAGACAATTCACATTGTCTCAATATATATGTAGTGACTGGGATGTGGTTCTTGGAACTTAATCACTACGATAAATAAATTATCTGACTCCAATTTTAGTATTAACAAAATAATAAATAATGAGTTTTATTCAAGTTATAAAATACAAGATAATGCTAGTTGCATTAGAGGTGTGTTAGCTAGTCGCTGTGTATCTCTTTAATTATACGCGTGTACTGTACCGTGTACTTGTGTGAACTGTTGCTACCGAATATCGTATCCGCGTGGGGGAAAATATTCGGCGATCGATGACGATCGATGATTGACGGACTTATCCGAAATTATGAATATTAAATAATCTAAGTAGTGACGTGGTCGCTACATATATATACTGTAGATCCCTTACTAGGAGAAGTAATTTTTAAATATAGACATTGCGGGTAGCTAGATAGATCATAATAAAGTTAATCACGGATTATATTTTGAAAATTTTTCAAATTATCTGATGCATCATTAATTGTTATTCAATAATGATCACTTAATTAAAGATAGTTATACGTATTTTTGACGCAATTACTACGTAAACATACTTTAACTAATCTACATATATATCTATACTTACATATATATATATATGTATATATATATATACATATATATATATATATATATATATATATAGCACTAAGTTGCCCGATTTTGATACTGTTAATCGGATATAACTTTACATACAACAGAACGAAATTCAAAATTTTTACGTTATTATTGACTACAAGTTGTTACCAACATTCCTAGAAAGTTGACGATAATCAACTGCTGCTACCTGACGCCAACTTTCTGAGAAAATTGAAGTCAACTTGCTGTCAACCCTATTAACTAAGGAAACGCCAGCTGTTGGCACACATTTTCTCAGAAAATAGGCGACTAGTTGCCGTCAACTTATGGAAATGCCAAAGATCTTTGCGGCCAACTTGATAACAAGTTGCTGCAGTTGGTTGTCACTAGCTTGCTTCCAACTTGATTAGGGTAAACTGCCCAATGAATGACCGGTTTGTTGTAATGGCAGATATTTTAATTAATAAAAATAATAATTAACTTTGAAACTAAGTCAAACTATCATAATTGCATTGCGACATCATTTATCTTTTGATATTCATCGTGATTAGTTATTTATTTCATCATAGTTTTTATAAAATCACATATAATCAGCATAAAATGTAAAGACCCAGTGAATGACTGCTTTCGTCCATTGAATAACCGGGCATAATCCAGTAAATGACCGACGAATTCAGTTCTGACTTGAAGTTAATTTTCCCAGAAACTTTTATTGTATCCGACCGATAAATTAACAATTTTAAGTAGGAAAAACACCAAACTTAGTATTTTGTTAAAATTTTATTATTTCATTCAACAAATCCTTATAATCACAGCACCAATGGATGAAAATAGCTGTTATGTTTTTATAAAAATAATCATTTTAAATGCGGAAAAATACTCGTAAGCTATATTAATATCACATCAACAATTGCAACTGTATAAAATAATATAATACTTATTAAAGTACGCTTGTTTAATTATCATATTTATATAGTTAGCAAATTTTGATTAACGTAAATTATTAATTTAATTATTTAACACTTTTAAATTATTATTACTAATCTTTGAATTGGTTAAGGATATAATTGTTAAAATTCAAAAAACAAAAAAATGTTTAATAAATAAAATGATAAGATTAACGAAAAACTCTTTGATTTTATAAATTGAATCTTATTCTTCTACAGTCTTATTTTTTTTTTTTTTAACTCGGTACCCTGATTAAACAAAATCATTTGATAGGATTAAAAAGGATTCAATTTTTAATCATTTTTAGTCCTCTGAACTCATGTAAATCATTTTTGAAATTTCACGATTAATCATATCAAATCATGCTTACTACTGTAAAGCGTCAGAATATAAAATTTTTACTCATTCCGAGCTTTTTAACGCTGAAATTATACTTGGATTTCTGCCACCGGTTGCGATATGAAATAATTCGAAGAGTATTAAAAATCGTTAATCATTCTGAACACTCTTCAATCCTGAAATAATATTTGAGCTTTTGTCACCGGTTATGATATGAAATGATTAGGCCAGAATTAGAAATTTTTAATTATATATTAAATACTTTTTAATCCCAAATAGTCTAGTCGATGCGCACGAAAACAGGGTGCAAGATTATATTTTCGGTGGATATGAACCGATTTTGATAATTTTTTTTTAAATTCTTAAAAAATACGAAACAAAAAGGAGACCTAAATTCAAAAGCCGCTTTTATTCCATAATATCAAATAACGAATAAAAACAAACACCCGGTTATTCACTGGGCTTGACAAATTTCGGACTTACCAATAAATGACTTGTCGGTCATTTACTGGCTTAGTACAGTAATAAAGTACACCAGTGAATGACCAACATAAAATTAATAAAAACAAAATATTTACATTGATTTCACGTATCCAAAGTCAATTTTATTAATTAATTTACTTATATAGATGATTACAAATTTACTGTTTTGTAAAAAAATCAATTACTACTATTAAAACACATAATTTTTGAAAATGATTTTTTTCAAACTTTTATGTTCAAATTCAATATTTTTCTAATAACTCTCCAATCCTCTATATAACTTTAATTATTTTTAATGATAATTACATAAATCCCTTCAATTCGTTGTGATTTAATAATAATAAAGATATGTAAGATTACATTTACAAGAAAATAATAACTTTTAATTTAATTTTAAAATTATTATAATCATTCTTCTGCATACTGGTCATTCACTGGTGAGTGGTCACAGACTGGACGAGTTACCCTATCAGAAATCGCTTATGGCTGGAATTGTATATCTCAGCTCTACTTACTTAACTCCTCATTATAAACCAACTCAACGTAAACCGATCCGATTTATTCTGATTGCAATCGTTTGTTGGTCGTTTGTCGATCAATGTCGGTCTATCGAAGTTGTTCGTGAGTTAATTGCTTAATTATGAAAAAGTAAATAAAAATTAGCATTTAATTTTTTCCATTTGACCCCTCTACTTCGATATTTTACTAATTTTTCCATTTAAATCACTAGGAAATCGTTTGTCGCTGATTGCCGGTTAAAACAAATAAAACAGTAATTTATTTATAATAAAAATGTAATTAAGAAACTAGATTCGCCATTAGTAGTCTTCGATAAAAATAATATTTTTTTTTGTATAACGATAATAAATCTTCCGATTAGAAAATAATTATATGTTTCCATTCGTTAAAAAACCCGATTTTCAAATTTTGCCAATAAGGTATTGACGAATGCGCCACAATATTAGACGTACGATATAACCCTAAAAGCCACCTTGGCTTGAAATTGATAGTAATTTGATAATTGAAATTATCGAAGTTTGCTGTCGGCATTGGCCGATAATTTGATAGCAAAACTTGGAAAAAAAATTAGCGGTTGATTTTTCCTTAATTTAAAAGTCACTTTTTGATTACTCGAAAAAAACACTAGTAAAAGTTCCCATAAAATTTTCGTCAAATATTTGATAACTTCAGGCTTTTCCGTTTTTGACAGTATTTTGTATAGGACTTTTAAAGTAAATTTGGATTCGAATTCGGGTAGTAAGCTTACATCAAATTGTATCGCAAGTTTTATGCAAATTCTTGTCAATAACGGAAGGGCCCGAAGTTGACGGACATTTGACGAAAATTTCAAGGAAACTCTCGCAACGTAAATTTTTGCTAAGTAAAGTGTACAATTAGGAAATATCCTTACAATTAGCATTAATTTTTTATAATATTACTCGATTAATATTATTGTACGAATAATTATTATTGTACGGCTAAGTAAGTAGAGCTGATTTTGGTACGTCTTAGCGAATATAACTGCAATATTAAGAAGTTTAAATATTATTGGACACCCTAATAATACCACAGTTTGTTTAGCAAAAGTTTCCTGGAAAATTTCATCAAATGTCCGTCAACTTTAGACGATTCTGTTTTCGAGGACAATTTATGTACAACTTGCTATCCAATTTGACGTAAATTTACTACCCGAATTAAAATGCGAATTCATTTCGAAAGCTTACTAGAAACATTTTTCTCCAATTTCCAGGTAAATTTTGACTCCAATTTATGGTTAATTTCACTTGAAATATGTAAACTATTTTTTTATATTCGAATTGTAGACATTAAGTATAAATTTGATTACATTCTTAAATGGTAAGAATGAACATAACCGACTTTTATGTGTAGTAAGAAGTGTTACCTTGAAATTGAGCAAAAATTAACCGTAAAGTTTTTCTTTGAACTGTTGCTGTTAAATTGGCGGCAAATTCGTACAGCAAATTTTCAATAATTTCAATGTCAAATTACTGTCAATTTCAATCTAAAGTGGCTATTAGGAGTTCTTCAATTTAATTTTATTTAAGCTAATTGGTAAGGAATTGACATTAGATTGGTTGAAATAGTTGTCAAGTTTTTCCTTATACTTATGACAATTCGCATGCAACTCACAACAATTTAAAGGAAAACTAAAGTAAAATGTATAGTTTTTTCTGTAGTATTTATGCAAAATCGGGGAAAATTGATTAAAGTTATAATAAAGAACACTGATGTCAAATAAATAAAATTCATCTTAAATATTAACATGGATTTATTTACAATTATGAAACGTATTTATTTAGGCTCATAAGAAATTTGAATATGAAACTATTGTTACGTCCTGGTTGATGTTTTGGCGCTGGCGTAGTTGAGCGGTCGATTTAAATTGGACGTAGTGAAAACTTATACATAATTATAAATAATAATTAAGTATGGGTTGAACAGCCACCATTTGGTGGTTGCAATAAACTGGTCGTTTGATTATATATATTATTTCATATATCTAAATCCGATTTATTCAATTATAAGGATATAATTTTGATTGATGTGATAATATACAGTTGAATTAATTTATAAATTATTATTGTTCTCTTAACAATAACTTCGAGAGGGTGAGAATGAAGTTGTATTTAATATTGAGCCTGACTGCTCTCGATAATTCTATGTTTCAGACTGACTTCTCTCGATCGAGAAAAACTAGAGTAATTCTTATCAATACGTTTGGGCATCAGACCCGCGCATCGATTCATATGGAGGGGTCATTCGAGATAACGCATGTTCTCGAATGATCCATTCTAATATTTATTGAAAATACTCAATTCTCACGATCTCTCCGCTTTTGTTACTAACAAATAAGTCACTTATCTATTAACAAAAGTTATCTTAAACAAAATAGATGTTTGTGCAGCTGCACGTCTCGAGGATTTACTCGAGGCGTCAGCGCTTATTATATTTGATAAAATATAGAAAAATAACTTTATCAATTATTACTCATATCCTTAACTTTCAAATATCTTAAATAATATTATTCTATTATATTATTTTATATAATTAATTAAATACTATAGAAATTACTTGGTTATCGATATTCGATATAATTAGTTAGATTTCAGGTCGGTAATTAGAGAAGTATATGCCCCCGTCATCTGACGTACAGGCTGGGACGTAACACACCCCCACTCGTTAGACGAGCGCCCTCGCTCGTTCGGGCCTTATCTGTGAAAGATACTAAGTATTAAAAAAAAATTTATTTTACCGACGTGAAATCTGTACACGTTTAATTTCTTTAATATGATATTTTTTTTGTTCATTTTCTATTTTTTCTTAAATCATTGGAGGATTATGTTTACATATTAATTTATTCATGCAATACTATATAATATAAATGTCTTATTCGCTATAATGGTTACATAGGCAAAAAAATTGTATTTCTTTTATTTCTTAAGATTATTATTATATTGTCACGTAACGATTCAAATTATTTAGATTTAATTAGTTTTAAGTTAAATATTTTAATCTTATATTTGAATTTGAATCGTTGCGCGGGCATTCCGCCATTTCGCCGTGGATAATGGCAGTCCGTGCACGGTGCTCGCGCATGCGCGAAGGGTATGAGAGAGCACGTGTGTGATTTTATTTATAATTTATAATTTATGATTTAATTTATAAGCGATCGACTTTTGTTTAATTTAAGTATTTATTTATAATTTTGATTTAGTTGGGATGCATAAACCAGAGTAATATTATGCCCCAACAATTAGCAACATATTATTTTGTTTAACTTGTCATCCGACGGATGACGTCAATTGATGTTTATTGTTTAGAAATAATTAATATTTATTTTATGATTTTATATATAAACATATAGAGGATATGAACAAATAGTTCATATATTTAAGAAGTTTACCATGTATCATCCGGGTGTCAAATACTTATGTTTAAAATTTATATTTTTAATTTAAATTGGATGTCAAAAGTTATTATAATAATTAAGGGCGATGGTGCTGCCCTTTACGCGACGACCAACAGGTGGAGGTTGACCTAATTAAGTTAGAAAGATACGGGCAACCAGTGTGCACGGACGTGGTTTTCATTATTTAATGAATAAAAATTAATATATTAACTGGGTGAATAATAATAAGTAAAATAAAATTCGAATTTAGTTGCTGATCATTTTAATCGAGTATTTTGCTGATTTGAGTAAGTACTTGGTATTTCTATTCGCTGGGTAAAATATTATTATCTGATAACCTCCCCGGTAGTTGTTGGTCACCGTGAGGCAATTAATTGATTTATGTCTATTATTATTGATTGGATGATACATGAACTAATAGTTATTACTTATTATTAAACAATTATTTTGGTTTATTGGTGAAAATATTCTGTATTCCTATATATATTTGCATAAAACGTACGCAACGCAGTAAAACGTTGCCGGTACGTATATAGATATATACGGGTAGTATATATATCTATACTACACACGCATGACTTGGAAATTCCTCAAGTCTGATCTCATGCCGTATTTACTTACTCAAAGTATTTGAGATATTTCTTTTTTTTGAATCTCACTGGAATTATTATTATTGTAAATTATTATCATTATTATTTATATTATTATTTCTATTTTATATTATTTAAGGAAAGTAAATAATTATTATTATTTCGATTTATGTACCCCAGCGGTCAGGAATAATTATTGAATTATTGTTTTACACTGAAATCATTATTTTATTTTAAAAGTAAATTAACAATTATTGTGTGGGAAAAATTATTATATTATTTTGAGTGTGAGTGAGAATTGACACCGTATCTTTCTCTCTCTCACGAGTGGTGGGAGATTAATTTAAAAGGGATATTGTTGTTACTATTATTTATTGTTTATGACCACAAAAATTGAACGGAAATTATTATTTATGTATATATGATTTTTATAATTAATTACCTTAAGACAAATTATTATTTTTGATTTTGAGTATTAAGTAAAAGTTTTGATGTTGAGGTAATTGCAGACAAAATTGTATCCCCAGTGGTCAAAATACTTAACCAATTGTTATCGTATGTTCTTTTATAACCACCGAGTGTTTGCTGTGGTTAATTAAATAAGACTTAATTATTGTAAAATAGTATTATTTATATTGATTTTTATTTAAATAATTAAAAGACGGAAACCAACAGCTGTCGAGGGGAAAATTTAATGCTTATTTTTCCTTGGATCTTTCCCCGCTATTTTCATTTTATTTTTCTTTTAATTATTTATTGTTTATATATAATTGTTTATTATCTATTCAACATTTTTCTATTGTTTATTTAATTTTCTGCTGTATTTTCTCGAATATTTTTCCGCTTCGTCGCGAGTCACTTGCTCGGATTTTCCTTGTAATTTTCCCCCTGAATAAATTTTGTCCGTTTTGGGAAAACGGTCTGGCGCCTACGTGCACTAAGCCAGCCTGAGGAGCTGGTCCAGGCATATCAGGTATTAATTATTTATCATTTAATTATTGTTTAAAATTTATTATTTATTTCAATTTGAGAGAAATTATTTATTATCATTTAAAGATCAGGGATTAACTCCATTTATTATTATTTGTTTTACGCGTGGGCGACCGCATACGGTATATTTGACGAATTCGCGTCTCCGTCGCGAATTTTCCGAGTAGATATACGTTATATGGCGCCCAACGTGGGGCCAGGGGGTCAATAAATTTAAATTAATAAATTTATAAATAAAAATAAAAACTTACGAGGTTCCACGGAGGAGCAAAATTGAAATACAATTCGGCAGCGGAAAAAAAAAATAAATCTGAAAATTTGATTTTAATCTATAAGTGATTTCTATATACATTTATATACATTTATTATATTCATATATTTACAAATTTATTATATTTACATATTTACAAATTTATAATACTATATTTATATACATATATACACGGCAAAAATGAACAAGTTCAGACAGATTTTAACTGAAAAATCAGATCGGTTTGTCGATTTTATATCGTCGGTACGTGTCCGCGGTGGTGCTTCGGGGGATGAGGCCCATAAACATGACAACGATAACGCGGCCGACAGAATCGGAAACGCGGGTGTGGCTGAAACCGCAAATAATGCTGAGCATCGGGAGTCCTCGATCAGCGAGACAGATGAGGAGGGTCTCCGCGGGCTTTTCAAGCATAGTCGCGGGCCACCTCAACAAAATATGATTCCAACGATCGTGCACGGTCCAGTGAATCGTTCTGGCCGCGAGATAGAGATCGTGGGTGATAACTCCCACCTTGCCCAAGCGACTGACCCTGGGCATAGGGGCCGGGGGCGCGGACGAGCGTCACGGACGGCCAGGGAGGTTGGATCACACGACACCTCTATCCCAGTGCCAGAATCCGAACTCACGTGGATGCTGTCGCGACCGGATGAGGAAATCCGGATAATATTATTCGGATTGGGACTATCCACCGCGGGAACTCGTAACAAAAGACGCGATCGGTTAAACCGATATCATAAACGGGCTCTCGGGGTTCCCAATATTCCCTGGGATTCAAGTAAAGACGAGGTATCACACAATCTGGACGCGCGTGTGAATAATCTGACCGACGCGGAAATTCGTCGATATTTGTTATTCCAGCAAGTCAACCCCGCGGGTTCCAGCGAGGTCATCCAGGACCGTTTTCGGCGGATGCTGCGACGCGAGGATGGCGATTGGGATACGCCTTGGGACCTCTGGAAAGATGAATTGATTCCAGTCGGCCAAAACTTGCCAGATTTTCCCGATGGCATGGATGCATACGTCACCGGGGCAACCTTCGTACAGGGGTTGCGCATGCTCGAGGAGAAGATGGAACGTGGGCAGCAGAAGCTGTACGAGATGATCGAGAGGTTATCTACAAATAACCAAATCTGCGCGTCTTCACCCCATGGTGGTCCCACGGTACCAGCATCGCTCCCGGAGATCAGTGTAATTCCCACTGTCACCATTGCTGCAAGTTCTGGACAGAATACGAGGCCTTTTACCGCTCAAGGCACTCGTATACATGATCCCAGGACCAATCCACTGGCACCACATCCGGAGGACCGTATCAATGACCAGCGACGGCAAGACACTGGGCCTGGAGGTCTTCCCAATCCCCCACCGTCGCGCGTTCATTTCGAGACACCCAAAAACACACGCAGAGGTCGTGATTCCGACCGACATCATCCCAGTTCGTCGGGCGAATCGGATTCAGATGATAGTTATTCGTCATCGTCATCGGAATACCATTCACACAGGAGTTCGGGTACCGAGAAACGCCATTCGTCGCGTGGAGTCGCTCGTGACCATGGTGCCATTGCCAGGAACTGGAAATTATCGTTTTCTGGTGATGGTTCCATGACTAGTGATGAATTTTTGAGACGCCTGGTCGTGCTGATGCGCAGCGCTGGAATTCGTCGAGCCGATCGTCTTGCCGTGCTACCAGAAGTCTTCAAGGGCAAAGCTGAAGTCTGGTTTAGCGCAAACTGCCACCGATGGTCTAACTGGGAGTCATTCAGGTCCGAATTTTTGACCTGGTTCAAGAGTGGCGGTCGACAACGCGAAATCAGGGCCGATATTCGCGCACGTAATCAGGGCTTGAAGGAAAATGCCCGTGATTACTTAATCTGTCTCCAGAATTTATATTCTCGACTGAGACACCCACCATCGGAGCGTACACAAGTCAGACGGGCAACAAAAGGGTTGCTACCTGCCTACTGGGACCACTGTCCACTTGGTGACTTCGACACGTACCAGTCATTGCTACTAAAGGCGTCCCAGGTCGAGGAAAGATGGAAAGCAGCGAGGAATCATCGCCAACCACCGCCGAGGGAAGAAGCGAACATTAAAGAATGTTCGTATTCTGCCGGTATTCGACCTCCAAGGGACCACAGAGCGGTCATGCACGCGGTTGATACAGCTGTTGAACACTCGGACTCGACGAGTGGTTCTCAGTCCAGCCCAGGGACGAAAAAGAAGCGACGATCACGTCGATCGCGCCAGCAGAGGGCTGCTGAGCGAAACTTGGCACCAATAACACCTGGTGGACCTGATCAAGCGACAAAACAGGTCACTGGTGAAACTATTAAGGCTGCCAATCAACGTGGAAACCCCCAGAATCCACCAGCGAATCAGCAGCAGAACCTAAATGCGCAGAATCGCGGTGCGATTCCCAGAAACCCACCAGTACAGCAGCAACAACCTCCGAGGGTGTCAAATCCACCTATAAATAACCCTCCGAGAGGTCCAGTGAATCCATCCGGGGGTAATCGATCGCCTCTTGGGTTCAATAACAACAGTAATCAGTCCTTCATGCGTAATCCGGGTCAAATGGGACTAAGCCGAGTCGCACGCCCACGATTCTGCCACAATTGTGGCTCAGTAGAACATTTGGCCTACTTTTGCCATGAACCACGCCGGGACGTCTGCATGAGATGTGGGAAGGTTGGGAAGACGGCTGTTACGTGTGTCTGTAACGTTGACAGTCGCTCCAACGCATTTCAATTACCAAAAAACGACGAAGCAGCCCGCCAGTAGAGGGTGGCGGTGCTGGACGTTCATCAATCCCTCCAAAAATAGTCACCAGGGAGCAGGATTCGATGAGTTTACGTCGTATTGTTGTCCAGGCTGATATACACGCTGTTTCTGATCCACCGTGTGAGGCCAATTGTGAAGAAGATGCCACACTTGATGAATTAACCGCGGTAGATGATCGAACAGTTGTTCCTGTGTCCTTTATAAATCAACCTGGTGATGAAAATAATGATTTCTGGCGTCTTCGTCATGGTAAACCCCGACCTCAGGTTGTTATCCGCGCTGGTAATCGTAAAAAGGTCGCGATAATCGATACTGGGGCTAAAACGACCGCTTTTGGGGACTTCGCGAGAGAATTAATGGCCGATGGTTTTCCATGCATGTTTGAAGCTCGACCGACGCGTTTTGGCATGGCAAACCGAACGACTGACGTGAGTGGAGGCGTGGTAAACGTAAAAATGACGCTCGATGGTGTTGAAGAGGTCATATTTCCGGTTCATTATATTCCTCGGTTGGGAAGTTTAAATTTGATCGGTACTAATTTCATGCAATATGTAAATATGGAGTTAGACCTGAGAAACCGATATTGGCGGATACGCGGTGGTATCTGGCATGAATTGTCGTTCGAGCCTGAAATTCATTCGCGACTTGATGACGTCGCAGCTGTACATGAACTCACTGGAGATGAAACGAAACAGTTGGGCGAGTTCTTGGACTTACAACGTAAATTAATGCCACCAGGTTTGGGTTTGACCTCGTTGGTTGAGCACGAGATTAGGCTCAAAGACGAGCGACCGATCAAACAGCGAGTTTATCGTCGATCACCAGTCGTTTTACAGGCATTACACGAGGCCATTGATAAGATGCTCGAAGATGACATCGTTGAACCTGCTCCAGCGTCGGAATGGTCAAGTCAACCCATAATGGTGAAGAAACCTGATGGAACATATCGCATGTGCGTCGATTTTCGCGATGTGAACAATGTAACTGAAAAAGACACGTATCGACCGCCGGATATGATCGAGATTCTTGAGAAATGCCGTGATGCTCATTATATTACGACTCTTGACATGAACTCTGCGTTCTGGCAAATCTTAATGAGTCCAAATAGTCGTAAATATACTGCTTTTTGGGTCCCCGGTCGCGGTCTTTTTCAATACAAACGTATGCCTATGGGACTATGCAATGCTCCCGCGAGTTTCCAGCGTGTGATGGACAAAATAATCACACCTGATTTGTCTCCGTTTGTATTTGCATACCTGGATGACATAATCATCGTAACCCCGACTTTCAAAAAACACCTGGAGATGTTGGAAGTCGTATTGAGTCGGTTACGAGGCGCTGGGTTTACGTTGAACTTTGATAAAAGTAAGTTTTGCCAGCAACAAGTACGATTTTTGGGATTTTTACTGGATAAAGAGGGACTCAGGCCAGACCCTGAGAAAACTGAACCGATTTTGAACTACCCGCGGCCGCGAAATGTCAAGCAGATACGTCGTTTCAATGGTATGATAAACTGGTATCATCGCCATTTGAAAAACGTCGCGTGCGTAGCTGGTCCATTATATCGTTTGACTCGCAAAGATGTACCCTGGCGATGGACTGAAGCTGAAGAAGAGTCTTTCCAGTCTCTTAAGAAAGCACTCGCGGAAGCTCCGGTCTTGTCAACACCTGACTATACGCTGCCGTTTACAGTATATACGGATGCTAGTCAGTGTGGACTCGGTGCAGTATTAGTTCAACGTAACGGCGATCGTGAGTATTTAATTGCGTGTGCGAGTAAGGCATTGAACAGTGCCGAAGCAAACTACAGTACGACTGAAAAGGAATGTCTTGCGGTAGTTTGGGCCGTGCGTAAATTTAGACATTATTTGGAAGGGTTTAAATTCACGGTCGTGACTGATCATGCCAGCCTACGGTGGCTTATGAACGCTCGAGATCCGACGGGAAAATTAGCCCGGTGGGCTATGGAGTTATCTGAGTACGATATGAAGATCGAGTATCGGAAAGGGGCAGAGAACGAGGCCCCGGATGCCCTCTCGCGTATCTACGAGGACCAAGAGCCTACTGAGAGTCAAGTCAACGCACTGGGTGAGGCTGGGAATGATGAATGGTATGAAGAAAAGTGTCGTTTGTTGTCATCTGATCCTGAGGCTCTACCTGACTACCATTATGAAAATGGTAGATTGTATCGACGTCGGCCTGATTCCATGAGACAGATCCTCGGTGAAGAAGATAATGACTGGAAATTAGTCGTACCAGCTGATCGACGAGAGCGATTACTCCAGGAGGTTCATGATCATCCACAATCTGGTCACCTGGGTGTCCAGAAGACATACGCACGGGCGATATCGAGGTATTATTGGCCTGGAATGTTTCGGGATATACAGAATTATGTCAATAGTTGTGAACGATGTCTCGAATCAAAGCCAGTTCAGCGCAAACCAATTGGTTTCATGACGCCAAGGATACCAGGTGAGCCTTGGGAAGTCGTAGCAGCTGATACGATGTCGTTTACGCGTTCTCGTGCGGGATATTCATATCTACTCGTGTTTGAAGACCTATACACGCGGTGGATTGAGTGCGTACCAGTCCGAGCTGCAAACGGGAAGACTGTTGCTAAAAGTCTTCGACAGTTCGTTATTAACCGCTGGGGCGTTCCGCGTGTGTTCTGGACAGATAATGGCCGCGAATACTTGAATCAAGACGTTGTTAAGCTCATTCAAGAATGTGGTATTCAACATACTACCACACCCCCGTATCATGCCCAAGCTAACCCGGTTGAAAGGGTCAACCGTAATCTAAAAACCATGATCATGAGTTACTTGGGTGATGATCATCGCGACTGGGATGTAAACATTCATGAATTCCAGTTCGCGTATAACACCGCGGTTCACGAGTCACTCGGTGTGAGTCCCGCGTATTTGAATTTGGGCCGTGATCCATGTCCAATTCGCAACTGTAGAGTTGCTAACGATAATAACATTGTCGTTGATGATAATGCTGACCGCAGTGGTTGGATTCAACGGATGGATCGTATGGTAGAATTACGTGATATTGTTAATCAACGTATTCGACGATCATCCGAACGATACGCGGCCTACTATAACGATAAAAGACGTAATATTTTGTTTGAGATAGGCGATCAAGTATATAAACCTACTCACGTCTTGTCGAAAAAGAGTGAGCAGGTCGTAGGTAAGCTAGCACCGCGTTATGCGGGCCCATTTGTCATCTCGAAGGTGGTAACTCCAGTTATCGTTGAGATGGAGACCCCCGAGGGCAAATATATTGGTCGTAGCCCTGTTAAATT
This sequence comes from Microplitis manilae, assembly GCA_030273425.1. Classification (NCBI taxonomy): domain Eukaryota; kingdom Metazoa; phylum Arthropoda; class Insecta; order Hymenoptera; family Braconidae; genus Microplitis; species Microplitis manilae. The sequence goes on along the minus strand of CP092727.1, from coordinate 12,510,619 downwards.
TTTAAAATTAGTCAAAAGAGCTGAAAATGTCCGTCAGAGACAAGCTGACGTTATCGCATGGCTAAATCCTTTATCTATTGCTGCTACTTGATCTATCTATGCGTGTCTATATCTATCTATGACTATTATCTATCTCTACCACTGTCCACTGTTGATGACTATCACTGTCTATTACTGTCCACGGCTATCTATCACTATCGCTATCGCTCGGCTGTACTATATTACTACCCCAAGGGAATCGATATAATTATTACTACATCTCTATAGGAATGCTGTACCACCAATGGATCCAGGATCCGAATTTGGCCGCAGACACCTATCACCTGCACGGGCCCGGGAAGATATGGATCTTGGGGTTGAAATGGGGCACGCCGACGTGGAAAGCCAGGATTGTTGAACTATTCAACAAGAGGCTTGGGGAATGGCGTAGACTAAACCAAGGGCCGGCTCGACAACCTCCTGGATGTGTGCGGTGCGGCCAACGGGGGCACCCCGCCGGCAAATGTGAAAATTTCCCCCGGGAAATAAGGCCTTTTTGCAACGAGTGCTTGTGTTTCGTGGATGGCGTGGAGTGCTACGGTCCACACGGACGTGCCCGCCTGGCGTTCCGGGGACGATGTATGGTGTGTACGGCTCGAATGGAGCAGGGACGATGCCCGAACTGCGCCACCACGTATGAAGAGCAGCTGTGGACCTTCCCGTCCTTCCCGGAGTTGACCTTATACCCGGAAGTAGCGCTCTTTTACTATGGGGACAAGATGGACGTGGAATCCCTCCCAGTATGTTGTCTCCCGGAGAGCGATGACGCCCAATGAATTCGTCCAGGACGCGAGTCATATATATATATCTTTCTTTTGTTTATTATTTATTCATTTTCTTCTCACCTTTATAAAATATTATATCACCAACTTTTGGGAACCTGTCAATATACGGTTAAAATGCCCGGTGTATGATGTAGCTGACAGTAAAGCCAACGAAGGAGAGAATATTTGCTGTTTGAAATTATTTCTCCTCCTTTTCACCCCTAACCCTTGTCCATCGACGGTTCGAGCAAGTTGGTGAGTGACAGGTTGATTGATATCTCGTTTGAGTTTCTTTGGTTGACATTAACTTTCTTTTGATTTTTGATTTTTGAATTATTATTTTATTTATATACCCGGTACAAAAGATCCAGGTATAAGTATTGAATTACAGGTTTTCAGGTGATTGTACCGGCGGAAGGAATGCGGAGTCTCGCCCGTATTTTAGGGGCAAAACACGGCCTGGTGGGGGGGTGTCACGTAACGATTCAAATTATTTAGATTTAATTAGTTTTAAGTTAAATATTTTAATCTTATATTTGAATTTGAATCGTTGCGCGGGCATTCCGCCATTTCGCCGTGGATAATGGCAGTCCGTGCACGGTGCTCGCGCATGCGCGAAGGGTATGAGAGAGCACTTGTGTGATTTTATTTATAATTTATAATTTATGATTTAATTTATAAGCGATCGACTTTTGTTTAATTTAAGTATTTATTTATAATTTTGATTTAGTTGGGATGCATAAACCAGAGTAATATTATGCCCCAACAATTAGCAACATATTATTTTGTTTAACTTGTCATCCGACGGATGACGTCAATTGATGTTTATTGTTTAGAAATAATTAATATTTATTTTATGATTTTATATATAAACATATAGAGGATATGAACAAATAGTTCATATATTTAAGAAGTTTACCATGTATCATCCGGGTGTCAAATACTTATGTTTAAAATTTATATTTTTAATTTAAATTGGATGTCAAAAGTTATTATAATAATTAAGGGCGATGGTGCTGCCCTTTACGCGACGACCAACAGGTGGAGGTTGACCTAATTAAGTTAGAAAGATACGGGCAACCAGTGTGCACGGACGTGGTTTTCATTATTTAATGAATAAAAATTAATATATTAACTGGGTGAATAATAATAAGTAAAATAAAATTCGAATTTAGTTGCTGATCATTTTAATCGAGTATTTTGCTGATTTGAGTAAGTACTTGGTATTTCTATTCGCTGGGTAAAATATTATTATCTGATAACCTCCCCCGGTAGTTGTTGGTCACCGTGAGGCAATTAATTGATTTATGTCTATTATTATTGATTGGATGATACATGAACTAATAGTTATTACTTATTATTAAACAATTATTTTGGTTTATTGGTGAAAATATTCTGTATTCCTATATATATTTGCATAAAACGTACGCAACGCAGTAAAACGTTGCCGGTACGTATATAGATATATACGGGTAGTATATATATCTATACTACACACGCATGACTTGGAAATTCCTCAAGTCTGATCTCATGCCGTATTTACTTACTCAAAGTATTTGAGATATTTCTTTTTTTTGAATCTCACTGGAATTATTATTATTGTAAATTATTATCATTATTATTTATATTATTATTTCTATTTTATATTATTTAAGGAAAGTAAATAATTATTATTATTTCGATTTATGTACCCCAGCGGTCAGGAATAATTATTGAATTATTGTTTTACACTGAAATCATTATTTTATTTTAAAAGTAAATTAACAATTATTGTGTGGGAAAAATTATTATATTATTTTGAGTGTGAGTGAGAATTGACACCGTATCTTTCTCTCTCTCACGAGTGGTGGGAGATTAATTTAAAAGGGATATTGTTGTTACTATTATTTATTGTTTATGACCACAAAAATTGAACGGAAATTATTATTTATGTATATATGATTTTTATAATTAATTACCTTAAGACAAATTATTATTTTTGATTTTGAGTATTAAGTAAAAGTTTTGATGTTGAGGTAATTGCAGACAAAATTGTATCCCCAGTGGTCAAAATACTTAACCAATTGTTATCGTATGTTCTTTTATAACCACCGAGTGTTTGCTGTGGTTAATTAAATAAGACTTAATTATTGTAAAATAGTATTATTTATATTGATTTTTATTTAAATAATTAAAAGACGGAAACCAACAGCTGTCGAGGGGAAAATTTAATGCTTATTTTTTTTCCTTGGATCTTTCCCCGCTATTTTCATTTTATTTTTCTTTTAATTATTTATTGTTTATATATAATTGTTTATTATCTATTCAACATTTTTCTATTGTTTATTTAATTTTCTGCTGTATTTTCTCGAATATTTTTCCGCTTCGTCGCGAGTCACTTGCTCGGATTTTCCTTGTAATTTTCCCCCTGAATAAATTTTGTCCGTTTTGGGAAAACGGTCTGGCGCCTACGTGCACTAAGCCAGCCTGAGGAGCTGGTCCAGGCATATCAGGTATTAATTATTTATCATTTAATTATTGTTTAAAATTTATTATTTATTTCAATTTGAGAGAAATTATTTATTATCATTTAAAGATCAGGGATTAACTCCATTTATTATTATTTGTTTTACGCGTGGGCGACCGTATACGGTATATTTGACGAATTCGCGTCTCCGTCGCGAATTTTCCGAGTAGATATACGTTATAATATATATAAAAAATTGTATTATGTATATATATATATTTTTTTTTTGTTTTTTATTATATTTAACTAAATTATTAAATAACTGTCGTTTTCAGTTATGCGTATGAGTAAGAAAAAAAAATTTCTATTATTTTATTTGTCTATTATCAATTTATTATAGTAATTTTTTTTTTATTCATTTATTTATTTATTTTTCTTTAGTATATCTATGTGATATATTCTGTTTAACTATTTTCTCAATCATTTTACTTTTTGCTTCTCTTTTCTATTCTTCTTATATTCTTAATATTTTATCTTCAGAAATCTGGTTATTATTTTTTTATTTTCCAATTGTTTATTGTCTATTTTGCGTTATATTATAAACTATTATTATACTAATTCTAGAATATTCAATTTCTAGCATCATTTAATTCGATTTATTTATTATTTTTTTTCTTATCTTCACTAATTATTTATCTTTAATTATGTCTATGTCTCCAATCTTTCGAAATTATTTAGGAATAAAATTTAATTTTTCTTAATTATACGTCGTTATTCTTACATTTCTTATATTTCTTACATTTAATTAAATAAGATCATGAATTATTTGATATCGTTTATTTTTCTTTGTTACTTTTAATGAATCATTTTGTTCCCTAGAGTTACTTAAGTGCGTTTTTGAAAAGGTACTGGTGTGAAAAAAAATTTTCAATTTACTTATAAGCTATCTTAGCTCTGTCACAATGGATGAGTTTTCTTTTTCCTGGCTTATATTCAATTTCTATATCGTTTTTATCTGGGAAAATTTCAGTAATTTTATAAGGACCTAAATAATTGTCATCAAATTTACCATCTCTCTGATTCTTTACTAAAAATATATTTTGACCTATTTTAAACTTTACAGGATTTATTTTTTTATCGTATCGTACTTTAGATTTTAATTTTGAATTTTCTAAATTTTCTCTTGCTTCTTTTCTTGCTTCTAACAATCGAATTGCGAGTTCTTTAACGTAATCTGCGTATGTAGGGATATCATCTAAGTATGAAAATTCTGATGGTAATCACGCTTCTTTACCAAAAACTAATCTATATGGGGTAAACTTTGTACTTTCGTGTACACTCGTATTATAAGCAAAAGTTGCATGAGGCAACCATTTATCCCAATCATTTTTATTTGTAAAATGTTTGATATAATCTGTTAATACTTGATGACTTCTTTCTAATGAACCGTTAGATTGCGGGTGAAAAGCTGTCGTTTTTATTTGTTTCATTTTGAAAATTTTAGCTACACAACCCATAACTTTACCTATAAATGCTTGACCTTGGTCTGTTAAAATTACTTTTGGGCAACCGTGTTTTAATATGAAATTCTCGACTAGTGCTATTGCAATGTCTTTGGCTGTCATAGATACTAGCGGTATTGCAAAGCAATATTTTGAAAGATCGTCTTGCATCGTTAAAATATATGAATAACCGTTTGCTGATGTTTTATTAGGTACTACTATATCTAATGCTAATTTATTCCAAATTTCTGCGGATGTATCTGTTATTACCATCGGTTGTTTTGTTTTTATCCTTACTAATTTCTTTTTCTGACAACTAATACATTTTCTAACAAAATCTTCGACATATTTTTTAATATTATCCCAAAAATATCTTTGTCTAATTCTGTTAAAAGTTTTAGTTACACCTTTATGACCTGCCATTGGGGTCTCATGATTTTCAGCTATTATCTTTTGTCTCTCTTCTACTGGAGGTATTACTATCAGATCTCTACAAATAATTATTTTAATATCGGTTCCTTTAAATGTTTTAGCTATAATATTTTTAATTTTTGACCATACAGTTTTGGATAAATCACTTCGACCTTGAGAAATACTAATTGATTTTAAATTTGTTTTTTCCATATATAATTTTAAATTTTTAAAAGCTTTACAATAATCTTTTTCGGTGGGTGCATCTGTACTGGTGTTTTGAGTAACTAACGCAAGTACTTTTCTTTTTGATGTTCCCATTTTAATTACCTGACCTACTTTATAACTAGCTAATGGACTCAATTTTAAATATCCTGATTCTAATAATTGTTTTCCTATTTTACTTGGGACAGTACTATCTGCATTTATAAAACATAAATAACTATTTTTTTGCATTTCTAAATTATCTCTTGTCTCTATTATATTATCATTACTAAAATCGTTCGGAATTACTGAAACTACGGATGAATCATCGTCAGAATCTATTTGTTCATTATTTGGATTATTATTTTCTACGATAATTACATTTTCTATTTGTTCTTGATTACTATCTGAATTTAATTCTGTTAAATTTTGTTGAAAATTTGTTATATTATTAGATGAATTTATTTGTTCGATTTGATGAAGGTTATCATCACTAAATGAATGTATTTGTTCGATTTGATCAAAGTTTCCGTCATTAAATGAATTTATTTTTTCTCGTTGATCGAAATTTTGGTCATTGAATGAATTCATTCGTTCGACTGAACTCAAATTTTGATCAACGGGTGAATTTATATGCTCAGGGTTTTGTGGTTCTCTATCAGGAAAAGAATTTTGAAAATTGATCGGTTCTACATTTTCATTTATTATACTTAAATTATTGTTTGGAAGTTTATCATTTGCATTTTGTTGGCGATTAATTGCTTCGAGGGTAACCATTATTTTTGGCAATTGGGGTAGAAAATTATTTTTATTATTTTTATTTTTAGGTTTATTTGTTTTTATCTTAAAATTTTCTGAAAAGTTTTGTATTTTGTATGGAATGTGTTTTTGTGTATGTGTATGTTTATCATTGTCCGTGCAACACGAACACGTTTTGGGCTTACGCTGTCTTTTCGACCTGCGTAGCTGCGGTTCGCTATTAGGGGGATTATTTATCGTTTGACTATTTGTTACTACACGATGTTTTTCTATGGCTTTACTAGGACTTTGTTGTCGTGGTTCGTCATTATTTGTTTTAGGATTATTTTCTATTTTTACACTTTTTACATTGGTTTTATTCATATCAGTGCTTACAATAGTCGGCGGTATTATGTTATCATCGGATGATGTCTGTATGTCCATTGGTCGTGCGAGTGAGTCATTAAAAGTAGTTTCATCAATTTCCATATTTACATGAATATTAGATTCGTTATAAGGATCGGCATGAACTAAAGCTTCTACATTTAAAATTTTTGGGTGGTCACCACCTTCTTCTGATGACCATGAAATCGCGCCTCCCATATTTTTAGAATTATTAATTTTTCTTATAGGACTCCGTATGGGAATCGGGCATAATTTAATTGGACTTTTTGTGACATTTCGTGTAGGTGTTCTTGGAGTAATAGGAATAGTTTCTATTGGAGATTCAGTGTTAATGTCGTTTGAATTACTGGAATATATTTCTGATTTTATTATTTCTGTCTCGTCTGTATTTGATTCGTCATCTGAGGTGTCTAGAGTGTTATGTCCAAATAATTTTTTTTTTTTTGGTAATTATTAAAAATAATTATTACAGAGCTCCTCTTTTCAAAAGCGCGCGAAAACGCAGCGTCAGCTTTTTCCACCTTTTTATGCGACAAATAATAGTGGGAGGATAACTGCAATAAGTTTAACGAATAATTAATAAACTGTCGTCACCTTCCACCAATGACAATAATTAAAAATTCCCCATCAATTACCAAATCAAAGTTTATAAAAAGCCTGAGCACCCATAGCTCTGGGCTAGTCAGTTCGTAAAACTTACGGTCCGCGAAGATTCGAACGTCGTGTTTTCGTGCACTCTTATTGCAGGATTCCGCCCTAGGCGTTGAAAAGTCAATAAGAGGATCTTTAATATTTTTCATTTAAACCTTATTGCAGGTATCCGCTTCGGCGTTGAAATAATCAATAAGGCATTCTAAACTTAACATCTTTTCGCAGTCAATTATTACAGGATTCCACTTAGGCGTAGAAAAAGTAATAATCGACTTATCTATCTATTAGAAATCCTCTGAGATTGATAGAATCATCCGGTCCGATCGAAATAGTGACGCAAATCACGTGAATTTGCGATTCCATCTCGGGCTGAGTAATTTTGCGCATAAAACCACTATCGGGTGTGTAAAAAGGACGCATTTAAATATAAAATAAATTCTTATACAAATATTCTTTAACAGTAAATGATCTAAAAATATCAATTGTTTAAAATCGTGAAAAGATTCAGTGTACAAGTGAATTGTAACTAAATTATTAATAAAAATACAAGATCGCAAGTTCAGCTTTTCGAGTTTCATTCGAGAGTAGCACATAAGATTATATCCTACTACCCCAGCCGCGCCCATCCAACCAAATCCTACAGGAGGAAGCTGAGTGAGCTGCAACGTTCTGGAGGGATCTAACCTGCCGTGACTAAAAAGAAAGAAACATCGAAAGGTAGGTGAAAGATTTACATTTTATTCTTTCACGAGATATCTGGTTCAACACAAGAGCACCAGTCTCTTCAGAGACGTTTTGGGTTCTTACTTTTCGAAAAGATCCACCATAAAAAATAAATTAAAGGAAGATAAATTCTTCCTCGTGTTCTTTAATGTTGTCCGCAACCTCCAAATCGCTCGTCTAAATTTTTCTATCGCTACCAAAGGGAGAAATCCCGGATAATTAATTTAAATTTAAGCGGTGGACATAACAAGAGTAATAATTTTTTCGTCTTGTAATTAGTTTTATCTATTTTTCTGCGTGTACGAACTGCTGGAGAAGGTGTAAATTCTGCTATTTTATGTGATCTTCTAATTCAAAAAGTAATGATTTATTTTTATCGATTTCTGTATTTTCAATATTTGTCTTTGGTTTTAAATTTGAGATCGAAGATATAATTGGCGTCTGTACGTCTGTTAATAATGGTAATGAAGGATCAGTGATTTTAGAACTTTCAGGTATATATGAATGTAAGGATTAAGATGACGCTGATAAATTATGAGGTTTCTTATGTTTTGGAGAGTTTATAGAATTATAAGATATATAAGACAAACCGAAGTCCGTCATATCAGATTCGTCACTTAAATACGAAGGGTTATTTTTAATCAGTTTTTTCCTTAGAGCTACAGCATCATAAATTTCTCCTGATGACGATGATCCGTCAGAATAATCAGGAAGTACAATAGTCTTATTCGATTCAAAATTTTCTAAAGGTTTTCTTTTATAACTTTTTAAATTTTCATTAGTTTTTACTTTATTAGTTTCTTTTTTATTTTGATTTTCACTATCAAGCTCGGAATTTTTATTTGAAGGGTTTCGAGTATTATAATTTTTCAAGTTTTTATTTACTTTATCATTTTTATCTTTTTTATTATTAATTTTTGATTCGGTTTTTTAAATTTTTTTATATGGATTATACCGTCTAACGTTAGATTTTTTATTCTTTAAATTTTTATTTTCACCGATATATCCGTTTTCTTTATTTTTGTCATTAATCGCCGATCGATAGGGGAGCTAATCCTATTGCCGTCGCTAGTATTTTTGACTGTTGGATCCTTAGTTAATTTATCGATGGGCCCAACCATTTGAGTTCTTGACTCTTTTACTTTATTTTTTTCGACCGAATTTTCATTATCGACCGCTCGAGTTTTTGGCTCGAGAATTTGAATTACCGAATTTATTTTATTACTTGGAGTAATTTCCTCTGAACTTGAAATATTATTTTTGTAAAAGTTTGTAGATAATGTATTTTTATCATTATTCGAGCTAATTGACTCTGAATTAGTTTTGTATTTAGGTTTCTTTTTAAAGACTTTACCATCGTCTGAAGGATCTGAAATCCTCAACCTAGCGATTCCGGGTTTTCCAGGTCGCCATTTAATTTTGATTGGATAAACTTCGCGGTGTTCAATTATTGGGTTACGCGATAAAGCGTCCGCGTTTGTATTTATTTTTCCCGCCTTATATAACACGTTACATTCGAACTCTTTAAGCCGTTCTCTCCATCTCATTACACGCGATGTTGGATCATTCATATTATTTACCCACACCAGCGGTCTGTGATCGGTGACAAGAGTAAACTCTCTGCCATAGATATACGGTCTAAATGTTTTCATACCGAATAAAGCTGCGACCATTTCTTTTTCGGTGGTCAAGTAATTTTTTTCGTGTTTATTAAGTACACGAGAGGCGGCTGCAACAATTATATCTTCGCCAATTTTGCCTTGTGAGAGGATTGCTCCAACTGCATAGTTAGATGCATCGGTCGTTAAAATAAACGGTTTCGAAAAATCGGGGTATTGCAATATCGGAGCTGAACATAGTTTGTCCCGCAAGGTTTCAAAAGCTACCTGATGTTCAGGCGTCCATGTAAATCTTGCGTTTTTACTTGTAAGGTCAGATAGGCATTTAGCGATTTTTGCGAAATCCCTAATAAATCGCCGATAATAACCAGCAAGTCCAAGAAATTCTCTCACTTGTGTTGTATTTACGGGTGTTTGGAAACATTTGATCGCTTTGATTTTATCGGGATCAGGCTTGACACCGTCGGCAGATATAAGATGGCCTAAATAAATTACTTCTTTTTTTAGGAATTCACATTTATCGGCTTGTAGAGTTAAATTCGCACTTCGCAAACGATCAGCTAATTTTTCAAATTTAGTGTTGTGTTCTTCTAGAGAACGTGCGTAAATGACTATATCGTCTAAGTAAACAAAGAGATCCGCTCCTTGTAACCCGCGTAACACCAAATCCATTAACCTTTGGAACGTTGCTGGAGCATTTTTAAGTCCAAATGGCATTCTATTAAATTGATAATGACCATGAGGAGTTGTAAATGCTGTTTTGTGCTTATCTTTAGGATCTACTTTTAATTGATGAAAACCCGGTTTTAAATCAAATACTGAAAAATAAATCGCACCACCTAATTGATCAAGAATATCATTTATCAACGGTAGTGGATATGCGTCTTTAATAGTGTTTTCATTTAATTTACGATAATCAATAACTAAACGCCATCTTTTATTGCCTTTTGAATCAGCCTTTTTTGGTACGATCCATAGGGGGGAATTATAGGGGGAGGTCGAAGGTTCTATTATGTCCATCAACATTAATTCTGTAATTTGTTTTTGAATTTCGTCTTTTTGTGCAGGTGGATGTCTGTATTGTCGAGTATTTACCGGTACGTCATCGTTAGTAGGTATATTGTGTACCACTGTCTCTGTAGCGCGCAATGGTTCTCCCGGAATGTGGAACAGGTCAGCGTATTTTTCTACAAGAGAAACTATCGTTTTACGCTCTTCCTCATTCAAATGTCCTAAACGCAAAAGTTTTAACACTTGGTCAACACGATTTTCCCGGGCCCTGGTACTGTTATCGTATTTCTCTGTGTCGTTTTGCGTCAAGCTAGTATCCTCATCTTTACTTGTCCCGAAAGGGTACAAAGGAATTACGGGTACTTTCACTTTAACATCCTTATCAAGAGTATTTATTGCGTACAAATAAGCGATACCATTATTATTCCTAACTAAAGCTTCGCCCGCGTATATACCATTTTCAAATTCAATACGAGGTGTATAACCCTCTTTAAGTTTACTATCGACTCAAACAAACATTGCTGTTTTCGTTCAAGCTTTTAAAACGAAACATTCTCCCTCGGTAAATGATAATTCTAAATTATTTAAATGTTTAAAAATTATAGTATTTTCTACTAAGTTAATTATTCCGCCATGTTCGCGTAAAAATTCTATCCCGAGTATTCCACTATAATCTAAAGGAAATTCGTCTGGGATGACATGAAAGTATGTAGTTTCATTAAAAATTTGTATTTGAATTCTACCCAAAGTTATAGCTTCAGATACGCCATTTAGTTTATAACAATAAGAGTCATCGATTAGATTTTTATATTTTACTTCGCCGTATTTTATTAAATTTAAACTACATCCCGTATCAATTAATATTTTTCCGTAACTCGATATTATATCTTTAGATTTAAGCATGATAGACGTAGGTTTGTAGTCTATTGACATAGCACCTACGACATAAGTTCGCGTTGGTATTCTTAATTTTTGTTCGAAATTTGGCGCTGAGTTGCTACGTTTCCCATCGGAGCGCCGTCTCAAGGGAACGCTTGGTCGTTTCCCGTACTTGTACTCGGTTTTGAATTTAATGCATCGCGTTTTCCTTCGTTATAAATTTTTTTCCAACAATTATTCATTAAATGACCATTCATTTTACAGTAATCACATTGAAGAATATTTTTATCTATAACTCGATTAGATTCAGAGCTTTTTCTTTGCATTAAATTTCTACATCCTTCGATACTATGATTATTTCTTTTGCAAAAATTACAAAATTTATTATTTTGATTAAAATTTCTTTGATTTTGATGTCTATTTGGTTCCGATTTTTGTGCGTAGTTTTGATTATTCTTTTGATATTGATTTCGATTTTTATGATAATTATTTGTATTACGAATGTTGTGAGTAAAGTCAGTATCATTTTGAAAATTTTGTTTAGTGTGTGGAGTAAAAACGTGGTGGTAATCTGTACTTTTTGTTCGAGAATCATATACATTGAAAAAGTTATCAACATTTCTCATTTGTTGTAGCTGTTTTTCGACTTTTTCGGCTGATTTTGTCGCGGAGTCAAGGTCCGAATATTTATCTTCTTGTAAAAAAATAGCAAATTTTGGATGTATACCCGATATAAATGAACGAATAGCAGTTTTTTTAACTAGCGTAGCTTTTTCTGTCTTATTTTCCCCGTGGGTATATTCAATTTCTGACAATGTATTTCGCAAATGTTGGCTTACTCTATAGTTAAAATCCCTAACGCGTTCGTGCGGGCGTTGTTGAAAGTGATCAAATTCTCTCATCCATAGTGAGATTTCTTTACTTTGTCTAAAGTGTAAATTTAAAAATGAAATAGAGTCGTCAATGCTTGTCGGGTCTACAGTACTAACTCTTTGTAACGGTTCGCCTTTACATTTGGTTTGTAATAATTTTACTAAAAATTCTTCGTCAATATCGTCTTTAAAAATTTTTTTAGCATTTGTACATGCTTTTGTAAATGATTCTATTGGATAACCGTCTTTTGTACCGTCAAAGTCTGGGATGGTTTTTAAAAAGTCTTTATAATCAATTTTATTAATATTACTATTATTTTGAGTTCTGTTAAAATTTGATGTGAATTGTGAATTTAAATTTGTGGTGTTTAATTTAGTCATTTCCTCTCTTACGCGTCGCGTTAATTCGGTTTCAAATTGTTCATTTAAAGTATTTTTTACCCGTTCATGATCTGATCTTAATTTTTGAATTTCATTCACTAATGTTTCTATTGTATCTTTTGCTTCAGCGAGAGAAGTTTCCATAAGTTCTAATTGAGACATTTTTATGAATTTATATTTTTAAATTTATATAACGCAAAAAAAAATTACAAAATTGAATGATATCGATAAATCGACTTACTACTTAGAAGATTGTAAAAATACATTATGGTCGATGCGAAGATCTACGTTGCCGTCGGAAAGTTGATGGTGAAGGTCAGCAGGTATGCACGATGTAGATATCTCAGCACTTAATGATGTTGAACTGCGTCCGTCGGGCGTCGTAAATGATGTTGGTAGATTTGATTTGTTTAAAAAATTTTTTGATTCTTCAATAACTTCACTCACTTGAATTTTATTATGAATTTTATTTTTTTTATTCACAAAATTTTTACTTTTTTTTTTCTTGATATGTCTGACTTTTATGAATATATATATATTTTTATTTATTTATTATTTTATGAGAGCGGAATAAAATTAAATTTCGATTCTTGGGAAAAAAAAATTTCCGGATTTTTAATTCAAATGTTCAATGTTATTAATTTAATTTTTTTTCTTTATGATTTTATTTTAACTATTTACGAAATATTAATTTCAATTATTCGAATTTTTATTATTATTTATTTCACTCACTTCAATTCTCACTTTAATCTTCACTTTTATTTCATAATTTTACTTTTTTTCGTTTACGCTAATATAATTTCACTTTGATAACTTCATGTCAATTTTCTTGTAAAAAAAAATTTTCGGATTTTTGCGATTTTGCCAGTCTATTCGGGGGCTGTTCGAATCCGTCGCTGCCACCAATTTTAATTATATATAAGTTGTTACGCCCTGGTTGATGTTTTGGCGCTGGCGTAGTTGAGCGGTCGATTTAAATTGGACGTAGTGAAAACTTATACATAATTATAAATAATAATCAAGTATGGGTTGAACAGCCACCATTTGGTGGTTGCAATAAACTGGTCGTTTGATTATATATATTATTTCATATATCTAAATCCGATTTATTCAATTATAAGGATATAATTTTGATTGATGTGAAAATATACAGTTGAATTAATTTATAAATTATTATTGTTCTCTTAACAATAACTTCGAGAGGGTGAGAATGAAGTTGTATTTAATATTGAGCCTGACTGCTCTCGATAATTCTATGTTTCAGACTGACTCCTCTCGATCGAGAAAAACTAGAGTAATTCTTATCAATACGTTTGAGCATCAGACCCGCGCATCGATTCATATGGAGGGGTCATTCGAGATAACGCATGTTCTCGAATGATCCATTCTAATATTTATTGAAAATACTCAATTCTCACGATCTCTCCGCTTTTGTTACTAACAAATAAGTCACTTATCTATTAACAAAAGTTATCTTAAACAAAATAGATGTTTGTGCAGCTGCACGTCTCGAGGATTTACTCGAGGCGTCAGCGCTTATTATATTTGATAAAATATAGAAAAATAACTTTATCAATTATTACTCATATCCTTAACTTTCAAATATCTTAAATAATATTATTCTATTATATTATTTTATATAATTAATTAAATACTATAGAAATTACTTGGTTATCGATATTCGATATAATTAGTTAGATTTCAGGTCGGTAATTAGAGAAGTATATGCCCCCGTCATCTGACGTACAGGCTGGGACGTAACACTATAGTAAAAAATACAGACCGAAGCACCGCTGGTGGCGTAATAATGAATCATTGCTATCCCTAGCGAATTTTTTTATACCGAAAATTTAAGTTTTTTTCGGGTTAATTTCTGGTATAGTAGAAATTGATAAATATTTCGGTATGTTTTAAGAATTATACCCAATCCATACCGAGATTATACTCAAATCGTCTCACGTTTTGGGTATGTTTTTGAATTTTTCATACTTAAATGATACTGAAAACATATCTTTTTCAAGCACGATTTATACTCAAATTATACCGAAATCAGAGAGGTTAAGGACAATATCTTCTTATTTAAGTCTCTACCTGGGAAAAAGGAAAAATGTTTCTTTGAAGTTTGAAGTAAATAAATATTTATTGAATACATAGAAGATTATAAAAATACTATTTCAATTGAGTGTTTAGTATTATAATGGTTTTGAATAGTAAATTGTTTAAAAATTGTTTTCATAATAATTTAATTATTGATTTACTTATTTACTTTTTCTGTTTTTTTTTTTTTTTTTCCCAAAATAATTAAATTTCAGTGTTAAAGGAAATATTTCTGTTAATGTTTAATAGACCTACAATTATCTTTAATTTATAATTTATTTGATTCTGTTGCAATAACATTATAGATAGCTAACACAAATATAATGTATAAAAAAAAGGCCATTCGGTAGCCGAAATGGAAGGTAGATTTTTCAATTAATTGATATAAAGTTAGTTGCATTCATACATATCTTGTGATATATGGTAGTGTATAGTCATGACATAAATTAAACTCATTTTCTAAGAGTGAGGATAAAAAAGGACAACGATTATTTTCGATAGAGAACTTCAGATAGTTGATTTGACATAACGTTATATAGGTTATGTACTAAACTAACCTTCACATAAATAAAGTATTGGAAATTTAATTAGTATTAGATCATAATTGTAATCGCTGTTACAATGGCAAGACAAGTTATAATTATAGGACGTACAGGTACGATTGGAACATCATAAATAATAAGAAAAATACTTTTAAAATATGAAATATCTGTAAAATTTACAGGTTATTTTGTTCACAATAAAATACACGTAACAAAATTATTTTATAATGGGAAATGCATAAGTTATGTAGTATGAAAACCATATTTTCAACATTTTTTGATTCCATCAAAATTTTCGAGGCTATCAAATTATTAGAAAAAATAGTCAAAACATGAAGCTTAAGGTCATAAATTAAAGATCATTAGACAAGCTTTCAGATACTTTTTACGGAAATTGTCTATGAATATTAGTTTTGAAGTTATATAAGCTTTAGTAGTAATTAAAAACTGATTTTTACGAAAAATCATGAATATTTCAAACAGCCATAATTTCAAAACTATTTGAACGATTCAGCCCATCTTTGAACTTGATCAAGGTAATCGCCTATAGAATAAGTGTAAAAATTTTCATTACGATCCGATAAGAAGTGTGGGCGCTATCGTAATGACATGACCAGTGATAATCATCAGGATTGGAGGTACATTTGATACATCATAAGTAATAAAAGAAATACTTTTAAAATATAAAATAGCAGTGAAATTTACAGGTTATTTTGTGCACAATAAAATACAACTGATGAAACTGGATTTTAATGGGGCAAGCATAAGTTGTGTGGAATAAAAACAATATTTTTAACATTTTGCGATTCCATTAAAATTTTCAAAGTTAGAAAATTATTGAAAGAAATGGTCTAAATATAAAGTTTAAGGTCACCAATTAAAGCTTATTAGTCAAGCTTAAAAATACTTTTTACCGAAATTATCTATGAGTTTTAGATTTAAAGTTATATGGACTTTAAAAGTGATTAAAAACTGATTTTTTCGAAAAATCCTAAAAATTTCAAACAGCCATAACTTCTAAACTAATCGACCGATTCAGCTCATCTTCGAACTTAACCGTGTTAATTACACATAAAATAAGTGTACAGAGTTTCATTAAGATCGGATAAGAATTGTAGACGCAATCGTGTCCTCAAAAGTCGGTTCTATTACGTAAATATATATATATATATATATATATATATATATATATATATATATATATATATATATACATACATATATAAATTTTTCAACGAATGGTATTTTCGAACTCTACTCAACTAATTATGATAGTTTATGATGAAATTTCTTGAAAAATCGACCATGAGGACAAATACAATAGTTAGATTTTTAAAAAAATCTACCTAAAAACACAAACCATAAATAAAACTAAACTTATTCTTATCATCAAGGCCTGCGACAGTGCCATGAGAACTTCACGAGACTGTCAGGTAATAAGTCACGAGTTCAAAACCTCAGTCGAAAATTGCTTTTTTTTTTTTTTAATTTTTTATTAGAAAATCATATAAATAAATTATTTAACCAATATACTTAAATATATTAAATATACCGATATCTAAGAAATAATTTTTCTATCTCAGTATAACTTTGGTATAAATTTTTCAAAAACATACCTAAATTATTGTTATAGATGAGTAGAATTTGAGTATACTTGAAGAATTCTACTGAAAACACGCCGAAATCATACTCAAATACCAAGTATGTTTTAAATATTTTTTTAGGATAACCGAGTTCGCTAGGGATAAAATAATTTCAATGTTTTACTCAATCGCGGCTTTTCTTATAACTTTTTATTCTCTGGCAGTGCCCCTAACGCATCAAAAAATTTATAAAAGTGTCTAAATTGGGGGTGCTATAGTATATGCTGGCCTAATTTCATGATTTTAATTAGTTCTCATAACTAAAATGAATAAAATTTTATAATTTTAAGACGAACAATCAATTACCTTTCGAATAGAGAAGGAATTTTCTGAAAATTTGTTATTTTAAAAAAGTTTTTAAAAATGAGAGCTAAAAACCACTATGTTTACGGTACCCTAGCGGTTTTGATGTCACTGCGGAATCATTATTAATTCACGCTAAATGAAACGTGAATTCATCGTTACCGATGCGTCAGCAATCAGTGATTTGACCGTCATTGATAGGTGAAGTTGTGAGAGATAACAATTATACTTTCACTTATAATATTCGGTTATTATCCCATACATAAATGTGTATTTTATAGCCAAGCCACGAAAAAATACGCTGGACATACCGATCCAATCACTGTTAATTTACCGACTGCAGATGCACGCAATACCGTCTTGTGTAACCCAGTGAACACATGACCTTATTTTGACGTCATACGTAGATCATAGAAATGTCACGGCATCTTATGTAAATTTGATGTCAATCGGACGTTCTACATGACTTTAATATGATGTAAAAACTTGACATCATATTGACGTAAGCATGACTCTTGTATGACGTCACAGTTATGACTTATGTGTTACGTACGCTTAACATCATATTGATGTAAGCATGACTCTTGTATGACGTCACAGTTATTACTTATGTGTTACTACGCTTGACATAAAATCTACATCACATTGTTACGTAGTAATAAAGTCATTATTGTATATCATAATGATGTAATTTTAAAATCATACATTGATGTCAGTAGCAAAGTCACGGTTATACGTAATATGGATGTCACTTTTAAATCATATCTTTGCATCAGTGACAAGTTAGTATTTTACGCAATGCTGATGTAATTTCTGAGTCATAGTTTTTTATCATCAATTTATTCAAATAAAACAATCATAGAATGAATTTTCAAAAATGTGTAAAAATAACAACTAAATGTTGCATATTCTTGGCGCCAAAGTAATCGATAAACTCTATAATATATTTCAGAAGTTTTAGATTAAAACATTAGCGTGAGCATAAAAAAATTAACTTTATTTTTTTAAATAATATACCGAAAATACTATTAAGGATGACAAAGAAACTGTAACGACAGTTTGAACTCTTTTGATATTAAGATTGTGAAGTTTAGTATTGCAATTTTTCAATCGATTAAATTTCATACAATTTTGTGGAATTATTTAATGTTTCGCAAAATTTTATATAAGATTTTTTAAATTTCACATCACAACAGAAAATTAAAAAATTTGAAGAAACTTAATAAAATTTTAAATAATTTTTTATAATTATCATTTATGTTCATGGAGTTTTTTTAAATTTTGTAAAAATCCATCACGAAAACTTATGAACTCTGTCTTTACCGGCATTTCACTTTAAATACATCAATTAAGCACAAGACTTGAACTCTCGTGATGAGACCAGTGAGCAACGTTCAGGACTGCCAGCCAAGAGGAGCCGTGTTCGAATCCAGCAGACGCCCAGGATTTTTTTATAATTTACTGCTATCAAATCTTGTTTCTGAATTCGTAATGCGCTCGCGCGGTAATAATCAAATAAAAAAGTCGGAATTTAATTTTTTTCGTTTTTTTTTTTTTTTTTTTTCAAAAAAATTTTTTCCGGATTGATCATTTTGACATCACCCATATGTCATACTGACGTCATGGAATGTCACACAGACATCACATTTACGTCATGTATACGTCATTAGTTTTACGTCATAATCTTACGTAAAAAAGTGGGAAATAATGAGTCACACCTGACTCATTCATGACTTATATCTTACGTAAATCATGACATAGCGTAACGTCACATTTACGTAAATGTGTTTACTGGGAAGTTAGTTCACAGTGTTTTGACCGACACTTCACCTTCGATTTACTTACTAAGAACTAGCATATTACGGTGATTGTGCCATTTTATCACGATTGATCACTTATAAATTTTAAGTGCTTTGACCGATAAAAACCAGCTTTGAATTTGTCCAATAGAAGTAGATAAACTACAAATGGAAAGAAAATAATTTTTATTTTAATTGCAAGAAAAGTAGCATATAAAAATTACATTTAAAATAAATTTAATCGGTTAAGATCAAATTTTCTGAAGATGATCAATTTTTTGACTATTAAAGTTCTCGTCTACAATAACGTAAATATTTTTAGATACAGAATTGTCACCAGAACAGGAAGTTTTTAGGAAATAGGATCATAGAACTTTTAAATATTTAGTTGATTTAAATATTTATTAGCAAAAATTAAAAAACAAATATTCATATAATATGTCGTAATTATTTTGAGCTTTAACTGTATCATAGATTAAACTCATATGTACGTAGAGTACATCGTAACATCATTTAAATAATTCTTTACAACAAACGTAATAATATTTAATCTTATGAGTTATCATTTTAAATACTACAGGTATATGAACATTTATTAACGAAATACTTATTATTTAACGTCATAAGTATACCGATAAGTTCTTAAAAAGTAATTTTAAAAATTATTAAATATTATTAATTCAAATCTTAGACTTAACTTATCACTTGTAAATTACATACAGACTAATTTATTCTTAAAATATAAAAACATTTTAAATGAAAAATAAGTATTCATTATTGAGATCAATATCTGAAAATATCGAAAGTAACATTGTCGACTAATGATTCAAGTTTCTGTTGTTCTGTTGTTTCTGTAGTTGTTGATTTTTTGGCTTTCGCTGAATATTTTTTTGACTTCAACTATTCAGATACCCATCTTCTCATATTAGAACGTACTCGATCTCTTGGTTGGAAAACTACTATTTTTTGAATGGTATCAAGTTTATCCATTATCTCTGAAATTCAAAACTCCAATAAAACCGTTTCAATTGAAAATTTTTAGCTTTGAAATTTATAGTAGTATAAATAAATGAACTTTTACGCTTAAATGTAATTATTATTTAAATAAATTTTTTTTATTACTTACTAATCAGCTGATGATATTCAGCTGCCGTTACAATGCGCATATCAGGACGGTTATCGTCCGATTCAACTAGTAAACTTAGTCTTTCTTCCGCTGTCCAAAACTGTGCCATAACTGTCTTAGCTCTCATTGCGTCCCGTCCAGCATTTATTGCAGTATAATATAAGTTGTAATCCATTTCAAAGTTGTCCAAAATTTTTACCTAAAACAAAAAAAAATTTTTTAAATATCCTAATACAAAAACATCAATTTTTTTCTCTTGCATACAGAAAAAACTAGGAAGCTTAATCATTCAACGACCGCAGATTATTTATACAATTACTACAATATAGAACTGAATTTCTAATGCAGTATTATGATTATAACATTCTAACGCCTTATTTTTAAAAAGTTATACGGAATCATGCATATACTAACAAAAGTTTAACAAAACTTTCATCTCAATATAAAAATAATTCGTAAAATACTGAACTTATGAAACACTTTAACAAAAAAATACATGTACTTTCTGTAAAAAAAATTATTGAAGCATTCAATAAAAAAATTATTCGAACCTTGTGATCTATTGTAAATTCAGGCTCTTCATATTGACACCCGTTATTTACATTTTGAGTCCTCATTCTGTCCGTAAATCTATTTAGACTTTCGTCTAAAATCTGTTTTGTAACAGCTCCTTTTCGTAATATTTCTATTTTTTTGCTATTTGCCTCTGTAATTTTTTTTAGCGATTCGATGGACTGCGTAAGAATTTGATGGTAACTATGGTTACGGGCTGATGAGAGAGGGTCTTCATGAAATTCAGGAGAATGATGACCTGGGAATTCATTATTTCCGGGACGACTACTGGTCATACCATTTTGTGGATCATTATCATTGTTTGAATCAGAATCACCAGGATTTTCAAAATCGTCCATGCCTGCGAAGTATTTGTCAGAATTCAAATCGGCATCTGCTGATGCCGCAATCGTTCTGAAGTTATCTCTCTGAAAATTAAAACATAAAATTTATGTTTTGAAAATAAGAACATCATTTTTTTTTTTTTTCATTAACTAATGTTACGTCCAGCTCAGATGCTGAACTTTTTATTCTTATTTTATCATATTAAATTTTATTTTCATTGTTAAAAATACGTGGCGACCAGATTTTATTTTTCTTTAATAATTCTAGAGCGATAAGACATTTTAGTTGTAAAAATATTTTAAGATTAGTGAACTTGTTTGCTCTGACGCACGTAAAAAAGTACTAGAGCAAACAATCAAATGCATTTTTAATGACCCCTCAGGTCACCATAGCGAAAAGGCCCAAGGTTATTCTTTTTAGAAAGCAATAAAAAATTATCAACGGAGACGTATTTGAAATATTTAAAAAAAAGAAAAAAAATGAAATTTTAACAGTGACTCATTTTTGAATAAATAAAATAAACGAAAATACCTAATCTTATAAGCCCTTACATTTTTGAGTGCACTTTCAACGAGACATCTCGGGATCATAGAACAAATAGACAAAATTGTTTTAAAATGACGAAATAGTCATTAAGGGAATTTAATACAAAAAATTACTATTCAAAATAAATTTTAACTAACAAAATATCTGATAAAAGTTCGTATAAATAATTTAAATAATTAATTAAACTCAAATAAATAAAAATTGTAAGAATAAATATAAAATTTAATATAAACAATTAAAATAATCAATAAAACTCAAATGAGTAAAATTGTAGAAATAAATACAAAATTTAATATAAATGATTAAACAAACTACAAAATTTAAAGAAGTAAAAACTATAAGATAAAAATGAAATTTTATATGAATAAATAAATTAATTAGTAGAATTTACAAGAAAAGATTCATGCGAATAAATATAGAATTTTATATAAATAAAGAAGTAAATTTATAAAAATTAAATAAGTAAAATTCATACAAATAAATAAAAGTAAATTTATCAAAAGGAAAATTTATAAAATAAGATATAAATTTCTATTATAATAAATAAATTAAAATATTATTATACATAAAATATTGTGCATGTGGGTGTATGTGTGGATACGTACACACATAGGCCTGCATCGGGGTGTGCCCTTTACCACTTCCCTAGCGGAAAACTTAGGAAAGGGAAAGGACCCAAGGAACTGTGTTCCGATTGGACACAGTTTTCCTCAAACAATACACCAATTAGGACCTGACGAAAATTATAAAAAGTGTTGACACACATCAATCACTCTCAATCTCGCAGTTTTTACGGCTGTGTCTCAATTTCTCAGTTAAGTCACAGTTCTCAGTCCTGGATCAGTAAGGATGAGGAAATTCAAGTACAAGTGTTCTCACACTTCATATTTTGATTTAATGGTACAAGTGTTCTCACACTTTATTCTATTATTTATATTGTTAGTGTTTAATAGTAACGAAACAAATTGTAACCGCGAATAATTTAGTAAACTCAGTTGTCAGTTCCGGGTCAGTAACGACAGGAAAAATACACTAGTTCCGTACTAGTTTTTGTTTTGTATACAAGTGTTCTCACACTTCATTTATTTTATTCAATTGTACAAGTGTCTTCACACTTCATATTTACCAATTATATTACTAGTGTTTAGTATATTTTGCATCAATCAGTTACGAAATATTGAATTAATTCCGAAATCAATTGTAATCGTGTATAAGATAGTAAATTCAGTGTAAACCAGAAGAATACTCCAGATTCTACAACTTCAGGTACTGTAATTTTAAGTCATATATATTTTTTGTATTTCAAACGAATTTCCAACCAACAAGATATTATACGAATCAATTTGTGAAATAATTTAATAGTGAAATATTATTGTAAAATTATAATTATATGAGAAAGTGTCGGCACGTGGCCACCTTTATCTACGTTATAATTTTGAATTTATGATAATTTGTGTCTATGTAATTAGCGTCGGTGGGTCGCCACCTAATACATTTAACAAATATTTTAATCTTTGAGATCCATTGTAATCATAGTATTAGAAATTTGAATTGTAGAATATATAATAGTTGAATTTATATTTACAACATCTTTTTTATTTTCGAAAACCCTTCCAGATATTACTCAGTGTGATCCCGGTCTATTAGTCGAAAGACTAGGGCCGAAAATAACAATTATAATTTGTCCATTACGGCGCAAGCCATTTTGGCCATAACACTAATTATAGTAATAATACTATTAAAATTAGAGCGATCATAAAGCACCCTCAGCGCTTTCGCACTTGAGGTGTGCAATATAACTTGCTTACAGAAAGTACTTTGTTTTTGAACGCTAAAAATTTTACTTTTTATAAAAGATATTTAATTTTATTATGAATTTCTATACTTCATACTTTTATAATTAAATAATTTATATTTATTGTAGTTTTCTAACCTTCTTAGGAATGTTATTTTTAACAGATTTCTTCGGTTTCTTGGGCATTGGTGTTAGGCTTTGCTGTTTTAGCAGTGGAATCCTTTTGTCTGAGAGATGCTCATTCCTACTTCGTAAGTCATCCAAATCATCTGAAAGTAATATATATAATCATAAAAAAAAAGCTTATGTCACATAAACAGCACTAAAAATTTTAATTACTATTCTGATCAATTATTTCAATTTCCGTATAGTTTTCATCACCGCTATTAAAATACACTGGACCATTTAAATCATCGAAATTATCGAAATTCCTCCACGTATGTTTATATTTTTTATAAATAGTACTGCGGTGTACTATATTGTATTTAGGTTTAGTTCCAGTGATAATTTTAATGAGAACATATTTTTCCAAACCACTCATCGCTTACTGTAATGTACGATGCAATTAATGTTTCAGACGTGTATTTAAAATAAAATTATCTTTATCTTTGAAATATTGAATTAAACGCAATGAACAGGATGAAATATAACCAATAAATTTATTGTAACACGTGATTCATGGATTGAATATAACTTTTAATCTACAGTGAGTGCGTTCTTTCGATAAAATGAATTCTTTCGCACATGCGTAGTAGAATAGGCGCGCACAGCTGTAGTTTTTCAAACTTAAATTTTTTTTGTCATCAATCAAAATGCAAAATAAAATAAATTACCTATCAGCATTTAATTAAAACAATTATCTTAATTAATCACCTTTCGGACAGTATGGGAATTAATAAAAAAAAAAGAAAAAGAAAGAAAGTATTGTTCCGAATTACCCATACAAAAAACGATAGATCTGCCATAGATCGCTGGTAGATCTATCCGAGATCCATAAGAGGTCTACCGTCGATCTGTGATAGATCTATGAGAGGTCTATGATCAGCTTCTCTGGGGAGACAATTATATTTTTTTAATTTTTAATTAACTGAAAGAATGATAATAATATAGATTAATTTGGTTGGAATAATCCGGCAAATTTTTCATAAAAAAATAGGTTATTTAAAATAACGATCCAATAAGTAAATCGTTTTATGGAGACATAAATCAACTGCGAATCTGATACAAATTTCTGATGGATTAGTTGCAAAGGCATGAGGGCATATAACATTTTTCTTTCTCAAATCAGCTAATTTACAACTAGAAAAATTAATGTTGAATTTTTTTTTTGTTTTATTTTAAGTATTTTTTGAAGTGAAAAAAATTAAACAAAAAATTTTCTGAAAAAAAATTTTTTATACTTTTTATAAGTCGGTAGATTTTTATTGGGACGTTTTTGCCAACATTTTATTTGGTTTTTTATTTTTATAAATAAGTATAAATACAAAAAGTTTGGAAAATCCAAAAGTGCACACCTCGAAGGTTTATGTTACAGTAAAATATACAAAGTATTAATTTTTATTTTTAATCACAAAATTTTTTAATACACATCTAGAAAGAAATTCGTTTTTTTTTTTTTAATTTAGTTAATTCTATCACAGTTGGCAATAAAAAAAAATTATTTGATGGTAAAGTAGAACCTTATGATATCAGCAAAGTTCGATGATAGAAAAAAAAAAACATTCCCGATAAAATAAGAAAAACAAAATCAATCCCTGTTACAAAAAAAAATCTCATAGAATCTAAAAAATAGATTCTCATAAATTCCCTTAGAGTTTTTGAGTTCTATAAGAAGGGCTACAGATAAGTATAGGGTCTTATGAGAATCTATCGGATTTTAAAAGCAGGGATGGTTCATTTTTCCGTTCTGTGGCGCTAGTAGCGTATATTATAAAAAAAAAAAAAAAAGAGTAAGCGAAGTGTATAAGAATGCCTGTATAAAAAATGAAGACAGAAAGACATACGGCACTAAATATATAGAAATCTCAGAAAATTCATCGACTTTTTCATTATTTTTATGAAATATTTTTTGACAGGTAAGGATTTCGCTTACGAAATTCGAAAGGGACTATCTCACGGATAAACGGAAACTTATAAAAAAAAGTTTGAGATTATTAATTGCATCTGATGAGCTCTGTGCTGGTAACAAACAGACGCACAGACTAGCGGACGTCGCTGTAAACAAACTTTTAATCGCGATTTTTTCCATGTATATTGAAGTGAATCAATCTGAAAATATTTTTATCATTTTCATTGGAATATCTAGTTTTTATAAATGCCTAAATTTAATGTATTCATAACGTTATAAGAATAACAGAATCAATTATATATGAGTGCATCGGGTTATCTCGGCTTTTCGACAGTAGAGCACTGCCGGCGCTTTCGCGCTCGAGGTGTGCAATTATTTTTTTCCACCGGTCTTGAGTAGATCCACCGTAGATATATGATAGCTTTCCTATAGATCTGTGTTGGATTTTCCACCGATCTTTAGCAAATCTACCATAGATCTATGGTAGATTTCTGATAGACCTGTGATGGATTTTTCGGCGATCTTTAGCCAATCTACCATAGATCTATGATAGCTTTTTGATAGACCTGTGGTAGATTTTTCAGCGATCTTTAGCAAATTTGCAATGGAGCTATAGGGAAGCTTTCATATATCTACGGTGGATCTACTAAAGACCGGTGGAAAAAAATAATTTGTATTTATACTTATTTATAAAAATAAAAAACCAAATGAAATGTTTGCAAAAACGTCCCAATGAAAATCTACCGACTTATAAAAAGTATAAAAAATTTTTTTTCAGAAAATTTTTTGTTTAATTTTTTTCACTTCAAAAAATACTTAGAATAAAACAAAAAATCGGTCTGTCGTTTGACCCTGCGGGCCAGCCCCAAAACTTCCCGCTGTTTTCGAGCTCAAGGAGCTCGAAAATATTAATTTGACTATATTTTCGAGCTCTTCGAGCTCGAAAATCATATTGCATACGATTGTTTTTTTATGAGCTTTTCAAATTCTAGCTAGTTACGCTTTATGCTAAAGTTTAAAAGTTTAAGAATCAAAAATCGTTAACGAACAAGCTGTTTTTAAATTTTAATTCCCGATTATGTTGAATAAACTAAATATATTGATGCAGAAATCAATGTCAGTGATCAAAATCAAGATTTAAATGAGTTTTGGCTTAGGTCAGAGCAATAGGATATAATATATCCGAGAAAATGATTAACAACTGTGTTTTTTCAATTTTTTCGTTGATAATATGGTTTTAACTAAAGAACAAGTTTGATGGCATTACATGATAATCAAAAAAGACCATAAAGAGAAAGAGTTTGTAAGATTTTTGACACATTTTAGTACAGTACATTTTGATTTATCTGGAAAAAATAACATTGAATGTTATTTTTTCAACTTTTCAACGCTGATATCTTTTGAACTAATCAACCGATTTTGACGTTTGAGGTGGCGATAGGCGCGTTTTATCGAATTCTAGAGCTGACTAGAATTTGAAAGCGATCAATTGAACCGTCTTGAAGATATTTGAAAAAAAACGTTTTTTACCATTTCTTTCTCCAACGATATCTCTCGAACAAATTAACCGATTGAGATGGTTAAGGCGGCATTCGACGCGTTTTATTGAGTTCTAGAGCTGATTGAATTTTGAAGTCGATCGTTCAATTCGTCTCTGAGAAATCAATAAAAAACTAAAAAAAAAAAATTTTTTTTTTTTTCGTAATTCGCCAATATGTTCGAGTCTACTTGATCAAATGATCTGAAATATTTAGGAAAGTTGACGGCCAACAAGATCTTTCAATCGCCGCCTTAAACATCTAAATCGATTCATTAATTAAAATGTTATAGGCTATTCACACACATACATACATACACACACATACATACATACACACACACACACACACACACACACGAACACATGCATACATACAGACACTCGGACATCATTCTGAAAATAGTCAGAATAGCTTCCTAGGACCTTAAAACGTCGACATCTGATGAAAACTCGATTTTCGAAAATCGGGGTGAAAACAATACCTTCCCGAAATTTTTGAAAATCATCGATTTTCTAAGCGGGAAGTTAAAAAAAAATCAACATTAATTTTTCTAGTTGTAAATTAGCTGATTCGAGAAAGAAAAATGTTATATGCCCTCACGCCTTTGCAACTAATCCATCAGAAATTTGTATCAGATTCGCAGTTGATTTATGTCTCCATAAAACGATTTGATTATTGGATCGTTATTTTAAATAACCTATTTTTTTATGAAAAATTTGCCGGATTATTCCAACCAAATTAATCTATATTATTATCACCCTTTCAGTTAATTAAAAATTAAAAAAATATAATTGTCTCCCCAGAGAAGCTGATCATAGACCTCTCATAGATCTATCACAGATCGACGGTAGACCTCTTATGGATCTCGGATAGATCTACCACCGATCTATGGTAGATCTATCGTTTTTTGTATGGGTGAAATGCTACAGTAGTTATTGTTTTAAAATTACTTCGGAAAATTTGTTATTTAATTTCGACAGTTAAATTTATTGTTTCAACAAGTAATTTTGTAAAAATGGACAATTTTATCGATTGTTGGCCAAAAACCATTCCTCTAAAAAATAACGTTTATTTGATTTTCATATTTATTTCAGAATCAATGATAACAAAATTTAAGTAATGTACTGGTTAAAAATATTGATTGAAAATAATAAAAAAGCAGTCAGTTCGTGCAAACTGTAAATCTATATATACAAACAAAAGAATTGAAGTTATTGAAAGGAATTCAAATTTCATCATTTCTAATTCGGTTCAATCAATATTTTTGAACAGGGTATTATAGTGAAAAGAATGGTTTTTAATAAATGACAACCAGCCTTCATTCATTCTTCCATTTGTACACTTTTCAATGTTAAAATAATTAATTGTACTGTTTGAAATGAAATTTAGAATTTTTCAAAGCAATGTCACGATCGAGGTGAGTGAAGGCGACGGGCAAAAGGGTTATTTTAAATTATTATTTAATATCGTAATGCCAAATTACCCTGTTCTATAACTCAGCCAAGGAGTTCGATTGAACCGTCACGTGGTTAGTGTGAGAACGTATGCGTGATTGGGCACCGATTATTAATTTATAATTAATCATAAGTTACAATATGAGATTATATTTATTATGTCATCCAACCAAGGAATTTGGGTCACGTGGCTGATATAAGAATGCTATAATTTCTTGTCGTTTATAACTTATTTGTCTATTTGTACCGAGCGGATGTACTATAGACTATCCCGTTCAATGACCTGCGTGGCATTAGGGTAGGTCCGGGATTTCTGAGCGAGAGGGATATTGGGTCGATGAATATGGGCCCTCGAGAAGACCGTGTTCGTTCTTTGTCTTACTTAAAGTTACTATGACTTTAACTACCAGCACTCAAATGCCAGAGAATAGGACAGTAAATGAAGAAACAAATGCATACAAAAACATGTGTAGTATATTGACAGATTAAATTTTACAGAATATTATAATAATGAACTTACCCCAATGGGTTGATATACCTGCACACACACTCACTTCAGATTCACCAATTTGAATCTGTGTCCGCAGATTTTATAATGTTTTATGATAATAATTAGTTCAGATTCACAGGTTGAATCTTTTCTCAGGAAATGCTATGCACGCTGAACCGAACGGCCGGCTTAGCCTTCGAGTGAATTTATAATGATTTTTAGGGTTTTATTAATAGAATTAATTATTCCCGAACAAGGACTCCGATTGCCTAGGCGTGGAGCGTCACGAGAACGAACTTTGAAATCGACCCAGTGAGTCTTACTCGTAGACAGATCCGACAAGGGTTTTAGTAACTGAAGTAATGACTGATTTTGATTATTTTTCCGGGGTTTATATATGAAAAGGTTTGAAAGAAAAGTGGGGCCAAAGATGATACAAAGAATGGGTTAAAGACAAAGAGAAAAATAATATGGAAGGGTTTGATTTCTTTGGACAGCTGAAAATGACATTTTTATTACGGGAGTTCTTGGAATTTTATAGCAAACAGGATGTAAATAGAAAAATAAGTCCGCGGTGGACCGCTTAAAAATAAAGTAATAAATATATGATGACATTTACGGTCGATATATTACATACTCTAGGAAAAATATAATTTTAAAAATAATACAAAATTGAGATGAAAAATCTTCGAGGATAGAAAAAGGGACGGAGAGGTTCTGCGGGGAACCATGTAAAATTTTAGAGACTACGTTTCTATGATGACATTTATTACCAATATTTTAGGTAATTCCAAGAAATGAAATTAAAATTTTTAAAATAGAAGAGCTTCCTATGGTGGGAAAGGGAAAAAAAAGAATCCGCGGGAGACCGTGAGATTCTGTAAAACAATGTTTCTCCAAAATATATGGTGACATGTATTATCGATATTTTAGACTCTTTTGAGAAATGCAATTAAAAAAAATTAAAAATGAATAGAATTAGAGATAGATTTCTACATTGAAAAAGAAATAGTAAGGATCCGCGGAAGACGTGGGACCTATTGGCTTAAATAGAAAAGTCGTAAAAATTTGAGTCGAACTAGAACAAGAAAATGTTTTGACATATTTATTAAGGCCTTTACGATGACTTTTATTATGACGAGGGACTCGCGGCCGCGAAAGACTCAGTGAAATCTTTACAAAGGACATCTGGAAGACATTGAGTCGGTGTATCTTCGTAAGGGACCGGCCGTGGTGGTGCAGCTGTGCATAGAGAAAGAAAGACGTACTATTTTCTAGTTGCTTGTTCTTATCTACGTCTCTCCTTCTTGTAACTTGACCGCTCATACTCGCATACCTTTCTGTGGGAATTCAGAGCAAGCTCAAAATACGTCGTAGACATCCATATATGGTCAATGCACACATATACAACACACGCTTATGTACAAAAACTCATGCACTTATACGTATGTACGGGTACTCATGTATTATTGTACTTTTGGTGAGTGTGCTCCGAATTCTCCAGGCTAATATTTATAAAATAATAAAATAAGAAAATTATTTCTGAACTTAAGGTTCAGTTGAGTGGTGACTCAGGTGTACCGATTGTTACATCTATACCCCCAGAGTCGTCATCGCCCTCGATGACATTTATTTATGCAAGGAATCTTCTTTGCTTGAATGTAAATGAACGAGGATAGGTCAACCTGAATCACCAATCAATCAATTTAAAAATTAAACCATTTGTTACAATTATGCTCGATGATTGGAGAAATCTTTGGACTTCAAGTGGTAGTTGCTTGATGGCTTGGCACATGGGTTGTCTCTTTCTCTCTCTCTCTTTTTTTTCAAGGGACGGTGCATCTAAGGATGTTGGTGACATATTTCAGTTAATTTTAAATTTCTCGGTGTTATCATTGTAGGCGTTAACGTTTCCTTAATTTTGGGGTAGTGGGAAGAATTTTTGAACTTGATTGGTTCTTCTCGAATCCTACCCTTGTGAATCCCTGTATCTTTCGAGGATTTAAATACCCGTGATTTCCTTGTGAGCATCATTCTCTAGTTTTCTTCTTGTCGTGACAAGTGAAAGTTATAGTAAAAATGGCTTTTGTGATCAAGACTGAAGAACTTGAACTGACAGAAGAGGTCATCGTCTAGGAGGACGCGCTATCGGAACCGCTGGCTGTTCCATCCGAGGAGGGCTCCGTGGATCCGTTGTCCATCGAGGTGGACCCGTTAGGGGTCCCATCAGGAAGCTTATTCAGGGAGGATCAGTGGGTTTGCTGCTCTGGACCCTCTGGGGTAAACCCAGAGGTTCAGTCAATAGTGGAGGTAAGTGCATTACGCATTGTTATGATTACAAATTCCTTTCCTTACCCTCTCTTTATTGGTTTAATTATATGCCCACGTTATTCTTTTACAGGAGTTGCTGGTACAGAACCAGCAATTGATGCAGCAACAACAGCAACAACAGCAGCAACGACAACAGCAACCGATTGACTTGTCGGTTTCGGGGGACCAGGCTGTTGAGCCGGTCCCTTCAACGTCGTCGGGGGACGTCGAAATACGGAGGTTGTTGGCCCCGCCGGCTCGTCCCAAGTTGGCGTACCATCGTTGGGTGCGCTGTCCAGCCCCGGAAGGGGTTCAGGCGACGCCTCAGGTTCTCAAGGTATGTTTGTTATTTATTTATTTATCTTTAAAAGATTCTCTTTTATTATTTCTATACGCATTCTAAATTTATGTGCTTGTTTTGTTTCAGAAACGTGCAGCAAAGAGAAAGCGGTCCGAGCCGGTAGCCGGTGGAAGCCGAGGTGCCCCCGCTGCGAGGACTAATCCACAGAAGGAAGAAATTAAGTTCCTGGAGCATTCCAGGGTTCGAGTCATCTGTGGTGACACCATGGCAGTGAGTGTGCCCTTTCGGGTGACGTTCGTGGAGGGTCACATCTACCCATTACCCTTCACGGATCCACTGGTGGGTTTGCTGGCGCCAATGACGTCTTTGGAGGCGAGCTGGTTAGTGGCATCCATGCCTTGGGCCTTGATGGAGAATTTCATTTTTGAGTCCCTATTGGCGGTAAGTTTCCTTTTCTTTATACGTACATACACATACACATATACATCTATACATATATATACATATATATATTCTCATATGCATATGTATTTCATATAAAATAATGATATTTTTTCTTTTTCTTTTTACAGTTGATAGTGGCGATGTGTCCTGCGCACCTGTGGGATCTGGTAGAGGCATCACCTCCTCGAATCCAGATGATCCTTGAGGAGCTGTGGGATAAATGTTCCTCGCGAGTGGCTCGCTGCATATACTGCGGCAATGGTCGTCGAGTGCAATAATAACATAATTTTTATATATTATATTATATTATACATTTCTTTTGTATTTTATATCAAATAAAAAGAAATTATTTTTTTTTTCTACATCTGTGCGTAATTATTAGTAGTTATTGGATTCCTAGACTTCCTCTTTCCTCTTTCTCGCGTAGCCAATAAGTTTAGATTTTAATTTCATTTGTGGTTTCTGTTTCTGCTGTTGGTCATCGATGATTGATATTCCTTGTGTACACAAAAATATATATTCCTTCTTTTTCAAAATCTAGGTATTGTAGTTGTCCTCATGGTCGATTTTTCCCAGGAATTTTGTCATAACCTATCGTGATTAGTTAAATGGAGTTCGAAAATACCATTCGTTAAAAATTTATATGTGTAATGTAACCAAGTTTTGAGGACACGATTGCGGCTACAATTCTTATCAGAACTTGATGAAATTTTTCATACTTATTCTATGGGTGATTATCACGGTTAAATTCGAAGATGGGCTGAATCGGTCCATTAGTTCAGAAGTTATGGTTGTTTGAAATTTCCACGATTTTGAAAACTAGTTCTATCCACCTTCATGTTCATATAATTTTTGAACTAATACTCACAGGCAACTTCCGTAAGTATCTGGAAGCTTGTCTAATAAGCTTTCATTCATGGCCTTGAAGTTTATGTTTTGGCCATTTCTCTCAGTAATTTGATGGCCTTAAAAGTTTGATGGAATCGAAAATGTTGGAGATATGGTTTTTATTCCATGTAACTGAAGCATTTCCCATTATAATCCAATTTCGTCAGTTGTATTTGTTGTGAACAAAATAACCTTCAGATTTCACAGCTATTTTCTATTTTAAAAGCATCTCTTTCATCACTAAGGATGTTTCAAATGTGCCTGTACGCTCCAGGATTGGCATTTTTACGGTTCTATGATACTTTCAAAGCATCAAAATTTTGATTATAGAGACATGCATCTTTTACGGGTTTAAGGTCTTAATAACTTGTGCACTACACATTAACATGTATCACAGGATATTTATGTACGAAATTAACTTATTCGATAGATTAAGCTGAATGGTCTTTTTATACATTATATCCTTGTAGTGGAAAACATTGATCTTTAGATTAAGCTTTGTCTGAAAATCGTGTCCTTAATGCCATCTCAAGTCGTGTGAGAAGGTAAAGGTTGCGATTTCTTATCAAATAAACTCATTTACCTTTACCGGTCGGTAAGAGCAAAGAATTTGTATCTGCATGGCTGGCTGAGAGTTGTTGCGTCACAATTTCTCTGATAAAGTAAGTAGCTCTATGGATCAGAAAAAGATGAGAATAAAGCCATCACAACACTTGTTTCGTTCGAGGTTTTTCTTCCTTATTTCTCCTATAGATTTTCCTGTTGGGAAAAGGATGGGACGTTGAGGCAAGCACGCTTGCTTCAAGTGGCCCCAATGAATCTTTCCTTATTGTTGTTGGTGTCTGGGACTGAGTCGTGTGTCGGTGCATCTGGCAGGTTCGTTGACTGCCCATGGGGGTTTCCCGAGTGAAGAGGGGTACAGGGGAACGACTGAGGCCGTGTTTATCCCTCAACCTGTGTTCACTCTTTATGGTTATTTTAACTTACAGCTAGGATTATGTATATATATTTTACTTTATAATTTAATGATTACCAAGTGACTCATGGTTACTTGTGTTAATAAAAGAAAAGTGATTATGAATTACGTTTTTTTTTTTTGTTTTTTTTTTTTGTTTATTAAATTTTCTCTTTTTTTTCCTCTTTTTTAACTTCCCGCTTAGAAAATCGATGATTTTCGAAAATTTCGGGAAGTTATTGTTTTCACCCCGATTTTCGAAAATCGAGTTTTCATCAGATGTCGACGTTTTGAGGTCCTAGGAAGCTATTCTGACTATTTTTAGAATGATGTCCGAGTGTCTGTATGTATGTGTGTGTGTGTGTGTGTGTGTGTATGTATGTATGTAAACTCTTTATAACTTTTTAACTAATAAACCGATTTGGATGGTTAAGGTGGCAATCGAAAGAGCTTTCTGGCCATCAACTTTTCTGAAAATTTCAGATCATTTGACCAAGTAGACTCGAAGATATTGGCCAATTACGAAAAAAAAAAATTTTTTTTTTTTAGTTTTTTATTGATTTCTCAGAAACGACATATACGATCGACTTCAAAATCTAATCAGCTCTAGAACTTAATAAAACGCGTCGATTGCCACCTCAAACATCAAAATCGCATAATTCGTTCGAGAGTTATCGTTGGAGAAAGAAATAGGAAAAAACAGTTTTTTGCGAATATCTTTGAAACGACTCAACCAAAAAATCTAAAAATCTTATGAGCTTTAGAATCTATTAAAACGCGTCGATTGCCACCTCAAACTTAAAAATCGGATAATTCGTTTGAGAGTTATTGCGCGAGAAAGAAATGCTAAAAACTGGTTTTTTCGAAAATAATGGCATGCAAAAGTATTTTCGAGCTCGAAGAGCTCGAAAATGTATTCACAACGATGTTTTCGAGCTCCTTGAGCTCGAAAACAGCGGGAAGTTTTGGGGCTGGCCCGCAGGGTCAACCGATGCCCAGATTTTTTTTTCTTAGTACTATTCTTATTCATGAATATATATAGATATATGTTACTATAATCTTAACTTATTTATAATTGGTGCCGGGAAGCTTAAAATATAGTAAACTTTTGATAATTGACATATATGTATATATATTCGTACAGATATTTTGGATATTTATTTTAAATTACCTAAGCAAATTTAATTAACAATCAATGCAAGTTAAGCTTAATAGTATCCCTTATTCTAGCATGCAATTTATAAGAACAATTATAAAATAATTTAGCTGCTTTATCATAAGGCTTAAGAGTTATGTATATTGTTATTGTTATTATTAATTCACGCGAAAATTATAATATATTTTTTTTTTGTTTTTTTTTTTGTAATATTTTTTTTTTGTTTTATTTATTCCTTTTATATATTTTTTTTTTGTTTTGTTTTTATTTATATGGTTACATAGTTATTGTAGCCTTATACTTAATTTATCTGAATTACTTATATTGTCTGAGTGCCCATGCATTTTTAAATTTAAGTCTTTTAGCTTATCATTATACTTAGTCACTGTTTCCTTATAATATTCCTATGGCGTTTCGTTAACAGAGTAGATACATTATTATCGTTTTCTATTAATTCTGTTTATATATATATATATATTTTTTGTGTTGTTTTTCTTTATATATATTTTTCGTTTAATCTTTTATATATTTTTTTTTGTTTTTGTTTTTTTTTTTGTAATTTCACTTAATTTAGATATATAATATTTATAATATGTAGTACAAGCTATCTTAGTACCTTACATTATTCGGTTAGATTTTAATATTAACAAACAAACAAACAAATATTCTTTACTTCCTTAGTATATTACTGTTCTTATGATAAAAGTTATTTTGACTCAGGTAATAATAGAAAATACGAATAATGATGCGATGATTACCGGGCCAAATAAAGTTTATGCCTAGTTAGTATATATATTTATATGTAATGATGAGGTAGATATATATATATATATATATATATATATATATATATATATATATATATATATATATATATATATATTATATATTATATATTATTATATATGTATATATATATTATTATTATTATATATATATTTTTTTTTTTTTTTTCAAATTTTGGGGGATGTTTTTTTTTCTTTTTCGTATACCGTTTTCAGATTAAATGTTTGTTAATGCGTCTATTCGTACCCATGATTTTTAGGAATTTTAATTAATCGTCATCATGAATAGGAATATCTGCATAGATTAGCATGCATATGGGTTAGTGTCAATTTGTAACAAGCATTGTTAGAGTCGTATTAACGTGAAGAAGGAAAACGCATAGAAATACATGTACACATACATGCATATATACATATATATATATACATATATTCCCTATCCTTAAATTAGAGTTTTCCGTCTTTTCGCCAAAAGGTTAATGTTTTGACTTAAACTATGGTTAGCTGAGTTAAATAGATGTATGTTAGGTTATAAGTATATGGGTTAATATATTTGTTCTTTTTCCTCCTTTTTTTTTTATATGTTAGTAAATTAAGAAGTTAAAGATTTTGTCACTTTTGTATGTGTAAGGTTATGTGCTCATGTACGCTGGTAGCTTACCCTTGCGGTTAACTAACTGTCAGATAGTTGTTTATTCTTACGTCTTTGTCTGTGAAACTTCCTGATGTGTGAGTATCTTCTCGGAGTCCGGCCTAGGTCGTTTTGCCTTTTGACCGGTTGATACCAACGTCGTTTCCTTCTTTTCTTATGGTCATAATTCCTGCCTTCAACTGAGTAAGGGGAACCGGGTGCCGAGTCGTCATGGTACACCAGTTGTTCTGGTTGACGTTGAGGCATAGAATATGGATGATAACGAAGTCTTTGGTCGTAGAAGTTTGAGGAAGTTGATGGCGATGGATGTTGCAGGTCAAGGGGTGGATGACGTGCAACATCTTCTCTGTCATTGCTTCAGGATACTAGGTCTTTAAACAGCTGAGGAAATGGAAACGCTTTTTGTAAGTCAGTAGTAATAGATTCGAAGGGTTGTCTGTAATGATCGATGATCGCGTCCAGATAAATTTGTGTGCTCTCCCGATAATAGAAATGTCCAACCATCATGAGATTGATTAACCTGTAAGCACAGTTAATTGGATAGCTGCGAGATGGATCAGGTTCTTCAGTTGACCAAGGTACTTCCCCGAATAGTCGCGGTAAATCGAGGTTGGAGAGAGGAGGAACATATTTAGCTCGAATCTTTCTGTATTTGCGTTGTTTTCTCAAGTGACGTTGGCTGACCCAATAGTTCCTCATGACTTGCGTTCTTATATCTTTGTTTTGGGCTATAATCCAAGCAGCTTGTATTTCTGCATCACTAGGCTTGATATTATCGGTGGCTTTTATGAATAAAGACCCATAAGGGATGCAGAAATCTGCTTCCAAAGTCCGGGGATTTGGATGATTCTTATATAAGTAACTGCGACGTAGTCGTCTTAAGGCTCTTAGGCACATACGTCGATGCCAATGGTCTCGTATAACAATTAAAGAGACGAGGTAGATAAACAGGGCATCTACACTAAGGGGACGACTTCTGGAAGAGTACTCGTCTGTTGTTTCGAGAGGCATGTTGTTTATTCTATAAAGGAAAAGATTTTGACTGATGATCTCGTACCCACTGTCTTATGTAGATGGCGTTAGTTAAAGCGCAGTAATAGTTTTTCTTGAGCCCGTGAGTGGTACAGGTAGTTGACGAGGTGCGGATTACGTCGAACTTCGGACACTTATAGCTTTTAATCTCTGTTGACAATCTCGCGATTTAGGATCTTCTGTAGATAGGTAGCTTTCATTACTCCTCTAGTGTAAATTTTCCTTGCGTTCTTAGCGTATCTTCCTAGAATATTCAATACTTCTTGGAGTTGAGTATCACCGTCTTCCCAATTAATACCGTGATGTTTTTTAGTTACCCAGTCGTTTCTTTGCTGGTTCCGTGGTGTTAGTTTATGATAGGGGAATGGTTGTTCTATTATCCAGTGGCCCAAAATGTCTTCAGTAGTAGTAACCAAGGCAACTTCTTTCGGGATGAATTCCTCTTTGTTATTCCAAAATCCTTGGATGTCAATCACTATATCCATACTAATTTGCAGTAGTATTAACCTTGATTTACCTTTCAAAGAAAGGAGAAAAACGTGTCTCGTAATTCGTCGAATTGATTGTATGCTGAACTCCTCTGATAACTGACACGTGTACAACGATATAATAAATTCTCTGACCAGTAAATTCGCAGATAACTATTCCTGAGAGCCTTCCAAGAGCATTCCAAGGATGATTTGTTGAAGCAGTGAGCTGTTCTGGATTGGGGACTGATGATATTTTCGGATTCAATTCGTACCATAAATCTTCTAATCGATACATTGGCGCTAATAGAGGATTACAATCTATTTGCGTTCCAGTTTTGACTAATATGTGCGTTCGTGGCAACATATAGTATGTATCATTGCCTCTGAGTACAGGAAATTCTTGATAGCATTCTTTCGTGTCCCGTCGTCTAACATCAACAGCTATACATTTAGCAAATCTTATTACTTCGCCTGACACCTGCGCGATGTATCCAGGCTTCTTCATGAACTGGAATGCGAATTCGTCAGGTGCTAGAGTGGCTAAGATTAGTGCATTTTGTAGGACCTTCTTTTCGAGTTCACATTCTTGTCTGATCATGTCGTGGTAAAGCATCATAACTTGACTCTGCACATGTCGTTCGAGGTAGACAAATTTCGTATTTACGTATGTGAAAAGATCCATTGATTTAGTGTCCATGCGATTGGCGTCGTGGAAAAATTCACTGTTGTCAGAGTCGAGTATAAAGAGTCTCGGATGTTCTGTTTTGATTAATTTAGTTGCACAGTTGGAAATATGGCCTTTAGCTGTTAGTGCAAATGTTACACCTCCAGTAGTGACTGAATATACTTCCTCTCCAAACTTCCGGTTAAAAGGATTTTATTTGCAGTTCCTTCGTAAAGTATGGAGAACTTGCGTGAATTACATTGATCTGGAGGCAGTAAATCCCAGAAGGTATTTTCTCCTTCTATATCCATACATTTACCGTGTTGATATTTGCAGCGAACTCCGGACCTTAATATTACTTCATTTTGATCTAAATTAATTGGAGTGTAGTAGTCTTGTAAAGTGAAGGTGGCATACCCAGTTACAGTAACATCTTCCCAGTTACCGTAAGCATCGGAGTATGTTCCCCTATTACACCAGCCACCGGCCGTAAATGAGCCTGCTAGGGTAATCGGGAATCTGGTCGTTGCGTTCTTTTGGATGCCTGCATGTGTTGCATCGCGATACATGAAAATTCCGGTTTCATGGATCGTCTTACAAGTCTCATGACTCAATTCATGGACAAATTCCATGTTATTATTTACTTCTCCAAATAAGTGATCGAGCTTGCCGCAATGATAAATCGTACGTTGAATAGTAAGTTTGCATTGAATGATTTTAATGTTCGAAAAACTGGTGGATTGCAGTAACTGGACTCGGGTGTCTTTTATTGTTGGCTTCCCAGTAGGTATGTTGCAATCCTTAATGTCTAGCAAGGACAGTGAAGTGACATTTATCGACGGAGTCCCGCAGTCATAAGCGATAAACCCGTGTGTCAGTTGGATTGCAGATGTTAACCAGAGAATAAATTTTGCAAGCTCCATAACGTTTACCTGTAGTGATTTATTTAACTAAAACATAATGATTAGTAGGACAAATAGGGAGTGATAATTGTGTTAGTCAGATTGGGTATCAGTGTTAGAGTTAGTTGAATTTCTAGTGTTACATATTTTTAACTTATCCACATGCTTAAGTGATCGTTTACCCCTTTCATTCTCTATTATAACTGTATTATCTAATAGTTCAACTATAACATAAGGGCCTTTATAGTGTGAGTCAAATTTACCCTTTCGTGGTTCGTTTATAGCATAAACCTGATCTCCAACACTCAAGGTACTGGGGTTCAGGTGAGCGTCATAGTAACGTTTAGATCGGTGTTTAGATTTAATTAAACTAGAAGCTGCGAATTGTCTCATGTCATCCATACGGTTGACAAGATCATGTAAATACGAACTATAAGTTTCGGTTCATCAGGTGGTGGAAAGGAACTAGGTATACGAGCTCTTTTACCGTATATAAGTTCGAAAGGAGTGAAATTTGTTGATTCGTGCACAGAAGTGTTATATGAAAACATTGCGAAACGAACAAGCTTGTCCCAGTCATCATATTTATTCACATAATGTTTAATAAATTCTGCCAACACGATGTGACTACGCTCTAGGGCTCCATTCGTTTGTGGATGATACCCTGAAGTAGTAACCTGTTTAATTTTAAAGATTTTAGCCAAGTGATGAAATATTTTACCAACAAATGATCGACCTTGGTCGCTCAATATTACACGAGGTGATCCGAACTGAATTATTACATTTCGTGCGAGTGCATCTGCAATAGTTTCGGCTTTTATATTGGGAATTGGTACAGCTATGCAATATATTTTGTGAGATGCAAATATTTTGTGAGATTGTCTTGTACGGTCAAAATATGCATATTACCTGATGGTGTTAAAGGCAATGGACCAACTGTATCAATTGATATTTTATCAAAGGGTTCTGCCGGAGTGTCAGTTATTATCATTGGCTCTTTAGTCTTAATCCGGACTAATTTTTGCTCTTGACAACTCCTGCAGGTTCGGATGAATTCTGTGACGTCGTCTCGCATGTTAGGCCAGTAGAAACGTTCACGGATTCTTCGATATGTTTTAGTGATGCCTTTATGACCACCGGTCAAACTTTCGTGGTACTCTGCGATGATATCTCGACGGACATCTTCGTCAGGCATTGTTACACTTCCATGACAAATAGTCAGCGAACATTCACAGTCATTGAGGCATTCTTTCAGAAAGTCAATGACGATTGATTGACTCAAGCCTTGTAACATATCTCCTGGCTTTGAGATTCGCAGTGATTTTATGTTATAATGGCTTAATACATTTTTGACAGTTTTTAGTACATCTTTCAATTCTTGTATAGAAAATGAGTCAAAGTGATTCTTTTTCAACACTGCACTGAGAATTTTATGCTTACCATGTGGTGTTATAAGTACCTGATTAATTTTTGGCTTTTTCAATTTTAGGTCTTGAGGATCTATTTTGTCTGTCTCTATTAATAATCGTGATGTAATAGTCGTAAATTCGCAGTCAGCGGAAATAAAGTGTAGGTAGTTGTCTCTGAAGTATGTCAGATTTTCGTTAGATGTATGCAGAGTTAGTTTACTCTCAGTGTTTTTCATTCCAGGATAAAACAATTCGCAAGGAACAGTTTCAGCAACGGATTTTCTTCGTACCGGTTGTGGTTGGGGTACTTCAATTGCTTCTTCAGTATCTGTACTTGAAAAACTTTCGTTGATAGCTGGTAAATTAGCCCATCGTCTACTTGCTGCTCCTAGCGGTATTCTTTCGTCAATTTCTGATCCTGATGTTGATCCTTCAGAAGTAACTGCAGGAGTTGATCGTCCTGCAGGATGTCGAAAGGTTATACCAGATGGTCTGTTGGGCTGAGGTACTGGTGCCTTACCAGGAACCTCAGGTCGTGGGGACTCATATGATGGATTTTCACCACGACGGTCCCAGTAGTAATTTTTGTTTTCTGATGACGGTCCAGGTGACATTTCGACAACATTTTTAGGTGGTGGTACCTGGACAGGTTCCGTTAATGAAGAAGTTTCTTCGTCTTCTTGATTATTTACATACGTCAATTGATAATCAGTCGATCGAGTTTTTGTAGATAATGGTCCTGGTTTATCAGAACTTTTGGAAGGTGGAACACGATTAGTTGTGAGGCTAGGGAAAGCACTACTTCTACTGTGAGCCACTGGTGGTACTGGAGCCACAGGCTGAGTGGTCTGTGATTGCTTTGAAGGTCGACCAACCTTACGTTTTTCTGGTTGGGATGTTGGAATTCGAGCTATTGTTTTCACGCTGGATTGGAGGTGGAGGTGCTAATGAAGGGTTACTTGCTAATCTTCGCAACCTCACTCTCTCACCTATAGTGCTAGCGTTTGCTATTGCTGCGTTTGTAGCAGATGATCGTAATCGCTCTAAATGCTTGGCAATTGAGCTAGATTGTCTAGCAGCTATTTCAGGCTTGGTTGCAGGTAATACCATAATAACAGGATTTCTTGATAATGCATCTGCATTTAAATTCAGTCGTCCTGGCTTATAATAGAAAACATACTTATACTCTCTGAGTCTTGTTCTCCATCGGACCAAGCGTTGAACAGGAGGCTTGACAGAGTCAATCCATTTTAGCGGTTCATGATCACATACAAGAGTAAATCGTCGACCGTATAATTATGGTCGAAAGTGTAAAATACAATAAATAACTGCCAAACATTCTTTTCCGGTTGTTGTATAGTTTCTTTCTGCTGATTTAAGAAGTCTTGATAAATATGCTATTGGCCTATCTTCGCCAATTTTTCCTTGACTGAGTACTGCACCAATAGCAAGATCTGAAGCATCAGTCGTAAGTATGAAAGGTTGGGAAAAGTCAGGATACTGCAAAACTGGGGATGTACATAATGCTTTTCGCAAGTCGTCAAAACTCTCTTGTTGGGCTGAAGTCCAGATAAACGGATTATCTTTCTTTAGCAATTCTGTTAATGGTTTTGCACGGCCCGAGAAATTTTCAATAAAACGCCGATAGTATCCAGCTAGACCAAGAAATCGTCTAATGTTTGTTACAGTTTTTGGTCTGGGAAATTTCTCGATGGCTTCTGTTTTCTTTGGATCTGGACGTACACCGCCATTGCCAATAATATGACCAAGGTATGCGACTTCGAGATTCAAAAATTCACACTTGTCAGATTGTAGGACTAGGTTAGCTTGTACTAGTCTATTAAAAAGTCGTCGGACACGTTTGCCATGCTCTTTGAGTGATGATGCGAAAATAACAACATCATCAAGATATACGAAGAGTTCGACGTCTTGTAGACCTAGAAGAACTCTGTCCATAAGTCGCTGGGAGGTAGCTGGAGCATTTTTCAGTCCAAACGGCATTCTGGTATATTCATAGTGGCCATTAGGGGTGCTAAATGCAGTTTTCTGCTGGTCTTTTGGATCCATTTTAATTTGATGAAAACCACTAGCTAAATCAAATACTGAAAAATACTTAGCTCCTCCAAGTCTGTCAAGAATTTCGACTATGTTTGGGAGAGGATAAGCGTCGCCTATGGTTTTCTCGTTTAATTGACGAAAATCGATTACCATACGCCAACGTTTATTGCCTTTGGAATCTGGCTTCTTTGGAACTATCCAAAGAGGCGAATTATATGGAGAGACAGATTCAGTTATTACACCATCATTCAGCAGCTTATTCACCTGTCGGGCAATTTCTTCCTTATGGACAGGTGGAAAACGATATTGTCTGACAAATATAGGAACTTCGTCAACAGTCGGAATAGAATGTGTCGTCACTGTAGTAGCGGGGAGATCGTCTCCAGGGAGATGAAAAAGAAGCGGAAATTCTCTGATAAGTTCATGCACATGCTCTCTTTCTAGTACGTTTAAATGATCAAGTCGAAGACTAGCACATATTCGCTCAAATCTATCTTGATCGGTTTCTGGAACGTCACTTTCTTCAGAATCATCGAAGAAATCTTCAGAGCTACCGTCACATTCAAAAGGAATAATTTCTTGGGGAGGTACAACTAATTCTATGTCATCTTCATAGGCATTAATTGCATAGACGTAGCAGGTATTATTATTATTTGTAACCAAAGCATTACCAATAAAAATATTCTCGCGAGTTTCAATGCGGGGTAAAAATCCAGTTTTCAAATCTGTTTTGCAGAGATTGATTGGAACTATTGTGCGAGTTTGTGCTTTTAATACAAGTATTGAAGGTTCGTCTTCTAATTGAAGTGTGGTTACTTGTGGTGTATCGAATGGATCACCGTTAGTATTTTCGAGCGGAATCGGGTGTATAGGTTCGGAATCTGCGACTATGGTATTGTGATGGAAAGATATTTCAACCTTTTCATTTGTTAGAAAGTCAATACCAATTATTCCGTCAGTTGGAATAGGTAGTGGATTCTCCAGAACATGAAATTTCTCGGGATTTGAGAAAAATGTAATCTCTGTTCTACCCAGAGTTTCAAGTCGTTCCGTAGTGATCCCTTTTATTGAAACAGAGTCCCAGGTATCAATTACTGTGCGAGGGGCCAGCGCGTCTTTTCTAATTACATTTATGTCAGCACCTGTATCAACTAGGAAACGAGCTCTGCCATTTCGCAATTCAGGGGCTGTTAGAGTAACGACTGGTCCTCTACCCTGGACTTCAGACCACATTATGAATTTT
This sequence comes from Microplitis manilae, assembly GCA_030273425.1. Lineage (NCBI taxonomy): Eukaryota > Metazoa > Arthropoda > Insecta > Hymenoptera > Braconidae > Microplitis > Microplitis manilae. Next base: position 12,466,404 of record CP092727.1, on the reverse strand, counting down.
CGACTGTTAAGAATCTGATTGTTGGGGTTCGCGCTGTTCGGCGTCGCGTCGTTCCGCCGAACCGCGTTGGAGTTAAAAGGCTCCTTAGGAGGTGCAGGGGAGTTTGGTCTCGAATTATTTTGCTGGTTTTGGGGATTACTGGTATTATTGTTATTCCCGTAATTATTTCTATTGTAATTATTATAACCATTATTGCCATATCTTTGATTATTATTATTATTATTATTATTATTATCGTAATTATTACGATTATTGTAATAGTTGGGGTTATTATTGTTATTATTATTATTGGGATTACTTTGATTATTATCCTGAGGAGGATAATTCGGGTAGTATGGTGGGTTATAAGAAACTGGAGGTGGATATGCTCCAGGAAGTGGGTACTGGTATGGCATAGGAGGTATATATGGCATTGGAGGGAAATAGCCTGGTGGAGGATAATAAGGGTAGTAACTTCCAAGTGATCGACTTCGTGAACGATAAGGTGAACTACTACGCTCAGGATAATTACGTTTATCACGTGGTGGAGTCGTATCCCGCACCGGAGATCTACTATACGAATTAGAAGATCTAGTATTGTCTTCGCGAACAAATCTGAACGGTATTGTGTTTCGACGTTCTTCGTCTTGGAAACTCACCATTCGAGTTCTACGCGGTAGATCAAGATTCGCGGATTCAGATTGCGCGTAAGCTAAATAATTCGAATTACGGTGAGAGCTACCTCTCAGGTCTTCCTCGAGCCGTAATGCAATTTTATATGCATCGAGAGTACCAGGATTTTGGACACTTACTCCGTATATTAAATCGTCCGGTAGTCCGCGTTTAAATGACTCGAGTGCTAATCCGTCTAACATTTTCTTCATCGCAGCTACCTCAGCGTTATTGTTAAAGCTTTCGTTTAGTGCAGTTATTGCATTAGGGCGAATTTTCTTTATTCGGGTATAGTAACTCAAAATTGATTCGTTTTGCTTAAGAGGAATGGCTTGAATATCCGCGCAATATTGTGGATATGTTTTCTTAGTGGCGGAATATTCCTTAAGCGCGTCTCTAAGAGTATTCATTGTATCAATTGTCTTATCTGCGATCGCATCTCTAGCCGTATCCTTGAGTTTAGATTTTACTCCGTTAAAATAAGTATTTACGAGATTATCTGGTACGATCGTAAGGCCGTTTTCTACGTCCTGTAGAAACGCTTGTAAAGGCATATTTTTACCGTCAAAACTCGGGACTTGCATTAACGCTTGATGCAATGTCATACTTTCCCCGAGGGACGTGATCATTTGATCCGTAATGTTCGCGTGTCGGGTGATATTATTGACTTGTTGGTCTAAGACATTGTTATTAACCGACGGGTTTAACCCATTATTGTTGTTGCCCCGCGGATTCAATCCGTTATTATTATTATTTAGTGGATTTAATCCGTGATTACCTGGTGGATCTGCCCCGCCATTGCCTTCCATTTTGATTGATTGTTTGGGAAAAGGTTATAGGAGCAATATAGGGATAGTAAGAATGAGAATTTCGGTAAATAGTACGAAGTTAGCAAGAAAACTCTATCTGCAATAGTCAGACGCAAATAAGGTTGCGTTGATCAAAACAAAAATTTATTTACTAATTAATTGTTACCAAATTCAAATAGCTTGAATTGAGTTTGTACTTGTTTATTATAGGATGTGTAGCGTGAAAACAAAGAATTATTAATCACTTAAATGAGATGTTGTGTCTGTCTGTGTTTGTTTATCTTGAGTTTTAAGATTGTTATTGACAGTGTTGTCAGGTAAATTATCTATTTTCTAAAGTTGTAAAGTATTTGTTAGTTTTTCTCTTATTATAGGATGTGGATTCACTATCCCTTTTTCGAGTATCGCTATTAATTTCCGTATTTGATATTTTCTTCCAGCGCGTTTTCTGGTTCTCATCAGATAATGTTTAAATTGTGTGTAAAAGTAAAATAAGTTTATTTTATGGAACTACAATTATTTTCTCTTCCGAATCTGGGTGATTTGTTTCCTGATTTTTTAAAGTATTTGATGGATTTTGTAAGGATAATGGTATTGTTACGGGAGTGTATGGTAACTCTCCTCTATGGTATATTGCAACTAGTTTTCGTAACTGGTACTTTCTTTCGGCGCGTTTACCGCATTTCATTAGATACTTCTAGGCTGCACGCACAAGGCAGTTTTCACAATTGCTCCACAGATCAGTTAAAGAGTCAGAGCACTACAATAAATGATCTAACGAAATATTACGAATTTCTATGGCTTCTTGAAAATGAGTTGATGAATGAATAATAAACGAATCGCCTGGAGTGCGACAAAAAGTCTGCGCAATCCCAATTGATTCGATGATAGATTGAGAAGACTGCGACAAAAAGTCTGCGCAATTCTAAACAATCGATGATAGATTGAGATGACTGCGACAAAAAGTTTGCGCAATTCTAAACAATCGTAAATAATGAGATGAGTGATGAGTGAGTAATCGTATATCAAGATTTACCACAAATAATCGCAATTTTCGGGTGCAAAGGTTGCAAGTTATTCGTACGCAAACTCAGCAGTATAACAAAATAAAGAATCGCTTTCTGCTTAGAAAATCACAATTTATTTTCACTGTAATTGACTCTAATTTTAATAATTGAATTTATCGATAATAAATTGAATTTTCGTGTAATACTTGCGTTCGCGGATCTAGACTAGAAAATTTGTTATTGAATTTTAAAAATCGTTTGGGTATATCGACTGGTATAAGTTTGAAATTAACAAAACTTTGTGATCTATTATCGTGTAAATATTTCTTTATAAAAGGGCACGATGGTGCGTCTTCTACGATTGCAATTAATCTTTCTATGTGGAATTTGATTTTTGTTCGTTTAGTGCGTTTTAGTGTAGATGAGTTACGCATAAACGTGTAGTAGTGATAATTTGTGTAGCTAATAAAATTGTAGGTAACAATAAATTTGAATTATTAACTGGAAGTACGGCACTTTCAACTAAAGCTTTTAATTTTTGAAAATGTAATAAAAGGTTAAAGACTTTCGAAAATAGAAATGCAAATAAGTTTTAAGGATAGAATAATTTAAATTGTTAATTGCACAAGATTTAGAAAAGATTTTTGGGAGTGATTTAATATTTTACTTCGGAATTTAATTTTACGAAGAAATTGGTATCTGAGAGGATCTCAGGTAAAAGTTGAAGGCTTTAACGTTGAAATATTTTATTTTAAAATTAATGTAATTGATTTTAAAATGTAATTGATTTTTAGCACGTTGATTATTTTCTAATCTTCTAAAATGGCTGGAATTTAGCAAAATGATTTTAGAAATTGGAATAATAATTATGATATTGAGAAAAATAGTTTAAATGATCGAGTTAAAAATTTAAATCAAAAGAAAAATTTCGCTTTATGAGTTTATTTAAGAAAATTGTAAAGAATTTTAATAAAGAAATTTATTTTTGAAAAATAGAAAAATATTTTTAATTTGATTTTAAAATTTACAGAATATTAAATTTTCAAATTTAAGAAATTATTGAGTGTATAAAATTTATAAAATTTGTAGTTAAGATTTTTGAAGATTGAATACTTAAAAATTACAAGTTGAAATTTAACTCGGGAATTTCAACAAGGCAGAACGTTTATTTCTGTTAAAATTATAAGAATCGAATAAAATTAAGGAATATTAATGAAAAAACAATTCACCAGCGTATCCCACCGCTGTCACCAAATTTTTTGACTGTCACGATCGAGGTGAGTGAAGGCGACGGGCGAACGGGTTATTTTAAATTATTATTTAATATCGTAATGCCGAATTACCCTGTTCTATAACTCAGCCAAGGAGTTCGATTGAACTGTCACGTGGTTAGTGTGAGAACGTATGCGTGATTGGGCACCGATTATTAATTTATAATTAATCATAAGTTGCAATATGAGATTATATTTATTATGTCATCCAACCAAGGAATTTGGGTCACGTGGCTGATATAAGAATGTTGTAATTTCTTGTCGTTTATAACTTATTTGTCTATTTGTACCGAGCGGATGGACTATAGACTATCCCGTTCAATGACCTGCGTGGCATTAGGGTAGGTCCGGGATCTCTGAGCGAGAGGGATATTGGGTCGATGAATATGGGCCCTCGAGAAGACCGTGTTCGTTCTTTGTCTTACTTAAAGTTACTATGACTTAAACTACCAGCACTCGAATGCCAGAGAAAAGGACAGTAAATGAAGAAACAAATGCATACAAAAACATGTGTAGTATATTGACAGATTAAATTTTACAGAATATTATAATAATGAACTTACCCCAATGGGTTGATATACCTGCACACACACTCACTTCAGATTCACCAATTTGAATCTGTGTCCGCAGATTTTATAATGGTTTATGATAATAATTAGTTAAGATTCACAGGTTGAATCTTTTCTCAGGAAATGCTATGCACGCTGAACCGAACGGCCGGCTTAGCCTTCGAGTGAATTTATAATGATTTTTAAGGTTTTATTAATAGAATTAATTATTCCCGAACAAGGACTCCGATTGCCTAGGCGGTGGACGTCACGTGAAAAGGGTTTGGTTAATTCTAATGCAAACTCAAATGATTTTACTCTAAGTATCCAACCTAGGAGTCCAGGTGCCTAGGCGTAGGACCTCACGAGGTAAGTTTTTAAGAATAAAATTTAAGTTGCGTAATTTATATTTTAAATAAAAGAATCGACTTACGATTATTGATCTAGGACCCCCGATTGCCTAGGCATGGAGCGTCACGAGAACGAACTTTGAAGTCGACTCAGTGAGTCTTACTCGTAGATAGATCCGACACGGGTTTTAGTAGCTGAAGTAATCACTGATTTTGATTATTTTTCCGGGGTTTATATATGAAAAGGTTTGAAAGAAAAGTGGGGCCAAAGATGATACAAAGAATGGGTTAAAGACAAAGAGAAAAATAATATGGAAGGGTTTGATTTCTTTGGACAGCTGAAAATGACATTTTATTACGGGTTCTTGGAATTTTATAGCAAACAGGATGTAAATAGAAAAATAAGTCCGCGGTGGAACGCTTAAAAATAAAGTAATAAATATATGATGACATTTACGGTCGATATATTACATACTCTAGGAAAAATATAATTTTAAAAATAATACAAAGTTGAGATGAAAAATCTTCGAGGATAGAAAAAGGGACGGAGAGGTTCTGCGGGGAACCATGTAAAATTTTAAAGACTACGTTTCTATGATGACATTTATTACCAATATTTTAGGTAATTCCAAGAAATGAAATTAAAATTTTTAAAATAGAAGAGCTTCCTATGGTGGGAAAGGGAAAAATAAGAATCCGCGGGAGACCGTGAGATTCTGTAAAACAATGTTTCTTCAAAATATATGGTGACATTTATTATCGATATTTTAGACTCTTCTGAGAAATGCAATCAAAAAAAATTAAAAATAAATAGAATTAGAGATAGATTTCTACATTGAAAAAGAAATAGTAAGGATCCGCGGGAGACGTGGGACCTATTGGCTTTAATAGAAAAGTCGTAAAAATTTGAGTCGAACTAGAACAAGAAAATGTTTTGACATATTTATTAAGGCCTTTACGATGACTTTTATTATGACGAGGGACTCGCGGCCGCGAAAGACTCAGAGAAATCTTTACATAAGACATCTGGAAGACATTGAGTCGGTGAATCTTCTTAAGGGACCGGCCGTGGTGGTGCAGCTGTGCATAGAGAAAGAAAGACGTACTATTTTCTAGTTGCTTGTTCTTATCTACGTCTCTCCTTCTTGTAACTTGACCGCTCATACTCGCATACCTTTCTGTGGGAATTCAGAGCAAGCTCAAAATACGTCGTAGACATCCATATATGGTCAATGCACACATATACAACACACGCTTACGTACAAAAACTCATGCACACATACGTATGTACGGGTACTCATGTATTTTTGTACTTTTGGTGAGTGTTCTCCGAATTCTCCAGGCTAATATTTATAAAATAATAAAATAAGAAAATTATTTCTGAACTTAAGGTTCAGTTGAGTGGTGACTCAGGTGTACCGATTGTTACAGCAATTTTAAAACAATAATTAACTACTGGAGAACTTTAATTCAAAAAAATACTTACTCGTTTTTCTATGTAATTAGTTCTCATACTGTCCGATAGATAAGGAATTATGATAATTATTTCAATTAAATGCTGACAGGTAACTTTTTTCTTGTTAGGGTTTCAATTGATAACAAATAAAATTTAAGGTTCAAAATCTCCCGTGATTTTGAAAGCTGTGCGCGCATATTTTACGCAAACAATTTTCTCCAAAGAATGCACTAACTGTAGATAGAAAGTTAAAAAACATTCATAAATCACGTGTGAAATAAATTTTTTTGGTTATATTTCACCCAAGAAGTTGCGTTGAATTTTATTACTTAACAATAAAGCTAATTTCATTTAAAACACGTATTGGTTTCACTGTCTTATACAGCTTTCAGTTGTATTTTTCTCTTTGTTTGTATTGAAATCACTTAAAGTAAGTATACTGTATTGATTTCTTCATTTTTTTAATCATAATTGGATACTAGAAATGAGTGTACTCTTTAAGATATTAGTATAAAAAATTTTTTGTTTCGAAAACTCTAAAATTTCTCTCGGCAGTTCATAAGTTAAAGGATTTTTTTTTAGAGATAAATTAATTAATATAAATGTCTTTAAAGGTTGCATTAAAGATTTTTTTACATTTCATTTAAAATTGAATATTTTAAATTTTCTATAGGGTATATTATTCTGTATAGAAAAATAAAACGAATTAAAACTTCTGCTGAATTTATTTTAGTGTAAATTAATTACTTGTCACATCAATTAAAAATTTGTAAAATTTGATTTAAGGTTTAACCAGCAGCTTCCAATACTATTATGAATTTCTGTACCTTTTATTTTATTGAGTATATGGGAGAAATTCCATTTTTATATGCTGCACTGACAGAGTATTGATTTGCCTTTTTCCAAATTTTCAATGTAGTAATGAGTAAATTGTTAAAAGGCACAGGGTTGCAAACAATTGGTACGAATTATGTAAAAAGAAAAAGTAAAAATATATAAGCGTTTACTTACATTTCAAAATAACCAGCCAAAATTTTATTAGAAAAAAATCACATATTACGTTGCTCGATAAAACACTTTAATTTTTATCGGAGTATAAAATATTTATTTACATCTTTTCAGATTTATTAGCAATGCCCAAACAGAGTAAACGAGGTATTTCTCGTACTGCTATTGTGAAACGGAATAAAAAAAAATTGAAAAGTTTTCTACAATCATCAAGAAATATTCGTCCAATGCCCCCCAATTTTTTTGAAAACTTGGTAAGTTAACGTTTCATAATTATGTTTAACAATTCTTAATAAATTATAATTCATCTTTTTTCTATTGTTGCAATAAATTTTTCAGCCTTCACCACTAAACGACATAAGTGATCTTGATGTTGACAGTTCATATAATAAAGAAGGCACGTTTGAGAAATTAAATGATAATGATTGCGGTAATGTCGGAGAAAATATGGTTACAGCGGAGGATGATGAGAATGCATACGTTAATGATATCGGTCATGAAGCATATTATGATCATTGCAATGAGGTCGATGATGATGATGATGATGATGATGATGATGATGATGATGATGATGATGATGATGATGATGATGATGATGATGATGATGATGATGATGATGATGATGATGATGATGATGATGATGATGATGATGATGATGATGATGATGATGATGATGATGATGATGATGATGATGATGATGATGATGATGATGATGATGATGATGATGATGATGATGATGATGATGATGATGATGATGATGATGATGATGATGATGATGATGATGATGATGATGATGATGATGATGATGATGATGATGATGATGATGATGATGATGATGATGATGATGATGATGATGATGATGATGATGATGATGATGATGATGATGATGATGATGATGATGATGATGATGATGATGATGATGATGATGATGATGATGATGATGATGATGATGATGATGATGATGATGATGATGATGATGATGATGATGATGATGATGATGATGATGATGATGATGATGATGATGATGATGATGATGATGATGATGATGATGATGATGATGATGATGATGATGATGATGATGATGATGATGATGATGATGATGATGATGATGATGATGATGATGATGATGATGATGATGATGATGATGATGATGATGATGATGATGATGATGATGATGATGATGATGATGATGATGATGATGATGATGATGATGATGATGATGATGATGATGATGATGATGATGATGATGATGATGATGATGATGATGATGATGATGATGATGATGATGATGATGATGATGATGATGATGATGATGATGATGATGATGATGATGATGATGATGATGATGATGATGATGATGATGATGATGATGATGATGATGATGATGATGATGATGATGATGATGATGATGATGATGATGATGATGATGATGATGATGATGATGATGATGATGATGATGATGATGATGATGATGATGATGATGATGATGATGATGATGATGATGATGATGATGATGATGATGATGATGATGATGATGATGATGATGATGATGATGATGATGATGATGATGATGATGATGATGATGATGATGATGATGATGATGATGATGATGATGATGATGATGATGATGATGATGATGATGATGATGATGATGATGATGATGATGATGATGATGATGATGATGATGATGATGATGATGATGATGATGATGATGATGATGATGATGATGATGATGATGATGATGATGATGATGATGATGATGATGATGATGATGATGATGATGATGATGATGATGATGATGATGATGATGATGATGATGATGATGATGATGATGATGATGATGATGATGATGATGATGATGATGATGATGATGATGATGATGATGATGATGATGATGATGATGATGATGATGATGATGATGATGATGATGATGATGATGATGATGATGATGATGATGATGATGATGATGATGATGATGATGATGATGATGATGATGATGATGATGATGATGATGATGATGATGATGATGATGATGATGATGATGATGATGATGATGATGATGATGATGATGATGATGATGATGATGATGATGATGATGATGATGATGATGATGATGATGATGATGATGATGATGATGATGATGATGATGATGATGATGATGATGATGATGATGATGATGATGATGATGATGATGATGATGATGATGATGATGATGATGATGATGATGATGATGATGATGATGATGATGATGATGATGATGATGATGATGATGATGATGATGATGATGATGATGATGATGATGATGATGATGATGATGATGATGATGATGATGATGATGATGATGATGATGATGATGATGATGATGATGATGATGATGATGATGATGATGATGATGATGATGATGATGATGATGATGATGATGATGATGATGATGATGATGATGATGATGATGATGATGATGATGATGATGATGATGATGATGATGATGATGATGATGATGATGATGATGATGATGATGATGATGATGATGATGATGATGATGATGATGATGATGATGATGATGATGATGATGATGATGATGATGATGATGATGAAGATAATCCATTTTTCTGTATTAGTACAATGAATTCCCTTAAGATACCTTTGCTATCCAAAAATAATATATCTATGAATGATCATTTCCTATCTATTCTCGCAACTGCTGTTAAACATCATATGTCATATGAAGCGATGTTGGATATTTTCCGCTGGATCAAAGCATCTCATGCAGCAAGTCATTCGCCTACCACAAAAGCTGCATTATGGAAGATTTTAAGCAGAAATAAATCTATAATCACGGAACATTATTATTGTGAAAAATGTGGACACTATTTAGGTACGAAAAATAAGAAAAAAATTTTAAAATTGATGTGTCTCAGCAAGGCATGTGGTCGTGGGAAATCTAAAAAACATCTCGGATATTTTTTGAACATTAGTCTAATTTCCCAAATCAAACAATTATTCAAAATACCAAATATTGCACAATCGTTGCAGTACCGATTTTTGAGGGCGAAAAAAAATAATGATGCACTTGAAGATATGTATGATAGCGTAGAATACCAAAAACTGTGTTCGCCTGGTAATATTTTAGAAAAATGGTATAATTTTTGTCTAACTTTTTTCACCGACGGATGTCAAATTTCTAATTCATCTAAGGCGAGTGCGTGGCCTGTCTACGTTGAAATAATCGAATTACCGCCTCATATGGGGAAAAAATATGTTTTACTTGCCGCTGTTTACGTGGGTTATGAGCATCCAAAAATGAATAACTTACTCCGACCATTTACATTACAAATGCAAAAACTTTTTCGCAAAGGCATTGCATGGAAACCATCTGCGACAACCGAGGTTACTTCAAAATTCGTAGTCTTAGCTAGTTCTCTAGATGCTCCTGCCCGTGCAGCAGTATTGCGTATGGAGCAATTTAATGGCTACTATGGTTGTATTCGTTGTTACGCTAAAGGAAAACGTATTGGAAGAAGGCTTGTTTATCCATTTAAACAGTCGTATCGCAGATTACGAACAGAGAAAGAACTAAGGGCCGACATGAAGGTCGTCACAAAAACTGGAACAATAAAACACGGAGTAAAAGGATGTTCAGCGTTAACAGCGTTACCTTTATTTAAAATAACCAAAGGGTCAATAGTGGAAACAATGCACTCAATTTTTTTGGGTGTAGTCAAGCTGCATACTACAATCTTGCTAAAAACTGTAGGTGCCCTTTATTACATAGGAAATCAAAAAACCTTAGAAATTATTAACCAGACGCTGTTATCAATCAGACCTCCATCACGCCGCTCGAGAAAACCACGAAAAATACAATTTTATTCCCAATGGAAAGCATCGGAATGGCGTAACTGGCTGGATTACGCGCCCGTTTGCATTAAATCTGTTTTAGACGATAAATATGTAAACCATTTCAGCTTACTTTCTGAGGCTGTCCATTACTTGAATAGTGATTCCGTTACTGTCATTGAACTCAATCGAGCAGAAATTTTATTAAAAGAGTACGCTAAATTATTCGAAAAATATTTTGGCCAAGCAAAAATGACATCTAATGTTCATTCATTATCGCATTTGATTCAGTGTATACGAGATTGGGGTCCTATGTGGGTTCACAATGCCTTTATTTTTGAGGCTTGGAACAAGAAAGTTGTGGATTCTTTAACCAGTCCTGTCGGCCAGCAGGATCAAATAACAACTCGCTTTTTAATGCAACGATTCATTAACTTAACTGCATTTGATCAATCAATTTCTGACGAGACAAGAAATTTTATAATAAAAAAATTGAAAGTTGTTGATGATACAAGCCGAGCAGAACATCGAAACAAGTTTGTTGTAGCTGCCGAATCTAAAACACGTATATTGTCAACAGCTGAATGCAGAGTGTCAAACGAAGCTGGGTACACTCCTGAGAAACTTACGAAAATATGCATTTAAATGGCGTTAAATTTTCATCTGTAAATGAAAACAAAGTTACTTAATTCTCGGACTCTTTCATATACAATGATACAGATGGAACATTCGGTACGATTAATGCTATTGTACGATTCTACAACGATAATGAGATTACAACTGCCATTATTGTAAACAACTTCCAGCATGTAAATTATGGATTTAACACACATTATATACATATAATTGAGCCTAAGAAAACCTTGAACTTCATTAAAAAAACACGTGCAATAAGACCTGCTATACTGATGAGAAGTGCCGAAACAACTTTTGCAGTGAAGTTAGCGAATTCGTAGGAAACTGATTAAGAATTGCATTTAGATGATGTAAACTTTTTTGATTGTAAAATAAAATTAGATTTTTCTACTTGCAATTTATATTTTTAAACTCCACTGCAACAGTATTGGGTACACGGAAAGAAAATTCTACCAAAATTTACGATGTCAACATCGTAATCGTGGACTAGACTTTCATTGGCGTCAAATTTTAAATGTCTTATTTCAAAATTTACTATAGTCTTTGTTAAAATTACGATGTTAAATAGTAAAGAATACAACTTACATTGTAGTTTTAACAAAGACTATAGTAAATTTTGAAATAAGATATTTAAAATTTGACGCCAATGAAAGTCTAGTCCACGATTACGATGTTGACAACGTAAATTTTGGTAGAATTTTCTTTCCGTGTAGATTATCAATGATGTATACTTTCTGTTTACGTTCTATTGTATTTTATTCTACTGTAAGTAATTATAAATAAATGGAAATTAAATGAATATGAAATTTATATATTCAATGATAACAATTACTAACCCTTACTAAAAGAAGCGATTTAAAGTGATTAGAGAAAAAAAAATTTTAATACTTTGTAATACTTTTGAATACTTTGAATACTTTCAAATCACCCTTCTTATGGGCATTTAACATTACGAATCGTTTTAAATCACTACTTTTAATAAAGGAAGTTGATCCGTTCCATTGAATCCATGATTTTATTTATAAAATGATTTATTTCTATTAGAAAATTTTATAACTGAATTTAAATGGTAGAATTTAATAAAATGTCTTGAAATTTTATCAAAAAATTATTTTTTGATACACTGTAGGAAATTTTGGAGTAAAGACTGGACTCCGAGAACACACTGTAAAATGACTGTGAAAATTTCAAGTTTTTTTAATTAATAATTATTATTAACATATGGAAAATAAAAAAAAAATCATAACAACTTTTTTGGAGAGAATTCAATTCCTTACAATTAAAGTCCTCATCAATTTATCTTAATCTTTAATTTTCCCACCATAACTTGGATTTACAGTTAAAACAAACTCATAGAACTGATGTTTATACTTTTTAAGAGTTTCATAAATACTTTTTGTAGCATTCAAGATACAAAAAATTATAAGTATCTTTATTCATAAAAGATTACAGTTTTTAAAATATTTGTTCTTATCATCATTATCGTATTTTTGACTATTAAGCAAAAACTTCAAAAATATAGACTCAAATTTTTATCGTATTTCATAACTATCAATTTTTTGGAGTATTCGATGGAACTTTAACACAAAAAATTTAACACCGAGTTAAAAAAATTTTTTTTATTGTATAATGACCAAAATTATGATTAACAATAGTCTTTCGATTAATAATAATTTTTTTATTTTAGTTTTAAGACATTGTCTAATATGATTCTAAACAATTTTAGATAATTTCATAAAATAAAACTTTGACCGGTAACTTACCAACATTCCATGCGCAAAAAACCATTGCCTTATTGACACTTTACCATTGATTCACGGTCATTCGACTTACAAATGACCTTAAATGGACCATCGAAATACCAAGTTTTGATCAAAAAATCATTATTTATATACCATTGAAATACTCTTCTTTGTCGGTTAATTCCACCTTAAATAACGGCTACTAACCAAGTAAAAGACAATCAAAAGCGCATATGACTTGCGTTTTTCGAAAATCGTAGCACGATAAAGCTACTAAACAAAAACCTAGAAAGCATGATTTCTTTACTCTAAAGTAATCGTCGATTGACCATCGGATTATTCAATATAGACAATGTACCCATCGTCTTAAGCTTTCACAACTTCTCTTATTTTCCACTATCGAATGACAGTGATTTGATAGTTAGTAGACTTTCTATTATCGGTAAAGTAAACTCACGGTTACTTCACCGGCGTTTCACCATACTTTAACGGCGATCACGAATCCACTAGGATATAGATACACGGTAGGCTCGCGCCATGACACTTCACACATATACATGTGATTGAACGTGTACTTGGTGCGAGACACTACCGTGTCTCCTGATTGTTCCTTTAATTGGAAATATATTGATATCGTTGATGTAACTAAAGCTCTAAAGTTGACCATATTAAAGTCTAAGGGTAAGAGTCCGGATGGTTTGAATTTGGGTTGGTTAAGAGATCATTTACCACAGATTACTATATTTCTCACATTACTGTTTAATCGTTCGCTTGAATCAGGTATTTTTCCAGAAGATTGGAAAAGCGTTTTTATTATTCCGCTGAATAAAGTTGTACCACCAAAATCAGTATCAGACACACGCCCGGTAGCGAATCTGTCTCATTTGAGTAAGGTTTATGAAAGGCTGGTAGGTGATCAAGTAGTAAATTACTTAGAGGAGAATGAATTACTTGATAAATTCCAATCGGGCTTTAGAAAATATCACAGTACACAATCAGCTCTACTAAGATTAACTGATGACGTACGAGGTGCTATGGACAGAGGCGAATTAACTTTATTAGTATTATTTGATTTAAGTAAGGTTTTTGATTACATTGATCCAAAAGTAATTTTAATAGCTATGTTGGAGCTCGGTTTCTCTATAAATACTATAGCTTGGTTCTTTTCTTATTTATCCAAACGATCACAATCCGTAATAGATGAAAATAATTTACCATTTAAATTCTTGGAAATATCATCTGGAGTTCCACAGGGCTTAGTTCGAGGTCCGATTTTATTCTTAATGGTAATAAATCTTGTGATTAAAAGGATATCTCATTGTGACTACGGGTTGTTTGCAGATGACATATATATCTGTCATCACTATATACTTAATAATTTAATTGATGCGATAAACCGAGTTACTATCGATGCACAGGCGATCTCTGATTAGGCTTGTGACCATGGTCTAGTGGTAAATCATAGTAAAACTAAAGCGATGATTCTTGGAACTAATGGTAAACTTAAATTAATTGACTGGGCTACTCTTCCATCCATTACTATCGACAATATAAAATCACCTTACATAAATTCTACTAAATGTCTTGGTCTATATTTAAATAATGATCTATCTTGGAAAACTCATGTTTCTCACACTATAAAAAAGATGAATTCTGCGTTATGTAGCTTAAAGGTGAGAAAAAATATTTTCATCTTAGAAATTCGAAAATTATTGGTTTCGGCTACTATTCTTCCCCTAATTGATTATTGTTCGGTTGTGCTAATTGACTCAAATGCTGATAATGATTTAAATTTGCAGCGCGCATTAAATTGTGTAATAAGGTTTATTTTTAATATTAAACGAGATGAACACATAACCCCTTATAGATACAAATTGAAATGGCTATCGGTTAAATCTAGGAGAGTATATTTTCTGGCTACATATTTCTATCAGTTGTTGGATACTGGAAAACCTATTTATTTAAGGTAATTATTCATAGAAGACGATGCTAGGCGCTCAGAAAGATTATCGAATAAAAACAATAATGTAAATTACTTGATTCCAAGCTTCTCTACGTTACATCTTGAGCATCCATTTTTGATATTAGCAATACGTTTATCGCAAAAGTTACCAGTTGATATATTAGGTGCGACCACTTTGGAAATATATAAAAAGAAAATGTATGATTATTTACTTTCTACTGACTTCTAAAAGAAATTGTAAAAATTGTAGAATTATTAATTAGGTCTAAAATTGTATTACTTCAACCTTGATTTAAATTTAATCTAAAATCTTAAATGTTTATCTTAAATTGATGTCTACGATGTCGTAGTATGTAGTATTTGGATTGAAATTTTGTATTATTTTTATTTTATATTTTTATTACTTTATATAGTCATCACAAATAATATTGTTTTAAAATACCTTGCCATTTGGCCTGTGCCTTGGTATATAACATTAATAAATAATTTTCACGTCGACGCATGACCGTAAGGATGAAGGGGCACAGAGTCCCAAGGCTAAGCCTACGTCAAATTTATCGGTCAATCACTTTGATCCTGGATCAATTAGCGTACAGACGTTTTTATTTTAATTATTCAGTATGAATTCCAGCGATTTACTTGCAAAAACCTAATTATAACTCGGGCAATTAACTTGCGATATTCTGTACATTATTGGCAATTATCTCGCAATGATATTTTATTGTTTAGTTATTAATTATTGTAAATAAAGTTAGTTTAAGTAATTATCACTGTACGTACTGGCGAGATACTCGTAATATAAAATTATACTGTGCTACACATCTTTCTACATTACATCCAGCGCTTGCATTTTCTTGTAAGTAATTATTATTATTATTATTATTGGCAATAAACTTGCACATTTGTTAATCATTCATTTTATATACTATTTGTTCATCCAATCCATATCCTGTTTTACTGGTAAGATCCTTCAATAGTTTAATAAAAGTATTATCAATTGAGTAAGAATCGATAAGTTCATCAACAATAAGAAATCTATTAATAAGTAATAAGCCGTGAGGTAAGTTAGTAAATATTACCTTACGTTGCCGTGTTTGAATAAGTGCGGATCTTTGCTTTGCAAGAATCCTAGCCCATTGTTCTGTCCTAGTAAAATAAAATTTGTTAGAGGCCAGCCTAAGCCAGGGTTCAACCCGTGAATTCTGGCTGCTGGTTAGACTATACTATTTCAATATAGTGGAAACCTAAAGCATGCAAGCCTTCTCAATAAGACAATTTATAGATAAATTGAGAAAAATATAGATAGCCCAAACTGGGAATCGAACCCAGACCATGTCGGTATTGCGCCGACTGCTCTACCAGTTGAGCTATTCGGCACTATGCTATATTCCGTTCAATTTGATCTATAACTTATTGAGCCACACCGTCCATCGTACAGTATTACACCATTTAAATATAGTGGAAACCTAAAGCATGCAAACCTTCTCAATAAGACAATTTATAGATAATTCACGGGTGGCTGCTGGTTAAAATCGCAAAGAGAAAAAACGATTTGTCTCAATATATATATATATATATATATATATATATATATATATATATATATATATATGTATATATATATATATATATATATGTATATATATATACGATATAACGCGCGGTTCTCCTACGATAGCGTCCGCAATTCTGTACCGATCTTAATGAAATTTTTTTTTGCATATTCCTTAGCTAACAAGCTCGGTTCAGTTCGAAGATGAGCTCAATCGGCCAAAAAGTTTAAACGTTATAGTCGTTTAAAGATTTTTTAATTTTATTAAAAATCCAACTTTTTTTTATTTATCTTTAAATAACTTTTGATCCTAAAGTGATAATCTATTGTTGGTGATTTAATCTTCATGTTCATCCGATTTCCTTCAATTTAGGCTATGTTGCTTACTCTTTTGATAATTTTTTTTAGTACTTTGATGAATTTCAAAATTTTTAGAAAAATAGAAAAAACAATTTTTTTTTAATTTCTCATTTAATAACTTTCAAGTAATTCATAATAGCTGAATTTCGTTAATATTTTTATGTAGCTTATCTAATGAGCTCTATATTTCAGTACTATTTTTTTATATTCAACAAAAATTACCTATTTATTTATTGAAATTTAGCTGTTGCATTCGTTCTTCTACTTTTCAATAAATTTATTAAACTGTACCAATTCTGATTACTGCCGTGTAACACTTTTAAAATCTCAACATTAAAGTATGCATAAAGTATTTTTTTAAAATTGACAAGCATAAATATAATTGATCTTATAAGCTTTAGACGAACCTTTAAACGCCACTGTCTACCTTACGGATTTAAATAATTAAATAAATCATCAAAAATCTACTCCATTTCGGCTGCCGAATGGCCTTTTTTTTATATTGTATTACCTAGTAACAGTAGTATGAAATATTCTCCCAATAACACGACTACGCGTTTTATAATACAGTTACCTCAAGCGTTGGAATTAAGCGGCGAAGGGGAAGTTGCGTTAGTAGAAATACAAACTCCTATGACCATACTACATATACCAAAAGAATCTACGGCTATTATCATAGGTACAGCCGACATACCTATAAATACTGAAGAAGGGAAAAGTGCTACTGAAGAAAACAAAGAAGTAGAAAGTATAGTTGATATTTACTATAGAAATGTACCTTACGGTCAATATCAAAATAATACCTCTTTGGTGCAATGTATGAATGCACTTCCTGCATTATCTAAGAATATAAATTTTGTACATGACGCCGGTGGCTATTTATCAGTTCATAAAATATGTGATTGCGTAGCTATACATACACTGAAGTTAAATGAAATACTTGAAAAGATACTAGGATTTGGCGTAAACTATTTATCTAGGCCTATCTCAGAAAAGAACGAATGCAAAGGGTCAACCCCTGCATCGTTAGCTAATGCAGTACCGGGAAAAATATTTGTGTACAGTGATATTTGTGAAGGTTATATAACAGGAGACGTGCAATCACCTCTGCTACGTGTCGCACCTGTTGATACCGATCATTACGTCTATGGTTCAACTAAAATAAAGACTTTTTCACCAGGTCGTTATATACCCTTATTACGCAGAACCATGAACACTATCGAAATTGATATAAGAGATGAGTTTGGGAATCCTATTCCATTTGAATACGGTACGCTGACCGTGACATCACATTTCAGGAGAAGAATTTAAGTATAACAAAATGGCCGGGTTTGAAATAATACAATTTGGTGACGGAACTCGTGATTATAATGGCATAAGTCAAGTTTACATAGGTTCGCCAAATCAAAGAGGTCATGGTATTGGTAGCTTCCTTGGTGGTTTGTTTAGACGTGTATTACCATTTCTAAAAAGTGGTGCAAAAGCGCTTGGCAAGGAAGCTTTAAAATCTGGTATAAATATTGCAACAGATGTTTTGGATCACAACGTACCGGTCAAAGAAGCATTAAGTGTCAGAGCACGTGAATCAGGTAATAATTTCAAACGAAAAGCTCAGCAAAAAATCAACAGTCTTATGAACAGATCAGGGTACGTGCCTGGTCAGTTGGCTATTGCTAGTGGTATGAATAGCATCATTGGCTTAGCAGGAAGGCGTTCTAATAAGAGAAGACGAGTGATAAAAACAGTTCGGAAAAAAATATAAGCATAAAACAATAAAAAAGAAAAATAATAAGAAAAATAGCAAGAAAACAAATAAGAAAAAGAAAAAGCTATGTACAGTGAATGATATTTTTTCTTAAATCGTAATTTTCAAAATGTCGTTTTTACACGTGCATTCTTGCGAATGTGCTAAAACAGAACTTGAATTATTCTCATTGCCTCCTACTCAAACAACAATCGAAAACTCACAGTGGGTCCATTATAAACCAATTTCATCGTTGACTGATAACTCACTGATAGAATTCGTCGTACAGGGGCAAGGTGATGAATATATTGATCTTGCTCATACTATGCTAAGTTTACGTGTAAGTATTACACGTAAAGCGCCTGTCGCTGCTAGTACTACACCGCCTAAAGTGGGTCCTATCAACAATTTTATGCATTCAATATTTAATCAGGTAGACGTGTTGTTTAATCCGAAGCCTGTATCAACGCCCAATAATTTATATGCGTAAAGAGCATAAATATGGAAACCCTGCTAAACAATGGTTTGGATGCTAAAAAGTCACACTTAAGTACAGTTGGATGGTCTTATGATACCCCTGATAAAATGGATAGTGTTGATGACGATAATCTAGGATTGAAGAAACGTCGTGATTTATTTACATGTAAAAAATCAGCCGATTTTATAGGCCATTTACATTGCGACATTTTTAATCAAGAAAGATTTCTTATAAATGGCGCTGAAATGCGCTTACGTCTCACACGTACACGTGAAGTTTTTTGTCTCATGGACGCATCGCCTAATGATTGTGATTTCGCTACTACTGAAGCTAGCTTAATAGTAAGAAGAGCTAAAATTTCACCTGGTATTCTGTTAGCACATGCCCGCATGCTGACAAAAACTACAGTGAAATATCCGTTAACCCGTGTTGAAGTGAAAGCTGTATCGATACCTGCAGGCGTGCATGGTGAAACTATTGACAACGTTATTTTAGGCCAAATACCTAGACGTTCAATCATAGGATTTGTTGATAATAAAGCTTTTCACGGAGATCGTGCAATGAATCCCTTCAACTTTCAACATTTTGATATTAACTATTTATCGCTATATGTAGATGGCCGACAAGTTCCATCAAAACCATTACAACCTGATTTTTCAAATAGTAAGCTGTATGTAGATGCTTATCACACATTATTGTCGGGCACAGGGATTCATTTTTTAAATGAAGGAAATACAATAGATCGATTTGATTATCCTAATGGTTTTTGTTTATACACTTTTGACCTAACACCTGATTTATCAGCTAATAGTAACACTCATTGGAATCTGATTCGTCATGCTACTGTGCGTATAGACGTTAGGTTAGATAAAGGCCTAGAATCAACCGTAAACTGTATAGTGTATGCTGAATATGAGAGTGTATTAGAAATAGACTCCTCCAGGCAAGTTACTATAGATTTCGCTGGCTAAGCAAAATAAGCTATTTGGTTCGAAATTAAAAATAAAATGGTTCAGTAACTGTGAGTCTGCCTTATAGCGAAGAATATTATGGCACTTGTAATATATATTCAAGGCTTTATTAACAACGTGCGAGAATTTTTACTTAAAGAAATCGGTGTTACTTCTCTAACTAATGGTGATACGGCTCACTGAATTTTAGCTCCTGAATTTTCATTTACGCTGTTGTCAGAAGAACGGCAAGTTGAAAATAATGATTTAACAAGAAAACATTGTCTTGAATGGTACGATAGTGAGGCAATGATAAAATACGTACGCATACAGCTCCGCTTTTTTTGCCAATGTGCTATGAGAATTTTTACAAAAGGAAAACTGCTAAAAACATACTTAGAGGGCCTACTTTGTCGTCCTGTCATAAATATAGAAGATTTACCAAACATCCCATCAGTAGCAGTCTTGCAACAGCCACGGTTAACTTGTGCTCTACACAGTATATTAGAGGCGAGACGAAATAGAAGTTTAGCATATAACCAATGTGCTTTATCGTGTGCAGATTTAATAAAACAGTGGTTAAATAGCAAGGCGCGAAATCAAGATTCTTCAATAGCTACACATCATACAGCTGAGCTTGCTAAAAACAACGATAATACAATAGCTTGTCCTTGCAAGTATCCGGCTTAAATAAATACCTGCTCACAGGTAGATGTCAGACAGCATCTATATTTTTTCTACTTCATACTGGCTGCCGTATTACTTTTGCCATGATTTACAATGGTTTGGACTTTATTGCAGCAGAATTATGAATTGATTAGTTGTCATGCTTCCTATTAGATATTAACACTGGCTCTTTGATGAAAGAAATAATTATTACTCATTTTTTTATGCAAAATTGTTTTTTATAAAAAATAAATAATATGTTCAAATAAAGTCTGATCGAATACAAGATTAATTCTTATAATTCGTTACTGTAATGAAATTATTATTTAAAGGGCTTACCGTACTGCCCGTGGGAGTTTTATACTGAGTTCTTAAATAAGGTACTTACTAGAGGGCCCGTTTATAATTTAATTAATCTATTTTTACACATACAACGCTCATGTAGGAATACATCTGACAGTAAAATCGTCGATTGAGTAAACATTCGATATTTATAACAAGCATATAAGTACTAGTAACTGTCTCGTTTCTTGGCACGGTTGAGACGCTAGCAAGCATAAAATATAGCAATCTTTAGGATTTATAATTCCCCGACACGGTTGACACATTTATTATTATATCAATTTATTCTATAATATTCGATAAATTTATTTTCATCGCTTTCAGAATTGTTGGTTGTATCATTTTTCAAAAAATTAGTGGGCGTTTTCTCTTGTGTTGATGATCATTATTTTTTTTTCATTTTGTAAATATTTTCTTTTTTTTTTTTTCAAAGTTTCAAAGTTTTCTTCGGAATTTAATTTTCCCATGATTAAAAAACTCTCTAGTTCCGTTTCTTTTATGTCTTCCCCTATTGTTTTGGCATTATCAATATTTTCTATTTGATTTTTAAAAATTTTATTTTCTGTTTTAATTAATTCTTGTATTTTTTTAAAATCGTTAATTTTTTTGATCATCTGTTCACAAAAAGGAAAATTTTCTGTATCCCGAAAGAAATGGTTTAGATCTAAGTACTCTTTCCAAAAGTTTTCATAGAATCTATTTAAATGGGACAAAAACCTCATAGCAACCAATACATGTCCGCTGGATTCTTTGCGGTTTTTTACCTATTTGAGTGGATTCTAACGGAACTTTTAGATATAATGGATCTTATCAATTTTAAAGTTTACAGAGATATCCGGAAATATATGAAAATTTGTGTAGATCAATCTGTATCTTCCCAAGATTCTAAATTGCAACAAATTATTTCTGCGTTAATCTAAATCATTTTTTTTTCGAGTATATCCTAGAAAACATTAATTCTAGAAAAACTCTTCATGCGCTAGCCAGTGCCTTGATTTATGCTTACTAGGGTATTTTTAAAATAACTTATCTTCATGTATCTTCATGTTAAATCTTACTTATAAATGCATTTGGAGTCGGATGTTTTTGTAATCGACCATTAAGATTACTGTGGTAGGATTCCAGATGATTATTTGTCCTATCACTTTGCATGCCGTGCACGGAAAATCCAGCAGGTGTTATCTGCCTCAGCCAAAAACTTTCAAAATAATCAAAAAATGGATTGAACATATCACCGAAATCATTTATTGCTTCTTCCATAATTGCTGAATAAGCTTGTTCAATTAGATTAGGTGGAAACAGTGGTAGCCTATTTATTTGATGAAGAACTATGAAAATGTCAGGATCAGTTTGCGAGTTCTTACTTTTATTTATTAATTTAAGCTGCTGTGCCTTTCGAAATATCACCTAAAACAAACATTAATGTCCTTTATTAAAAATATTAAATTAATGCAATTGATTGTTGTTTGCTTAAATTTCACCATTCGTTTTTGCATAATTTAAATATTATAATTCAGCGATTTTAAGTAATAATAATAATAATGATTGATATAAATAAATCATCTGTTGACAATGTAAAATAAGGAAACAAATAGAATGAATGTCAATTAGGAGCTTATCACGGTTGGCGTGGTAATCAATTAAAATTAGTTCACTACTATTGGTATTGTAACAAATTTTTACTATTATATACCTAGTATCCGACTTTCTCATATTCTTATTTTTTGTTATGATGGTAATTCATAATAGTAAATAAAAAAAATTATTTATTTATTATTTATAATAAGTAAAATGAAATCAAAAGGTAAATAACCCATCAACAGTTATACTAGCAATTAACAAAAAAATACACTCAAGTTCGATAGCTTATCATACTGTTAACACGGTTCGCACAGATTTTAGTGTTGTCACGCTAATGGATTACAATTCTTAATTATTGAGAGAGAATAACTTCGATTGTAAGAAAAAAATAGATTGTTTTATCAAAATTCAGTGTCAATAATCATAAATATAATTATATGAAAGTTCTATATTAAATACGTTAATAATGGTTTTCACTGATTTTTATTCGGTGAAGCGAATTAATTATAGTAATTAATCATTCACAGTTAGTAATTGCAAAACAAGACAATCATTTGATTATTTATCTTTAAATTTAGCACTTATCACTAAAAAAAAATAATTAAATTTACATTTGATAGTTTACAGGAGTGTCAATAGTTCGTACAGTAGCTATAAGGAGGTTGGCACGGCAAGCACGATTGCTAATTCAGCTTTTTTTTCTGATATTTTTGTTGTGAATGTAGAGAACTATGAGCAGGGCCAGGGACTTCGTGTGGAAGGGGAAATACTAGTACATATGAAAAAAAAAAAAAAAAAATACGTGTGATCGGCAGTATTCGTTAATCGGTAATATTCAGGTTTAATAACGACGATGTTCAAATGATAGAAAACTGTCAAAATCACATGTAAAAAGATCTAACCCTACAACAAGACAAAAATTAAGACACAAAGTAAGACAAAATTCATGACTACAGATAAGACAAAAAATAAGATAAAAATTAAAAAAGATTTAAAAAATTTATAAAAATTTAATAAGATAAAAACAAAATTCAAGACTAAAAATGAGATAATAAAAAAGACATAAAATAATACAAAATTCAAGACTAATAATCAAATAAAAATTAAGACAAAATTCAAGACTAAAATTAAGATAAGAATTAAGACAAAAATTAAGTCTTATTTTTAGTCTTGAATTTTGTCTTACTTCGTGTCTTAATTTTTGTCTTAATTTTAGTCTCAAATTTTGTCTTAATTTTTATTTGATTTTTAGTCTTTAATTTTGTATTATTTTATGTCTTAATTTTTATCTTATTTCTAGTTTGTTTGCCAAAATTGTATTCTCTCTCACACTGGCACATACCAATCTCACGCACACGTACACACACAAACACGCAACCGGCATGTATTGTCATATAATTTGCGTACTAACGTCACCTATATGCATTGGGTAGCAGGGTTAGATCTTTTCACATGTGATTTTGACAGTTTTCAATCATTTGAACATCGTCGTTATTAAACCTGAACATTGCCGATTAACGAATACTGCCGATCACACGTATTTTTTTTTTTTATATGTATTAGTATTTCCCCTTCCACACGAAGTCCCTGGCCCTGACTATGAGTCAATTTATAGAGTTGATTATTCTAGCAATTTCTGATACTTATGTTACGTCCTGGTTGATGTTTTGGCGCTGGCGTAGTTGAGCGGTCGATTTAAATTGGACGTAATAAGAACTTACATATAATTATAAATAATTATTAAGTATGGGTTGAACAGCCACCATTTGGTGGTTGCAATAAACTGGTTATTTGATTATATATATTATTTTATATATCTAAATCCGATTTATTCAATTATAAGGATATAATTTTGATTGATGTGAAAATATACAGTTGAATTAATTTATAAATTGTTAATGTACTCTTAACAATAACTTCGAGAGGGTGAGAAAGAAGTTGAGTATTTAAGGTTGAGCCTGACTGCTCTCAAAGATTCTATATTTCAGACTGATTTCTCTTGGTCGAGAAAAACTAGAGTAAGTCTCTTATCAATACGAGGCGCTTGGGCATCAGGCCAGCGCATCGTTCGATATAGAGGGGTGGATCGAGATAAGCAATATTCTCGAATGATCCATTCTCCGTTCTCACGCTTTCTCCGTTTTTGTTATTAACAAATGAGTCACTTATCTATGAACAAAAGTTATCTTAGAACAAAATAGATGTTTGTGCAGCTGCACGTCTCGAGGATTTACTCGAGGCGTCAGCGTTTATTTGTACATAACAAATATCAAGAGAAAAATAACTTTATCAATATGTTTTAAATATTCTAAATAATATTATACTATTTTATATTCTATTACTTTATATTATTATATTAAATTATTATATTAAATTATGTTCTATAATATAGGGTGACTTATCAATTATGCCATTTATCAATATACATCTTAATTAATTAGTTAGGTCTCAGATCGGTCTCTCAATAATTAGTATTTAAAAATAATCAGAGACATCTGCCGAGCAGGCTGGGACGTAACACTTACTTGTGAATAATGGAAGTAACAATGCCTTGCAATGATTTTCGGAAAAACTCGGTTCAGGGCATTATGCAATCCAATTTCATAATCGCTCATGTATGAAGAAGGGTCGAAAGTTGGAAATTTATGTTTACTAAATTCAAAAATCTTGACATAACAAACTTTCGCCTTGTTTGTCATTAAAACTGTCATGCATGGAATTGGCTGCATATATGAAATATTATACCAACGTTAATGATACATATATAATACAAATTTATAAAATTACTTAATAAAAAAAGTATTTGGCAAATGCTTTATGCGCATATCAACAATTTGCACTGTTAGTTTTATAATTAACTAAACATACGTTAGAATACCTTCTCTGCTTTAGACGATGGATTAGACACCTTCACCGTTATTGTAAACAATTGGTGAATTGCGGTATCTTCAAATTGAGGACAAGCCTCGACAGTAGCATCAATATATATATATATATATATATATATTGAGGTTCTTTACATATAGACTCTATCAAATTCTCATCATAAACATATATATTTGACGCTATTACTTCGCCTTCAGATACATGAGCTTTGAACTCTTTGACTTCAACAGATAGCTTGGATTCCTTGTGGACTCCAGAAGTTAAATTTCCACATTGTTGAGCTTGTCGAAGACATTCAACAAACGATTTCATTTTGTTATTTTTCACACCCAGTTTCACTTTTTCCGGCTGCATCTCTAGAATGTAATTATTTATTGATGACCTATACTTGCTATAGGGGTACTTTGCTGCATCAACTTGACACCTGTAGTCAAAAAGGATATAACTGACACAAACAATTTAGGAATAAATTATTTATAATTTATGAATATTCAACAACTAAGTGGTATTCATGACTATAAGTTAAATGAAAAAAATAATTTATATGTTGTATTCTAATTTATGAATCAATAAAAATTCTGAAATCACTCTGCAAGCGCGCTTTTCCAAATATTAATCGGTTCAGTGTGCCTGACAGCATAAAATTTTTTGAGTGTCTCGCGAAATTCGATTTTTTTCATCAAATCAGGATTGGGATCATGGTCATGGTCTGTCTTTTGATGGAATATCCCGTCTATAACGTGGCCATACCCTTTACATCCGTTGATATCTTTGATACAAGCCACATATCTATATCATAATAGAGAAAAAGATTTAATATTTAAAAACAGTATACTCAAGAAAATATAACTATAATATAGAAAAATTAGTAATGATTCAAAAGCTTTTTTATCCACTTTTAATAATAGACAATCTAAATATTGTAAATTAATGTTAGGTAGAGAATTACATAATTTCCACACTCTGCTTATTTTTACGTCGGTTCTTTACGTGGTAAGAGAACCCATCAAAATAAAATTCAGTAGTATGATACTGAGTACTTTTTTTTGTTTCCATAATTTATTAAAGTAAAAACTGTATAATAAATTAAAATGTTTAAAAAAAACAGCTCGATGCAACAGC
Source organism: Microplitis manilae (assembly GCA_030273425.1). NCBI lineage: Eukaryota > Metazoa > Arthropoda > Insecta > Hymenoptera > Braconidae > Microplitis > Microplitis manilae. Next base: position 12,439,448 of record CP092727.1, on the reverse strand, counting down.
AGAGCACGCGTCAAGTTTTTCTGCGACTGTCGATTGTTTTTCGAATGTAGACCATTTTGATTTTGATAAAAAATAATTAATTTCAATCGAAGCAGTTATATAAAAAAATCAGTAAAATTATATAACGTCAATTAGCATATTATTTAATATACAAAGATAAAAAATGCATACTTGCTGTAAAAACTATAAATATTTTAATGTTAAAATAGAAAATATTGTGTGGACTGTACGAATGACACTGCAAACTATTAAAATTGCTTACGTTTCATTGTCATGTCTCATAATAATTAGCGAAAATTAAGAAATACATTATAAGAAAAAGATTTCACGTCGCAGCTGTTTCCTAATACATTTACAATAAATCAGTCAGAAATAATAATTTTTTTGAAATACCGTCTTGACCGTTCGTAGACTTTAAAAAAAGTTTTCATCACAGTAAAGTTTAGAGAAGTTCTTATAATTTTAATCTTACACATTGATTAAATTGCTAACATTACCGTTTTCTCATCGACAGCTGATCGAAACTCATTAACAGTACCGTTCTTTACTGTCTATTAAAAATAATAATAAAATTTGTCGATATGAAAATTGATTCATTAGGGCGAGTTTTTTCAACCGGATTTATTTTTATCCGAGTTTAAATTAATATTGCTAATATATGTATACATTAATAATATACAGATATACCAGCAAAAATTATTTAAATCCAAATTAAATTTAACCTGATTTGAAAAACCGTCTCTTGGTATCCTTTAGTTCATATGCATCATTCATATTTTTGGCGCCACTATTTGTTGTTGTCTGAACTAATTAGTGACGTCATTTCCTATCTTTTATGTTGGTACCTTTTCCTTCTTATTCCGTGTAACCGTTTGTCTGTTATGTGCGCAGTTAAATTCTTGTATCCTTTCTTCTGGAATCTCTTTGTCTCATGAAGCTAAAATACAGTAATTCGAACGATTTAAGGACATAAATTAAAAAAAAAAATGGAAAATCATTTGAGTGATATTCCAAAAAAGTTTGGATCTTATGATGACCTAAAAATTTGGCTCGAAGAATATGAGAGAATTAATGGTAACCGATTCAACGTTGTACGCAGTAAGATGTCACGTAACGATTCAAATTATTTAGTTTTAATTAGTTGTAAGTTAAGTATTTTAATTTTATATTTGAATTTGAATCGTTGCGCGGGCATTCCGCCGTTTCGCCGATGAGGCGGCAGTCCGTGCACGGTGCTCGCGCATGCGCGTAAGGTATGAGAGAGCACGTGTGATTTAATTTTATTTTTATAATTTATAATTTATGATTTAATATCCAAGTGATTGACTTTTGTTTAATTTAAGTATTTATTTATAATTTTGAATTAGTTGGGATGCATAAACCAGCGTAATATTATGCCCCAACAATTGTCAACGTATTATTTTGTTTAACTTGTCATCCGACGGATGACGTCAATTGATGTTTATTGTTTAGAAACAATTAGTATTTATTTTATGATTTAATATAAAAACATAAAGAGGATATGAACAAATAGTTCATGTAATTAAATAATTTACCATGTATCATCCAGGTGTTAGATATTTATGTTTATAATTTATATCTTTAATTTAAATGGGATGTCAAGTGTAATTATAATAATTAAGGGCGACGGTGCTGCCCTTTACGCGACGACCAACAGGTGGAGGTTGACCTAATTAAATTAGAAGGATACGGGATAGCTCTGTGTGCGGACGTGAATTTTATTTCTGTATTGAGTAGTTGATTTTTTTAAAATACTAAAATCATTAAATTTAGTAATATTCACCGGGTGAATAAAACTTATTGGTGAACTAGTTTATTTGGGCTGATTTTTTTTGCTGGTTGAGTAAGTACTTTGTATTTCTATTCGCTGGGTAAAATATTATTATCTGATAACCTCCCCCGGTAGTTGTTGGTCGCCGTGGGGCAAGTAATTGATTTATATTTATTATTATTGATTGGATGATACATAAACTAATAGTTATTACTTATTATTAAACAATTATTTTGGTTTATCGGTGAAAATATTCCATATTTATATATATATGTATTTGCATAAAACGTACGCAACGTCGTAAAACGTTGCCGGTACGTATATAGATATATACGGGTAGTATATATATCTATACTACACACGCCGGACTTGAAAATTCCTCAAGTCTGATCTCATGGCGTAACTATTTACTCAAAGTATTTGAGGTATTTTTCTTCTTGGTTCTCACTGGAATAATTATCATTGTAAATTATTATTATTATTATTATTTATATTATTATTTCTATTTTAAATTATTTAAAGAAAGTAAATAATTATTGTTATTTGGATTTATGTACCCCAGTGGTCAGTTATCATTATTGAATAATTGTTTTACACTGAAATTATTATTTTAATTTAAGATTGAATTATCAATTATTGTGTGGGAAAAATTATTATATTATTTTGAGTGTGAGTGGGAAAATCATAATACCGTATCTTTCTCTCTTCCGCAAGTGGTGGGAGATATATTTAAAAGAAATATTGTTATTTTTATTATTCATGATAAAAAAAAAAAAAACTAAAGGGGAATTATTATTTATTTATATTTAGTATTCATAATTCATATTATTAATTATAGTAAGTCAAATTATTATTTTTATTTTTGAGTATTGAGTTTGAGTAAAAGTCTTGAGGTCGAGGTAATTGTCGACACCTTTTTTTTTTATCCCCAGTGGTAAAAATATGTAACCAATCTTTATTGTATAACCACCGAGTGTAATTATTGTGGTTAATTCAACAACAATTCATTATTGTACAATATTATTATTTATATTTATGTATTGTTTAAAATTAAAAAGACGGAAACCAACAGCTGTCGAGGGGAAAATTTACTGCTTGTTTTCTTTGGATCTTTTTCCTTCTGTTATTTCCATTTATATTTCTTTTAATTATTTATTATTTTCATCTAATTGTTTATTATTTATTCAACACTTTTCTATTGTTTATTTAATTTTCTGCTATATTTTCTCGGATGTTTTTTCCGCTTCGTCACAAGTCACTTGCTCGGATCTTCCTCGTAAATTCCCCCTGAAAAATTTTGTCCGTTTTTGGAAAAACGATCTGGCGCCTGCGTGCACTAACCCAGCCTGAGGAGCTGGTTCAGGCACATCAAGTATTAATTATTTATTATTTAATTATTATTTAAAGTTTATTATTTATTTTAATTTTGAGAAAAATATTTAAAACCATTTGTTATCATTTAATATTATTTAAATTCATTTATTATCATTTGTTTTAAACGCGTGGGCGACCGCATACGATATATTCGACTGATCCGCGTCTCCGTCGCGGATTTTATGGTAGATATACGTTATAAAGAACTTATACAAAGTTTATAAGAATCGTAAAAATGTGGATTTCAATCCGAATTTAATTTATGATCAGTTGAAATATCACTGCTCAACGATAGATAAAAATGAAGAGGTTACGTCGTAAGTATAAACATTTAAATAAATTAAAATCTACTTTTTAATCATTTTTTATCATGAAATAATATCAGGATTGTTTGTAAATTCCGAATCACATTAAGTTTGCTCAAAATCATATTAATCTAAAAATTTCATGTCATTTTAAAAAATTTTAAATCCTTCTATGTAACGATTTCCATCACAAGAATCTTTTGACAGATACGACATAAACTTGCTCAAGATTACGTACACAAAATAATCTTATATTAGTCTTGTACTATTTTTATTACAGTATTTCAAGAAAGACACATAGGTATCCACATCTTTGTTCACATATCAATCTGTCACAAGATATTAATTTACATGATATTGTACCAAAAAATATTGAAGATGTCTTATACAATGTCAAGGTCAAGGTGTGCTTGTTAACTTACTTACACAAAGTTTTTTAACTTCCCGCTTAGAAAATCGATGATTTTCGAAAATTTCGGGAAGTTATTGTTTTCACCCGGATTTTCGAAAATCGAGTTTTCATCAGATGTCGACGTTTTGAGGTCCTAGGAAGCTATTCTGACTATTTTTAGAATGATGTCCGAGTGTCTGTTTGTATGTGTGTGTGTGTGTGTGTGTGTGTGTGTGTGTGTGTGTGTGGGTGTGTGTGTGTGTATGTATGTATGTATGTAAACTCTTTATAACTTTTTAACTAATAAACCGATTTGGATGGTTAAGGCGGCAATCAAAAGAGCTTTTTGGCCATCAACTTTTCTGAAAATTTCAGATTATTTGACCAAATAGACTCGAAGATATTGGCCAATTACGAAAAAAAAAAATTTTTTTTTTTTAGTTTTTTATTGATTTCTCAGAAACGACATATACAATCGACTTCAAAATCTAATCAGCTCTAGAACTTAATAAAACGCGTCGATTGCCACCTCAATCATCAAAATCGCATAATTCGTTCGAGAGTTATCGTTGGAGAAAGAAATAGGAAAAAACAGTTTTTTGCGAATATCTTTGAAACGACTCAACCAAAAAATCTAAAAATCTAATGAGCTTTAGAATCTATTAAAACGCGTCGATTGCCACCTCAAACTTAAAAATCGAATAATTCGTTTGAGAGTTATTGCGGGAGAAAGAAATGCTAAAAACTGTTTTTTTCGAAAATAATGGCATGCAAAAGTATTTTCGAGCTCGAAGAGCTCGAAAACAGCGGGAAGTTATGGGGCTGGCCCGCAGGGTCAACCGATGCCCAGATTTTTTTTTTTAAGTCTTAAACAAGACTTTTGCAATTTAAAACTTTAAACTCATATCTGCAGCAGGATACATAGTTATATAGAAACGTAGACAATTAATGTGCTAGAAGCCAGAGTATGACAAGATTGCTATAAGAATGTGGACTAATTTATTACTTTGATAAAATGAGAAATAATTTAATTTATACTTAATAATTTCATGTAATCTTCTAAAATCATCACACAATAAATACCACATGGTTTTGTAATTAATTGGTGTATTGATTTTTCAAGATCATCATGCAGAGCAACATTGACGTTGAGTACATCACTATACAAACGGAATCTTCAAGTTGATGGATATCGTAATGATCACAATCATCCACCAATGGTGAGTATATGAAAATAAAAAATTATTTGTTGCCGTAAGTGATTATAAATTAATGAAGAAAATATCGGATTTGAAGAATGAAAGTTAAAAAGATAATGATTTTATGACTATTTAAACAGATTGTAGGAAGAAGGGGATCGGAAAAACAGCGGCCTAAATTGTTGGAGGAGGCGAAAAAATTATATGAGAAAATGAAACAGGGAAATACGACGATTGCGAATAAATCTAAAGATCAAAATATGTTAGAACCTGTTATTAAACTGCGTAAAATTGATGAGACAGAAACCATGGAAGAAAGAGAATTCGTGGCGTTTTTGGAAACTTTAAATGCAAACATCGACATTGATAGTATACTTGCAAATAATAAAAAAATAAATCTGATGCAATTGCAAGCAATGAATAAAGAAAACATTGGCAAGTATCTCAAAATAGACTTGAAAAAATATCACGCTCATTTTGAAACGTCTGCATTAAACTACTTAAATATATTACTTAAAGGAACCAAAAAATAAACTGAAATAAGATAAAACTCATACATTGAGATTACTACTGATTCCTTTTTTTTCCCTTATCTATCGAACAGGATAAATACTATAGTTGCCAGCGTCAGAACCGTGCCGAGCCATGGGAGGGTAGACCTAGCACTGTTATACTTATTCTATATATAATACTAAATTAAATGGCGATTGTCGTTGTCCCACGCGATTAATTACAGGGGTCTACCGATTAATCCTGAGACAAAACCGTATAAGCCGCGCGAGATCTTCGACGACTATAATTCCACGGCTCATTCAGTTATTTATATGATTAAACCATATACCGACCAAAGTCGTAGTCAGCACGTGGTCTTCGTTCAGTGGAGACAAACAAAAACCTCAGATTTAATTTGCTGGTATGATTAAAAATTAATTAGTAGTACACAATACTAAATATCGTCCCCCACAAATACATGCGATGCTAAAACGAGTGTTCATGTTAATAAATCGTATGAACCGTGCCAGGCCTAGTCGACCGACGATCCTAGTTCAGTGAGTTAAAATAGTTATATTTATTTTTATTCGCTAATAGAATTCATAATTAATTACTGCTACATGATTAGCTACTTAAGATTATCCACCGCTAGTTATTGGAAGGCACTAACGCTTATTCATATTTTAAAAGTCGTACGAACCGTGCCAGGACTTGGTTAAACGGCAATCTCAGTTCAGTGGGTAAAAATGATAAGCTTTGTTTTAATTCGCTAATAAAATTCATAATTAATTACTGCTACATGATTAGCTACTTAAGATCATCCCCCGCTGATTATTGCAGAGCACTAAAGCTGTTTCATATTTTAAAAGTCGTACCAACCGTGCCAGGACTTAATTGACCGGCAATCTCAGTTCAGTGGGTAAAAATAATAAACTTTATTTTAATTCGCTAATGAAATTCATAGTTAATTACTTCTACATGATTAGCTACTGAAGATCATCCCCCGCTAATTATTGCAAAGCACTAACGTTTATTCATATTTTAAAAGTCGTACCAACCGTGCCAGGACTTGGTTGACCGGCAATCTCAGTTCAGCGGGTAAAAATAATAAGCTTTATTTTAATTCGCTAATAAAATTCATAATTAATTACTTCTACATGATTAGCTACTTAAGATCATCCCCCGCTAATTATTGGACGGCACTAACGCTTTTTCATGTTTTTTAAATCGCATGAACCGTGCCAGGACTTGGTTGACCGGCAATCTCAGTTCAGTGGGTAAAAATAATAAACTTTATTTTAATTCGCTAATAAAATTCATAATTAATTACTGCTACATGATTAGCTACTTGAGATCATCCCCCGCTGATTATTGCAGAGCACTAAAGCTGTTTCATATTTAAAAAGTCGTACGAACCGTGCCAGGACTTGGTTGACCGGCAATCTGAGTTCAGTGGGTAAAAATAATCAACTTTATTTTAATTTGCTGATGTTATAAAAAATTCATTAGTAGTACATTATATATTACCAAACATCGTCCCTCGCAAATCATTGTAAGGCGCAAATGCTTATTTATATTTTAAAAAACTATTTTAAATGACGATTCATATAAATTCACCGTACGAACCGCGCGAAGTCTTAGTCGACTTGAGATTCTAGGTGAGTACGTTAAAATTAATATTATTATTGTTTTCAACTCAAATTCTAATTGAAATACTGCACAAATCTCTTAATATCGATTAATTACGAGGTTCAAATTGTTATACTGGAGTATTTAAACCGTTTGAACCGTGCGAAGACTTAAGGTAGTTCTATCCCTACAGTCCAGTCAAAAAGTTGTAGATCACCACCGATGTATCGCGTACCTACGGAGCTTACGTTATAGTCCAAATTTTTTAGACTGGACTGTATTCCCAATACTACTGTATTTCCTACACAAACACGCTCACACTATGATAAATTAGTCTGTTTGAAAATCTGGCAACGTCGCCTTCTTTATTCTCTTACTCGCCTTGTACAGCCAAGACTCACTTATAGTTCATACATATGATAAAAGATTGATAAATAAATAATTGATGCCACGTGATAAACATTCCTTTTATGATAATTTTTACTTCTAATTTTTATTACGCAGTGAAAAATTTAAATTTATTACACGATCAAAATTTATAATTTTCAATATGATTCAACTAATTCAACTAATTTCAATTAACTATTATCTAATTATTTAATTCATTAAATTTTTTAAATTTAGAAGCTGCAGCTACTTGTAGCGCATTTCAAAATGTACCCTAAATTAATTTATTTACTCATTAATTTATTTATTCATTTTTGTTGTTGTAAATAAATAGCTGCATTTTATTGATAACTATTAATGAAACATATATAATTATTCATCCACTAACATTATTCCCGATATTATTTATTATATGAATTTAGCCGATTTGAATTTTCGCGCTCTCTACGCGTTGCAACGTTGCCGCTTCATTCACTCGTGACTACTTCTCCTATCCCCTCCACTAAAACTAATCCTCGAAATGTGTAATTTATTTTAATTTTTTACACAAACTACACGGTAAATAATTCTAATTTTTTTTTTAAATGTTCTAAATATATTTTTCTTCATTATATTAGTTTTTCGTTAAAACGGTGAACCTCCGTCAAGGAAAAATACGCAAAAGTTTGTCATTTTCCCACGCTTCTCCTATGCTACATGTACAAAAAACATAAAGTTTAATTGCTAATATCTTTTTTTAGACACGGTAAATCGTCTCTAAATTTTAACAGCGTGTGTATTATACACTTAAATACTTATATTCAAGATTTGGAAGATTTCTTGAATTTTTGCTTGCATGACCCAACTACCTTAATTGATCTCTGACCGTACTTAACTAGGCGTTAACTATTAATTATTCTTTAGTTAGCTGCAACAATATTGAAATAATTAGTATTATGTTATATGCGTTATGAACGATCTTTTAAAATTCGTTTTTTTATTTAGTATTCTTTTTCATAATTTACATACATGGAGGATAGAGACTATCTCTATTCTCCATTACCTATATACTTTTTAGCTGTATTATTAGCATTTGCCGGCCATCTAGAGAAGAGAGCTGTAAGGTTTATGTTTTTCTACATTATCTTAGTGGTTTTCCTACTAAGCTATTTCATCTTGCTACTTTATAACAAGCGCCTATTCTCACGCCACCTATTGTGAACAAATAGCTAACTTCATGTTTGGCGAAACTATACGGACCCGTTAGATTCTTACGGGGATTCTCTTAGAATTCTTCCTGTTAATTCTTTCGATGAGAGTGCTCCCTGGTAGCGGAAATGGATAGTAAAAATTTAAATTATTTTTCAAAATGAAGTAATATAGGATATTAGGGTGGGTCAAAAAAATCGAATAATTAAATAAGACACCTAAAAAGAATTCTCTCCAAGTATGAGCTCTTAATTATAACGGGAAGGTCCTCCGCTTTGCGGGTTTCTATTTTTTTCGAATAATCAGATAAAAAAATTTATATCTCGCTTCCAACTGCTTGGAAAAATATTCCGTGACATAGACTTTGTAAGAAATTGAATGCTCTACAAAAAAGGTCTCTTATGATTTTTTCAAAAACCCAACCGATTAAAAGATATTCATAGTTGAAGTTTGGCTATTTTAAGGAAAATATTCGTTTTTATTATGAATCTTATAAGTTGATGAAAAAAAATTATTTTGAATTGCGAAACTCATGATTTTGTAGGAAATTTACTGCTCTACAAAAATGGTCTCTTATGATTTTTCGATTAAGTGAAGCCGATACGAGATATCCATCGTCAAACATTAACGAATATCAATATTTCCAGTTTTTGATCAATAATTCGATAAATTTAAATTTAAATTATTAGTTTCAGGAAAATTTACATAAATTTGAGTTTCGATGGATAAAGAAATGTTGTAAACAATTTTTTTAATATTGTTTTCAGTCTTGAGCTTGTTCGATTGCATTAAAACAAGAAATTAGAGCATTTTTTTCGACATATAGCCAATGATTACGATAAGAAACGAAGAACAATTCCAGTATTTATTGCAAGTTGTCAAAGAACATCAAAAAACATACCCAAATTGTAATAAAGGAAATTATTTATAGTAATAGCGTACTGTTATGTTAAAAATATTGACAATTATATTGCAATTGATAATTCAATAAAAAAATTTATCTGTAAAAAAGTTAAATACTGGTTGTTTTTTACTCGATTCAATACTTTTCATATTAAATTTGACAAAGGAATGTGTCATTCACTTTAAATTAAACTAATCATTGGCTTTATGTCGAAAAAAATGCTCTAATTTCTTGTTTTAATGCAATCAAACAACCTCAAGACTGATAACAATATTAAAAAAATTGTTTATAACATTTCTTTATCCATCGAAACTCAAATTTATGTAAATTTTCCTGAAACTAATAATTTAAATTTAAATTTATCGAATTATTGATCAAAAACTGGAAATATTGATATTCGTTAATGTTTGACGATGGATATCTCGTAACGGCTTCACTTAATCGAAAAATCATAGGAGACCATTTTTGTAGAGCAGAAAATTTCCTACAAAATCATGAGTTCCGCAATTCAAAATAATTTTTTTTCATCAACTTATAAAATTCATAATAAAAACGAATATTTTCCTTAAAATAGCCAAACTTCAACTATGGATATCTTTTAACCGGTTGGGTTTTTGAAAAAATCATAAGAGACCTTTTTTGTAGAGCATTCAATTTCTTACAAAGTCTATGTCACGGAATATTTTTCCAAGGAGTTGGAAGCGAGATATAAATTTTTTTATCTGATTATTCGAAAAAAATAGAAACCCGCAAAGCGGAGGACCTTCCCGTTGTAATTAAGAGCTCATACTTGGAGAGAATTCTTTTTAGGTGTCTACGAACCTATTTCTCCGAGAATAAAGTCAAAAATAAATTATTCGATTTTTTTGACCCACCCTAATAGGATATACTATATTACCACCAAAAATTATACTTGTCACTCTGTCAATGAACAGAAGAGTGCTCTTGTCAGAATTGCTTCCAAGTCTGGAATATAATACGTCTGAACTAAGTTTCTTACCAGGGACATTACACAAGTGGTAGGCGCTATCTAGTGGCAAGAACTGAACTACTCCTACTGCTATTGCCTAGGACTGGTGAATTTTCTCTTCTCCATATATATCTTTTCTTTTAAGAAATTTTTCTACTGGTTGAAGCAACTTTTTTTTCTATTAGTTGGAGCATACGAAAATCCTTCCGTTAAACACCCCCATAAGAAAAATTTATTTAAAAAATAAAAGTTAAAATACAAAAAATATATTTTAGAATTTATAAAAAATAAATCAGAAAACTATTTTTTTCAAAATGAATAAATAAATAATTAATGAGTAATTTAAATACTCTTAATTCGTGTATCAATTTTTTCAATCTATATATGAATATTTTAAATTATAAAAAAAAAGTTTGAAAAATCCAAAAGTGCACACCTCGAATGTTCATGTTACAATAAAATATATAAATTATTAATTTTCATTTTTGATTACAAAATTTTTTTTCATAAACATCTAGAAAGAAATTCTTCATATTGTTTTTTTTTTTTTGTAATCTAGTCAATTCTATGACAGTTGGCAATAAAAAAAAATTATCAGATGGTAAAGTAGAACCTTATGATATCAGCAAAGTTCGATGATAAAAAAAATTATTCCCGATAAAATAAAAAAATGGCTGCTGTGTGTGTTTGTTCACATGGTGCCGGTTTTAAAAGAAATGATTTATTATAAAAAAAACGAGACGGACTACAGTAGTGATTTTCGAAAATAACCTTCTTTGCATAATTCTAAAGACTGAAAAAAAGCAAGTCATTATGTCAAGCTGTTGACGAGATATCCGTGCTACAGTCTTTTTTTGGACTACAGATTAACTGACGTCCACGATACATATTTTTTATTGAACTTTTTTTATTATAATACGTATCGGACAACTTAACGAAAGTATCAGTCTTATTCATTAGTTTTTCCGTTCTAGATTAATGTGCTTTTTTATAACGTGTACGTGTGATATAAAAATATCTACAGTTTAATGCGAAAAAATTACGTGACCTTGACAAGTCCGTTATGAAGCACAACTTCTTCGCTTCGCGTTCGAGGTGTGCAATTATAATTTCGATCACGGACGAAAATATATTTATATGCATGTGAAAGAAAATTAACCAATACATTGAAAAAAAAAAAAAAAATAGTGGATGTGATTTAAATTGACGACAATCCTGCTTTAATATTTGACGATAATAGAGCACTGCCTCTCCGCTTCGCGCTCGAGGTGTGCAAAAAAAAAAGAAAAAAAAATAATAATAATAATGATAACAATAAAATAAATTTATTTATGGATAAAAGTAACTTTGGAAAAGATCACACACATGTTAACCGCATTTATGTAATTTAAAATTTTTTAAATTATTAAAAATTATTAAAAAAATAATGATGAATATTTTTTATGAACAAATTTAAAGTTTACCGCCTTTAAATCATTAATTGACAAGATATAAAAGTTATTTATAAAACTATTGACTAAATATTGAACATGATAGAATAAAATTGTAATTCCTGTAGAAATCGAGTTAAGTATCCCGTTTTCTATGAATATATCGAATGAATAATCAAATAAATTTTTGAAAAACTGTCCAAGTTTAACCTGTAATTATTAAATTCCTCGATAATTAATTTTTTAAGTAGTTAGTGATTGGAAATCATCCAATAAATATTAATTAAGTATTACTCTCATTATTTAATTGCATACTTTCTTTCATTACTCATTAATTAATTATTTATTTATTTAAAAATAAAAAAAATACAACTTTTAGTATCAATCTCCGACATCAGGGAGCGCTTCCATTTAAAAAATTAAACGGGGAAATTCTAAGAGAATCTCTTCAACGCAGTCTAGCCTCCGATGGATAATGGATTCTTCTGATTACGAAAAATGATTCAAGTTGTTTTAGATCATTTCAAATAATTTTTCTTAATCAGGATCGAGAACTTGTATTATTGATGAGACAATAATAGAACAGAGAGAGCTGAACAAAATTTAAATAATAGCGAAAAATTTCACAAATTATCATGAATATTATTATTTTTCACTAAACTTTGAGTAACTTTTTACGGTACCCGGGAAAAAAAAAAATTATATAATTAGATATATTTATATATAATCCTATATAATTTTATATAATTATACATGATTATATATAATTATATCGAATTATATAAGAATTTTATGTATAAGTGTACATAATTTTATATAAATATATATAATTTCATATCAATATATATAATTATATATAAATATATATAATTACATAAATTTATATATACTCTGGCAAATGAATTATATATAAATATGTATATTTTTATATAATCATCTATAATTTTATCTAATCATGTATAACTATATATAATTATATATTATTATATATAATGATATCTAACTTGTCATATCATATTATATATAAATATATATAATCATATATAAACATATATAATTATATTGGATAATTTTATTGGATTGTGTTTTAGAAAATTCGATAAGAATTTTTGCGTGAATGTCATACCGGGTAAATGCATAAATTTTATGAAATGTTGTAACATAATTATTGATTATTTAAACTGCCATAAAAAGCAGCATTATGCAGAAAAAAACATTTTATTAAAATTTATGAAATCTCATAGAACTTGATGAAATTATGTTCAAATTTTGATTTTAGGGTATTTATAAATGTTGTAACGTATACAGAGTTTTCTTAATTGTATAATAATTAAGTTCATGAATATATATATTCATTCATTTATATATATATATATATATATATATATATATCCTATACGCTGACTGATAATATTTAATTATTATATTTAATGGTTTAAAACTTAATTTATCAACTTTTCATTTGTATTAGTTTAACATAATTTACTTTAACTTAAAATAAAAGGCATCGAAAATTACTTGATGAGGTAACGATAAAGTTCATTACAAACATACAAAATATGATGATTTGACTTTTTATTGATTCATTAATATACAGTTGCATGAATATAATTAACAAATCAAACAAATTATGTTTATTATGTATTTAATGATTAATTATTAATTTTATTTTTTTGTTTTAAATATTATAAATTAAAAGATTGTTGAAAATTAAATGTATAGAGAACGAGCGAATTACCATACTCGATTAAAGGAGTTTGGTTTTTTATATACATAATCGCCAACTTCGATGAGCTGCGATATAGATAATAAGTTTTTTAGTTCTACTATCATACATTCATCAGTTTTATTAATTGGTTTGATGTGTTTAACTTTTATTTTAGTTTTTAAATGTATAAATATTTTTCTATGATCAATAGCATACTTTTGTAGTACAAAATATAAACCATTTTGATATTCAAAGAAAAAGTTTATTGATCCATAAATATTAATATTGTTATCTGTTATTATTTCAACATTATGACTATTAGATTTTATTTCTTTATATATATTTGACGTGTAGATCTCCTTGTCAATTTTTACTCGAGCATGTATAAGGACATCAGTGAAATCTATGCTTTTAGGTGCAAATAGTTGGTACTCTAAATTACTAAGTCGGGTGTTCTGAATTCTTTTGCCAAGAAGTTCATAATCTTTGGTCTTCTGAATATTTAAAATATCATGATTATTTGTATTTACATGGGTTTTTAAAATACCGACACTCTGAGCAATATGCAAATTATTCACAATTTCTTGAGACAAGTGTTTAGTGCCAGTAACACTTTTTGCGATGAAACCATTATAGTTTTCAAAACAAAAAGCTGACGTTCCTGACAGTGGGCCCCATCGTTTCACTGATAAAACTAGATGCAAAAGTTAATGAGAATTATACGTCAACTCTTTATCCCTGAATAAGTTTGGAATTTCTTCAACAAATACTCTCAATAAATCATCAGCTTGCGTTAAATCATCAATTGTAATTCGATCTTTGACTAAATTAAATATTGCAATAACTAAACTCATCAAATGTTGAAAGTAGTTATTAGGCAAATAATTTTGAAGGGCTGGAAGTGAATAAAACAGTAGTAGATTGTAGAATTCTGAAGCTTTGAAAAAATGAGATTGCGTTAGTTGTCTTGGCATTCGATTGAAAGATGATGGAGGGTGTATGTTTGTTATAAATTTGTCAATCTCTTCAATAAAAGGTTTTACGCTCCAAGGACCTGGGATATTTATATAAGTATTAAAAAATCGCTTTGCAACTCCTAGTAATACCGAATGCATAAATTCCGGGATGAAACATGTTCCCAAGTTCAGTAATGGAAAACAAGACAATATGGAGTATCCTTTCACTCCTCGCAGATGCTTATTTCCTAAATTACGCAATAATCGAGCTTGGTTTATCATTCTATTGCCGTCTCTCAATCTAGCATTAAGATTATAAGGATAAAATCGACCTTTTTTTTTTCCAGCTTCTGCATTGTGACTTTTTTTAGTTCGAATCTCGCAAATGTTGCAACCGTATCGACCATTATAATTCAAAATATTTTGAAGCTGAGCTCGAGCCGGAGCATCAGCTATAATTAAAGGTGCAACAACTCTAGATATTAGTGTTTTCTTTGTTACCGGATGTATCCATTTAATACCTTCTTCAAAACATTGATTTAATTTTGAATATAGAGGCCGTAAAAACGTGTTCATACATGGTTTATGATCTTTATCATACCACAAGCCCAAGTTTATAATAAATGACTCTCTTACATTTGCCGGAAGTTCAGCTATTGTGGCTAACAGTGGCCAACAATGACTTTTCGCACTTTTAATTAACGAAAGTCCATCCGTATTAATTATAAGTGTCAGATCGTATTTTTGTTTATTTCGCTGCAAATTTATTCGAATGTATTCCGAACTATCAGTAATGTCTGTGATGACATTATCGTCACGTGGTATCAAAGGTTTTAGTTTGTCACTCAGGTTGTAGTATTCAAATAAATATTTTACTTGACTATGAATATCAAATTCAAAGAAAAAAGAATTTATATCTCCTTTAATGTTGCATGCTGGACAAGTCAAACTTTTAACGTCATTACTAATATACCATGAGCATATTTTACAATAATGTTTTAGAGCGATAGATGAAGGAGCCATTCTTTTTACATACTCTAATAATTTATGAACAGTTTTGGGCATTGCATTATCTGCTGGTAAAATATTTATTTGAATTCTCAATGCCTCTTTCAGGGCAGCTTTACTTAATTTATGTTTAACATAATAATTAAGTAAATCAAAAACTGCCTGATCAACGCAAACAGAGCTATTTTCGTTCAACATTAACTTTTTACGAGTACTATAATTATTATCATTAATATCGTTTATTAGATTTTCATCAATTAACATTTCATTTTGTTGATCATTATCACTGTTATCTTCGCTATCAGAATTTAATTCAGGATCATAGAAATCTTCTACGTCATTCTCGACTGACAAGTGATCATCTCTTTCTTCTGTCCTTTCATCAGCATATTCCTGTTCTACACTCTCGTTTGCGCTATCTCCATCTTCATCTATTGTAGAATCATCCTCCGAATTTTCATCAGAGCTATCAATATCTGATAAATCGATAACATGGTCAGAAGGATCTGTATTATTATTATTATATGGGACTTCCTGAGAAGAAATTAGCTTTTCCCATCTGTATAGAGTTCTTCCCTTATTGAACAAAAGGATTCAAAAGTATTAAAAAGGATTTGATTTTTAATCGTTTTGAATACTGTTTAATCCTTCAAATCCTTTTTAATAATATCTCTTATGGGCGTTTAACATTTGAAGTGATTTTTAATACTTTTATTTAATAAGGGTTAAAGGTACCTAAAATTCATAAAATACCAAATTTAATTTTTGATTAAAATGAAATTGGAGGAATTCTGCACTGATAAAAAAGTTAACTTGACTCAATAGAAAAAATCTTGAACCAAGAAAACTATTTTAAAGAGACTGATTTCCTTGAGTGAAGAGAAAAACTTTTTAAGCTAAGAAATTTTTTTTCGATCAAGATTTTTTTCTCTTGAGTCAAGCTAACTTTTTCATCAATATGCAAGGAGCACATATTATGATTTCAAGGCACACTTTGAAAAGAAAAGTTTATTTTATTTGAAATGATTTTAGTTTTTTTTTTCTATAAAAATTTTAAGTTTGTACTTACAGGAACATTGGGATCTTCATTATACAACTTATATCTTTTAACAGGTTTGGATAATGACTGTTTATTCCTTAAATCTGACATTATCATCAAACATAAACAAAGTAAATTTGCTTATCTATATTTTTAAATTCTTTAAAAATCAACTAGCTGGTAAAAAATTACGTGCATTAATTTCTTATACATACATATGTATATATTTTTTTTTACCCGACAACAAAACCATAACATAAAATTTTTTAACTCACTGAATAAAAACTTGTAATCGTAAAAATGTCTTTTGAAAATTTTATGTTATATTTTTTTTAATAACTTTTGATTTATTTACTCACTACGTACTACATGAAAATGATTCAACACCTACTTTGTCCACAGCGTGCGCTGCAGTCGCTTCGGTTATATTCACCATATACTCTGCACCCTCTGCACTCTTAATACATGTAAGCAATCCAAGTATCACGTGACTATAGTAGTCGCTTGTTGTAAGCATTATTTCTGTTTCACTTGCTAGAAAGAATTTAATGGACGTGAGAGTGAGTAGAGCATCCGATGATTTTTATAACGAACGTCTAGTGTAGTTGCATTGACTGCGTGGCGCGTGCGCATACGTATACTAACTCAACAGTAACAGTATGTGAGATTTCTGAACACGTTACGACAAGTTTCTAATACGCATATTACCGAGTACATTAATTCATGAAAATATTTGAACATATCAGTGAATTTGTTTATTGTAATAATTTACATAAACATCAAATTGATTAAAAACTGTGAAAATGTTTCTTATTCACTGCCAAAGTGACAATTCTTATTGTAAAGTTGAAGATTCTGATGTTCTTTTTGATGAAGAGAACGTACCGGAACCAGGAGAATCGGTTTCATTTCTTTGGCAAAATTCTACTTATGATGGGATAGTCATCATGCAATCAGGTAATAAATTTTTCATTATATTCTTAAATAATCAAAGGTGTTTTGCTTTTTTTATAAATAGTATTATGGTAGGTGTAATACTTTTAATTTTATGGAATAATTAATAGATTATACGAAATCAATATTTATTTTAATCTATAGAAAAACTTTTTTATACTTTTGAAAATTGTACCCCACGTTGTATAAATTCCATCTAATAGAATAATTATTAAATCTTAAATTTTTTTTAATGTAAATTTACAGATAATGATAAAATGATTGATACTAAGTTCCGCGAACTGAATAAATTAAAAAAAAGCAAACATGCTCCTGGTAATAGTACTAATACTACTACCACCGCTGATGATGATGAGCCAACAACTAGGAGAGGTCGAAAAGCAAAACGAACTTGGTCATCTACAAAAGAAAATGATGTCGATAGTTCCCGTCCGAAAAAAAAGAAAGTATGTGAATTAGATATTGCTTTAAGAATTAATTATTTCATTAGTATGGAATGTAATAGTCACAAAATAATTATGATTTTTGTATTTTATTAAGTAACGATAAAATTTTCATACTTAAAATTTTAAAAAAATATTTCCGCAACATTATACAAGTATACTTATTTGTATATTTTACTTACATTAAATTTTTATTGTTTAAAAATAGCAAAGAAAATTTGATGCTCAGAATATGTCGCATGATTTTATTGAAGATAAAATTTTTCCAAAAACGGCTACGTCAGAATCAACCAAAACTATAGTGAAGCAAAAAAGTCCATCTAAAGAAGATTTAAAAAAAGAGTTGGAGGCCATGAAAACTCGATTCGAAGAAATGAAGGCACAAGGTTTGAGAATCTATTATTAACAAATAATAATAATTTAAAATTTGAATATTTATTGGTGTACTCTACGAGGGTTGAAAGCTAATCATCAATTCAATTATGAATTAAACCAGGCTCAATTATCATAATCATAATTGAGCTTGTGAGTTACTTGAATGTGATGGCATTAAGTGTTTTTTTTTTTTTTTTTTTTTTTGTAAATAGATTGTTTGTATGTTTTCAGATTTCTAATATGAAGTATGAAAAATTTTTAATTATTTAAAATAACTTTTAGAAAAATATTTTGATAGCAAATCTATTGAAAATGATGAATCATTTTGATTGAATTATTGATTTCTATCTGAAAACTTCATTGCTTACTTTAATTTTAAACATTTACTTTCATAAAATACTTATGTTAAAATAAATATTTAAAAATTAAATCTTTTTATTCTGTAGATAAACATCATAATAAATTATCTTCCAAAAAAAATTACAAAACTAAAACTAACAATTCCCATGATATAAGTGCTTCTTCTGGTGCGACTGAATCACCTGTAATCTCTGATCTATCCGATGATGATGATGAAAAGCAACCTATCGTAACCACAGACGATGAAAAGTTAAATGACGTAGAAAAAAATACTGATCCACTAGCTATTACTGATAAAACTGAGAAAACAACTGCAAGTACTAATGATGAGTTAATGAATGATGATCAACAATCAGTTGAGACAGACAAAGATCCTGGTACGAAAGCTAACAAAGTTGGTGATGAGGAATTTTATGATGAAGATATTCAGTTGTTGGGTCCACTTTACTGTAGAAAAGTATTATACATACGCATAATTAATCGAATATTCTTAAAATCTCTTTAATTATAAAACAAAAATAATTGATTGTTCTGAATATTACAGATGGTAAATATTGGAGAAGGGATTTATTGTATTGAAACCCAATTGGACATGGCTCATCATTGCGGTGAAGGTTCGGTAATGATACGACATCTGATGGATGGAATATTCAAAAAAAATGAGCTACTCAATTGCACAGTGGTCAACCACCTCGTATTTTAAAATCAAACAATAGACCTAAAGTTTACCGAGCGTTACGTAGTAAAGCTAAGGTCGCCATAAGTTGTAAGTTAATCATTTTTACCTCTTGACATCTCATTTAATTTTAACCACTTAACATAAGAAATCCATCTTTTACAGAATAAACTCTCAACTATGCCCAAAATAAAGGTTGGCTAAAGAAATCAAAGCACGATAGTGCTCCATACAAGTGGCTCGATTTACACCAAGCGATGTCACAAAAAATAGGCGAAATGAAAAGAACTTACTACAGAAATTTAAATCTGGTAGAAAAATAATTGTGTTCCGCGTCTTGGCAGTCTTATAAAGATATTGATCAGCAACAACTGCTTTTTTTAAAATTTGGATTCTATGTATACGATGCTATGCAAAAGATTGATTCAAATAAATCGCAATAAAAAAAATTTTCAATTTTCATATTTTTATTAGATTAACATAATATTAATAATTATATATGATAATATATAGTTATATAGAATTTTATAAAATAATGTATAAGTATATATTTTTATATATGATAATACATTGTTATGTCGGATTTGCAATAAAAGCAGGCTTTGAGCCCTGACTATAATATGGCAACTGTGTTAAGGTTGCCAAATTATGAGCGAGAAACTCGACCTACTTTAAAATCGGACTTTTATAAAATATATTTGGTCCTAGTCTTTCGACCAATAGACCGGGGACAAGAAATTTCAATGAGGGAATATGAAAATTAAAAACATGAATTTAAATTGTAATTAAATAGGTATATTGTTACAAAAATTTCAATGAGATAAACAATGGAAAAATGAAAATACAGAAGTCAAGGTTGATTTACAAGATTACTCGGAATTTTTAAATTGTTAATTCTCAACAACTGACGCTTAATAACGTAACACTAGTATTTCTATTAAATCATTATTTTGAACATAAAAAAAAATATTGTATTGACTTACTCAGTAATTATAACTATTCGACGTTCTTATTTTTCTATTGGTTTTGTTCGGGGTGAGTTGATCGAGGTCCTTATTTTCCAAATCAGGTGGCTACCAGCCCACTCTGTGTGATTATTTGCTTGAATATTATATTGTCTAAATAATGGCTACCGGCCTATTTTGTATTATAAAACTGTTGGAAAATCTTAACTGTTAAAAGAATGGCTACCAGCCTATTCTATATTATAAACTGCTTGAAAATCTTAATAAATTGTTAAACGAATAACTGTTAAAATTATAACTGTTAAGATTGTAAACTGTTAAAATGAATGAACTATTCAAAAAAAAAATAATGGCTACCAGCCTATATTGTAAGAAAATGGATAACTTGGATGTTGGGAATAACGGGTAGTTCGGGACTCACGACACAACTGACTGTTTTTGGGGCCGCTTGTTAGGCCTGCGGAAAAAATGGGTGGATACTCCAGGTTCTGTATTTGGGGGAGAATCTCTTCCCACGTTCTTCCACTTCCACCCGAAGTTTTCCACTTCCTTACGGAAAACCACCGTTTCGGGGCCGCACTATCCCTTCCACGTTGATTTTCCTGTCTCCCTCTCTTCTGTTCTTTATAACTCACCCCGCATTTTTTATTTAATAATAAATGTAATCAAAAATAATTTTAATAATAATAATATTAATAATAATAATAATAAAAGTAATTCGACTAAATTTCCGTTAAATTATGGTTGAATGAAATTGTCATCCCTTTTTTTTTATTTATTCTAATATTTTATTTATTTAAATTCTCATATTTTAATATTCTTTTTGTTTAGTTTTTATTTGATTACTAATATTTTATTCAACCTACTATCTTTTATTATGTTATTAATTTATTTTAAATTTAAATATTTTTATTTAACTATCATCCTTTATTATTCTATTGTTTTAAGTTGGATATTGATTTGATTTTTAAGGTTAAATATTTTATTTAACTATTTATATTTTATTATTTTATTATTTTAAATTGAATATTAATTTGATTTTTAAGGTTTAAATATGTTATTTAAATTATTATATTTTTATTATTTTAAGTTGAATATTAACTTAATTTTTAAGTTTAAATATTCTATTTAAACTTATTATATTTATTATTTTATTATTTTAGCTGAATATTAAATTTGATTTTACGTTTTGAATATTTTATTTAGACCATCATATTTTATTATTTTATTACTTTTAAATAGTGTACTAACTAAAATTATTTTTAAATATTGTTAGTAAAAATCATTTGGTTCTTTTCGTTCTTTTCTCTGTTTTTCCAGGTATAAAGTTTTATTTTATCATATCTTTACTTCAGTATTTTTATTCCGGGCGATTCTTAAAATTGTTATTTTCTATTGAAAAAAAAGAAAAGAAAGTCTTTTGCTTTTATTTATTTAAACATTCCTTTGTCTAGACACCATAAATTGTTTTTAAGTATTTTTCAATTTGGAGACATTAAAAACTCATTACAATAGTACTATTTGCTTTACTTATTTAGAGTACAGTGGCGATAAAGAAGTGCGTCAGCTGCCACTCTGTCCTTGGTGAGGATTAGAAATCTTTGTGATTTGGAAAAATATTTGGACATAATTTACGTGTCTAGACAAATTTTTCAACTACTAAGATAAAGATAAAATAGAATAAAATAAAATATAATGAAATGACATAATAATATGAAACGACCGAGAAAATTAAAAATGAAAAATAATTCGGACGTAACAACATTTTTATATAAAATTATGTAAAATTATATATAAGTATATATTTTTATATATAATTATATATTTTTATATATAATTAGATAAAATTATATCGTGCCAAAATTCATATATAAAAATATAAAATTATATATAGCCTTTTAGATATAATTATATATAATTACATAAAATTTTTTTCTCCCGGGGTACAAATTTAATTATATATTATAATCAGTAGTATGGTGCAACTATAGCGCCCCCACCACAAAGTGGTGGTAGAGCCCAGAGCGTGGTAGGGACAGCCGCGAGTCCGCCGGTCGTTGCGGACAGTACAGAAGAATGTATATGTTTATATATATATATATATGTTTTACTGAGATTCTTAACATATGATAATAAAATGTATAAGTCTTACTTACCTTACCGGTACATTTAATAATATTAATAAATAAATTTAACTTTTAGTGAAGGTTGAGAATTTAAAAAATCTGATTATCGATGGTGAATATTTATTTGTTTCTTCAAACATTTTTCAACAATTTATTAGTACAAGATTGCTGACACTCTTTCGCTCAGGTCAAATATTGGTTCTATGTCACCCTCAAATATATGAGGTCTATTGTAAGCGGTATATGAAATTTTGTTGCGCTTGTATTGTCCAAGGCGCGCTTTATTTATTTTCTCCAACTCCACGTATAAATGCTCCAACACAATTGGCAGATTTAAAAATTTACAATTGGCAGATTGCACCGTGTTAATTTTTTTAGATGATCCATCTTATCAAACCCTTCCAGAAGCGAATAAACATCGTAATAGAGCTCCAATATGATTTCATACACATTTTTGAGTACCTGTTTACATGAAATCTCAACTTAGTCTTTTATTTCAAAATATTCGTTTGAACGTTAAAATTAACTTACTTCTTTCTCGAGATTTAACAACGTGAGTATAAAATAACGCATTCCAATAAATACGGGCATTTTAGCTTTTTTTCTGTTTTATAATTTTAATATTAAATTTAGCGTCCTCGTGATCTGAATACTTGAATTGTACTGAGCAACGTATTGCTTATATGCTGAGAATGTCTGAAAAACGTCTCTGATTACATGCACATGCAGATTTATATCTCGTTAGCGGTATGTCTTACAGCATCTTTGTTAAATTGAATGTAGACGTTTAAAATTTTAATTATATTTTAATTATAATCTTATTAAAATCAAATTTATTTATTTATTTGTGTCAAGCTAAAATATTGTAGTTTAAAAATATGGTATAATTTTCAGGTGTTATGAACCATATAAATTATTTAAGCCTTTTAAGAGGCGAAAAGACTTTATCCATACGTCGATAAGTCAGTATTCATTAAACGATGGTAAATTAGCATAAGCCATTATCAATTGTATAACAGGCGTGTGTTAGCTGATAATAAAGGTATCGCAACTGTTGTTTTGCTGCTACTGAAGAACAACAATATATATATATATATATATATATATATATATATATATATATATATATATATATACTATATATATATATATATATGTATGTGATTTCTACGTTTCAGTGACTCGTTTTTTTTATAGCTAATTATATAGCGGAACAGTGCCTTTTTATCATAGAAAAAAGAATTTTTGATATACAATTGATTTTTTGGAAGATCCGCCCAAATTTACATTTCGGTGACTTATATATTTTTATATATACAAGTTGTATACAATTGTATATGAAAAATATACTATAATCTATAAGCTTCCACCAAAATGTATAAATCATGTCAAATTTCATGTATGCGCGCGCATATTTCCTGAATTGATTTGGTAACCATTGGAAATCGATTTTTTTTTGTAATCTATTTATTATATGATAATATTTAGAGGTCATCATTTACATCAGTTTAATTGTGATATAAGTTGAAATACATTGTTATAACTATAAATAAATATAATGATGGATAATTGTTTTACATATAAATATTCTTAAAGTTACATTATACTATTTTATTCAATCCCTACTTCTAAAACTATTAGTGCAAAATTTTTAACTTCCTACAAATAATATTGAAATGAAATAAACTGAATGAATAATCTTTATTAATCTATTTAGTAATTTTTAGGGGTTTTAACTGATCTATAATTAAATTCCTTCGTTCAAATCTAAAAAAAATTTGTAAGATCGACAATTTCAAAAATTCGTTTAGTGAGTTTTTCAGAGCTCGAGGAGCTCAAAAATATTCGAATAATTATGGGTACGAACTTCAAAACCTTGGTATAAGTCGGAAGTTTTAAGGCTGGCCTGCAGACTTAACCATTTTCCAAATTGCTTATACGAACTTTATACTTTTTAGTATTCAAAAAAACTTTTTTTTTATACTCATTTAGTCATAATAGTGAGCCACCAAAATCTGTTTTATCCAGCCTTTATACATTTCACTGAGTCACCAAAATGTTAGAATAATATACTCTTATGATCTAGGCGATTTTATTTCTTTGCGCAATAATCTCATTAAATATGAACCATCAACAATTTTATTGGTCACGTTGATATATTAAAAATTTGCTCTGTATGCAGTATAAAAATCTATTCTGAATAATGTAAAATGTGAATCTATAGCTGTAAAGTTATTCTATTATGAATTATACATTCAATTTAGTCACTAAAATATTGTAATACTATATTTTTTTAATTTATGCTGTTTTCTTTCTAGTAGCCATAATCTTCCGTTTACAACTATTCATTTTTTAATTAATAACATATTTCTTGATTTCAGTCAGTGATCTTTTTTCTGTAACAATCTTCTTGCCTATGGTTTTTTTCGAATATTGATCTACTGAAAGAATTTCAATATTTTTCAATATAATTTACGTAATTGATTCTACTACGAGATATCTATTTAATCGAAGCTATCTTTCTCATCAATCTGTTAAGTGCACATCTTTATCATATTTTTGAGATAGATTTAGGATTAATTAATTGATGTAAAATTTAATTAATTATTATTATATGCATGAAAAAGAATGCTCTTTCCAGATTGAGTTTTGAGTTTGATCTATAAATTACCAGTTGTGTAAACAAATACAGAATATTACGGGGACCAATACGATTATTTTTAAGTCTTATATCATGCATTTCTGAATGAACTACAATAATTAACGTATTATTTATTTTGTGAAATAGAAATTAATCGGCAACATAGAAAGAGATAACCTTATTTATTCCTACGTTTCTATGACTTATTATCGCATTGTTACTACATTTCTGTGACTTTCATTGACATGTTGCATCTTTTTTTATATATATATATATTTATTACTTTTAAGTGGTCACCGACTTTTTATTCTACCTGTTTCAACATAAGAGTGAGCTACCAAAATGTGATTTATCCATGATTTATACATTTTAGTGAATCGCTACAATGTTACAATAATATATTTTTCTGACCTATGGTATTCTCTTCTCCTTTTATCTTGAAGATGTATTATGTACTCAATTATATAATTCTGTTGAAAATAAATTCCAAATGATCGTTTACATATAAATTATTTCATTCAAAGAATTGAGTTGAGCCTAAAACTTATACATGATCGTGTTTTATATAATTAATGTGCTATCACAACGGTTGTAAAAATTTAAAAGATAAACTATTAAACCTTTGCAAACTCATTGCTTGCGGAATTTTTAATCATAGAGTTTGGCTATTCATTAATAAGTTTGGTTGCATACATTTTATTTATGCTGAAAATTGTTTATAGTACTTAATTTCATATCATTCGAAACCGATATTAGTATATCATGGAAAAAAATTTTGTCAATAATAACATATCAGATAACATATTATTTGGTTCATATTCAATAGGTTTATTGGTGATAGAAATATATTATTGTAGCATTTTAGTGATTCATTAAAATGTATTAACGATGGATAAATTACATTTTCAAGTCTTACATCATGCATTTCTGAATAAACTATAATAATTACAGTATTCTTTATATCGTGAAACAGAAATTAATCGGCAAGATGATAAAAGATAACCTTATTTATTCTTACGTTTCCGTGACTCTTTATCGCATTGTTACTACATTTTTGTGACTTTTGTTATCATGTTGTATATTTTTCATATATATTTATTTCATTTAAGTGGTCGACGACTTTTTATTTTACTCGTTTCAACATAGGAGTGAGCTACCAAAATGCAATTTATCCATCGTTAATACATTTTAGTGAATCACTAAAATGCTACAATAATATATTTCTATCACCAATAAACCTATTGAATATGAGCCAAATAATATGTTATCTGACATGTTATTATTGACAAATTTTTTTTTCCATGATATACTAATATCGGTATCGAATGATATGAAATTAAGTACTATACATAATTTGCAGCATAAATAAAATGTATGCAACCAAACTTATTAATGAATAACCAAACTCTATGATTAAAAATTCCGCAAACTATGAGTTTGTAAAGGTTTAATAGTTTATCTTTTAAATTTTTGCAACCGTTGTGATAGCACATTAATTATATAAAACACGATCATGTATAAGTTTTAGGTTCAACTCAATTCTTTGAATGAAATAATTTATATGTAAACGATAATTTGGAATTTATTTTCAACAGAATTATATAATCGAGTCCATGATACATCTTCAAGATAGAAGGAGAAGAGAATACCATAGGTCAGGAAAATATATTATTGTAACATTGTAGCGATTCACTAAAATTCATAAACCATGGATAAATCACATTTTGGTAGGTCACTCTTATGTTGAAACGGGTAGAATAAAAATTCGGTGACCACTTAAAAGTAGTAAATATATATATAAAAAAAATACAACATGTCAATGAAAGTCACAGAAATGTAGTAACAATGCGATAATAAGTCATAGAAACGTAAGAATAAATAAGGTTATCTTTTATTATGTTGCCGATTAATTTCTGTTTCACAAAATAAATAATACGTTAATTATTATAGTTCATTCAGAAATTCATGATATAAGACTTAACAAAAATCGTATTGGTCCCCGTAATATTCTGTACTTGTTTACACAACTGGTAATTTATAGATCAAACTCAAAACTCAATCCGGAAAGAGCATTCATGTTTATGCATATAATAATAATTAATTAAATTTTACATCAATTAATTAATCCTAAAATCTATCTCATAAATATGATAAAGATGTGCACTTAATAGGTTGATGAGAAAGATAGCTTCGATTAAGTAGATATCTCGTAGTAGAATCAATTACGTCAATTATATTGAAAAATATTGAAATTCTTTCATTAGATCCATATTCGAAAAAAACCATATGCAAGAAGATTGTTACAGAAAATAAAGATCACTGACTGAAATCAAGAAATATGTTATTAATTAAAATATGAATATTTGTAAACAGAAGATACTAGTTCATAGATTGATAAGTAATTAATTAATTTTTTAGCTATCTGTTAAGTTTTCCATTGATAAGCTTGGTTGGATAAATTTTTTATTTATTCCGCTAAAAGCTTATAGATCTAAATTTCTTATTATTTCTACCAGATATTCATAATAGAAGCGGAAAAAATTTTGCAAACATCAACATGCCGTATAAAGTTGTTTTCGGTTTGAATTGAATTAGTTTATGGCTACTAGAAAGAAAACAGCATAGATTAAAGAAATATAGTATTACAACATTTTAGTGACTCAATTTAATGTATAATTCATAATGGAATAACTTTACAGCTATAGATTCTTATTTTACACTATTCAGAATAGATTTTATAATGCATGCGGAGATAATTTCCAAAATATTAACGTGACCAATAAAATTGTTGTTGGTTCATATTTAATTAGTTTATTTCTCAAAGAAATAACATAGCCTAGACCATAAAAGTATATTGTTTTAACATTTTAGTGATTTAGTGAAATGTATAAAGGCTGGATAAAAAATATTTTGGTGGCTTACTATTATGTCTAAATGGGTAAAAAAAAACAAGTTTTTAAGAACAATAAAAAGTATAAAATACGTATAAACGATCTGGAAAATGGTTGACTCCTCAGGCCAGTCTAAAACTTTTCGCTAATTCCAAGCTCATCAAGTTTGTACCCATAATCATTCGAATATTTTTGAAGTCCTCTATCTCTAAAATACCCTTTCGAACCGGATTTTTACAATCGTGGATCTTACAAATTTTTAGTAGATTTCAACGAAGAAATTTATGTTACCGATCTGTCTCAAACAATTACTAAATAAATTTAGAAAGATTATTCAATTTGATTGTTTTATTGTGACTAATAGATTATGAAATATGCGGAAAAAACATGCACATCGTTCATTTTTCTTTAACGATCGATCGGAAAAGAATTTATCACTTAGGTTGATTCTGACAAAAATCAAAAAAGACTTTGGAAACAATAACTCGCTATGATTTTCAGACCAAAAGAAAATCTACATTCTGAATTATTTTGAAAAAATTGAGGAAATAGCGATTTTTGAGTTCTGTTGTCGTTAGTAACTTTTGAACGCAGCACACACACACTCACACACACACTAGAGCATTACTTTTGAAAAGTTCAGAATGGCTGTCTAGGATTTCAAAACGTTGAAAACTGATTAAAATTCGATGCTTGAATGTCGTTCTGATATTAATAACTTCCATAATTATTAAAAATCTTTATTTTTTTCGAGGGAAGTAAAATATAAATGATGTGTTATCCTTAAAAGTCACAGAAATTTAGGTATAATCCAATTTAAAGTCATCGAAATGTATAAACAAACAAACGTTATTATATCTATATTTGAAAAAACCCTTAAAAAAATTGATTATTAAAAACAAATAATTGCCAATATGTAACATGAATAACACGGTTCATTGAAATCTAAAATATTCATGAACAAAAGATAAGATTCAATTGATTAATCACTAATCAGTAATAATATAATTTTTTATACGTGTTTTTTGATTCATCCATAACTTCAGATCAATATACGCTTATACTTCCATTGGCTTATGATCCGAATTTAGTATCATTCTGTACAGATATTTATAATGCATACTGATAAAACTTTGCAAATATAAACATGCCATAAAAAATGTTTTTTAGTTCGTATTTAATTATTTCATTGCTTATATAACGAAAATAACATATTTTGGAAAAATACATGATGACTACATTTTAATGATTCACTAAACTGTATAAACGATGGATAACAACATTTCGGTGATTCACTAATACGTTAAAACGGGTAAAAATAACATTTTCGTGATCCGCTAAAAAGTACTAACTGTATATTAATGATATATGACATTTTTATGACGTCACCGAAATGTATAAAACATATAAAATACATTTCAGCGACGTCACCGAAATGCAAAAAAATCACCGAAATGTAGAAACGATGTGCAAAAAAGTCATCGAAACGTAGAAATCACATACATATATATATATATATATATATATGTAGCGTTGCTACAATAATTACGATCGATCACTTTCGGCAATCTACGCCGAAGATCGATTTTTTCATATTCCGTCTCTACCTCATTCATAGAGACATTAGAGAATTACAAGATACACCGCTGAGCTGCGAACACGCGTTCAAGCATTTTCATATTTTGTATACTTTACTTTCTTTTACTGTGTTAATTACGTTGGTTAAATAAAACATTTATTTAACATTATTAGTTGGTTTAAATAATTTATTTTAATATAGATAAATTTTACCCTTAACCCCTAAATATATATATATATATATAAATACTTAAAATTTTCACTTGAAATAACTTATTTTAATTATTAATTTAAAAATATTTAATGGTACTTACCTACATTACTTAAATACTAAAAACTTTAGACATTTTAATAATTATACGATAATATCATAAAGTAACCTACCGTCATTTATAAATTATAAATTTAATTATAGTATTTAAATTACAAAGTATAAAAATACGTAGCTGTATTATTTGAATCATTTTGCGCGTATATTCATTAAATTTAATTTTAGGCCTACTTATTATCAAATTAAGATTATAAAAGCTTTTAAATAACTAATTTTCTAAAATAATATAGAAATAAAATTAAAGATTATTATTTTTTACATTTATTTAAAATATAATTATATTTCAAAGTAACTTACCGTAGTTTATAAAATGTAGATCACTTTGGGTATATTTATTATAATGTATTTTAAAAACTTATTTCTATAATAATATAGAATTGAAATTAAGTATTATTTTTATATTTATTTAAACTATAATTGTAATTATAATAAGTAAATTCCAAATTAGCACGTTTAAAGCATTTTAGGTATACTTATTTTCTAGAATAATATAGAATTAAAATTAAGTATTATAATTTATTTACCTGTGTTATTGAAAGTATTTTAGGCACACATTTATTTAAGGGCTGTTTATTAAAACTTGTAATAATACAAATTTTGCATATTGAACAATAAAAATATTTTATATAAGCAGCACCATAACAATCTTGAAATATATTCATAAGCGGTATTAGGGCCCCTTGTATACCCTGATTATGAAATATGACTTGAAATGATTCGAAACAATTTGAAATGATTCAAAATAATTTGAAACGACTAATATATAGATATACACTTAACATGGGTTAAATCATTTTTCTTACTCAGGGATATATAATTTCAAATTTCTAGTAAAATTTTAAATTTCTAGTAAAATTTTAGCCCGTAACTTTGGTAATAATATCCTTAGTAAAAAATAATATTAATTTGAGCACAACCGATTCCATATAATCAGCGGTAAACCAACTTTGTGCAGCTTCCGAGCTACTCTTTATTTTTTCGTTTACAGAGGCATTTTTCAAACCACCAATCACAAATTTACCAATGATTTCCTCAGATAGCTCGATATCTTCAAAATTGTGACGTATACGTGGCATTATCTCTTTAACAGGTGTTATTAACTGGTTCCAACATTCATTACAGGGTTCACATAATTTGTGAAGATGCTTCAAACGATTATTAATTAGATCTTCACTCTCATAGATATTTTGCACTGTGTTTTGTTGCATTGTCACTTTTCTTACATATTTGGACATTGTATCATCCTGTTGATTGGTGACATCCATGATGGTAAATAATTTTGCTTTTCCGTAGGTCGACCCCAACGTTGAATATTGAAAAATGTACCCCTCGAGTGATGACATATCATTAGACAGCTTTCTATATTAAGCGTCAGGCAAATTGAAATTTTTACTTAGTTTTTTTAACACAATCGTAAATTGTTGCCACTTTTCTGACGAGCACACTATGCCACATGATTTTTCATCAACAATAGTAATACACGGCGCAAACTTGTACGTTTCAGTATCCAATTTGATTCCTACAATTATAGATTTTGTATGAGACTCGTTTAGTTTATATGAAGTGGTCAATAAAAAATCAAATTTCTCCCAAGACTGAAGCACGCGGTTGTCTTGTTGCGAGGTAGTTGGCTCAGCCATTTCATTAAAAGATCGTTTTGTAGATAATGACATTGTCAAAGCAGCGTGATTTGTTTTAGTCACAAGCTTTACGAGAGAACTGTTGCAGATTATAAAAGTTCCAACTTTTAACACATTAATAGCCCCACCACATATAAATGCAAACTATGCATTTTTAATTTACGCTTCTATATTAGTTTAATAATGAGCGTAGCTTCATGGTATATATGTATATATAGGATAATAAATAAATAGATTAATAAATATAAATATACATTGATACTTTTGAATAACTTATGCTGATTTATCTAAAATTTTCTATGAGGCCATGAGTTTTCTATCACGTTTGTAAAGGTATTATAAGGGATTATGTCAAAATACCTACACACTTGAAATTTCTTTTTAACAATAATTTTACAAGACCTTGAAAATTATACCCACGTAATAATGGTAAAAATGAAATAATACAGCTTTGCATAAAAAGGTAGTCATAACAACACGTGAGGCGTAAAACAGCATCATCAGCACAACGTGTCTTACTCTTTAGTATGATTTTATTTGCAGCTGGCAGATATTCAATAATTATTCAGTTTATTACGAGATACCTAGTGTTGTACAACTTACATAGTAAGATGAATTCTGATAATTTACGCTATCAGAAACCTTTCATTACGGCCCTTTTAGAATTGGTACGTTATGTAAAGGAAAGATCACCACGTGCAAGGGCTGTCTATACAGAAACAAGACTTGAAAAATAGTGGCACTTGTCGCGGGAATGCTTAATAAGATTATTATGCCGCCTTGTGATGTTTTTATCATGTCGCTTATTAGCAAGGAGTTATAAAAGAGGGCTTCTAACTACCAATACAGTTGTTTTACGCACAGTAGTGTCAACAATCGTTCAAACTCGAAAAGCGGACGCTAATTGCTTACAAGATTTGTTGGCGGCCTACGGTAAGTGTATACATACTTCTTATGATAAATTTAATTTCTTAATTTATCAAGTATGTAAAAATTCTATTTTAGAACGATACAGTCGTGATGAGCTATTGCAGTTAGACGATAGCTCTAATAGCAATATCAAAACCGTTGACGTGAGTTTTAAATTTTTGTGAAATATATTAATTTGGTTTATTATTTTGATTTGTTCGAATATTTTAATTTGTTTGATACTTTTATCACCTAGGATGTTACGCAAACGGTTAGGGCATGGGTTGGTTATTATCCAGGTTGTGAAACGATAAGAATAGATCATTTCACAGGGGTTCAGCGTGAGCGTAATTTGTCTACTAGCTCTGACGATTCGTACGTCTGGTTTCCAACAGATAATGAAGAATTGGACGACCCTGGTAAATTTGATTCTGAAGAGGAACTGATAGTTGAAAGAACTCAACAATATTATAATAATTGTGACTTCGGCGGAGAAGAAGAAGAAGAAGAAGAAGAAGAAGAAGAAGAAGAAGAAGAAGAAGAAGAAGAAGAAGAAGAAGAAGAAGAAGAAGAAGAAGAAGAAGAAGAAGAAGAAGAAGAAGAAGAAGAAGAAGAAGAAGAAGAAGAAGAAGAAGATTTTTTACATAACGCTAAACAGCCTACCTTTTATTCACCATCAGCGGCTTAATAATTATAGTAGAATTTTGGATACTGTAGTACCAGTTAAAAAGTAAGATAAATTTTGTAACCTGTAAGTTTAAAAAATTAAAAATTATATTTTTAGGTGTAAAATCAGGTGGTATATCAACAAGATCAAAAGCAAAAAAGGGACACACCTCTTTGCCGTCAACATCAACACAGTCTGACGCTGATGATAACAATAATAATAATAATAATAATCATAATTATAATAATAATACTAATAATAATAATAATAATAATAATAATAATAATAATAATAATAATAATAATAATAATAATAATAATAATAATAATAATAATAATAATAATAATAATAATAATAATAATAATAATAATAATAATAATAATAATAATAATAATAATAATAATAATAATAATAATAATAATAATAATAATAATAAGCGTGCGGTGCATGTTGTGCGGCCAGCGGGGATTTTGTTTACCCCGTGGCGCATCGTGGGCTATGTAGGTCAGCCTACCATCTGCTGGCCTACTAATCGCACAACAACCTTCGCATTAGGTTAACTCCCTAATGTGAAGTATACCTGAGTTCAAGACTACTCTGAACCCAGAAGTGCTCCCCACAACCTGCCCTTCTCGGATGAGGGCAACCCACTAGCTGGGCGGAGCACCGAGATTCCGAACGATGACGACCTTGGCGACCAACGGACTGCATTTAGGTGGACGGAGGAATTACGAGCCGATCTCCTGATGTGCTATAATAACAGTGAACCGGAGCGGAGAGGCTACATGGCTAGGATGCATGCACTTTGGTGCGATATGCACCCTAACCATAGCCAATTCTCACAACAACATCTCCGTGATTATGCCTCTCATCTTCGGCGTACACGAAGATCACTGTTAACTAACAGACGGTTATCTCACCGTCTGTCTTTTCCAGCACAGCTACATCAGGAGAGACGTCGTTCTTCCGAAGACGCCGACAATGATTTTGACACACGACAAGTATGTGTCTCTAAGAAGACACACTACCCAAAACATCTACTTGACACGGAAAACCACGAACTGTCTGCTCGGATTCAGGAAGATTCTACATTGCTCACCATCAATCAAGCTGTCTATAATGCTGCTTCTTCACTCTTACCTCCAGCGAGGAGAAATATTTCTTCTCCTGAGGCTAAGATGAGAGGACGCATTGGGCAGCTTTCACTGAAGATTGATGATCTCCGGAAACGTGTCTCCCGCATTCAGTGTGTGATTGACTTTGTAAACACTCGTAAAGCGTTTACACAAAAAGTCCGCCGTATTGCGGCTCAACTACGATACCAGCATCACACACTGAATAAGGCGAATCTTCTAAACATCAAAGAAGGTTCCCTTAACAGGTTGCGGGCTCTAGTGACTGCCAAAAAGTCACTAGAGAAAAAGCTGAAGCGGCTTACCGATAACTCTTTGTTTCGGTTAAGTCCTTCACGCTTTCTGACACCTAAGACATCTGTTTCTGGCGATCCCCCATCCATCGAGCGAGTAGAAGCTTTCTGGTCCGAGTTGTACGGTGACCAACCGAACGTGAATCGTGATACTCCAGCTCTCAACGACTTCGAGGCATTTTGTCGACAACATCGTAACGACAATGCTGATGAAGAGAGCCCTGAAGTCAGCGTGGAAGAAGTTCGTTCAGCTCTGAATAATGGTAAGAACTGGGCTGCTCCGGGTCCAGATGGCATAAACTTGTTTTGGTGGAAGAAACTAACTTCTACCCATAGTCATCTGGCCCGGATTTTTACAGCGTTCATCAGAGGTAATGAATCAATTCCATGCTGGCTTGTAGAAGGGCGAACCGTGCTCATCCCGAAGAAAGGAGACTTGTCTGACCCGAAAAACTACAGGCCTATCACCTGCTTGAATGCGGTTTATAAGATTTTCACCAAAATCTTGAATAATCGCATTCTTCAGGAGATAGACCCTGTATGGCAGCAGATATACGAACAACGTGGCAGTAAAAGGGGCCTGTCAGGTTGTAAAGAGAATCTGTTAGTGGATCGATGCGTCATTCAAGACGCGATCTACTATCAGCGCAACCTGTCAATGGCCTGGATTGACTACCGCAAGGCATTCGACTCAACATCTCATGAGCTTATTCTCTTTTTGCTCAAATGCCTTGGGGTCAATCGCGATACAGTGGGATGCATTCAGCGTACGATGCAGCTTTGGCGAACACGGTTCCACATTTCATGTGGTAACGACAAACGTGTAACCGAAGTTGTACAGTACAAACGAGGAGTCTTTCAGGGAGATTCTCTGAGCCCTCTGCTGTTTTGCATCTCACTGCTGCCAATATCTGTTGCGCTACGCCGCACCCGTGGATACTCAGTGGGTCCACCAAATGATCGAAAATACTCGATCACCCACTTACTCTACATGGATGATCTGAAGGTGTATGCTCCTGATGAGGAACACCTTCAGACATCCTTGAATATTGTAGGAGAGTATACACGGGATGTCGGCATGGCTTTCGGGTTGGACAAGTGCGCGGTCGTTAATCTGGTGAAGGGTAAGTGTTCCGATGTGCGTAAAGATATCGAGTTAGTAGATGGGAGCGTCATAGACCATCTTGACGCCGGAGAGTCGTACAAATATCTAGGGATTGACGGGAGTCCTATGCAGGACGTCTCGAAAATCAAAACGACTCTCTGCAGCGAGTATGTGCGGAGACTCCGGAAAATCTGGTCATCAGAACTTTCCGGAAAAAACAAAGTCTCTGCAACAAACATGCTTGCTGTCCCGGTACTCCTGTACTCATTCAGTGTCCTTAAATGGGCCCGAAAAGAGCTCAGAGATCTCGATATCAAAACACGCAAAGTCATGAATATGCATCGGAGCATGCACCCTAAGTCCTCAGTCACCAGATTATACCTTTCCCGGCACATCGGAGGGAGAGGTTTACAGAGCTTGGAGTGTCTGCACGATCGTTTGGTTTTGGGTATAACATACGAGGTTGTCGATTTTACAGCAGATGAAGACGACTTCCTTATGCAAATTGTTCATAGTCATGAAAATAGGCATAAGGGAGCGTTTTTATATAAGGCAGCAATGTACGCGGCAAAATCCCTCGGTCTTGGAAGAGTAAACCCGCTTATTGAACTCCCTAAGGAGGAATTTAAGACGGTCATCAGGAACGCTGAGCAACAAAAACTGCTTAGTACGCACATGGACAAGTCCATGCACAGCGTGTTCTTTAAACACGTGCGTGATCATGGCTTGTCCACACAGCTGACGTTTTCCTTCCTTAAGTCAGCTGGCCTGATGTCCGAGACCGAAGGATATATTTTTGCCTGCCAAGATGGTGTTATTAACACTCTCGAATACCGTGCTAAAGTGCTCCAGACGCAGCTACCCGACACTTTGTGTAGGGTTTGTAAACAGCATCCAGAGACGCTTATGCATCTTTTGTCAGCATGTCCTGTGCTGGCAAGAAATGCATACATCCAGCGCCATAATGCTGCTCTGCGAGTACTTTATTACCATCTTAGACACACGCACGGTATCGACAAAACACCAGTGCTGCCTTATCTGCCAGGAGATATTCCGCAAGTTGTTGAGAATGAGCGTTGCCGTATTTATTGGAACGTGCCATTCGCAACAACGCGGAAAATCGATCATAATAAACCTGATATTGTGCTCTTCGATAAAACCGCTCGTAACATTTATGTTATTGAGTTCTCAGCTCCGGCTGAGTATAACATCACGGTAAAGGAGAGCACAAACACGAGATATATCAGGATCTCCTGTCTGAAATTGGCAAACTTTACCCAGGCTACCGTGTCAAGCTTGTCGTACTCATTGTTGGCGTCCTAGGAGGGATGAAACAGTCTTTTGTGTCTGCATTGGCTAAAATCCCAACTTGTTTATCGCAAGTTGAGTTTTTAGCATCGCGGATGCAAAAGGCTGTGATACTCGGATCCCTCCGTCTCCTAAGGCAACGAAACTTGGCCTGCTGCGCATGCTGATCATCTTGTTGATGAAGCATCGCAGCAGTAACGATTTGGCGCTCAGGTGAGGCCCTCGGTAGAGTCGGACTACCGGGGATAACCCCCTGAGCATTTAACTAAAGAAAAAGAAATAATAATAATAATAATAATAATAATAATAATAATAATAATAATAATAATAATAATAATAATAATAATAATAATAATAATAATAATAATAATAATAATAATAATAATAATGATAATAATAATAATGATGATAATAGCAATAGTGAAAATGATGAAAACGTAGATGCCCACATTAACGTACATCCCCCAGGTCAATGATTTATAGTCGAGCGGCAAAGCTAAAGGTAAAGAGACTACAATCAGAATCCTTCCACCTACTGCAGAATCCAATCATATGCAATGGGTTGAAGGTGCTTTAAGCGATATTCTCACGCATATGACAGCATCTTGCAGACCTTGCGATTACGTAGGTTTTACTATCAATTATGAAAGACTCACAGCTGGAGCTATTGGGGCAAAATTTACACGAGCAAACAGTATCACAGTGAATGATTTATGGCGTTTATTAAGTAATGTTGCTCAAAGCGCAGGTGGTCTGACTACTGACAATAGACTTATTATCACATCAGCTGTTGTCTCAGGTATTGAGGGTCGCGGTGAAGTAGTTTTGACTTAAGAAACGCTTTTTAAACGATTTTATACATAAAGGTATAGCAATAGTTGTGTATGAATTTTTAACATTTGGAAAAGGAGCTCAACCGCTTTTTGACGGACGCGTAATGGTTCAAGAAACTTTTGGGTCGATTTGTCATTTAATACATTTATTATATTATCAAGATGCTAATCATTATCAGCCCATAACAAATTTAGCTGGTGCTTCAGGAAGTCGTTCGTTTTGCGATCAATGTAATAAAGGTTATGAGTCTAGTCGTGACCATAGGTGTTCTAAAAAATGTCCGCGTTGTAATACCTCGGCTGTATGTCATTATGTAGCTAAAAAAACGTGTATTTTATGTAATCGCTGGTTTTCAAATATTGAATGTTATAAGAATCATTTAAAATTAGCTTCAGCTAATTTACGCGGGAAAAATAAGGCTCTTACAGTGTGTGATGCTTTGAAATTATGCGCTGCATGTTGTAGATACATATATCATAATCTAGAGCATAAGTGTAACATAAATTACTGCCAGATTTGTTGCTGTGAAAGACCACTGAACTATTATTGTTTTATGGTCCCTCTTAAACAAAAAGAGCTTCCAAAAGTTTTATTTTTATTTTATGACTTTGAAATGCGGCGAAATAAACATTTAAAAGGTGATAAGTCTACAAAAATACACGTACCTAATTTGTGTGTTGTTCAAAAAACATGTCTCTATTGTTGGGATAGTAAGAACGTCTCTGAAAATTGCATTGAATGTGGTCAACACGAATATATTTTTGAAAAAAAATCTATCGAAAAATTTATTGATTTGGCTTTACAAAATAATTCTAAATTCTCGAAAATAATATGTATTGCACACAACGCTAGTAGTTTCGATGCGCAATTTGTTTTAAAATGTATGATTGAGAAAAAAAAAACACGATCACCTGATCTAATTTTAAATGGTACAAAAATAATTGTGATGCACGTAGGTAAAACAGTTTTTTTAGATAGTCTTAATTATTTGCATATGCTTTTGAGAGAACTTCCCAAAGCGTTTGGATTCGCTGATGAAGCATCGAAAGGCTATTTTCCGTACTTAGTTAACACTCCCACTAATACAAATTATATAGAATTTATGCCCGATGTAAAATATTTTTCACCTGATACTATGTTTGCTCAAGAACACAAGCAATTTATGGAATGGTATAATAATAAAGTACAAGAAGGTTATATTTTTAATTTTCAAAATGACATTAAATTTTATTGTCAGAATTATGTAACTGTTTCAAGAAGAGCCATTCTGTTATTTCGTGAAATGTTTATAAAATGTGGTAACGTCTGCCCCTTTTCGGAATGTACCACTATAGCATCAGCCTGCTCAAAAATTTACAGACGTAATTTTCTTAAACCTGACACGATAGGCATTTTGCCAACCAGTGGTACTTATCGATGGTCATCAAATCAATCACACAAAGCAATTCAATGGCTTAATTTCAAAAAACGAGTACATGGTTTTAGAATTACACATGCTGCGTGCGGTAAAGAATATCATTCGCCTTCAGGAATACTTGTTGACGGTTATAATAAAAATAGTAGAACCGGTGAAGAACATGTGTTACAATTTCACGGGTGTTACTGGCATGGTTGTCCTGAATGTTACAGAGTAAACCGCGATAGAATATTCAATATTGGTGATAGTATTGATGTAAGGTATGACTGTACTATAGCTACATCTGAAAAAATCCGCAGATTAGGTTATACTCTTACTGAAGAGTGGGAATGTGATTTCGATTTATTTTTATCTAGAAACCCTGAAGTTGCAGCTGAATTACGCGATCACCCCTTACTTTGTACTGAGCCGCTGAATCCTAGAGATGCTTTTTTTGGCGATCGTACAGAAAGCTTCGTTACGTTATACGATATAAAAAGCCATGAAAAAATTAAATATGTAGATGTATGTTCGCTGTACCCTTATATTCGTGAAGCTGGTAAATTTCCGATAAGTCATTCCAAAATTTTTGTAGGTGATGAATGCCATACTTTGATAAGTGAAAATAATAATTTAGCACTCGTGGAAGGTTTGGTGAAATGTACTGTTCTTCCACCAAAAAAGCTTTATCATCCGGTATTACCATGTAGAGTTCATGATAGGCTACTCTTTGCACTGTGTCGTTCTTGCGCTCAAGAATTAAGACAGGTAGATTGTAATCATAGGCTTACAGACCGCGCTTTAACAGGTACATGGGTGGTAGATGAGATAAGGAAAGCCGTTGAAATAGGTTACATTATCATAAAAGTATTTGAAATTTGGCAGTATAAAATAGCTCAGTATAACCCCAAAACAGGGTCTCAAGGGATATTTACGGAAGACATTAACACTTTTTTAAAAATTAAAACTGAAGCTAGTGGATACCCTAGAGATTGTAAAACTGACGAGCAAAAAGATAAATATATTGAAGATTATGAGTATGCTGAAGGTATAAAATTAGATGAAGAAAAAATTGAATTTAACGCAGGGTTACGAGCTGTAGCAAAACTTAGTTTCAATTCTCTTTGGGGAAAATTTGGTCAGCGGGAAAATTTAACACAAACTGAAATTGTTACAACACGAGCGCGTTTAATGAAAATGTTGACCGATAGTCAAATTGAAATATGCGGTTTTTTACCAATTAACGATAATACATTATATATAAATTTTGTTAATAGTAAGGATGCTATAAAGCCTTCCCGCACAACAAATGTTGTAATCGCAGCGTACACAACGGCCCAGGCACGTCTTAAATTATACACTTACTTAGAAAACTTAGGTACTAGGGCTCTATACTGCGATACCGATTCTTATATTTACGTTTCTGTAGGAGGAAAATATGAACTACTAACAGGTAAATTTTTAGTAGAATTAACTAATGAATTAGAAGGGTACGGTCTAGGAAGTTATATTACATCTTTTGTAACAGGTGGCCCAAAATTTTATGCTTTTACTATACATAAACCTGATAATACGACAGCTGAGGTATGTAAAGTAAAAGGTATAACTTTAAATTTTTCTAATAGTCTTAAAATTAATTATAATACAGAGCCCTTGTAACTGGTGAAAAAACAGAGCCTATTATAATAAAATTTGATGCTATACGTAGAACATGTTTCCATGCTATTGTAACAAAAAAGGAAACGAAAACAACATTTCCACAATATAAAAAAAGACGTTTTAGAAATAAATATTGTCACGATATTTAAATATCGCGGCAGTCCCACATCCGATCGGTGAGCAACAGATGGCGGCACACGCTGCTCACACGTCTCTATATGCATTATTATTATTATTATTTTGTTTACATGTGTGATTTTTGTTTTAATTATTGTATTATTTCCACTGGATTGTTTCTTTAGGTATAAATTGGCTAGTAATCAGGAAAATTCACTGATTACAACAGGCATAAAATTAAAATTTTATGATGCTGGGAAAAATAATCATATATTTAATTAAGGTACTTGTAATTATTGGGATTGCTCGGCGCATGCGCGTCGACGCAACAGTTGTCAGCAACTAATTTATTCTGTTTTATTAACTTTATAGCTGTTATGCATAAACTATGGATTGATTTTGCATTTTATATTGATTCTAATTAATAATACAATAATCCGGTGGGCATTTAACGATGGGAACCTGCAAAGTTACACAGTTGACATCATGTAAGTTGTCGTTGGTGGTGTTCAAAAGTAACACGAGACAGAGATACTTTTCCCGTTGGTTGAAATGAGATACCGATATACAAGATGGCCGGCCGAGGTGCCGGCATGAGAATCACGTGCTGCCATGGTCAGACGTGGATAAACAATTGTAAGAGCAGGGTGTGTGCTAGTTGCTGGTAAAACCTTAGTATTTTGTGACGCCATTGGCTTATTTGTAATCATTTAGATTGAATATTTCATTTATTACTGAAATATTCA
The DNA here is from genome assembly GCA_030273425.1 of Microplitis manilae. NCBI lineage: Eukaryota > Metazoa > Arthropoda > Insecta > Hymenoptera > Braconidae > Microplitis > Microplitis manilae. Next base: position 12,397,529 of record CP092727.1, on the reverse strand, counting down.
AAGTACAATTGTCTTGTATTGTGTGGTATCAACCAGGGAGCTTGTGCTTTGGAAGGTACTTTATAACGTAAACCGTTTTTCTTTTCGCGACGGAGACGCGAATAAAAATCCGGAGTCGTATGTGGTCACCCAAGTGTATTAAAAATTAAAAATAAAAATTATAAATATAACTCAAAATAATAAATAATTATAAACAAAATGAAATTGTGCCTGGACCAGCTCCTCAGGCTGGGTTAGTGCACGAGGGCGCAATTCCGTTTTTACAAAAAAACGGACAAAAATAATAATTCAGGGGAGAGATCACGGGACAAAATCTTGAGCGAGAATGTATGCACCAAGCGGAATGACAACCAAACAAATATATAATGAACAAAAATAATAATAAGAAATAATTACTATTAAATATATCCAGGAAATAAACAAACAAATATTGGCTATCACTGGATTCCTTTTCGAAATTATTTAATTCAAAATATATTTGAATAAACTCAATAAATGATTACAATACCTAAATATTGTTTAATATAATTAACTCTCTATAATAAATTTTTATCAAATTAAAATATACTCATTACAATCAAATGATAATAATAATAATTCATTTAAATTATCCACTGGGGAATTCAAATACAAATTTACAAATAATATAACATATAAATTGTAAGCTAATAAAATAATAATAATCTTTACTTTAAATTATTTACTCTGGGGAGAGAAAGACGCGGGTACTCAATATATTTGGCAACACTGGGTTGCATACCATCAAATTATAAAATAAATTTTACCCAGAGAAATAATATTATTACTCAAATATACTTTTCAAATAATATGTAAAATACTAGTGTAAGACAAGGAGCCACTCTTGCTATCCTTGTCTAATCCTCTAAGGAATTTGCTCGACGCGTCTACGTACTTGAAACGCACGCCGGACAAATTCAACTTATTATGACACTAACTCAGGTTCAATTATTTATCAATTAAATACCGCGATCAACTCTACTGAAGGACCAGCGATAGCCGATGCAACAAATGAAAATACCAATTGACTTACCGGCGTTGATAACAATTTACTTCTTGAGTTTATTAATAATAAATATCACAATCCAAATTAAATACTTTAATTATGCAATTATTTTATTACGGCACCTGGGCCAGAACAATTTACTCAAAAATAATCACGGACAACAACACGTCCTATCTTTACAAAAACCCGGTCCTCTCTGACTATATCTTCGTTGATTTTTCCGAGGGAGGGGTATCACTCACGTGTTATCCCCTCTAACGACCTCGGACCCGAAATTATCAATTAAAAATAAAATATTTAAATCATTAAACGACCTGAGTTATACCATAATAATAAATTAAATAATATTTTCTATATATAAACATAAACATAATGATTATTAATCCTTTAAACAATAAAACAATAATTATATCAGTGCACCACGTGACTGGAGAAAAATATCGATTTTTATCCCCACTTTATCGACTTACTCTCCCTTCGGTCGATATTTTTATGTACGCTCTATAACACGGGTGCTACTGACTGAAATGAAAATATTGATTAAGTACATAAAATCAAAATAATTATCAAAATATAAATATAAACATAGTAGACAATAATATCAATAAATTCATAATTAAATCATAATAAAATAATCCAATAAAATAATATAAATATTTAAATAATAACAAATTATAACAAATAAATGCGCTTAATTTGAGCTAGGAGGTGTTGTTAAATTCACGGCGAGATGGGAAAGCGCGCGCAGTGATTCACGTTTGAATCGCTACGTGACAACTTCAGAAATTGTAAGTACTTTTGGTAATTCATTGGCGTGTAGCTTTGCATTCCCGCGTTGGTGGCCATTTGCACTTGCGTTGTATATATGTATATAGTATTTTCTCATATTTAAACTTACAATCTTGTTGTGAAATATATGATTATAGAGCCCAGTGGATAGTTAATTTTGCAATAATATTTAGTAGCGTACATTGATACTAAATATTGAATATCTGAGTATTATTTATATATATGGTTTTGTGATAAATATTATTTGCTGGCGTTAAGTATATGCGACTGGGCTGTTGTCCTTGGTATATATATATATATATATATATATATATTAGTGAAGAATTTTCCTGGTTACTAGAGAGCATAGCCAGCTGAAGTTGCCGGGTATCACACATAATTGATACCAGGAATTATAATTTGAGTTTTAATTAATATTGAGTTTGCGAAGTTGTTAAACTAATTATTGAGTTATTATTATTTATATTAACGTGGTGAACTGCGAGTTGGTCACCAGTGGAATAATTATTTTGAGATTGAGTGGATACATTTTTTTTTGTTATAATTATTGAATTATTCTTTTGAATTGTTGTTTTGAGCATTGATATTAGTTATTATATTTCATTATTATTTGATTTCACGTGCGAGTGAATTCATCAATTATTAGTTATATATTGAGATCTGGTATAACTCACCAGCGGGTGAAATTATTATTTATATTTATTTATTAACATTTATACTTTAATTGTTTTTTTGAGAATCACAGGTAAGTGATTGAGTTATTATTTAGTATTCATTATTTACATGCGATAATTATTTTTCTTTGGCGGCGAATACTTATTGTTTGTCACGTATCATTTTTTTTTTTTGTTAGTACAACCAGATAAATTATAATTTGGTATACGCACATAACGACCAGTATTTTGTTTATTTTGTAAGTGATCCATTTTATATATATATATATATATATTCAATAGTGTTATTGTTTGAGCGATAAAATTGGAGAGTACAAATTATCATTTAAATTTTAATTAAAGGCAAATGGTCAGCAACCCGGTAGTATTTATTTCATCATTTTAATTATTTGCTATCTTTTTCTTGCTATCCTATTCCTATCTCTGAAAATTGCTATCCTGTAAACATTTTTATTTCATTTTTCATTTTCTCCGTTGGTTTATTTTGATTTCTAAATTTTGTTCGTGGGGCACACGAACTGGCGCCCAACCAGGATATCTAACCCAGCCTGAGCAGAGCAGCGGGTCCAGAGAGATTCGAGGTATCTCCAGGTGGGACTTTTGTCTTGTCATTATTTTTATTTTCAGGGTTTTCATCCAACGGAGAACCATAACGGCTATTGAGCACTATCCACACTCCGCCGTGGGTCGTGTGAAATAGAAGAGAACGTTATAATATTCAACATTGCTATTTGGGTACAGAGTTTATTGATTGTATTTAAATTAACACTGTAATAACTTATAATAAATGTATAAAATATGCTCGCTTCTTCTATGTTTCATTTTCCCCTCTTTCATTTACCAGCGTAAGTAATTTTTATTTATTTAGTTATTTACTTAAGTTTATTTTCTTCAGTTCATCAAAGACAGTCTACCTAAGCGTTAAAACTAAATTTAAATGGACATTATAATAGATATTCAGGGCTTCTTCGATAATTATGGAAATTTTTTACCTAAAGAAGTAGCGCTAGTAGATTTAGAATCTTCAATACAAGGTCATCGGTTAATCAAACCCCATTTTCATATAATAAACTATTATCCTCAACACGTCAAAAAAATAACTGGCTTACAATAAACAAACACGGTTTAAAGTGGTTTGACGGTTTTATTGCGCTCTCAAATTTGACACCTATTATCAAATTTTATTCTGAAAAAACTCGGTGTGTATATGTACGTGGTGATAAAAAATTTAAATATCTTGAAAAATTACTACAAAAGGAAGTTATTAATTTAGAAGAAGAAAATATCGACAAGACCCCTAATAAATTTGACGATTTGAGAACCACAAACACTTTATGTACATTACATGGCGCATTAAAAATTTACAATCCTGATCAAAATTTGAGATGTGCTTTAAACAACGTTCTTTGCCTACAAAAGTGGATTTTAAAAGAACGTTCAAATTCTTATGAATTTTAAAACCTTACATTTTCATAAGTCTCTTTAATAACAACTGATAATATACACAGCTGACGATTGCATTTTACGCGGAGTCAGCATTTAAAAAGACAAGCAGATTAAAACTACAACGAGTCTCAGTTTCAAACGGTAGTTCAAGAGTGTCATAATAATGTGTTACACAAAATTTAATAAGTGTGATGAGATTCGTGCAGAACCGGAAGAAGATCCAGAAAATGAAAGTAATGTGACTGAACACGATCTGAACACATTTAGAACATATTGGCCACACGATCCTTTATTCAGAATTCTACCGACACGCTTAAATGTTGAGAGCATCGTATGATTAAGCGCTGTTACTCGTGCTGTAAGAAATTCACCAACTTTTCTTGATGTAGGTTTAATTTTACATTATTATTATTATTGCTATTATAAAACTTATCTGAATATATTCTAATTATTATTTCAGTTTTTTTTTGGGTATGCCCCGCGACATCTTTGAGCTAGCTATGCTGTCAGCACCAGAGCTGATTCAGCAGCCTCTCACGCTACGATGGAACTCGATCCACAATAACTCGAGTGAAAACACCTCTAAGATAGTAGAAGACAAAACAGAATAATGTTAAAATACATAAGATTTACTAATCTGTCTATTGCCATTGTATTCATGTATTTTTAACTGTACCAAATTTGAATTTATGTATTTTTATTATATTTAACATACCATATTTTTAATAATAACTACTTATCCATAAGTTATCGGTAAATTTGTTTTGTTTCTGTGTAAATATATAAGATATACATCGGTCGTTTATTTTAGTTCGAACAATGGATCCACGGTGGAAACACCCTTGGACGTCAATTATTTGCGGTTCCACGGGCTGTGGTAAGACAGTCTTTGTAAAAAGGTTCATTAAATATTTACCTCATATGAGTGATACGAATTTCTCGAGAATAATATTTTATTACGCTGAATGGCAGTCTTCTTAAACGGAATATTCTAATTATAAAAATATTGAGTTTCATGAAGGTTTACCACGCAGTGAAGATTACACTAACGATACACGTCCAAAATAACTTATTATCGATGATCTGATGCGCAAAGTCTCAAATAATAGCGTCGTAGATTTATTCACGAAGGGCAGTCATCATAGGAACCTAAGTGTAATTTTTATTACCCAAAATATTTTTCATCAAGGGCACGGTCAAAGAGATATATTCTTAAACGCAAACTTTATCGTAATTTTCAAGAATCCACGTGATAGATCACAAATACAACACCTTGCAAGACAAGTTTATCCTGAAAATACACGTTTTTTACAAGAAATATACTATGATGCGACATCTGTCCCCCACGGCTATTTACTACTAGATTTAAAACAATCAACACCTGAAAATTGTCGATTTCATAGCTGTAATTTCCCAGATGATCTACATCAATTCGTTTATATAACCAAGAAAAGTATAAATAATAGATCTAAAAGTTACAATGTTCAAGTATACTACCGATAATGGCGCAGCGCGGACCAATTAAAAAGAAACAGCTTGCTATACTCCAGGCCCTCTGTTATTTAAATAACCAACAAAGACAAGCTATACTACGCAAGGCTGACGCAGCTTTAGTACGGTGTATTTGCGAGTGTGCTCTCAATATATTACGTGGTGATGTGTTGTTATCATCAAAAGATCGCAAAAAATTAACACGTTATGCAGCGTTTTTGAGAAAATTATCGGCTCAAGGCAGTTTAAATAAGAAGAAAAAGATAATTGTACTGAAAGGCGGTTTTCTACCGGCATTTCTAGCGCCATTACTAGGCGTGTTACTGTCAACAATAGTAGCGCCTTAATTAATATGGAATACGGTCGCGAAATAGTATTAGCACCGGTAGATAAGCTACAAGAGGATAGTAATACAGACCAAAATGAAGATAAATTAAAAAATAAATCTATACAGACTTCAGGCACAGCTCTATCACGACTTGATAATATAATGCACGAGATTCTAAACTCTAATAAGTATAATTCTGATCGTGAAAAATGTCAGGCGTACTTGTAAATCCTTGAACGTTATTTTTGTTTACTAGAATATGAAATAAAAACCTTTAGAAAATACATTTACCGAATCAAACACAAACGAGAATATAAATTTTTCTGGTTCTTCTTTTGACACTGTTCCTAAAACGTCGGAATCTAGTATAAACTCGTCTGCAACGACAGTACATAATGCTTCATATGAGGTCGGTATTGATAATTCAATTATAAACAGTATTCCGAAAAAATTCAAAAATAAAGCACGTTTGTCGTTAAAACGTCTAAAAAAATTTACCTAGCTCAGCAATAGCGTGGGATAGCCATGGGGTTGTAACACTTCATGGTAAAAAATCTGGGCATCGGTTGACCCTGCGGGCCAGCCCCAAAACTTCCCGCTGTTTTCGAGCTCAAGGAGCTCGAAAACATCGTTGTGAATACATTTTCGAGCTCTTCGAGCTCGAAAATACTTTTGCATGCCATTATTTTCAAAAAAAAAAGTTTTTAGCATTTCTTTCTCGCGCAATAACTCTCAAACGAATTATCCGATTTTCAAGTTTGAGGTGGCAATCGACGCGTTTTAATAGATTCTAAAGCTCATAAGATTTTTAGATTTTTTGGTTGAGTCGTTTCAAAGATATTCGCAAAAAACTGTTTTTTCCTATTTCTTTCTCCAACGATAACTCTCGAACGAATTATGCGATTTTGATGTTTGAGGTGGCAATCGACGCGTTTTATTAAGTTCTAGAGCTGATTAGATTTTGAAGTCGATCGTATATGTCGTTTCTGAGAAATCAATAAAAAACTAAAAAAAAAAAAATTTTTTTTTTCGTAATTGGCCAATATCTTCGAGTCTACTTGGTCAAATGATCTGAAATTTTCAGAAAAGTTGATGGCCAGAAAGCTCTTTCGATTGCCACCTTAAACATCCAAATCGGTTTATTAGTTAAAAAGTTATAAAGAGTTTACATACATACATACACACACACACACACACACACACACACACACATACATACAGACACTCGGACATCATTCTAAAAATAGTCAGAATAGCTTCCTAGGACCTCAAAACGTCGACATCTGATGAAAACTCGATTTTCGAAAATCGGGGTGAAAACAATAACTTCCCGAAATTTTCGAAAATCATCGATTTTCTAAGCGGGAAGTTAAAAAATACCAGGCTCAAATATAACGGATCTTCTGAACGATGCTATGAGAAGGTGAAAATCGGTCAGAGCTATAGGCAGACGTCAATTCGCACAAGTGTTACAAGCCTCAAATATCCCTCGTGAATATATAGGTAACCAAAATTTTTTCAATAGCACAGTATTATCTTCTACACCTACAAGTTCACGAGCTAGTATCAGCATACCGATTATTCGCGAAGATCTTGCTTCTTCAGATGAGTTTATGACCGGTGATGACGAACGAACTAGAGCAGCTCAAAAAGGCAAAGTTTCTATATCTATAAAATCAAAAACTGAAAAATTGTCATGGGCGAAGTTCAGACCGATGAAAGGCTAAAAGCCATATATTATAACCCTTCATACGTGGCCAGTTTTTCGGGTGCTAGAAGCCGTTCAAAATTAGCTGATAAAGATGATTCAAAGTTATCAAAAGACATGATTGAAAACTGGCTTAATAAACAAGAAACTTTTACAAAGCATCGACTAAATAGAAAATATTTTATCAGACGTACTTAAAACGTAGAAGTAAGTGACGATGTATGGAAAGCCGATTTGGTAGACTTGAGAAGTATATCAACGTACAACGACGGGTATAAATACATTTTAATGGTAATTGACGTGTTGAGTAAATTTGCGTGGGCTGAGCCTCTATTTAATAACACTAGTATATCTGTGGCGCAAGGTTTTAAAAAAATACTACTACGCAGCAGCAGAAGGTTACCTCGTTTAATACAAACGGATAGCGGCAAAGAGTTTCTTGGCGCATCTTTTCAAGAATTTTTGAAGAAAAAAGAAATACAATTTAGAACTGTACGAAATCCTGATGTCAAAGCAGCTGTCGTCGAACGTCTAAATAGAACGATCAAGGAAAGAATATGGCGCTATTTTACGTATAGACGCTCAAAAAGATATATAGACGTATTGCAGAATATTATCAACGCTTACAATCATACACAGCATAGTGGTATAAAAATGGCTCCTGTAAATGTCAACGAAGATAATTATACTGCAGCAATTTATAACCTTAAGAAAGGTTATGAAAATAATAAACGTTATAGACTTATGAAAAAACGTAAGCCTAAATATAGTGTTGGTGACATGGTACGCATCAGTAACACTAAAGCAGCGTTTGTAAAAGGATACGAAAGCGGTTGGAGTAACGAAATTCTTAAAATTTCTAAAATTTCAATGTTTCGTCAGCCACTGGTCTATTTATTATCTGATTTACAAAACGAACCCATTTACGGTGTATTTTATGAGGAAGAATTATCTCTAGTTAAATAAAATGGCTTTAATTAGAGATAATTTTTATATTGTATTACCTAGTAACAGTAGTATGAAATATTTCCCCAATAACACGACTACGCGTTTTATAACACAGTTACCTCAAGCGTTGGGATTAAGCGGCGAATGGGAAGTTGCGTTAGTAGAAATACAAACTCCTATGACCATACTACATATACCAAAAGAATCTACGGCTATTATCATAGGCACAGCCGACATACCTATAAATACTGAAGAAGGAAAAAGTGCTACTGAAGAAAACAAAGAAGTAGAAAGTATAGTTGATATTTACTATAGAAATGTACCTTACGGTCAACATCAAAATATTACCTCTTTGGTGCAATGTATGAATGCACTTCCTGCATTATCTAAGCATATAAATTTTGTACATGACGCCGGTGGCTATACATCAGTCCATAAAATATGTGTTTGCGTAGCTATCCATACACTGAAGTTAAATGAAATACTTGAAAAGATACTAGGCTTTAGCGTAGACTATTTACCTAGGTCTATCTCAGAAAAGAACGAATGCAAAGGGGCAACCCCTGCATCGTTAGCTAATGCAGTGCCTGGAAAAATATTTGTGTACAGTGATATTTGTGAAGGTTATATAACAGGAGACGTACAATCACCTCTGCTACGTGTCGTACCTGTTGCTACCGATCATTACGTCTAAGGTTCAACTAAAATAAAGACTTTTTTACCGGGACGTTATATACTCTTCTTACGCAGAACAATGAACACTATCGAAATTGATATAAGAGACGAGTTTGGGAATCCTATACCATTTGAATACGGTACGCTGACCGTGACATTACATTTCAGGAGAAGAATTTAAGTATAACAAAATGCCCGGGTTTGAAATAATACAGTACGGTGACGGAGCTCGTGAGTATAATGGCATAAGGCAAGTTTACATAGGCTCACCAAATCAAAGAGGTCATGGTATTGGTAGCTTCCTTGGGGGCTTGTTTAGACGTGTATTACCATTTCTAAAAAGTAGTGCAAATGCGCTCGGTAAGGAAGTTTTAAAATCCGGTATAAATATTGCTACAGATGTTTTGGATGACAACGTACCAGTCAAAGAGGCGTTAAGTGTCAGAGCACGTGAATCAGGTAATAATTTAAAACGAAAAGCTTAGCAAAAAATCCCAGTCTTATGAGCGGATCAGGGTACGTGCCTGGTCAGTTGGCTATTGCTAGTGGTGTGAATAACACCATTCGCTTAACAGGAAGGCGTTCTAATAAGAAAAGACGAGTGATAAAAACAGTTCGGAAAAAAAATAAACGCAAAACAATAAAAAAGAAAAGTAATAAGAAAAATAATAGGAAAAATAGCAAGAAACCAAATAAGAAAAAGAAAAAGCTACGTACAGTGAATGATTTTTTTTCTTAAACCGTTATTTTCAAAATGTCGTTTTTACCCGTGCATTCTTGCGAATGTGCTAAAACAGAACTTGAATTATTCTCATTGCCTCCTACTCAAACAACAATCGAAAGCTCTCAGTGGGTCCATTATAAGCCAATTTCATCGTTGACTGATAACTCACCGATAGAATTCGTCGTACAGAGGCAAGGTGATGAATATATTGATCTTGCTCATACTATGCTAAGTTTACGTGTAAGTATTACACGTAAAACGCCTGTCACTGCTAGTAGTACACCGCCTAAAGTGGGTCCTATCAACAATTTTATGCATTCAATATTTAATCAGGTAGACGTATTGTTTAATCAAAAGCCCGTATGAACCCCCAATAATTTATATGCGTATAGAGCATATATAAAAACCCTGCTAAACTATGGTTTGGATGCTAAAAAGTCACACTTAAGTACAGTTGGATGGTCTTGTGATACCCCTGGTAAAATGGATAGTGTTGACGATGATAATCTAGGCTTGAAGAAACATCGTAATTTATTAACTTGTGAAAAATCAGCTGATTTTATAGGCCATTTACATTGTGACATTTTTAATCAAGAAAGATTTCTTATAAATGGCGTTGAAATGCGTCTACGTCTCACACGGTCACGTGAAACTTTCTGTCTCATGGACGCATCGCCTAATGGATGTAATTTCGCTATTACTGAAGCTAGCTTAATAGTAAGGAGAGCTAAAATTTCACCGGGTATTCTGTTAGCACATGCCCGCCTGCTGGCAAAAACTACAGTGAAATATCCGATAACCCGTGTTGAAGTGAAAGCTGTATCGATACCTGCAGGCGTACATGGCGAAACTATTGACAACGTTATTTTAGGCCAAATACCTAGACGTTTAATCATAGGCTTTGTTGATAATAAAGCTTTTAACGGAGATCGTGCAATGAATCCCTTCAATTTTCAACATTTTGGTATTAACTATTTATCGCCATATGTAGACGGCCGACAAGTTCCATCAAAACCATTACAACCTGATTTTTCCAATAGTAAGCTGTATGTAGATGCTTATCACACATTATTTTCGGGCACAAGGATTCATTTTTTAAATGAAGGAAATACAATAGATCGATTTGATTATCCTAATGGTTTTTGTTTATACACTTTTGACCTAACGCCTGATTTATCAGCTAATAGTAACACTCATTGGAATCTGATTCGTCATGGTACTGTACGTATAGAGGTTAGGTTTGATGAAGGTTTAGGATCAACCGTAAACTGTATAGTGCATGCTGAATATGAGAGCGTATTAGAAATAGACTCCTCCAGGCAAGTTACTATAGATTTTGCTGGCTAAGCAAAATAAGCTATTTGGTTCGAAATTAAAAATAAAACGCTTCAGTAACTGTGAGTCTGCCTTATAGTGAAGAACATTATGGCACTTGTAATATATATTCAAGGGTTTATTAACAACGCACGAGAATTTTTACCTAAAGAAATCGGTGTTACTTCTCTAACTAATGGTGATACGGCTCACTGGATTTTAGCTCCTGAATTTTCATTTACGCTGTTGTCAGAAGAACGGCAAGTTGAAAATAATGATTTAACAAGAAAACATGGTCTTGAATGGTACGATAGTGAGGCAATGATAAAATACGTACACATACAGCTCCACTTTTTTGCCAATATTCTATGAGAATTTTTACAAAAGGAAAACTGCTAAAAACATACTTAGAGGGCCTACTTTGTCGTCCTGTCATAAATATAGAAGATTTACCAAACAGCCCATCAGTAGCAGCGTTGCAACAGCCACGGTTAACTTGTGCTCTACACAGTGTTTTAGAGGCAAGACGAAATAGAAGTTTAGCATATAACCAATGTGCTTTATCGTGTGCAGATTTAATAAAGCAGTGGTTAAATAGCAAGGCGCGTAATCAAGATTCTTCAATAGATACACATCATACAGCTGAGCTTGCTAAAAACAACGATAACACAATAGCTTGTCCTTGGAAGTGTCAGGCTTCTAATGAACACGGTGCAAATATTGAGAGCTATACAGTTTATACCATACCACACAGTTGGAGTATATCCAGCGGACAGAATCTCGAAAATTTGGACGAGGCCGACAGCCTTTGTTGTTAATGCAGATGGACACAATAAGCCAGGACAGCACTGGGTTGCCATGTACGTCGATAGACATAGAAATGGATGGTACTTTGACAGCTATGGATTACCACCACTCATCCCTCAACACCTTGAACGGCTCAATCACAATTGCAGATGGTTCAAATATAACGACAAGCAGTTGCAACAGGAAAATTCTCAAGTATGCGGCCAATATTATATCATGTTTTTGCATTTTATGTCTACTGATCATTCAGTTGACAGGTTTATATCTATCTTTGACGAACGATGTAACAGAAATGATGAAATTGTAAACGAATATTATGAATCATTCATGAATTTAAATCGAAACAAATATTGCTATAATTTTGTACCCCACGGCATAGCTGTGAATGATAATAATATTCAATCATGTATTTAGACGTAAAGATATCATTATATAATAAAATAAAAACATCTCTATAAGGGTCTTATGTATTTTGGTAATCTATATAAAATAATATAAATAAAATAATGTATGTTGTCATTTTTTCATGAACCCTTACTCATTTATTCAATTTAAGATTATTTCATTAAGTTATTTATAGTATTTTAATAATTTCTATTAATATTATTCAATGGCAAGGTAAGTGGGACCCTCATATGTTAATATCTGATACTTCGCTACGTGAGCTTATACATATATTTATATATATATATATATATATATATATATATATACAAAATATGAAAATGCTTGAACGCGTGTTCACAGCTCAGCAGTGTATCTTGTAATTTACTAGTGTCCCTACGAATGAGGTAGAGAAGGAATATAGAAAAATCGATCTTCGGCGTAGATAGCCGAAAGTGATCGATCGTAATTATTGTAGCAACGCTACAGAACTCCCTTTTTTTTTTTTTTTTTTTTTTTGTTTTAAATTTCATACACGATAATTAAAGTAATGGAATATTTACAAATGATATGAATAAATAAATAAGTAAATGAATGAGTATAATACAGTGGTGAATTCTTACTTTGTAAGAAAAATCTTTCAAGTAAAAAAAAAAAAAATTAAATCGCGTAAATTGTTAAATGTTAAACCGGACTCGGCGTTTTTGGGTCTTGGTTGCTGTGTTATTCGTCGGGGAGTTTGTTATCATCGTTGCCGTGTCGACTGAATTCGCCTCGTAGACTGGCTTTAATCTGTCCACAAAAATGGCGATTTGTCGTCATCGAAAATCGACGATGAAATATTCGTCGTGTCGGGTTATTACACGATATGGACCTTCGTCTGGCGCTGTAAAAGATGGTCCAACCTGGTCATTCCGTACCAGTACATGACTGCAAGTACTAAGGTTCCAGAAACAGAAAACAGAATGCTTGCCGTGACGCGACATTTCGGCCGGTGCCAATGAATTAAAATGACGTTTTAAGATATTTACAATGTTGTGAGGCGTAGTTTTATTGCTGGGAGTGAGTAACTCACCAGGCAAACGAATTGGCTCACCGTATACTAATTCAGCTGGGGTCGTCTGGATGTCGTCTTTCCAAGCAGCGCGTAAGCCGAGCAAAACGGCTGGTAATGCGTCATACCATGACTCTTTATGACACAAAAGTGCTGATTTGAGCTGACGATGTAGACGTTCGACAAGACCATTGGCTTGCGGATGATACGGCGTAGTATGTTGGTATTTTATTCCATACATTTTTAGTAACGATTGGAATAACGACGATTCGAATTGTGGACCTTGATCCGAAGTTATGCGTTTCGGTACTCCATGGCGTGAAATCCAATGCAGCGATAGTGCATGTGCTACAGTCTCTGCAGTTCCATTGGCTAACGGGACAACCTCTGGAAATCTCGTGAATCGGTCGATGATCGTTAGACACTGGTTAAAGCCTCTTGACGTTTTTAAAGACACTAAATCGATGTGTACGTGCTCGAATCGCTAAGTTGGAGGTTGAAAACTGGCGATCGGCGATGACACGTGTCTTTGAATTTTATTCTTCTGGCACTCAATGCAAGATTTTGCCCATTCTCGGCAATCTTTATTAATCGACGGCCAGACGTATCGTTTAGAGATCGTTTTTAATGATCCTTTGATTCCAGGGTGAGCGAGCGCGTGTAGTGAGTCGAACACTTTTCTCCTCAGCGGTCCTGGAACGTATGGTCGCACCGTACCTGACGCAATGTCACAGTACAATGCTAAACCGTTGTCGAAATTGATTCGTCGGAGCTGCAACGCGGTTGTCTGTTGCAGCAGTTGTTGAAGCTCGAGATCTTGCTTCTGTGCATGGGCAAGTTCTTCCGATGTGATAGCAGTAGATACTGCTTCAACCCGTGACAATGTGTCAGCGACAATATTGTCGTTACCCGACACATGTCGGATATTGGTGGTAAATTGACCGATGAAATCGAGTCGACGAAATTGCCAAGGCGATGCTCTTTCGGTGCGCTGTTTGTAAGCGTGCTGAAGCGGCTTGCGATCGGTGTAGATCGTGACATGCCGGCCTTCGAATATGTGCCGAAAGTATTTAACAGCCTCGTAGATGGCGTTCAATTCTCGGTCGTATGTCGATAATTTTTGGATCGACGGGGGCACTTTTCGACAGAAAAATGCCAGTGGTTGCCAGTTGTTATCCACTTTCTATTGTAAAACGGCTCCAATACCGATTTCGGACGCGTCGGTGAATATTGCCCAGTCAGCATCGATTTTAGGGTGTACCAACAGAGTAGCATTCGCGAGAGCGCGTTTAGCTGACTTAAAAGACTCTTGAAGTTCGGTTGTCCAGTTGACTGGATGAGAGCCTTTGACTTTAGGTCCTTCCACGACTTTATTTAGCGGTGCTAGAATTTCTACAGCGTTCTTGATGAACTTTCTGTAGAAATTCACTGTGCCGAGAAATCGACGAAGAGATTTGACAGTGGTAGGAGGCTCAAAATCGATGATAGCCTCGACTTTTTCCGGTAACGGCTCGATTCCATCTTTGGTGATGACGTGGCCGAGAAATTTTACTTCCGGTAGACTAAACTGGCATTTCGGTACGTTAATTACCAGCCCGTATTCACGGAGACGCTCGAATAATATTTTTAGGTGTTCCATGTGTCGCTTCTCGTCGTTTGATGCGATTAAAATATCGTCAACATATGGAAAGACGAAATCAAGGTCACGAGTGACCTCGTCGATGAAGCGTTGAAACGTTTGAGCTGCGTTTTTAAGCCCAAACGTTATAAATCGGAATTCGATCAGTCCGAACGGTGTAATGATCGCCGTTTTCGGCACATCTTCCGCTGAAACGGATATTTGCAAAAATGCTTTCGCAAAATCGACGACTGAAGATATGTTTTTACCGTGTAAAAATGCGGCTAAGTCGTCAAGATAACGCAATGAATACTTATCAATCAGCGTTCGATCGTTAAGCGGTCGGTAATCACCGCATTGCCTCCATTTTCCGGACTTCTTCTGCGCTAAATGAAGTGGCGAAGCCCAGGCGCTGTTGGAAGGTCTACAAATACCATCTTCGATGATTTTGCGGAATTCGGCTTGTGCAATTTTCAGTTTGTCTAGAGCCAGGCGTCTTGCTTTGCACGAAACTGGCGGTCCAGGTGACGTTCGAATGTGATGAACCGTCGAATGCTTTTTAGTTTGACGCTGAGTAGCGTGAGGTCGTGTGATTTCGGCAAATTCTCTCAATAATTTCATGTACGCAGAATTACCATCGACTGCTTTAATGTTTGTTCCTGCCGATGTTGTGTGAGAATTTCCAGGTGTCAATAAACTGGTGATGCCATCACGAAGGCATTTTCGTTTTAGGTCGACTGATAAGTCATAATGACTTAAGAAGTCTGCACCTATAATCGGTTTAGTGACGTCAGCGATGATGAAATTCCATGAGAAATCACGGCGAAGTCCAAGGTTCAATGTAAGCGATTTCAAACCATAGGTTTGAATTATCGAGCCGTTTGCGGCATACAATTGGTAACCTATTGGTGTACTGATTGATTTCAGCCAGCCACGTGGAAAGACAGATAAATCGGAGCCGGAATCGATAAGATATTCCGTTCCTGTAGTTCTGTCTCGGATAAACAGGCGGCAAGAAATCGATTGAGAATCATTAGCCGCCTCTACTGATTCTCGTTTGCGTTTCCCTGCCATTTGCAGCCGGGAGCGCACGATCGGGCATTTTTACCGTGCTTGAAGTGGTACCAACAGAAGTCAAACTTCTTTGGTACTCGTGACCGTGATCGACTGCGAGATCTCGATCGACCACGTTTAACTTTCAAGTTTTTGACTTGATACGTGAGCTGCGCAATTTCTCTGCGCAGCGCGGCGATTTCGCCGGGCTCGGCGGTTGATGATGAAGTTGCTGTAGCAGCGGCAACTTGAGGTTTAAGCGATATCCGCTCAACCATACGATCAGCAGACTCGGCAAGTTTATCGAGCGCTGAGTCGCTGATGGCTTCGAGACATACTTGAATCTCGTTTGGCATGTGCGAAAACCAGCGTGCTTTAATTATAGCGTCATCAATGCCAGGGACTAGTGTAAGCAGATGACGTAGATGTTGCGATGGTGTCCGATCGCCAAGCCTCTCTCTGTCGAGGAGCTGAGTGATTCGTGCTTCTTCGGACCTCGTGAAGCATTTCATTAAAGCGATTTTTAAATCGCTGTACGGAGTTGTCGCAGGAGGCTGAAGAATTAGCTGCTCGACTTCTGCAGCGACGCGAGTGTCGAGCAATGGTATCACCAGGTCGAATTTGGCACGCTCGGTAGTCACCTGGTGCGTTAAATATTCCGCTTTGACCTGCGCAAACCATAACTTGGGATTTTCCGTGCTGAATTGCGGTGCTTTAATATTCGCGGCCATGTTTATTTTAGCTGACGTAAAAGACGACGATCCCGATAAAATAGACTTGAATGTGTCTTCGTCAGATGACTCGGATTTTATTGTCTTGTCGCTTTCGGTTTCAGAGCCTGACATCACCCGTCACCAATGTCAGTAATTCGGTACTGTGCTACCGAAAGATTATCGATGACGCACGGCTCAGGAATGTGCAGCCGGTGTATCGGCCTAATCCTCAGTGGTATTTCCGGTAACGGAGAGAAAATTATACGTGACACTATACGAAAAATTAATTATAGTTTTTTATCACAGCTCGCGAAACTTTTATCACTATTCGATTCGCACTAAAGGTCCCTCGAATCAACACTGATGCGGCATAACGTCCATAAGATGCCCAGCAATGCACCAGCGGTGATAAAAAAAAACTGCACAATGATAACTAAAATCACTGCACTAAATATTGCAAAAATAAATTCACACAAAAATAACTGTAAATAAAAATCACGGTCTCGCCGGTTAATCGGCAACGCGACAAAATATTCGCTGCAAAACGACACGAGAACTCGCGAATTTTATAAACTGTGTAACACACGTGTTTGACGCTTCCCTTCAAAAGAGATCACGTCGGGGTCACCAATTTAGTGGTTAAGGGTAAAATTTAACTATATTAAAATAAATTGTTTAAACCAACTAATAATGTTAAATAAATGTTTTATTTAACCAACGTAATTAACACAGTAAAAGAAAGTAAAGTATACAAAATATGAAAATGCTTGAACGCGTGTTCGCAGCTCAGCGGTGTATCTTGTAAGCTACTAGTGTCCCTACGAATGAGGTAGAGACAGAATATAGAAAAATCGATCTTCGGCGTAGATAGCCGAAAGTGATCGATCGTAATTATTGTAGCAACGCTACATATATATATATATATATATATATATATATATACATTCTTCTGTACTGTCCGCAACGACCGGCGGACTCGCGGCTGTCCCCACCACGCTCTGGGCTCTACCACCACTTTGTGGTGGGGGGCGCTATAGTTGCACCATACTACTATAATCTACTTACCTATTAAAAGTAAAGTTAGAAAAAAATAATTTTTATTTTTTAAAGCTGGATAACACATAGATACATCTTATTAAAAAGGAAAATTTTTTAGCACAAAAACTGGAAGTACTCTCTTACTTTGAAGTTTTAGAATTTAAAATAGTATATTAATGCATTGAGTAAAAGGTGCTCTAGACAACGAGTGTGATTGGCTCACAAGCTGTTAGGCCGTTGTTGCCAACTCACGAATGTCGAAAGCCCTTCCTATTCAATCCGTCACAATAGCTTTTTCATCAAATGGTAAGAAAGAATATCTTTACAAAAATAACGATTCTAATGAATGTCTTTAGTTTTTAATTATTACACCCGGGAAAAAATGATCAGACCTGATCATGCCTGTTCATGTATGATCAGGCCTAAAATCAGACATGATCAGGCCTGATCATACCTGTCCATGCCTGTTCATGTCTGAAGCGTTAAATACACTCAGGCCTGATCATGCCTGTTCATGTCTGTTCATGCCTGTTCATAGATATAAAATTTTGTTGACCAAGAATCTATCACATATAAGATTTTCATTGCTTGAAGTTCATACGAAACTTACTATTCAACTAAATCTCTTAGCTCATTCCGGGAAAAAATCATCAGGCCTGATCATGCATGATCATGCGTTAATCTCACGCATGATCATGCCTGAATATTGGCCAGCCATGAGCATGCATGATCATGGCTGGTCAGGAATGACTGTGCTTTTTCATGCATGATCACGCATGCTCATGGCTGGCCAATATTCAGGCATGATCAGGCCCAAGCAAGCACAATCCCTCAAATTATTATTATTAAAAAAAAAATTATGATAAGTCAATTTGAAATTAACTTATTTTGTAAGTATTATTGTGTAGTTAATGTTTATTGGTTGAAAAGTACTTTTGAAATTTTACCCGCGACGGGTCTCGAACTTACGACCGTCATATTAGGAAGCACGTACGCTGTCCACTAGGCTGAACTATCTTATTCAGTTTACGACGATTTTTAATATCTTGTAAAACCTTAGGGTTGTAAAAAATGAAATATTATTTGCACTCGAACTTGATTTAGTTATTGAATCTTTTTTAAATAATGAATGAAGAGAATTGTAGTTATTAATTACGAACAAATTTAACAATTACATTAATCTTAATTGTTAATTAAAAAAAAGCAAATATATTGAGTTTCATTATCAATTTGGCAAGAATTCATAATTTGAATTCTTTCATTAATTCGAAAAAACAATTTTTAATTAAATTCATTTAAATTATTTTTCAAAAAAAAAAAGATTGGTTTTTGTTATCAATTGAACCAAAAAATGTAAATTTAATATAATTTGATTATCGATTTAAATGACGATTTTAACTACTATCGTCAAAATAAAAATAAATTTTTAATTATTCGAAGTTTTTCATAAAAAATATATGATTATCCTTAATTAAAAACCTCAATCAAATCCGATTGAAGCTCGACCGGATTTTAATCTAATTCAATCGGTTCAATCGAAGAGTTTAATCATAGTATTGATTAAATTATTTGTAATGCTTGATCCATGCTTGAACATGCTTACTCTTGCCTGAATCATGCATGATCATGCTCAAGCTTGACCTTTCTTGATGGATCATATCTCTGGATACAATTATTTCAAACTTTATGCATGCGCAAGCTTGATCTAGAATGAGCCATGCATGATCATGCATGATCACGAATGAGACATGCCTGGTCATAAATGAGCCATGCAGGATCAAGCCTAAATTATGCATGAATCCTGCATGATCATACATGATCATGCATGGTGATTTTTTCCCGGGCAGTGGGTAGCGTGCTAAACTTTCGAGCGCAAGGCCCACGGTTTGAATCCTGTACACGCCCGAATTTTTTATTTTTTTTTTATTTTTATAGCAATAATTATGCATAATATAATATAGTTATACATAAATATATATAATTATATGAGGCCATTTTTTATATATAATTTTTTTTCCCGGATGGGCATGAACAGACATGAACATACCTGAACATGCCTGATCAGGCCTGGTCATTTTTCATGTCTAATCAGGCCTGAAGACTCATGCCTGTTCATGTCTGATCAGGTCTGATCATTTTTTCCCGGGTTGATAAAAAAAAAATTATTCAATATGAAGAAAAGTATTTTATCAATAGCTAACTATGCCAGAAGAAAAATTGATTTTAATTGTTTTCTTATTTGTAAGAGCTTCTACGAGTTAAATAAGAGTTTTTTATAAATAGCTCGATAATTTAATTACTTTGACTACTAGTCTTAAAGCTGTAATTTCATTTTTATATTCAAATTGTTTATCAACGCTTACCCAAATCATCAGTAATAAAAGCTCAAAAAAATATCATTTGATTAATGAATAATAAACTAAAATATTCATTTCACTAATTCTTACAAATCTATAGTATCTATAGTAATCAGAAACTTTTGCTAAGCTTGTAAAATCTCTGAAATATGCCGAAGTAATTTGAAAAAAATTTTCTTATGACATTCCTACTGATAATAAACTAACCATCACTCGAAATATTTTATTTTTATTCAAGAATTAAAATCTAGAAAATTTTAGCTTCAAAATTTTTTAATTCTTTTCTATTCGATTGTTTTTTATTGAGTTATTGTATATTGAGCTATAGTATATTGAAACGTACGTTCGAGAGACAAGAAAAAAATTAAAGGACAAAATTTACATTACTTTTCTGAAAAAAATGATCATAAAAAATAGTTATCATGCGATAACTAGGCAGAATTTTTTTTTTCATCGTAGCTGTAGAGAAAATTTAGTAGAATGATATGTTTCCGATGAGAACTGTTAAAATCTTATTTGATAACGTTTATGTTGTGTCAAATTTACTTGCTTTAACAAATGGAATATTTTTGTCAAATATTATATTTTTTTAATTTGAATAAAATAATAAATGGTAGAGCTTATATTTTTTGAATTAATAAATACTCAATCTTATCTTTTCATAATAAATTTGATAGATGAAAACTATTTAAAATTCATATTGTTAATGTTATAAAGATAAGTATCTATTTTCATTTAATTAATTTATCAAAGCAAAAGCCTAAGCTTAGTGGTAAAATTCCAGTAGAATTACATGTAGAGTATGACAGAGTGTTTAGCTTGCCAAATCTAGTCACACCTAGTATTATAGACGAATATTAGGGCGCCACTGGAAGATAGACTCGGCCTTCCAGAACCGGATGTTGTATGATTTTATTGTTAATTAATTAAATTAAATTAATATATTTCTCATAGTTGGTTGTAATATTTTGTGAGAGAGGTGAGGAATAGAAAAATAACTGAAATAATGCTAATCAAAATTTTATTAATTTAAGCACCTAGCTTTATTTAATTTACCGATAATAATTTTCTTATGACAAACTAATACTTATGACAAACTAATAAACTTATAAAAAACTAATTATTTTCTCGTCCTCTGGACGGTATCTAATGACAAACTAATTATCTCGTCACCTGGACGGTATTACTTATAACAAACTAAATTCTTTGTCCCCTGGACGGTATTACTCCCACACACCCACACACTTATTAACCTCGTCCCCTGGACGGAAAACCTTAATCTAATTACCTCGTCCCCTGGACGAAAAACCTTCAAATAATCCCCTGGACATTAACTTTAACCTATAACCTCGTCCTCTAGACGGAAAACCTTAAAATAGTCTCCTCGACATTAACCTTAACCTATAACCTCGTCCCCTGAACGGTAAACCGTAATATTAATTTAAAAGCATCCCCTGGATGTATATTTACTTATAATTAAGATGTCCCCTGGACTTATTACAGACACAGTTAAAATTTACGTAAATTTATTTGACTCTACTTTGTACTCAAATTTTATTTTTTTCTCAATGACATCATTACTTTTACTCAATACTCAACTTAATTTCGCAAGATACTATTTCACTAATAATTTTCCAATATAAAATTTTAATCCTTATTTATTTCCACTGATTTAGTTATTTAATTCACTTTATATTATTAATTAATTAATTTTGGTTTAATTTAATTATAAATTAATTAATTAATCCATTGATAAATCTTATTCACATTTACCTTCAAAATTTTTATATAATTAATTTATTCCTTTTTATAATTTTGATTATCGCATATTTTAATACTCAATTTAATTTACTGGCAAAATAATCCGTTCTTAACTTTTACTCGACATCAATTTTACCGTAATTTTTCTAGCGTCTTTTATTCTGACCTCACGATTTATTAATTTAACTTTAAAATTATTTTACAACTAGATTTACGACTAGAATTACGTTTAGAATTGACTAGAACATTCGTCCCGGGAAATGGCGTCACGAGGCCTGAATTTACGATTTTCAAGACACGGATAATTTTTATCTACCCAGCCGACAGGCCTGGGATACTTTTCTAATGATTATTGAATTTAAATTTAATTTATTTATTGGACGATTGACGCGAAAATTTATTTTATTCCAGCCGAGAGGCCTCGAATATAATAATTTGAGAGTAACAACAAAATAGCGATTGCGCGGCAAAAGACGCGATGGAAAGTTCGAGAACACGAGACGCGTGATAGAACCAGCCGACAGGCCTTGAACTATAATTTTATTGAACCCGCGGAAAGATGCCAAGTACTTTATTTATAATTAATTCGGCCCTCTAATAATTATGAGAGGCCTTAATTAATTATAAATTTTACCTTTATTAATTATCCAGCAACTGAATGAAGAACGTATCCTGTGGGCTACTTCGTTCCGTCGGCTGGTTAGCACTCGAAAATTCTCCCTCGTCTCGTTTTCTCTCAGTTAAATTTGATTTTTGACTAAAAATTTGTCAATGAACAGTACGCATTAGACAATATAATTAATTATTGATTAAAGCAATTATCGGCCTAAAGGCCTAATAATTTATTATCCAGTTAAATATTAATTAATGAATCGCCTCGTTCCACGTGAAGCGGACGTAGACTTATATATTTACGGAGAAGGAAATGATGAACGAACGGGCCGTAGTGATCCATGCGACACCCGGTGACTAGTCGCAACACTAACTCGCAACTTACGAGGTCATTGGCCGGTTATCGGCGGGAAACGACATTCAAATTCGAATTATTTTATTCACTATGTTAATTATTTTACCCTATTACAATAGTTTTACGAATATAAGTTAGATTATACAGTCCACCCGTAACTGTAATGGGATAATGAGTTTTGTCCAAGTAACTTTATAATTAGCCGTAAAAAAATATCCTCAGTGATATGTATATAGTTTGATATGCCGATTCATAATCATATACAAAAATTATATGTAACTATACGTGGTCATATCTGGTCAGATATAGCCGTATATATTTGTATATAATATTTTGATATGGTCTAATATGTCCTGAAATAGACACACATTTTATCGAAGTACACAAGTTATATGCGGACATATCTGGCTGAATGTACCAAAAATCAAATTACTTATTAATATACCAAACTATATCAGGTCATACCAAGTTTTAGAAAGCCATATCAGATACCTGATATAGGCATATAAATTCTTCGTAAGAAATATTTTGATGTTGATGTCTATATAAGAAAGTGTTTCACCCTAATACATAATATTATATGCAAACATACTTGGCTGTATGTATTAAAACATGAATTTCTTATAGGCATCTCAATTTATATCAGGTCATATCAAGTCACATAAGACTAGATCTGACCAATTTTCATATCAGAAGATATGGATTGTTCGTCTAACGCCATATTAGAATTAATTCATCTTAAAATTTTTCACCGGTAATTTGAATTTTATGAAATCAGTATAAAATTTAAATTGAAAATTATTATCATTATATTATTAACTTTTCGATAAACATTTTACATAGACTTGCAAACACACTGTTGTAAACAAATGTTTTTATCGTCTGACTTGGATATCATAGTGTGAATACCTATTATTCTTCGCGTTTTAACGACACCCCGGATAAAACAAATTAAGGTACCCGCGGATAATAAGGCCTAAGTGACAAAAATGATATTCAAAATAATCGCCTCTGCTAAAGGCTACTCTAGTAGAAGGGTCTTGCATAAAGATGTTATGACAAATTTATAGAGTCCCGATACCACGTTTCCTGTCTTCTGCACTTCATCATCCTTCATATGCAGTCGTAGTGCAGAAGAAATTGTAAAAAACAATCTAGTCTTCTGACTCTTGAGAAGGATATTGATAGTTTTAAGTGTTGTTGAGCAAAACAATCTAGTCTTCTCACTCTTAAAAAGTATTGTTGCTAAATTTAAGTGATGATTTATCTTAATACCAATTTTATTAAGCATAGTTAAACTATTTGAGTTTGTTTAACCCGTAGGCCTTACTACCCTACTGTAGTAAAATAAGGCCTATTCAGATGGTTTTCGTAAAAATATAATTTTTTGTTTGTTTATGATAAAAAGTACCATTACTTCATGAAATTTTATGGCTAATGTACTGAAATAAAGATTTATGATACATTTCGATAATTGAATGTAATATCTTCGATTCTATTCAAAATCTCCCTTAGTTAGGTCTTATTACCCGCCAGTACCTTTTATATGATTGCATAGAATTAAATATAACCATTGGACTGCTTCAAATAAGGGGACCATTTTTTTTTTTTTTTTATGAACATTAAAAAATCAAAAGGGTATCTTAAAATATGATGACAGTTAAAATTTGAGCTCTTTATATTGATATTTAGAGGTGGCTATTGATAATTTTTTATTTTTTATTTAGTAACATGGTAAAAAAATACATACTTTCCGAAAAAATCAAGATACAAAAAATTTCTTCGAAAACATTTTGTAGCAAATTTACTGATCTACAAAAAAGGTCTTTTATGACTTTTCGTAAATTCAACCATTTAAAAAATATGCGACGTCAAAATTTAATAAAATTCAAAGAACTTGTTTTTGCTCGTTCTGAATTTTATACCATATCAACCAATGAGAATTCAGAAGTTTTCAATACAGTTTTTGTATCGGAAATTGAATGCTCTATAAAAAAAGTCTCGTATTATTTTTTGATAAATCCATCTGTTCAAAAGTTATTGGAGCTTGAAGTCAAGTTGGAGTAAATTTTGAGATCTTTTTACTTTTCCAGCAAAACTATCGGATTAATCATAGAATGTCATAAAATCTTTTTAGTAGACAATTTTATTTCCTACAAATTATCTCTGATAAATTTTTTTTAAATTCTGCATTCTATTCTAGTTATTTTCGTTTTAATGCCAAGCTCCTAAAAAAATAGTGTTCTGATCGATTTTAAGAGAGTTATGAAAATAACTCGATATCACTTTGATATTACCGTGATACTATCGTATAACTTCCGTAAAGGCCCTATGGAACTACTGTCAAAGCACTACCAGCGTATTAACACTGCAGAAATTCGGCATTTTCACTGTACTTTCACTATGGTGCTGACATTATCAGGGTTGTAAAGAAATATTTTAACAAATTGCTTTAGTATTATTTGTATTTTCATACTAATTATGTTATTTATATTATAGATGATGCAATTGCCGAATATAACACGGCTGAAGATGGTTCTGATGATAATTTCGGTGATGCAGAGGACAATAATGATTTCCATAATTTGAATTTTGATGATAGTGAAGATAGTGACTGCCATTATAGTAGTACACTGAGAAAAAAAAATACTATTTTCCAAACAAAAATTTCTCGGTTCAAGAAATCCGTTCAAAATATTTATTTTATTAGTATTAATTATCAATTTCTTGTAAAAAGAGCATCAAATTTATTTTTGTTAATATATGAATTTGATATTATATTATGAGTAAACAAAAGAATAGCTTTACTTGAATTAAATAAAAATTATTTCCTTCAATTCTACGAATTCTTGAGACAAAATTATATATTCTCGAAAATTATCAAGAATCTATGTTCTTGTAGCAAGTAAATGATCTCAATAAAAGTATTTTTTTTCTCAGTGTATTAATAGTGATAATGATATTGATTTCTAGGCTGACAGTGATCAAGTACTAAATGAATCTGCTGATGATATTTTTAGTGACAGTAGTTCACTACTCAGTGATAGCAGTAAAAGTTCAAGCGATGATGAATATGGTTCTTTTTTTTTTTTTACTGATCATTTGAATGGTTTTATATACCCAGGTGCACCTTTAATATTAGAAGAAAGTGTTTTATGCATTTTAACATTTATCATTCGTCATAGGGTGACGAAAGTTTTATTAGCAGATTTATTATCACTGATAAATTTGCATTGTATTCAACCAAATTATTGAATTCAAACTTTTTACTATTTTGGTAAATTTTTTAAAAATATGCAAATGCCACTACAACGTCATTTCTTCTGTTCTATATGCTTTTTAAAATTAAATGACAAAAAAAGTATTTGTCAAAAGTGCAAAAAAAAACAGAAGTATGTTACTTTATCCAAGTTCCTTCAATACCACAACTACTTAATCTCTTTAATCGCTCAGGGTTTTATAATGCTTTACAAACTCGATTTACTCGTCAGAAAATTAACCGGGATAATTTAGAAGATATTTGGGATGGCGAAATTTATCAATCATACTTTCGAAACAATGGTATATTATCTAGTCCATCTAACATTTCATTCACATGGAATACGGATAGCATATCTCTTTTTAAATCGTCAAAATTTAATATTTATCCGTTTTATCTTACTATTAATGAACTTCTGTTCAAGGATCAAACGAAGAAACAAAACATTTTATTAGCTGGTCTTTGGTTTGGATCAAAACCCGAGCCAAATTTATTTATGAATAGCTTTCGCGATGATTTAAAAAAAAATATATTGTAGTGTTTACTGTGGAGTTCATGATTTAAACGAAACGATCAAAGTAAGAGGCCATATTATTTCTGGAACGTGTGATCTTCCAGCAAAAGCAAGCTTCTTAAATATGAAAGGGCATACTAGCATTTTTGAATGTTGTCACTGTGTGTTCGAATCCCCCGCGCTTGCGTTTCACGTAGCTACTCTGAGGCCGGTTAACTAGAGTTGCGTCGGTGCGTTATTATACGCAAGCGGCTCCATCAGCCCCATTCTCATCTCAAGCTCCGCCCTCTGATCCAAGTGGGGATGAAGAAGAAGACGAAGCCATTATTTAAAATTCACCGACGCTACTCGCCACGTGGTTTTTTTATGCTTTATAAAATCTTTTGCAATCGCTTTGATTTTATTATTATTACACCTCAGATTTATTCTCAATTAAAAGCATAATTTATTTACTACTAATTCTATTTATTATTTAAGTAATCTTAAAGTAAATAATTATCGAATTAATTAAATTCATCTCACCGCGTGTTCTCGTTTACCGGCAACCGCCATCTTTTTTCATATCTCCGCGTTCTACCACGCATTATAAATTCACATAAATGTGAACGTGCAGTGTATATAGTGTAAAATAAAAAATAAATAGCAATTTATTACAAAAAAAAAAAACCCAATAAAATAAGTATGCATAAATATTTATTTTAAAATAAATAATCTCAACCTCATTCCCGTCAATTAAGCATTCCAGCATCTCACCTCTTCACTTAAATTTAAGACTAAATTTAATTTTGAATATTTAAGTTGACTTTTTTCATTGGTCCTTCGAGCCAAATCGCTTAATTGGCGTTAAAAAACAGTGAATTTATCATCTCAAAAAGTGCTTCTCAAGGTCAGTTCAACACCAGTGCATTACTGAGTACCCTGGACGTGGTACTGCATTGGTGGAAAAAGTGTTAAGGGACACAATAGTGCAAATTACACTTTGTGAAGTGACTAGTGCCTTTTTTGTGCGCTTACATCATCTCCAGTTATATCAAGGTCACCTCAACGTCGCTGCATCTCAACAGAGATCATCACCAGCTACTGTCAGTTTGTTCTGGTTTATTATTTAATTACAAGTTTTTTTTTGTGGTTCTCATATCACTTTAATTACAGCTACTAAGTACATCTCACTTATCAAAAATGGCTGCAGTTCAAAACAAGTTGGTAATGCATTCTGGTCGCATGTCATTCATCTTATCTCTTTCTGCGGCTGCAGAAGCCGGTGTGTTCCAGACACTACTACTGTCTGCTGCAACAGCCAAACTCAAACTTCTCACTACATATTGGGAGAAATTCGAAGCTGATCATGAGAAGTTGCTCTCGTCAAAAACGGACGTCACTGTGAAGCACAAATATTTCACGGACGAGTCCTTTGAGATCACTCTCAAATAGTACCAGGCTGCTTCAGACGGGCTCCACACCCGCATTACGGATATTGAAGCAAAATTACTATCTCACGGCAGCAATCTGGCTAACTCAAGCATGATTCAAACATCTCATCATCGTACGTCGTTACCGACCATCACCGTGCTGAAATTCTCCGGCAATTACCAGGACTGGAGACATTTCCACGATTTATTCGTTTCACTGATCGGGGAGAACCCAAACCTCACTGTATGAGAACAAACGGCTCCTCATCTTAACTCAACTGGACAAGCTTTTTAGCCTTCGTGCACTTAAGACTTCATCAGCCAAGCATCTCAAGGCAGTTATCGGCACTGCCATTGAAGCCATTGATGCCCTGAAATCACTGAGATCGCCAACCGACCAGTGGGATCAGATCCTGGTACATCTCGTCTCACACAAATTAGATCTGGCAACCTTGGAGGCATGGGAAGTCAGTGTGGGGGCTACAACGGAATTTCCCACTTTTGCAGAGCTCAGAACCTTCCTCCAAGGTCGCATTCGAGCCAGAGAAGCAATGGAGTGTGGTTTTTCTCCGAGAAAACCACAAACCTTCAAATCATCATCTCAAAACAAGCCACCGCTTGCAGCACGGGTACACAACCTGCAACAGGCGAAGACGGAGACGTTTAACATCTCACCAGCATCATCTCAATCAAAGGCACCCGCTATTCAGGGCCCACCATCAGAGAGTAAGCAGTGCAAATTATGCTCACAGGGTCATTTTGTGGTTTACTGTCCACAATTCCGCGCTTACTCTCCTGACAAGCGACATCAATGGGCAACCCAGTGACATCTTTGCATCGATTGTCTTGGGTCCCACAACATCTCACAGGGCCACAACCCCAAGACTTGTGCATACTGTAACCAAAAGCATCACTCTATGCTACATGGTGCTACTGCTTTAACCATCACAAAGACGCAACCGAAGAAAAACACAACTTCAATGCCGCCAACAGTAGCACAAACATCTCAACAACAAGATGGCGAAGCGTCATCAGAAGTTGATGCAAGTAAGTCGGCTTAAACTTATCTTGCATCATCTCTATGAATTCAATCTCATCTCACCTCTTCTGTGTTTCTCACTCTCAGCTCATCTCAAACGCTTGACAACCAGTTCTCATCTCACTTCAAGTTCAACAAAAGTTGACCTCAATGATGTCAAGTTATCATCTCAATCAGCAGCACTCAACTCAGTACAAATAAACCACTCGCATGACATCTCAAGAGCAATATCACGACCCAGTGTCTTACTGGCCACTGCCAAGGCCATTCTCAACTACGCCGATGATAATCACCAAATTATCCGCCTTCTCATCGACCCTGGGTCAGAACTAACACTCATATCAAAGACAATAGTCAATAATTGTCAACTTGACATCATTTCATCTCAAATTCCAACTGTTGGAGTTGGCAGTGTATCATCCGAAAGTACATCTGGGGCTGTAAACATCTCTCTCCCCTCACTTCACTCTGATGATAATGTTATCATCTCTGCACATATTCTCAATAAACTTACAGCTGAGCTGCCCGCTGTTTCAATCAAGAAACATTCTTGGAATCATCTCAACAATCTGCAATTAGCTGATCCAGATTATTTCAAGTCTGATAAAATTGATTTACTCATCGGCGCAGATTGTTATGGGAAAATTATCAAACCTGGAGTTCAAACTGGTTCACTTGGTGATCCAGTTGCTATCAAAACAATTTTTGGCTGGTCCATCCTTGGTCGAGTATCATCTCAATCACAACAATCACCAAGCAGATCTCACCATCTCATCTCCAACGATCAACTTCATGATTCAATCGTCAAGTTTTGGCAGCTTGAAGAAGTTGCATCGCATCTCAACGAATCACTCACGATAGAAGAAGCGGAATGTGAATCTCACTTTCAATCAACTCACTCTCGTGATCACACTGGTAGATATACCGTGCGATTACCATTCAAATCATCATCTCAACAGCTTGGACATTCAATATACATTGCCACCAAGTGTTTAAATTGACTAATACAAAACATCTTACAGAAGCCTGAGTTCAATCATCTCTACAAGGACTTTCTCACGGAGTATGAGGCCATTGGTCACATGCAAAAGGTCCCAGATTCATATCAATCATCTCACATCACCTACTATCTACCTCATCACGGTGTTCTTCGTGAAGAAAGCACAACAACTAAGCTGAGAGTTGTTTTCAACGGCTCCAGTAATACAACCTCAGGCATCTCACTCAATGACACACTTCACACGGGTCCAAAACTGCAGTCTGACATTTTTGATGTCTTACTGTACGTCAGAAGACACCAATTCATCTTCACCACGGACATCACAAAGATGTTTCGTCAAATCAATGTTCACCCAGATGACTGGAACTATCAACGGATCCTCTGGGTAGATGATGACAATCAACCTCAATCATATCATCTCATCACTGTTACATACGGCACACGTCCAGCACCATATCTTGCTGGTCGAGTTCTCAAACAGCTGATCATTGACGAAGGAGATAAGTACCCACTAGCTGTCGAAACTTTTGAAAAAGGCAGTTACGTGGATGATATCTGCGGAGGCGCTGATAACGTCAATCATCTCAACAACATCGCATCTCAAGTGGAGGCAATATGTCTTGCTGGATGTTTTCCACTAGCCAAGTGGAAAAGCAACCATCCTCAGTTCAGCAAATTGTCATCATCTAACATTTCAAATTCACACGAGTTCAATGAATCGACATCCAAAATTCTTGGACTTTCGTGGAAGTGTCAACCAGATCATCTCACATTTACTGGTCATACATCTCAAAAGGCTGCCATCACCAAAAGATCAATTTTATCTGAAACAGCCCAGTTATTTGATTCACTGGGACTCATCTCACCTGTAGTCATCAAAGCCAAAATCGTGATGCAAGATCTATGGCTAGAAAAAATTGGATGGGACGATTCACTCTCACCTCAGATAATTCACCGTTGGAAGAAATTCTGAGATGAATTACCTGAGTTATCTCAACTTAAAATTCCTCACTGGTTAAACATCTCATCAGACATCTCAAACATCGAGATCCATGGATTTTCTGATGCGTCACAGCACGCTATGGCCGCTGCTGTCTATATCAAGACTCATCATCATCTCACACCAGCTAAAGTCACTCTTGTCTGTGTAAAGACTCGAGTTGCACCACTGAAACGTCTCACCATTCCTCGTCTCGAATTATCAGCAGCTTTACTTCTCACTGAACTCATCTCACACGTACAAACAACTCCTAATCTCCAAGATGTTTCAGTCTATCTCTGGACAGACTCAGCGGTGGCTCTTGCCTGGATCAAGCAAGAACCAACTAAATGGAAAGAGTTTGTAAAAAACAGAGTTCAATCAATTCAACAGAATCTACCAGCAGCCAACTGGAAATTCATCTCAGGCAAACAAAATCCTGCAGACTGTGCTTCCAGAGGCTTAGCTCCATCTCAACTTCAATCTCATCAACTCTGGTGGTCAGGTCCAGCCTGGTTACTAGGGCCATCTCACCAATGGCCAGAATTTACATCTCAAGAAGATCCTCAAGTGGACACTGAACGAAAATCAGCTCAATCTCATCTCGCAGTC
Organism: Microplitis manilae; assembly: GCA_030273425.1. Classification (NCBI taxonomy): domain Eukaryota; kingdom Metazoa; phylum Arthropoda; class Insecta; order Hymenoptera; family Braconidae; genus Microplitis; species Microplitis manilae. The sequence goes on along the minus strand of CP092727.1, from coordinate 12,365,844 downwards.
ACCAGTCCAAGTTTACCACTTGATGACTTGCTCGAATCATCATCAAGTCTCACAAGATTACTCAGAGTCACTGCAATTGTCCAGCGCGCAGTTGCAGTCTTCAAGAAAATTCCTGCATCATCTCTTCACATCTCACCACTCACACCAGCTGATTTACATTCAGCCTTGTACTTCTGAATTAAAGCAACTCAACAAGAATATTTCAAGAACGAGATTTCACAGTTATCTCAAAACAAACCGTTTTTGAAATCTCATTCGTTTTCACATCTCACTGCTTACATTGACTCCACTAATATTGCACGCGTTGGTGGACGACTACAAAATTCTCATCTCGACACGGGCAGCAAGCATTCACCAATACTACCAAAGAATTGCCATCTCTCTCATCTCATCAGCTCTCAGCTGCCGTGCGCAAGAAATGCTGGATCTTTGGGGGAAGACTCCCAATTAAATCTTACATCTCACGCTGTGTTGTCTGTGTAAGACAGAGAGCTCAGCGATCTCAACAGTTAATGAGTCAACTGCCTACATCTCGCGTCTCACCATCACTCGTCTTTGAAAGCACTGGCGTAAACTACGCTGGGCCTGTTCAACTAAAATACTTTCAAGGACGAGGTACACGCTGCTACAAAGGCTGGACTGCAGTCTTTGTATGCTTCTCAACTTCTGCAATTCACTTGGAAGCAGTAAGTGATTACACGGCAGAAGGCTTTCTCAAGGCATTCAGACGATTTACAAGTCGTTGTGGCATCTGCAAAACCCTTTTCAGTGACTGTGAAACTAACTTCAAAGGGGCAGATGTCATTCTCAAACATCTTCTCTCTGGTGCACTCAACGAATCATCTCATCTCCAGCAAGTTCTCGCCTCAGACGGAACTCAGTAGATTTTTAATCCACCTGGTGCTCCACACATGGGTGGCAAGTGGGAAGCTGTAAAATCTGTCAAACATCATCTCCAACGCACCATTGCTGATCTACTTCTCACTTATGAAGATTTTTCAACATTCCTCACTCAAGTTGAGGCTCTATTGAACTCAAGGCCACTCAGTGCACTTACTGATGACCCTGAAGACATCTCAGCTCTCACCCCGGGTCATTTTATCCGAGGCGCGCCACTCAACACTGTACCCAAACCATGTCTCACCAGTGTACCAACATCTCGTCTCTCACTTTATCAAAAAATTCAGAAAAGACTTCAGTATTTCTAGGAGCGCTGGTCTGCTGAATGTCTGCAATCTCACCAATCCATCTCAAAGTGGCATACATCTCACCATGATATTACGATTGGTTCATTGGTTCTCATCGTGGACGAGAGGTATCCACCATCAAAGTAGCCTCTTGCCAGAGTAACTCATCTCCATCCTGGTAGTGATGGTCTTACCAGAGTCGTCACTGTCAAGACTGCCATTTCAACATTCACTAGGCCAATCACCAAATTGGTACTGTTACCCATCTCAACTGCAAAGGAAGATTCTCATATCTAATTATCACATCACAATCTTCTCCAACGAGTTAGCAAAGGCGGGGAGAATATTCGAATCTCCCGCGCTTGCGTTTCACGTCGCTACTCTGAGGCCAGTTAACTAGAGGCGTCAGCGCGTTATCATGCACAGGCGGCTCCACCGGTCCCATTCTCATCTCAAGCTCCGCCCTCTGATCCAAGTGAGGATGAAGAAGAAGACGAAGCCATTATTAAAAATTCATCGATGCTACTCGCCACGTGGTTTTTTTGTGCTTTGTGACGGGTGAGCTGACGCCATCCGTCTAATACTAATTAACAAATAATAGATAGATATATTTTAGTTTAGGAAGCATTACATTTTATTGTAGTTTCATTAGGCGCTATACAGCTGCACATAAATATCGCATTACATTAGTTGTATTAAGTCTCACTTTTATAAGGACAATGCGATGAGCAGACGTTTCGCGTGGTCAGCAGTTTTGACTGTGGGAAGAAAAGAGTTCCGTTGGAGACTGCGGAGGGATATTTTCTTATGCAGCAAGAAAAGAGTTCTCATGGAAAACGGCGGAGTGATATTTTCGAGGTAGAAGATGCAATCACAGAAGAGAGTTAGTTACCATAGTTAAGCTGATTCGAATAGTCGTCTGCTCGCACATAAATATTGTATCTCCTCTATTTTACCGCTATAATTACAGATCACTATAAGAATACAATTAACGTCGCTGTTGTTGAATAAAAATATCGTATCTGTATTCGTATGATTTATGCTATTATGACGTCACGACGTCGTATTCTTACTGTCAATCAACTTATTAAAAATCGTACATGTTATGCCATCTGGCTATACATGAATAAATTAATTAGCAAATGACTTCCAGCCATTATTACGGCTGATGATTTTTAAATTTGAATTTAGATTCAAATTATTTTATGAAATATTGTTGTTAATAATTATAAATATGAAAATAAAATTTTTCAATATTAAAAAAAATAAATGGTTATAAAATATGAATATAATTCAAATTATTATATTTGTCAATTATTAATAAATAATGAAATTTATTAATAATTAAATTAAAATTGAATAAATAAAATATTGAAATAATAAAAATTATGAAATATGAAATATGAAATAAATAGTGAATAAATGAAATAATGAAATGATAAAAGTGATGAAATATGAAATATGAAATAATGAAAAGAAATAATGAAATGAATTGATGAATTATGTGAATAAAGAAATAATAATAATTAATAAATAAAAATGAAATGAAATTATGAAATATGAAAAGAGTATTACCATAAAAGGGATGAAATAAAATTTTAAATAATAAAAATATTTGTTATAAAAATATTTGAGGATTAATTATTAATAATAAGTTTATTAATAATAAAATAAAAAAATAAATGAATATGAAATAAAATATGAAAATGTATGATGAAATATAATGAAATAATAATTATTAATAAACAAAGTTATTAATAATTAAAATGAAATAAATGATAAAATATTTAAAAAAAAAGTTCATTACAATAAAGAAAAAAATAAGAATCAATAAAGATTGATTTGTGAATTCGACTCCAATGCTTTATGCGTATGTTGTTAACTGCATTGGAAGTCATGAAAAATATATGTATAAATAATAATTATAAAAAAATATTGATTTAATTATAGCCAATAAAATAATTGGTATAATTAAATAATTATTGGAAGGGATGTTACTACCTGGTAACAGCTCTTCTGGAAATCGAAAAAGATTTCAGTTTCCTAAGTGAGCTCATTCGTCATTGACGAAATTTTAATTGTTTAAAGGCACGGTCCTTAATTTTATTAAATCATTGTAATGTGATTTAATTATTTATAAACAGAATTATAAAAATATAATTCAGAATATTTTTAAATAATTATTGAATTATTAAAAGTAATAATTCATTTTAATAAAAAAATAATTTTGATAAATATTCCATCAATTATCAAGTTCAAGTTGAATTATTTAAATATAATTCATTCAATAAATGAAATTCAATATTGATAATATTCCATCAATTATCAAGGGTTAAGAAGGAAGAATAATAGATAAAAAAATCAAATAAATAATTATTGATAACAATAATAATCATCAAATAAATCAAGGTAACAATTTAATTAAATAAATAATTAATTATTCAATTTAAAATAATAAATTGATTGATTTTAAATAAATTAAATAACAAGTGAAATCGAGAGTTAAACCATTTTATAAAAGTGTTAAAATTGTAAATTGCATTTAATTGTCTAATGCAAATTAAATTTTGTTTTGTAATAATTTTTAAATAATTGTTTTGATTTTAATAAATTTGGAAGTTGTATTAATTTTGCTTTTATTATTTTACTTAATTAATTAAATTTTATTTTACTTAATTTTTATTATTTTAATTTATCTCTTAAACAACGAAACCATTTTTAATTTTTATTTTCTTTTAATTTTAAATAAACAGTCATCCTTATAGCTCCGTCCCAGTTATTTCGCTCGGCGAAGGCTAATCAGGAGCGCTACTCTTAATATGTGTTATTTTGACGTAACACTATTTTAGATTTGTAAAAGACACTCTCAGGGCCTTTTCTGGGTACTCCCATATTTGGGGACGCCCAATAAATAAATATCCATATAATTCACATATAGTCATTCCTTCACTGAGCGACCCACACCCTTCATAACATCCTATTAAATTTCTAGAGACGCTGAGCTAGGCACGGTAAGTTCGGTTACGCAGTAAGAACATTCAGGTGTAAGCTCACACGTAACAGAAATTTTGGCGCCCAACGTGGTTTTTGCCCAGCGAAGTGAGGTGAGTGAAGTGAATTTTCGGGAATTCTAGTGGTGAGTGCCCAGTCAACGCGACAGGAAACTGTGAGACTGAGATTCTAAATCTTTTCCCCGATAAATAAATTAGTGACCGGTATTGTGAGATAGCAAGGAAAGTGCTTATATTGAAAATAATACATTGAAGATTTATGGAAAAATATTAAATTGAAGTGATAATATGGAGAAATAAATGAATTGAATTGTGAAATATTGAAGAAAAAGTGAATTGAATTGAGAAATATTGAAGACTTAGTGAATGATACTGTGAAATATTGATGAATTAATGGATTATACTGTGAAACATTGAAGAATGATGAAAAATATTGAATTGAAATGGTAATATGGAAAAATAAGTGAATTGAATTGAGAATTATTGAAGAAATACTGAAGATTATTGAATTATATTGTGAATTACTGAAGAATATTGAGTTGAATTGAGAATTAGTGACAAAATACTGGAGATTATTGAATTATATTGTGAATTACTGAAGAATATTGAGTTGGATTGTGAATTATTGAAAAAATACTGAAGAACACTGAATTGAATTGTGAATTATTGAAGAATATTGAAGATTGTTGAATTGTATCATGAATTATTGAAGATAATTGGAAAAATATTGAGTTGAATTGTGAAATACTGAAGATTATTGGAAGAATATTGAGTTTAATTGTGAATTATTGAAAAAATACTGAAGAATATTGAATTGAATTGTGAATATTGAAGAAATACTGAGGAATATTGCGTTGAATTGTGAAATACTGAAGATTATTGGAAGAATATTGAGTTGAATTGTGAATTATTGAAAAAATACTGAAGAATATTGAATTGAATTGTGAATATTGAAGAAATACTGTGGAATATTGAGTTGAATTGTGAAATACTGAAGATTATTGGAAGAATATTGAGTTGAATTGTGAACTATTAAAGAAATACTGAAGAATATTGAGTTGAATTGTGAATATTGAAGAAATACTGAGGAAAATTGAATTGAATTGTGAGTTACTGAAAAATATTGAATTTAATTGTGAATCATTGAAGGAATTATTGAAGATTATTGGAAGAATATTGAGTTGAATTGTGAATTATTGAAGAAATACTGAAGAATATTGAGTTGAAAGGTGAATATTGAAGAAATACTGAGGAATATTGAATTGAATTGTGAGTTACTGAAAAATATTGAATTTAATTGTGAATCATTGAAGGAATTATTGAAGATTATTGGAAGAATATTGAGTTGAATTTTGAATTATTGGAGTATATTGAAGATTGTTGAAGTGTATTGTGAATTATTGTGAATTATTGAAGAATATTGGATTGAATTGCGAGTTATTGAAGAAATACTGAAGAATATTGGAAGGATATTGAATTGAATTGTGAATTATTGGAGTATATTGAAGATTGTTGAAGTGTATTGTGAATTATTGTAAATTATTGAAGAAACGTTGAAAATTATTGGATTAAACAGTGAAATACTGAGAAATATTGGAAATTTGTAGAGAGTTGTTTAATTAAGTGCCAAAAATTAAAGTTACTGGGAAACTGCCGAATGAACTGTAAAATCCTCTAAATTAGTGCAGCCGGCTGGAGTGTGGAAATTTTATATCAAAGCCGCCCCGCTAGTGATAAGTGATAATAAATAGATAAGTGCGTAAAAGAAAAAGGAAGAATAAAAAGTGGAATAAGTGATAAAAAGGAAAGTTAACGTATAGAAAAAAAAAAAAGACAGAAAATAGTGATCTGTAGCGCCGCTGAGGGGAGAAGCCGTTGCCAGGAGTCGGATACGACAGCAGTCTGAGAGGAAATCAAAGTCAACGGACGGAAATGCTGATAGCAGTAGCATTACTCATCGTGGTGTCTATGTACGTAGTAAAAACTGAGTCTTTTAACAGTGATAGGAAACTGGACCAGCGGGAGTACTGGACTAACTGGCGGTTAGATAATTCCAGTGACTCCCCGTCTGGCTCCATAAGTTCAAAAGAATCGGTTGAAGACTGTTCGTACGAGACTGACATAAAAAATATTGGGGAATTAGTGGACATTTTTGAAAAAAGTCGGGAGGAAACTAATAATAATTTATTAACTAACGGCAATTCAAATTGCCCTGGTACGTTCTCAGGCGCAAACCCGGTAAGAACCATGGCGGAGACTGAGGAGGTTCAGTTAAAAAGAATAATATCGTTAATGCGGCACATACCGGTTTTTACGGGAGAGGGTGATGTGGAAGCATTCATTGACGCTATCGAGTACAGTGCGACGCGGTTGAAACCTAATGATGATCCGATATTTATTTTTGAATTGTCGACGCGATTCGAAGGATTGGCTTTAAGCATTATGCGTACATTTTTAAGGAAAGCGACGAACGTCAATCAAGTAATCGAGAAACTGCGTCAAAATTTTGGCAGGACGGAAACATTTCATGCGGTAATACATCGATTAGCGGGAATGATTCAAGAGGATAATGAAAGTGTAACAAAATTTGGTGCGCGACTTGAGGGTATAAAAGGGGAAGCAGAGAATAAAATAAGCTGAAGTGGATTAACAGCAGAGCAGAAAGATTATCGAACTAAGGACTTGAATGCGACGGTGCTGGAAACTTTCATTAACGGACTATACGAGAAATTATCATTTGCGGTCTCAAACAAGGAACCCAAAAATTTGGCAGACGCAATAAAGATTGCCATGGAAGCGGAGATACAGTACGAAAGAACGAAGGCAGCGGAAAGAATGAGGGAAGGAAAACTTAAGTACAGGAAACGGGAACATGCGAGAATAAGGCAAGTGACGCTCGAAGAAGAGGTGAGAGAGGAAGGTAACCGAAGAGACACGAAAAATGTTGATAAATTGAGACCCAGCGCGGAATTGACGTACACGATTACTAATGAAAAGATTGCGGACAGTGGAGACAAGCGAAGTTGTTTCAGATGCGGGGAAGTTGGGCATTTTGCACGGAATTGCCAATTCCAATACAAGGCAAGCAAAATACTTGGGCACCAACGAATCAGCAGGAATTCCGAGGAAGAGTTCCACAGCAGTAAGAGCGGTATTATGTACAAAACGATAGATACAGAGGAAGTGGAAGATATAATTATAGAGGAAACGGTAATAATTGGCAGAGTAATGGTAACTATGGATATGGACAAAATGGCAATATTTATAATGGGTATCGAAATGGAAATAATTATGGAAATTAATGGGGAAATTATGGAAATAATGGTTACTACGGCAGAGGCAGAGGTCAGGAGGTTCAAGGCAATTTTAACAGGCGGTACAGTAATTATGGTAACTCATGTTCAATGGTGACAAATACATTCGAAACGCAGCGGCTTAGAAATAGTTTACCTGGTAATTATGACAATAGATGGGATGGATCACGAGGAACTAATCAGCAGAACCGGGGAAATCAGATGTCCAACAGGAGCCCAAACGCACGACCTTTAAACTAGGAAGGGCCGGTGCGATGACACGCTCCGTCGAAACGGCCAACTTAGAAGAAACGATTAAGGAGCGGATAAATGAAGAGGAAGAAACAAAATCTGTTAAATTAGTTGGCGCTACACACAAATATGTAAAATTAAAGGCTGATAAAGTACTTGGAGGAACAGGTATCTTCCTCATTGATACGGGTGCAGAGATAAACTTAATACGGCGAGATTCTCTGGAATTAAGAACAAAAATTGACAGTGCAAAAAGAACGCTGATAAAAGGCATAACATCCGATGCTGTAACAACTGTGGGCAAAGCTGAGCTGGAGATAGAAGGTCAACGGGTGCTGTTTGATGTCGTGGGGGAAGAATTTAATATAAAAGAAGATGGTATATTGGGCCAGCCGTTCTTTTTGGCACAAAATTCGCAAATCGATTTTGGTAATAAAACAGTTTCAATTAATAATAAGAAGTACGCCTTTCTGGAGGACATTATAAGAATTCCGAGAAGGTGTGTAAAAATGATAGAAGTAAGAGTTATAAATAATGTTCCGGAAGGATACATCCCTCGGTGTGATGTTGCACCAGGGATATATTTGGGAGAAGCTATAGTGTCAATCCATCAAGGAGCAGCGCGGATGTATGCATTTAACACCGCGGAGGAAGAGCATGATTTTGCGATACCGTACGTCGAAGTTGAATCTTTTGAGAAAATAGCGGCTGAGGCAGAAGTGAAGTTCATTCAAAACACGGAACAAGAGCAAGAAAATGTAGCGGAGCGGGCAGAGCAGGTACTAAATTTAATATCGGTAACACATTTGGATGAGGAAGAGCTAAATACGGTGCGACGGAACATTAAATATGAGCCAAGAGTTGACATATTACCAGGTGAACGACTGGAGGCAGCAAATGTTCCACCTCATCGGATAAGAACAAAGGACGATGACTCGATTCATATCAAGCAGTATCGCATGCCACATTATTTGAAGGACGTATTAAAATATTGAATACAAGGAATGATTGATGCTGATATAATTGAACCATCGGAGTCTGCGTACAGTTCACCAGTATGGATCGTCCCTAAGAAACCGAAAGCCGACGGAACTAAAGACTGGAGGTTGGTAATCGATTTTCGAAGGTTAAATGACAAAACAGTACCAAACTCGTATCCGTTGCCAGTTATCCGAGATGTTTTGGATCAAATTGGTGATGCTGTATATTTTTCTGTATTTGACCTCAACTCGGGATTTTATCAGATACCATCGGCGGAGGAAGATCGACATAAAACGGCATTTTCAGTTCCGATGGGACATTATCAATTTAAAAGAATGGCGATGGGTTTGAAAGGTGGTCCACCGACGTTTCAAAGTACGATGGAAAATGTATTGTCCGGGTTGCAGGGGGTAATATTATTTATTTATGTCGACGACGCAGTAATATATGCAAGAACATTAGAGGAGCATTGTCAAAAATATTTTCAATTTGTTGACAGACTTCAAAAAGTGGGATTAAGGTTAAAGCCAGCAAAGTGTGAATTTTTACGGCGGGAAGTTGCGTATTTGGGACACATAATCAGCGCGGAAGGAGTAAAACCGAATCCAGCTAAAGTGGAAGCGGTTGAAAAATTTAAGAGACCAACGGACAAGAAGAAAGAACGAGAATTTCTTGGCCTTGCGGGATATTATAGAAGATTCATTCGGAATTTTGCAAGCAAGGCAAAACCTTTAACTGATTTATTGAAAAAAGACGCTATTTTACATGGGGTGAATCACAAGAAAAATCATTTAAGATGTTGAAAGAAAAATTGTGTGGGGATGTAATGTTGCAGTATCCAAACTTCGAGTTACCGATCATCGTCGCTACAGATGCGTCAGACTTTGCTTTGGGCGCGGTGTTAAGCCAAGGGAAACTCGGAGAAGATAGAGCGATAAGTTATGCTTCTCGAGCTTTGTCAAAAACAGAGAGAAATTACACAGTGACTAAGAAAGAACTATTAGCTATTATGTATGCTGTCGACACGTTTAGACCGTATATTTTTGGTAAGAAATTTACGTTGGTTACCGACCATCAACCGTTGCAGTGGCTCAAGTCTACCAAAAGCCCTGGAGAGCACATTCGGCGATGGGTAAATCGATTAGAAGAATACGAAATGAATAAATTATTCATCGATACGAGTATGAAGTTATCCACCGACCAGGCAAGAGCAACACAAATGCAGATGCTTTATCGCGAAATCCGGTGAGAAATGAAAACGGTGAATTATTGGAGATGGTGGAAGTAAATGTTGGCAAAAGAGAAAGAGAGGACACATCAGTAACGCACTCATCAGCTGATGGAAGAGGGCAGAGAGGGAAGGTCAAAAATTTAAAGAAGAAATTAATAAGAGCAGACGACCATCAAGATAATACATCATCGGGAGAATCTGATATTGAGATGATGACTGACAATGTAGCGAAAGGAAATGATAAGACAAGTCCAGTCGTGGTTACTCAGGATCCGGGCCCGTCGGGTACACAGCAGGAAAAAAAAGTGCGACGAAGGGGTCGTCCAAGGAGAAGTGAGTCGCGACCGAAGAAGGTGGTACAAGTTCCCCTCAGTGATAGTGAGTCACCACGGGGAATGGCAAGTGATGGAAGTGGGGAGTACTACGTGCCGTCCGGATCAGCGTCGGAACCTGGAGCGGAGCCACAGATTGCCAGCAGTCGTCCACAACGAAGCAAATATAAAGCAAAAATGGAGGAGAGGATACAGAAAGCGGAAGAAGATGAAAAAGCGGGGCAAGAAACCGAGAGACAACAACGATTATAAAAGAGCGGGGTAACGGCAAAAGAAAAAATCAAGACACCATCAGCTGTTAAGAAAAACGTGAAAAAGAAAATAAGAGACGAAATAATTGAGGTGCAGAAACCCAAATTGACAGAACACGAGTTGGAAGGAAATATAGAAGTACCAATGGAGCAAGAGGACACTAGACTTAACTACTGACAGAATTATGGTGAGAAAAATGACACTAATGGCAACGAACCATGGCGATTCCTGTTGTCAAAGGATTTTGAAGCAAGAAGCACGTGTGTTAACGACTCTACAGATTTGGATTCAGATTTGGGAGACTCATTGATGGAATTAGATACACCAGATGGGCATTGCGCAAATCCGGAAGAAGAATCAAAATTAATACACACAAAACAACATGTAACAGACGTCAATGACAATTTTGCTTTCTTTGCACCAGCCAACGGGGATGTAAATTCGAACTTAACGGATGTGTTGCTCGAGATGAAGTGGATATATATGACAAATCTACGAGGAACTCAACTAGAACAGGGCGATATTCTAATAATAAATAAAAGGAAGAGACACGGATTGGGATTGGTCTATACATTGGATGCCGGTGGTCGTACATCAGAGAAGATAATAGATATAATTATGGTGTCATTGGGAATATTGATTAAGCGGGAAGGGTATAAGACATTGAGAGTCCCGGCGGGAAGTGAACATTTGAATAAAGCACTACAAGATCATTACATTGGGAAGCTACGTGAGATTGTAAAGGAGCAGGATCTAAGAATAACAGTGTGCGGTGGAAAACTAGAGGTACCCAAAGCCATTAACAGAAGGTCATTAATGAGAGAGTATCATACTTCCGCGGTTGGAGGACACAAAGGAATGACAAAAACATATCGCCGAATAAGAACTCGATTTTACTGGAGAACGATGCAACAAGATGTAAGAAATTTTGTGAAGAATTGTTTTATTTGTCAGCAACGAAAATGAGTGCGTGTAAAACCTAAAAAGCCGATGATAATTACTGATACGCCAGAGACAGCGTTCGAAAAAATCTCCATGGATATCTATGGGCCACGAGAAGAGACGCGACGGGATTATAAATATATTTTAACTGTGCAGGATTTATTAACAAAATTCGGGATAGCAATTCCACTCAGACAACAAGAAGCTGAAGATGTAGCAAAAGCGTTGGCAGGAAAAGTAATTTGTTTGTTCGGGGCACCAAGAGCGATTCTGACGGATCGAGGAACGAATTTTATGAGTGATATGATACAGTGCTTATGTAATTTGTTTCGAATAAGACATTTAAATACAACAGCTTATCATCCGCAGTCTAATGGATCAATTGAGAGGAGCCACCACTCTCTTATGGAGTATCTGAGAACTTTTATAGACAAATATCGAGAATGGGATGAATGGCTTGATTTTGCGATGTTTTCATACAACACGGGAGTACACGAGGCGACAAATTATACTCCACACGAACTCGTTTTTGGACGACCCGCGTCAGTGCCATCTGAATTTTCACGAGAGGGAGCGACAGGTGGGAGATCGTACCATGATTACTTAAATGAATTGGTTGACACGCTGGAAACAACTCGTAAGTTAGCGAAAGAAAATTTGGAAAAAGCTAAGGAGAGATCAAAGAAATATTACGACAGAAACGCAAGGGAAAGAATTTTTGAAGTCGGCAACTGGGTGTGGCTGTTGAAAGAACCGAGAGCGGATAAAATGAAAGATCATTATGACGGCCCGTACGAAATAGTCAGAATATTTGACAATAAAAACGTCGAATTAATCGTAAAAGGAAGAAATCGTGTAGTTCATCAGGATAAGATAAAACTTGCGCATTTTGCTTCCGAGTCTGATTCGGCAGACCCACAGTTGGAGATGCAATAAGACAATAATGAAATTACTCTGTTGGCAGATAAGTAAAGAAGAGGAAAGATGGAGTATGAAGAAGCAAAACGGCTGATGAACGAGGTGATAGATACGAACAGGAACGACGAGGTGACAGCAGTAATAAGAGGATACGGGTTGTTATACGTACCAGAATGGAGAGAAGGATATGCGCTCATTATAAGGGCACTGCTAAGGAAAAAGGAAGAGGCGGTGCAGGCTCTTATTGTGCAGGACGCGGATATAAATGGACCAAGTCATGCAAACTCCATAGTTCCATTATGCAGAATCTTAAAATATTCAAACACGGAATTAGCATGGTTACTCATTGCCCGAGGTGTAAATATCAATGCAGATAATGACGACAGTGGAAATCGACCGATACATCAGCTCGTCATCGCTGTTGGACAGGAAGCAGAAGCAAACAGGGCAAAACTGGTAGGAATAATGGAATACATGCTGCAGAATGGAGTCGAGGTAGAGGCGAGAAATCGTGAAGGAGTCGCAGCTGTGCATCTGGATGTGCGACAAGGGTATATGGAAATATTTGATTTGTTTACTGAACATAATGTGAATATGGACAATGAAGATGAAAAAGGAAGAAAGCCATTATTTCACGCAGTGGAGTATGGGCAAGCGGAAAAAGTAAATGCATTATTAAAACAAGGGGCTAGAGTAAATCATAAGGATTGCCATGGAATGACACCACTGTTCATGATATTTAAGAAAATTCTAGCTCGTCGTTACGAAGGAAACAATTTGTATAGTCCAGATCATATAAGGAAGATGGAAATAACGGAAATGCTAATAAAATTTGGAGCTAATGTCAATCAGCAGACGACTAAAGAAGGAGCAACACAATTGCATCTAGCAGGAGCAAGAGGATATGATGAAATTGTAACAATACTACTAGAAAATGGGGCAAATGTTAATTTAAAAGATAAAAAGGGAAGATGCGTGGTACAATATTGCAGATACGCGCGACAAGATGATGATTTGCCTGCAGGATATGAAAAAGAACCGGATGAAATATCGTCAGTCACTGAGGGACACGTTAGTTGGACGCATTCGATAATAAGACAGTTCCTTATAAGAAAAAAAGTTATAGGAGATATAATAAATCAGGATTTGGAGCTGGAGTTGTTGTATTTGAAGCAAAATGAAGAGGAATATGAAATAAAATGTAAAAAGTAAATGGAGGAAATGAAGAAAATTATATTAATACGTCAAGGAAAAAGAGTAGTGACACCTATCGACGTGTGGAAGCCCGTGAAAAATGAATCATACATGGCCATGTATGAATGCTCCATGCATGGCCATGTATGAAAATTGGCCAGACATGGCCATATATGGCCATGTATGACCATATATGACAATGTATGGCCATGTGTGGCCATACATGACTATGTATAGAAATTTTAACTAAATTAAAAAAAAAAAATTTTAATTTTTTTTTTTTATTATTTTGGCGACGCAGAGATTATCAGATATGCGATTAATTGAATTCCTAATCGAAATGGAAATTTTTAATTCAGAGAAAAAACGCTAGACTTATTAATAACCACACCCGCTTAGTAGGATTCGAACCCGGGACCTTCCGTACGAGAGACTGACGCTTTGACGACTAGGCTATGCGACCGACAGTTACAACAAAGTTTAGTTGTGCTACGTAACGTTCAAAGAATATAATCACTTTCGAAAAAGCACAATATAATCATCAATATGCTGTTAGTGATATCAAAAAAATTTCTTATTTTTTTTAACACTGCAACATCCTGTTTATAAGTAATTGTAATAGTCGAAAAATTAATCATACATGGCCATGCATGACCATACATGGAGCATATATGAATCATACAAGGCCATGTATGACTGTATATAACCATGCATGACTGTATTGAAGAAGTGTGTATGCCCAAGTATGATTCATTTATCACAGGACGAGCATTCGAAGCGTGCATTCCGGTGAAAAATGAATCATACATGGCCATACATGGAGCTTACATGGTCATGCATGGCCATACATGGAGCATATATGACCATTCATGGACCTACCAACTTTTTTAAGACAGTCATACATGGCCATATATGAACCATACAAGGTCATGTATGGCCATACATGGTTTTGTATGACTGCATATGGCCATGCATGACTGGATAGAAAAAGTTTGTATGCCCACGTATGACTATACATGAACCATATACACCTATGCATGGTCGAGTATGATTCATTTATTACAAGACGAGCGTTCATGGCGTGCATTCTGGTGAAAAATGAATCATACATGGCCATATATAGAGCATATACGGTCATGCATGGCCATACATGGAGCATATATGGTCATGCATGGCCATACATGGAGCATATATGGTCATGCATGGCCATACATGGAGCATATATGACCATTCATGGACCTACCAATTTTTTTAATACAGCCATACAAGGCCATGTATGGCCATACATGGTTTTGTATGACTGCATATGGCCATGCATGACTGTATTAAAAAAGTTTGTATGGCCATATATGCTTCATGCATGGCCATATATGCTCCATGTATGAGCCGTATACGGCCATGCATGGCCATGTATGATTCATTTTTCACGGGAGGCATCAACAGAAAGTATGAGGCGATTTATAAGACATAGGGATTTTGTCCGGAAGCTTCAACAAGGGAAGATCGGTCACTATGGGAATGACATATTGGAAAAGGTCACGGCGGCAAGATACAGGGAAAAGCTTATCAAACGGGCTATGCGAGTACTAAATAATGCTACAAGAAACAGCAAGATGCCGTTAGAAGATTTGCCAAAGTATATACTGGATGAAATCGTTAGTAATATTAATAATGAGGAGCTCATCAAGATGACGCGCATGGACCAATAATTTTGAA
Organism: Microplitis manilae; assembly: GCA_030273425.1. NCBI lineage: Eukaryota > Metazoa > Arthropoda > Insecta > Hymenoptera > Braconidae > Microplitis > Microplitis manilae. Next base: position 12,350,535 of record CP092727.1, on the reverse strand, counting down.
TCTAAGAAAAGAAGTGAAAATAAAAAGAAATAGTCGTAAATACGTGAATTAGCAAAAAAAGAATCTGGGCGTCGGTTGGCCCTGCGGGCCAGCCCCAAAACTTCCCGCTGTTTTCGATCTCAAAGAGCTTGAAAACATTAGTGTAGATATATTTTCGAGCTCTTCGAGCTCGAAAATGCTATCACATGTGATTGTTTTTTTACGATCTTCTCAAGCTCTAACGAGTTGCCTGTTATGCTAAAGTTTGAAAATTTAAGAATCAAGAATTGTTAACGAAGCAGTATTCAAAATTTAATCCCTGATTATGTTCAATAAAATAAGTGTATTCAGGCAGAAATCAATGCCAGGGATTCAAATCAAGATTTAAATGAGTTTTGACTCATGTGAGAAACAATCAAATATAAATATCCGAGAAAAATATTAAAAACTACGTTTTATCGATTTTATTGTTGGTACTATGATTTAAACTAAAAACCAAGTTCGATGACATTATGTATCGAAAGTAACCATGTAAAGGATGAGTTGGTATGACTTTAGACACATTTTCGTAGGTTATATTATGATTTATCCGGGAAAAATAACATAAAATGTTATTTTTTTAATTTTTCAACGCCGATATCTTTCGAACTAATCGATCGATTTTGACGTTTGAGGTGGCAATCGGCGCGTTTTATTGAATTCTACAGCTGATTAAAAATTGGAATCGATCGCGTCAGTCGTTTCGAAAATATTTCGAAAAAACCGTTTTTCACCATTTCTTTCTCCCGCAATAACTCTCGAACGAATTATCCGATTTTGATGTTTGAGGTGGCAATCGACGCGTTTTTTCAAGTACTAGAGCTGATTAGATTTTGATATCGATCGTATAAGTCGTTTCTAAGAAATCAATAAAAAACTAAAAAAAAAAATTTTTTTTTTTTGTAATTCGCAGATATTTTCGAGTCTATTCGATCAAATGATCTGAAATTTTCAGAAAAGTTGATGGCCAACAAGCTCTTTCAATCGCCGCCTTAAACATCCAAATCGGTTCATTAGTTCAGAAGTTACAAAGAGTTTACATACACACACACACACACACACACTCGGACATCATACTGAAAATAGTCAGAATAGCTTCCTAGGACCTCAAAACGTCTACATCTGATGAAAACTCGATTTTCGAAAATCGGGGTGAAAACAATAACTTTCCGAAATTTTCGGGATTTTCGGAAAATCGTTGATTTTCTTAGCGGGAAGTTAAAAATATAATAATGGAACATGATTATCGAATGTATTAATAGCTACGTACAAACCAATAAAGAATATAATTAACTTGAATTTCACCCTCTGATTTTTTTTTTCTCTCTTTCGTTGTTATTATAACAAGTAAAGCTAGAATAAAGAGAGTGGGAGTAAGAATTTAAATATTTCATGGCATGAAAACCCGGTACCGGTAGCCTATTCTTTTACTTTCACTTTCTGCTACTTCCTATTGCATGGCTTCAGATCACATACTTGAAACTTCGATAAATTCTTTCTCCGGCTCGAGGAATTAATCAATAAGCGATAATAATAAATCTATAATAAAAATTGTAGCATTATTTAAGTTAAGAATATAAATTACGAATAACTGTGCATAATTCCATGGGTATTTAATGAAATCGAGTGGAAAAAAAATAATAATAAGAAAGGAGTGTAAGTATAAATAAAAGATTCATTTTATGAAAAAAAGCGTTGGGGTAAAGGGAAGTAAAGAATTATATAATTATAAAGATAAAAATTATTATGAAGATAGATGTAAAATGATAATGGTAAGTAGTGATAATAATTAATTAGCTAGTATACAGTTATTTGTGAACAGAGTAACGTTGCAGTCCGGTTATCCTCGAGGCACACGGTTCCAGAGTCGCGAGTGACGACAGTTCAATTTATCTAAATAATATATTTTTTTTTATTAATATGATTGAGTTAATCTAGAAAAGAGAAAATTAAATAACTTACCGATCTTGCGGAATTTTACCTCCCTCACCTTTTCCTTCGCCATACAGGCTAAAATTTCATCCTTTTTCCCAGTCATTTTTTTTTCTTTCTTTTTCTTTCACCATTAGGTTTGGTTGGTTGTTAACGTCTCTTTTATTTTCTCATTCGTGAACCCATATTTTTCTTCCTTTTAATTCGGGTCAATGCATGCCAGATATAGGTGTCATTCGCCCTATAACGTAAGTATATTAGCAAATTAAGGTAATGATTACATAGAAAAAACGATATTGTAGTATAGGTGTAAATTACTCACATTGAAAAAAGAACCAACCTTACAAATGAATAAACGAACTCAATAAATCGGGTTAGAGAAAACTATATTTTTGAGATTGGCGAGTAAACCAAATCTTCTTCCCTTGTTAAACTCATTATTTTCTCGCAACATGTGAACAGATGCGATTGGGACGGTTATAGTAGGTAAAATGTTAATTAGGCAAAACAAGGAAACTATAAACTATGAATCTTTTCTAAAGAAAAGGAGAACAATGATTATATTATAGAACAATGAATTTATTAATAATAATAGGTTACGAGCTATGCATAAATTGTATCGTTATAAATAGATTTATTACAATTATCAATCTAGAGACATATCGACATTTTTTTTGCTATTGTTTTGTTAGTATAAGAAATTTTGGTTAAATATAAGGAAATTAGAGACGCTTACAAACAAACTAAGCAGTTCTATTCAGTAGATCCTGGATGTTGTTTAAAAGAGCTCGAGTTTGGCTCAGGTCCCCTAGATAGTGGTAGGAGCGGTGGCGTTCCTCCAAAGAAATCTGGGCCCGAACCCACTGCCTTCGCCGCACTGCAACTACGTGATTAAGTTTGGTGAAAAGGTCCTCAAAAGTAACTGGAAGTTGTAGCTCAGTGAGGCTGGATATATCATCCAGGAACGTTAGACCCACAATCGGTGGGAAGCGGGCTCGACATAGATACCACAGTATGTCCCTAAGCTGTTCGAGGATCTGAAAAGAAATAGAGATATTTAAAGGTATGTTCGAAAAAAAAAAAAACTACATAAGGATAAATATAAAATGCTCCCGGGTAAAAAAAATTATATATAATTATATATAATTATGCATAATTATATATGAAAAATGGCCCTATATAATTATATATAATTACATATAACTATATATAATTATATATAACTATATATAATTATATATAATTATATATAACTATATATAATTATGTAGAACTATATATAATTGAATTCCTATGCAATTTGTTAAATAAATTGTGAATTTTTGTATAGTAGAGGCTCTACGCTTTTTATTTAAATCATTTTTTTTTTAAAGTCCAAGTTTAATTTCTAAGAAAAATTATTTATGGAAACATTGATAATAAATATTTTTGTCATTATGTAATATAGAATGAACTATATTACCATCAAAAAAGGTACTTGTCACTCTGCCAAATAACGGAGGCGTACCCGAGCCAAAATAGTTTCAAGTTTCGAATTTAACAGTTCTGAAATAAGTTTCTTACTAGAGACACACTACAAGTGGTGGGCGCGATCTCGTGGCGAGCTCCGAACTACTTCCACTGCTGCTTATAGCACCGGTGACTTCCCTCTCCTACATACATATATATATTGGGGTGTCCCAAAAAAAAACAAATACTTTTTTTTTAAACTCTTATGAGCCCAAAAGTTACTTTATATTATAAAAAAAAACTTCACCTAATTTTAGCCAGATATCTTTAGACTTGAACTATCACAAAGGGGGTCCCCTTTCCCATTTAAAATACACACGAAAATTTTTCAGTTTAGTTTTTAGTTATTAAGACTATAAAAAATTTTTTTTAATTTCACCTGGTATAATTTCGTAGGAAATAAAATTCTCTACAAAAAGTGCTGATGCAATTTGTACATCAAACAAACTGGGAAAAAGTTACGGGGCGTCAAACATCGACAAAAATTTAGTTTTCTCAGTATTAAATTATTTTTTGTTGTTTTTTATTTTAATTCTATCGAAATTTTTTTTTCAAATAATGACAAGCACGGTCTTGTAGCGAATTTAATTTCCTACAAAAAGTATCCGGTATTATATATACGTCAAATGAATGCGAAAAACGTTAAAGGGTTTTAAATATCAATGAAAAATCAAGTTCACTTTTCGTTGATATTTAAGTTCAGAAAATTGATATTTTTTAAACTTGATTTTTCGTTGACATTTAAATCTCTGTAACTTTTTTTTTATTCATTTAACGTATGTATTATATCAAATACTTTTTGTAGGAAATTAAATTTCCTACAAGACTCTGCGTGTCATTATTCGAAAAAATTTTTTTTATCGAATAAAAATTAAAAATAACAAAAAATAATTCGAGGAGACTAAATTTCTGTCGATCTTTGAAGCCCCGTAACTTTTTTCCAGTTTGTTTGACGTACATAATGCATAATCACTTTTGTGTAGAGAATTGATTTCCAACAAAATGATACCAGGTTGAATTTAAAAAAAAAAAATTTTCACAGTCTTAATAACGAAAAATTAAAATGAAAAGTTTTCGCGTGTACTTTAAATGGAAAAGGGGGCCCCCATTTGTGATAACTCAATTTAAAAGATCTTTGGCTGAAATTAAGTGAGAATTTTTTTAGTAATATAAAGTAACTTTTGAGCTCATAAGAGGTTGAAAAAAAAAACAATTTTTTTTTTGTGGTATCCAAAAATTAAAAGTATAAATAAAAATGAAAATTTTGGTACCACTTCAGGCTCCTAATGGTATTAAGGTTTGTCTCAATCAATTTTTCTATTTTCCGTTTAAATAACCCGGAAAAAAAAATTTTTTTTTTTTAATTTTTTAGCTCACAAAGCAATCAACGGATTTTTATGCACAATAAATGTTTTCGTAGGAAATTGAACGCTCTACAAAAAAAGTCACACATAATTTTTTGATAAGTCCCACTGTTCAAAAGTTATTTAAGCTTCAAGTCAAATTTATAGGAAATTTAGAGATTTTTTTACTTTTCCGGTGAATTTCGAAAAACTTTGTTCGTAATAATTTGTAAGGAATAAAATTATCTACAAAACGAATCCTACGATATTTTTTGATAAGACCGTTATATCCACCGGAAAAGTAAAAAATCTCAAAATTTGCTATAAATTTGACTTGAAGCTTAAATAACTTTTGAACAGTGGTATTTATCAAAAAATGATAAGAGACTTTTTCTGTAGAGCGTTCAATTTCCTACGAAATCATTTATGGTGCATAAAAATCCGTTGATTGGTTTGTGAGCTAGAAAATTAAAAAAAAAAATATTTTTTTTTTTTTTTAAACAACCATATTTACATATATATCTTCACTCTCAAGTTATTTTTCTCTATTTTCTATTTTTGTATAGAATTATATATGATTCATATAGAATTATATATTTTTATATATAATTATATATAACGCTAAAAAAATGACAGATGATCATATATAATTATATGCAATTATATATAATTGTATGCAATTATATATAATTGTATGTAACTATATATAATTATATATAATCATCTGAGATTTTTCTTAGTGTTCTATATAATTGTATATAATCTTGTAAAATTATATATAAGTGTATATAATTATATATAATTATATATAATCAGTTGAGATTTTTTCTCATCGTTATATATAATTATATATAATTCTGTATAATTATATATAATTCTATATGAATCATATATAATTCTATATAAATCATATATAATTATATAGAATTATATATGATTATATTGAATTATATATAATTTTTTTTACCCGGGCTTACACTTCTGGGAAGATGGAGCACACGATGGTTGAAATCTCGCGTCGAGACAAAATCCGACATATTGCTGTAACTAGTAGTCTGAAAAGTATAGGAATAAAATTTTTTTTTTTTTTGGGGTCATTTGGAAAAAGAGGGGGGGAGGGGAATAACTAGGAAATGGGGGATAGGCGCCAGTCAAATTACAAAGTAGATGTAAGCGTAAATTATATTTAGGCAGTTACAGGTTCCTGCTCGAATCGAATTGATAGCAATTAAAATTTTGAGGCGAATGTTTAAATTATTACGGAAAATTCTATATTATGAGAACGGTAAATAAAAAAAAAAAAGGAAAGAAGACGGTAAAATTTTGCTTAGGGAATTATTTGAGTAAAGAAAAGATATATAATTATTTTTATCATGTGATAAGGGAATAATATCTTAGTGAATGAGGAATGAAATCGGAAAGAATTTTAGGAAATTAGGGGTAATTTTTTTTCTCTCTCTCCAGTATGTTGAAGAGATGTACGACTTTTCATTTATTTGAAAGATAATTAGAAGAATGGGAAATAATTGAAATTGTGGAGGAAGGGCTGACAGAAGGTAAAATTTTTTTTTGTTATTGTAGGAAGAGTGATATGTTAAAGACATCTAAATTTCTTGAAAAATTTTAGGTCATTATAGAATTTAAAGCAATGAAAGGATAATTGTTACCTTGCATGAAGCGTTGATGTCAAAATATCGTACCTGTAGGAACACAAATTTAAAGCAAATCACTAAAATGGTCTTAATAATTAAATTCAACACTGGCACTAAATACAAATTATTTTTTTTACACAATGAGGGAAACTTGATCGCACTAACTGGTATCACTGTAGCACTGAGCAAGACGTTGAAGATCAAGAATTTTGTCAAAACTATTTTATTCGCCTGGAATGAATAATTTTTTTTTTACATGTATACATGTATCGTAAATTTATGATCGCAATCGATGCAGTAGTCAATACTTATTGCTGGCAACGTTGTGAGTTGGGTTTGAATAGAGTCAAAGGAATTTGGAAATAGGATATGGGTACAATAGATAAGGGAATCATATAGTGGGAGATGAAGTTAAATAAAATAACGCGGAGAAATAATTACGTTCCTTTACACTTACTCGTTCCCATTAATTTTATTTCGCCAAGGCAAACTTGGAACAATTAAACAATGTCGATATTTAATTATTCGTTGGGTAGAATTGACTTAAACTTATTTTCAGTAAGACATGTTTTGTTAAACAGATAAATATAACATCGGCCGAGTTGAAAAAAAAATGTTAAAATTTTTCTGCAATTTAAAATATTGTTACTAGAATACCTGGATCATATCTATATTTTACCCCAAAATATCTTATAAATTAATTTTAATAATTATTATGAATTGAAATCTAACGGAAGTATAATGACAAATCTAGAGCGCATGCGCATGAGTTGCGATATTGAATGTTCATCTAAAAATGATGTGATTGAATGAGTTAATAGATCGAAGTAATCTTCCATAAGAGTAGAGTTATAAGGAAATTATACGATATATGAAGTTTTAATAAACAACACAAGAAAATATATATAATATGTATCACATGTAAATCACGTGGACCCAATTGCCGACACGCTGTGACTCTGTAAGAAAAATAGGAAGAACGCACAAGAAGAAATAATAAATAATAAAAATTGCAATTATTGTGAAAAAAAAGGAAATTTATTTTTAACTTCCCGCTTAGAAAATCGATGATTTTCGAAAATTTCGGGAAGTTATTGTTTTCACCCCGATTTCCGAAAATCGAGTTTTCATCAGATGTCGACGTTTTGAGGTCCTAGGAAGCTATTCTGACTATTTTTAGAATGATGTCCGAGTGTCTGTATGTATGTGTGTGTGTGTGTGTGTGTGTATGTATGTATGTAAACTCTTTATAACTTTTTTACTAATAAACCGATTTGGATGGTTAAGGCGGCAATCGAAAGAGTTTTTTGGCCATCAACTTTTCTGAAAATTTCAGATCATTTGACCAAGTAGACTCGAAGATATTGGCCAATTACGAAAAAAAAAAATTTTTTTTTTAGTTTTTTATTGATTTCTTGAAAACGACTTATACGATCGACTTCAAAATCTAATCAGCTCTAGAACTCAATGAAACGCGTCGATTGCCACCTCAAACATCTAAATCGAATAATTCGTTCGAGAGTTATCGTTGGAGAAAGAAATGATAAAAAACAGTTTTTTGCGAATATCTTTGAAACAACTCAACCACACAATCCAAAAATCTAATCAGCTTTAGAATTTATTAAAACGCGTCGATTGCCACCTTAAACATCTAAATCGGATAGTTCGTTTGAGAGTTATCGCGGGAGAAAGAAATGCTAAAAACTGTTTTTTTCGAAAATAATGGTATGCAAAAGTATTTTCGAGCTCGAAGAGCTCGAAAATGTATTTACAACGATGTTTTTGAGCTCCTTGAGCTCGAAAACAGCGGGAAGTTTTGGGGCTGGCCCGCAGGGTCAACCGATGCCCAGATTTTTTTTATTTTATTTTAAATATATTTTTTTTTGAACAATCATACAAACAGGGAGAGAAATAATCATCATATATAAATTAGGTGCAAATAATAATTGTTTAAGCAAGGGAATGTAAAAGAGTCCAGATGGAATACAAAAACTCTCGACGGAGCCCAGGTTACCCGGGTAATAACAGGGTCGATTATATTCTTCAAGAGTAATCCGGGCCTGCGAATATTGTTGAATGCGCACCTCATTAAGACCCTCCAGGAAATGGTAGAGATCGAAGAGAATATTAGGAATACCAATGAGGTCGTTCATTTCATCAAAAAAGTCCAAGGCCACTAACGGCGGGAAATGACCTTGGCACAGGAATCCCAGGACGGCCACGAGTCGCCGAGTGTCCTGAAAAAAAAGGGGGAACAGAAGAGAATACGTTAGAGAGCGGGCTCGGGAGCCAGGAAAAAGCAGGGAATACTTACATCCACCGAGAGACGAACTACGTGACGGTCGAAAAGACTCATTGAAACGAAATCCGGCATGATATTTTTTTTTTGCTTTTGATTGGTTTTCACTGATGGAAATCTGAAAAAAAAAGGAGGCGGGAGTGTTATATTGTCGAATTTTTGTTTTAGAAAAAAGCTTTAGAGGGGAGGTAAAAGAAAAATTACAAGAAAAAACAAATTCTCTTTATGAGGGGAAAACGGATGTACGTGATTCTGTTAGAGTCGGGAAAAGGGGGAGCAGGAATATTTTGGTTAGAGAAAAGAGGAGATCAGATAATGTTAAAGTAACCCTTACCTGCAGTAATCAGAGCGATGGATCACAATACAAGACACCACACTGAATACAACTTTGTTGTTAACTACGGTCCGGATAGCTGCCAAAAATTTAAAGATTCGGAAATAGAGCCAAATTGACACAATGACGCGGGAATAGGTTTATAAAGTACGGGTTTTACAATTGCAAGTAGACCAGATGTAACAACAACGAGGATCAGAACTCGAATGGAGTCAGTATTCTCTTGCTTCGGAATTCGGTAATAAGAGATATCCATAATAAGATAAGGAGACCATTTATAAGAGATCGAAGCCTAGTTGTATGTGTTCAAGCGAGTCAATATATAGTCATAACAATTACAATTACTAGAAGGTTCCGAATAAAACGACGTACATTCATCTAATTAAATTCGCGCCATTAGGAATTTTTTTTTGTTGTTGTTTGTTTTGCATGATTCTTAACGCGAAGCATTAGAGAGGGCTTTACGATCAAATGAAGCTTAACTAAGTTACACATAATCGGATAGAGAATTTAATAAGGATTAATTTTCTTTGATGCATTCAAATACGAAAAAAAAAAACATCAAAATGTAAAATAAAATTTTCCTGTCAGGCAGTAGGAAATGTGACCGTAACCCGTAAACACAAAAACCCGAGAAAAAGCATATGATTTTGAAAAAAAAAAAAATGATTCTTTTAGGGCCGAGGAATTCAAATTCAAATTCGGCCTCGTTTAATTATAATTAATAAAAAAAAAAAACACGATTAAATTTTTGTCCATTTATATGGGTTTGTTCATATACTTTCGTCACATCAGTCGTGCCTGCGCGAAGACACACAGTTGACATTATTTTTTTTTGAGCAAAATTTGAATTTCGAGTGTAATAGAAATGAAAAAAGAGGAGGAGAAAATTTTTGTCCTTGAAACTTTACCCTACGACATTTTTTTTTTTGGAGGTTGTTTTTCTCGATACTGTTTTGAAAAAAAAAAAAAAACTTTTATTTTATATATTTTCCTCGAATCAATCGAACAAATTCTCCATAAACCATCTATCACTTATTAAATATTAAATTATATTTTCTTAAATATATTAAAAATTAAAATTAAAATGTAATTATGTTACGAACCCGGCACCCTTCATCCCTTACGCATGTATATATATGTGGGTACACATATATATATATATGGATAAAAATAAATATACACTAATAAAATAAGTCGGATAATTTTAAACTAAATAATTTAGAAATAACTTAAATTTTAAATCGAATTAAAGTACATAAAAATAAATAAGTAATATACGATTTATACATTTAAACAATAAATAATATATATATTGTGACGTTATTTTTTTGTACGAGGCTTGGATCGAAGTGAACGTCACAAGCACCAACTGATTTTGTTGTATTTACGAGCATAGTAACTCAAGACTTAGAATTTAGCGTACAGGTATTAGCGATTTTGATACAGATTTTTGATTTTAGTTATAGTTTAAGAATAAAATATAGAGTAACGTCTGCCTACAGATACAGCTGTTAATAAGAAAAATATATAGTAAAGAGTTAAAATCAGAATTGTGGAAATTTAATATGGAATATGGGTTGAGATTAAAGTTTGAGATAATGATAAAGTTTGAGTTTTAGTTTACAGTTTAGGTGTATTGAGTATGTGGACAAGTCAGTGTTACCGTGGAGCGGGACTTGAATCAGTCACCCGGTATCATCTGATGATAGAACCTAGTTCTATCCCAATGAGATTTCCATGCGGATTGCATAGGTCTAGCTGAAATGCTAGCGCTTCAAAATACGGACTATGGATTAGGTACATGAGATCAGTTTTTTTGTTATTATGATTGGCAGGACTCAGCGATAATTTAGTGACCATTATCGCTGTAGAAGCCGCTATTTCTGGTCATTTTTGGAGTTTTGGGTTTAGTTGGTAGGCCTCAGTGGACAGTTTTGACCAGTGTGCTGCTGAGGGTAACCGTCGGTCACTTAAATTTTGGAATTTGGTCTGCGATCTCAACCGAAGCCAAGTCCAGGAGAGCAATCACATTGGGATATCCATGCTCAATAGAGTGCGCCTTAAGTTATTGCCTGTTGAGTATTTGATATTGAGTTGGAGTTATGGAGTGAAGTGTAGAGTTGGTAACAATGGCAACAATGTTTTAGTTTGGGGAGTAGGGATTCGGGAGATTCGACTCTGGTCGCTCGAAGCGAGCAGACGTGTCCAGTATTGGCGTTACAGTTCATGGCATTGCAGAAAGCTACAGATTAAGATTCTTGTTACAGAAGTATTATTTAAAACAGTGTAAGACGTTACTTGATATTTTATTCATCAGTAATCAGGAATGAACTAATTATTATAATTATTAATAATTAATTGAGTTCGAGTCAGAGTCTTGAGATATCATACTACTGTTTAATTAAAGAGAATATTTAAGATCTGAGAGAATTATGAGAAAATTGTTACAGTCTAGAGTCAAGTTCACAATTTGTTGTTAATATTATTTTATAAAAGTAATTATAAGAAACACGTTTAGTTATTGGACGAATTGTCGTCTAATTAACGTCAATATAAGACCCATGTATGTTAGTTTTACCATTTGATCAAAGTAAATGTTCTAGAGTATCGGATCCATCATTATTGGTCTAGTTCACCGAATACTAATCGAGTATCGGCTGGCTACAGTTACTTAATTAATTAATTTATTTGTTTGTAAGGTTTTGATATGCATCAGTTAGATGACCATTTACTTCTGTTAAGATCAATTTTATTATTATTATTAGATTCAGTATTTTGTAATAGAGAAGAATTATTTGTACGAAGCTACGGTATTTTGTTTATTGTTAAGTCGAGATTTGAGATTATTTTTGTTAAATAAAAATTGCAAATCCACTGATAATCTACATGAATTTGGAATGATGTAACCCGGACCACTCCCTCTCTCCATAAACCTACACACTGAGCGACACCATGGCATACCGTAACTCTGTTTTTAGTTTTCCAGTCTCTGTTTTTTTGGTTTTTGCTTATAAGTTCTGAGCATTTTGTTAAGTTTTAGTTTTAGTTTTATTTAGTTTGCGGGGTTTCGAGATAGTTCCACAGATCAAAAATTTATCTAATTTTCAAGATTTACTGGTTTGGTGATTCCAGTGATAAAAATTACCTGGCGCCCTATTCGTACTGAGACTGGAGGCTAAGGGCAGAGAACGAAGTTATAGCGCAAAAATGTATCGCATATCGTATATAATTTTTGCGTTATAATATATATATTTTAAAATAAATATGTTTAACAAATAAGGAAATATATATGTATTCAAACGTAAATAATATATATTTTAATTGGAAAACATATTTAGAAAAATTAATAACTACATAAATTTGAAAATAATTAAAATAATGATAATTAATTAAGCACACCATTTTGTAAGAAAGAGAACGTACGGGAAGGCGAAACATTACATATAAGTGGGCGCGAATACCGCGCTGTAACCTGAGTACCGGGCGGAGTAAAACAATAAAGTAAAGCCCAGAATAAAAGAAAAGAAACGCCTGCAGCGAGAGTAAACGACCAACTTACTCCTGCTGCTATCCTAATACATAAAATTGAGAAAAGACTGTTCAGAGGGCTGTAATACCCCCAAAATTAATAGTAAATTTATCGAAAACATTAAATTTAATAGTAATTTCATTTTTATAAATTTTTATCTATGCATTTTGGTAAACATCTATAATTTTATTATTTATTAATGTAATAAATTAAACTGCCGAAGGCAGTACTTTTTATTTTAGTTAAATAAATAAACTGCTGATATGAAATATCAGATTTATTTGAATAAACAAAGTTCGGAGAAAACTTGGATCATCGATAAATTTTTTAATGAATAAACAATAAACTCTGGGAGAGCCTTTCTGCGTCTTTTCCCATGGCCCCTACCATGGTGGCCCATCTAAAATTACATGGCAAATAAAAGTCGCTGCACCAGCTAATGAAATGAGTCAGAAAAACTCATCAGTCCGCGATGTAAATCCGTTACTGTCGGGTGTAATCCCGATCTCGTCGGGTGTAACCCCGTTTATTTTGTTTAAGTTTTTTTTTTTGTTAAAGTTCGTTTTTACGTTTCGTTACTGCCGGGTGTGACCCCGTTTTTGAGTTTTCTTACAAAGTACAGTTTCGGGTGTGATCCCGTATTTTTATTTGGAGATATTCACAAGGATTTCAATTTTATTTTATTTGGAGATATTTACAAGGATTTCAATTTTCATTTTATTTCGAGATATTTACAAGGATTTCAATTTTCATTTTATTTGGAGATATTTACAAGGATTTCAATTTTACTTCATTTGGAGGATTTCAATTCCATATTTCATTCGGAGATTATTTCAAGGATTTCAATTGTGGATCTCAAAGTTTTTGGATTATTTCAATAAGTTCAGTTGAAAATAAAAATTATTGTTTTTCCCCCTTCGTCAAACGCTAAAAAGGTGCAGTGATTTTTATCCACTCTGTGTTGTGTATCTATGGGCAATTGAAATAATGAAATTAAAAATAATATTCGTAAAAATCTAAAATAATTAAGTGAATCTAAAAACAAGTTTGTGAAAATTTAAGTTCAATTTTTATTTTCAAATTACCTGTATTAAAAAAGGTAATGATTTAGCATGAACGTGCGTTCTCTTTTATTTACTTGTTTTTCGAGGAACAAGTAGACTAACAATTTGTTTAAACGAGTTATCAGTGATTCAATTGAAAATATTATTATTACAATGATTCTCATCAATAATTTTTCATGAAAATAATTTTTCAATTATTTTCATTTAATTTTCAAATGAAATATACTTAAATAATATATTTCACTCCTTTAATTAATAAAAATAATTTTTCAATTATTTTTATTTAATCATAACATGAAATATATTTTAATGTTATATTTCACATTTTTTTATTCAATGAAAATAAATTTCGAAGTAATTATATATTTTTAAATCATAATAAGAATTTTATTATTTTTTAATATTAATAATTAATTTAAAATATTATTACAAAACTATTATATTGTGAATTTAAATAAGAATTTTATTATTTTTCAATATTAATAATTAATTTAAAATATTATTATTAAACTATTATATTGTGAATTTAAATAAGAATTTTATTATTTTCAATATTAATGATTAATTTAAAGTATTATTGCAAAACTATTATATTGTGAATTTAAATAAGAATTTTATTAATTTTCAATATTAATAATTAATTTAAAATATTATTACAAAACTATTATATTGTGAATTTAGATAAGAATTTTATTATTTTTCAAAATATTATTACAAAAATATTGTATTATGAATTTAAATAAGAATTTTACTATTTTCTAACATTAATCAAATATGAATATAAATAATTTAATTATAAATATTTTACTAAATATTACATTAGGAATCTAAATAATTTAATATTATATTATGAACTTAAATAATAATTTTACTATTTTTTCAATATTAATTCAAACATGAATATAAATAATTTAATTTAAAATATACTATAAAATATTATATTATGAATTTAAGTAATAATTTTACTATTTTTCAATTCAAATATCACTTTAAATAATTAATATTATGAATTATGAATCAATATTATTTGAATAATTCTAATTTTATTAATTTTTACGAATTTAAATAATTCTAATTTTATTAATTTTTTACGAACTTAAATAATTTTAATTTTATTAATTTTTACGAATTTAAATAATTCTAATTTTATTAATTTTTACGAATTTAAATAATTCTAATTTTATTAATTTTTACGAATTTAAATAATTCTAATTTTAATAATTTTTACGAACTTAAATAATTTTAATTTTGTTAATTTTTACGAATTTAAATAACTTTAATTTTGTTAATTTTTACCAAATATCTAATAATCAATATGTGTTTAAATAAAATTTAAAACTACGAAACA
This sequence comes from Microplitis manilae, assembly GCA_030273425.1. Lineage (NCBI taxonomy): Eukaryota > Metazoa > Arthropoda > Insecta > Hymenoptera > Braconidae > Microplitis > Microplitis manilae. The sequence continues at coordinate 12,335,504 of CP092727.1, read as the reverse complement.
AAATTTATTATTGTAAAATTTCACATCCATGTTTCCCCGTGAATCCCCCGAAACAAGTTATTCCAAGAAATCTATAGATTTCTAAAAATCAAAATATAAACATAATAAATTAACTTAAATTTTCACGGAGCCATAACAATTATCGCCTTGGAAAGAGATTATTTACGGGAGGGTACTGATCCGGGTCGAAAAAAAAAAAAGAAAAAAACCATCAAAGGGCAGACCCGCGACTAGACTTCTGAAATTTTATTGTTAGGAAATTAATATTTACTATGACATATTGATTTTTTTTTTTTTTGGACAATTATGATCTGATAGGAAAAGTTAAACTAATACGCGAGGTTGTGCTTAGGGTAATGTTTTGTTTTAATAAAATGTAATAATACTAAATGTCCTAAAAAAAATTAGGAGCTAGGAGGTATAAGTATCTAGGACTAGAACATTTGCAATTTAAATTTATTATTTTTTTTATTTTTTTCTTTCTCTCTTCCCTCTAGTGTGAAAAAAAAAAAAAAAAAAAAAGAAAAATGCAAATGCTCAATCGTAAAGTATTTATCTGGAAGTTACTACTATAGTTATTATTATTGGAAAGAGAATGGGGTAAAAGATAGTAAAGAGAGAACATATTACGTAAATATGGGTTTGTTCTCTTGTTGAAAAAATCCGCTGATTAATAAATTAGTCGTATGAGGAATAGGGGTTAAATAATTATTATTGGCAAAAGTGTAGGAAAATCAAGTTAGTTTATGTTCATGCGGCACAAATGTAAACTGATATAAATTTTTGTTGATTTAATTTTTATTTTAATTGAATATTGTATAAGAAGACTGCAAAGAACTTAATAAGTTAAGAAAAAAAGTAAATAAACAAATAAGTCTGAGGTGATGCCTCGTAAACGTTAATGAAAAGGAAATATTTAAAATACATTTATAATTCATTTATATAAAAAAAAAAAATGCAGCTAATATAATGAAGAAAAATTCTCTCGAGCGATATGATGGTATTTGAAAGTACAGCTCCTATGCAGCCACGTCTGGAAGAATAGGTGGTACTTCCGATGAAATCCTGGAAATATAATAAAGAAATTAAGAGATATATGAGTGAAGAAAGGAGGGATAAGGAAAATTAAACGAATACTTACTGCTCGGCGATGATCTTGCCGACAGCAATCTTCTCTAGCTCGGGCCATAGCTGCCAAAAAGTGTGCAGGTTCGGGGACTGGAAGGATCGCAATGGGGCACTTAAAATTCGGGCATAAAAGAACGCCCGAGTCTGAACCAGTGAGTCTTCCGGTTCATAACGCTCGTGGGGAGGAAGGCGTGAGCGGACTAAAGTATCAATTTGGTCGCATAGCCACATGCCGCGACTCGGGGGTTGTGGATTCATCAGCATCCGTAGGTATGACACGATCCGGAGAATAATCTGAAAGGAATAAGATAATCGGAATAAGAAACAAAATTTAACATTAAAAATGTTTAAGTATAGGAAACTGACATATATGGACGCGCGATGTCAGCAGAACTCGTTGAGAGTGACGCTGTGTTGAAACATGGTGCTAGAAAAAAAACGGGCCTCTATTTTAAATTGATATGCAAAATATACGTTTAAAAAAAAAAAAAAAGAAATTTTTCAAAAAAAAAAAAAGCGAGATATATACAAGAAAAATAAATTAATAATAATAATATTGTGTTATGTCCGCCGCTGTAATTTAAATTAATTATCCGGGATTTCTCCCTTTGGTAGCGATAGAAAAATTTAACGAGCGATATGGAGGTTGCGGACAACAGTAAAGAATACGAGGAAGATTGTCACTTCCTATATTTATTATTTATAGTGGGTTTTTCGAAGAGTGTGAACCCAAACGCCTTCGAGCTTGGTTACGTTGCATTTATTAGTCGATCAAAAGAGAGAAAAGGTATTTAAAGTTATCTTTCACTTACCTTGAGTTGAGTCTGTTCTTCTAGCAAGGCAGGCAGTATCCCTCCAGAACTTTGCAGCTCACTCGGCCTCCTCCTGAAGGACTTGGTTGAATGGGCGCTGCTGGGGTAGTAGGCTAGAGTCTTATATGCTATTTTCGAATGAACTCACTCAGTTATGATTATGATCTTTTGTCTTTTTATTCAATTTCTCAATTACAGCACTTATACACTATAATTGTTACAATGGATTTCACTTTTGAAGATGCAAAATCATTTAATAGATGATTATTATTTTTAATATACTTTTAGAATATATTATGCGTCCTTGTTTAGCTTTATGGCTTCTTATGCGCAGATTATCTCGACCCGACATCGGAAAATAATTACACTTGCTTTTTGTGTCACTATTCGATCGAGCCGGACGGAATTTTATAATAATTGTGAATAACAAAATAATACCGCTACACGATATGACAATATCGGCCTGGTACCTTTATCAATTTACAACTTAACTGAATCTAAATTTAAGATAAACCGCTGTTGATAAAATAATACCGCTACACAATATGACTATCGGCCTAGTACCTTTTATTGAGGACGGTTACTTATTGCTTTCTGTAGGACAGATTTTTGCAATAAGATTACGGGCTATCGACGCCGTTTACGCGGACCGTAGGACTCGAGATCTGAAAATTTGATCAACAACTAAGGCCCTGAGCCATGGTGCTCAGGCTATTTAAAAACTTTTAATTGATGTTTGATGGGAGTAATTAAATTGTTGTCATTGGTGGAAAATGACGACAAGTTTTTATTTATTCGTCAATCGTTATTGCAATAATCGTCGCTCTACTTTTATACGCATAAAAGGTGTTAAAACTGACGCTGCGTTTTCGCGTGCTTTTGTAAAGAGGAGTTTCATAAATTTATTTATGAAATCAAATAATTTAATAAAAAAAATTAATTGGACATAACAATTGTAAACTTCAACTTGCATAGATAAGGAATCTTAAATTTTGAAGAAAAAAAATCAAAGAATTTTTTTTCTGAAGTTATAAGAAAAAAATGAGAGCAGATATATATATAAAAAAAAGAGGAGGGGGGGGGAAGAACGTATTTTCTTGTTGGGAGCCAAGAGAAAAGAACGAACAGTTTTAAGCACTTTGAATCTTAACGTGGAAATTTTGAAAGTAATTAAAATTTGTATTTTACCTTGTATAGAGCGAGAATTTTTTTTCCTACTCTTGACACTACACTTGGGTACACAAAACAAATTTAAGTTGCGTTTAGAAAGTTATTACGCTTGTAGGGGCACAGGATTTTTTTTTACATTTAGTATTACGGTTGGGGTGGAAACACAGTTCTATAACTTTCACTTTTAACTATGCCGTGGAGCAGGAGTTCGTAGTTCTCGAATATGAAAAAAAAACGAGGGGAAAGAGAGAGAATTTTTTAAACAACAGCAACGAGAGTCAGGGCTCGAATGAAGTCATTTTTCTGACTTCGGAATGCGGTAATATGATACATGCTAGGAAAGATAATGGGACCATTCAGCGGAGTTTGGATCTCGATTGTGAGACCTTGAACGCATAAGAGTAATAAAGAATTTTTTTTTCCTCTCTCAGAAATATTCATTTAGTATTAGTAAACGAAAAAAGAATCTTGTATAAATACCCTTAATATTGAAGAAAATAAGAAAAATGTACCTTAACATTATTGATAACTTTGTGTTCAGTAATAGCGGAATTAAAATTGTTAAGAATAAATGCTGTTCATGCACACTTAACAAAAATAATAATAATACAAAAAAAAATAATAATATATTAATACAGAATGCCCTTAAAAGTATATAGACATCTGGTAGATAAATATGGTTAAAATATGGATTTGCGGGAATAATATTGATCTTGTTATTGACGGCTCTGGGGCGCGTGCGCAGTAGCTGCAATACTTAAAAATGTTCATTTAAACTATATGCGATTGGACGAATTAGTAAATTAAAATAATTTTGGATGAGGAATAAATTTACAAGGAAAACGTAATACCAAAAAAAAAAAGAGAGGGAATTTTTTTTCTTTCCTCATTTACGCGAATTTGGTAAAATTGTGATATGAGTAATAAATAAAGATCGAGATGTATAGATAGGACAACAATTCCCTTTTCACATTTAATGTCGCGAAACATAAATTTAAACAGCAACTTCCCTACTATGTTAATAATATCATTACTTTTAGTTATAATTACCTTTTTTTTCTTTCTTTTTTATATATTTCGTTTGAATATTCATCTATTATTTTAAACGACCTTGTGAATATTGTGTACAATTTAATTAAACAAAAAAAAAACATCTGACGAAAACAATGTTAAAAGAAAAAAAAAACGATTTTAAATTATAAAAAAAAGAAGAAAAAACAAATCTATAGTAAATAATATGATAAAATTATATATTATTAATTAATTATTGAATTCTTATTGTATATTGAAAAAAAAACCCTCGAAAAAATTGTTGCCGCATTTTTACGAGAAGTAACAAAAAAAAATATAGTCTCATTTAAATTATGTGCGATTATTTATTCCTCGATGGCAAGAAAAAATCATGCAATTAAAATGAAATCTTTGCAGTAATTATGATAATAAATTAAGCATTTAAATTTTTGTTAATTACATCAAATATATGACATAATAAATGTTGGTTAGATATTTACAGGAATAACTTATTGTTCCTTATTGAAAAATTTATTTCAATGATACTATTTGATCATAATCTCAGTAATGATTGCAGGTTTTTCTTCTCCTCTCTCAGTTTATAAATTAAAATTAGAGTCTTTTAGTTGAAAGAATGAAAAATAATATATGAAACAATTACTTAAATTTTGATTGGATTTTTTTTTATTGTTATTATTTAGCTATTATCAACAAATAGTCATAGAATATTCGACAAACAGAATACTATTCAAACGTCGTCAAAAAAAAAAAAAATAGTAATTTAGAATGTGTAGTGATACATACGCCAGCAAAATTTAACGTAGTTAAAATTTTTTTTTTGCTGCTCTCACTGTTAGGTATATACTCATGGAATATATCTATATGTATAAAGTAGAATGGCCATTGTTGGAGATTGAAATTAAATTGTATGTACTCGAACAAGTTAAAATAAAATATATATTAATAATAGCAACAATATAAAATATTACTGCTGTATAAAAAAAAAAAAAAAAAACTGCAAAATGATAATAGGTAAAGTCCTTAATGAAATTGCATGTTTCCTTCGGTTACTTTTTTTTTCATATGCATTTAAATCTAGGTATATGAAAAGAAAAAAGAAAAAAAGAAAGAGGAAAATTTTTCTTTCTCGATAGTAATGACGGGAGAAGAATTATAATACAGAATACAAAAAAAAAAATTTTTTTTTTTTCGTGTCTTTTACAATTTTCGTTTTTCGGTTTTGCTATTATTTTATATATTTCATTAGTGAAAAAAAAAAATTAGTTATTATTTTAAATTACATTGACGCAAATAAATAAATAAAACTTGCGGTTTTTAAAGGAAAAGCGGGAATTAATAAACTACTGAGGAAATCTCTTAACCGACGGAGGAAAGAAAAGGAATACTTAGATGTACATTAAGATCCAACGATCAATAACACCACCCGATAAGTAGCAGTCCTATAAGTAGTTCAGATCGGGTGTACATGAGAACTGGCGCAAGCATTGTATGGTTTAGGAAATTGCATTTTTAAAAAAAAAAAAAAATAAATAAACTATAACTGTTATGATAAAACCGTCAAATGCTTTTTAGTTAAAATTAATTGCCTCATGATAATATCACAATTATTGCATTCTGGGATTTTGAAAAATGTTAGGAATATAATAGGTGACTGATTTCAGATTTTAAATGGAATAAAATTTTAGAATAAATAAGTTTCCAAACAAAAATATGCATGATAGGATTAAAACTTTGAATGCTTTTTAGTTTAGCATTAATTGTTTTATAATAATATTATAATCATTATACTGTAAAAATTCGGGTTGAAAAGTTAAGGAAAATAATGAATGCCTACTTTTGAAATTCGATAACGTGTGAATCTAATGCAAATGAATTTTTTTTTACATAAACTATAAATAATACAAGGAAAATTTTAAATGATTTTTGGTCCAAAATAAATAACTCTATAATTATATTACAACTATAGTACCATAAAATTTTAAATTGGAAAGTTCGGAAAAATAATAAGTGTCTACTTCAGGTTTTGAGTAGCGTAGAATTTTAGAATAAATAATTTTTTTTTTCAGATGAATCATAAATTACACGATAAAACTTTAGATGCTTTTAGTAACAGTAACTATCTTATAATTATTTTATAATCGTTGTATTTTAGAATTTTGGATGGAAAAAGTTGGGGGAAATAATAAGCGCTTACTTCATCTGATAACGTAAAAATCTAATTCAAATGAATTTTTTTTAAATAAACTATAAATAATATGATTAAATTTTTAAATGATTTTTGGTCAAAAATTAATTATTCTATAACTATATTACAGCTATTGTACCACAGAGCTTTAAGTTAAAGAGTTGAGAAAAATGATAAGTGTCCACTTTCAGATTTTAAGCGGCATTGAATTTTAACATAAATAATTTTTTTTTCTTTTCTCTTTAAACAGATCATAAATAACATGATTAAACTTTTAAATATTTTTAGTTCAAATTAATTTGCTCAAAATCATATTATAATTATTGTATTCTAGAATCTTGAGTCAAAAAAAAAAAGAAAAAAAATTTTTTTTAAGAAAAATAATAGGTGCCTGTTTTGAATTTTAAGCAGCATAGAATTTCAACATAAATAATTTTCTTTCAGGCAAATTGTAAAATAATAAGCACCTGCTTTTAGATTTCGGGTGACGTAGGAAGTAATTAGGAATTTTTTTTTTAACAAACTATGAATTTTAAGAGTAATTTTTTTTGATGATTTAATTACTTGCCGGTTAATTATGTTAATAATTATCACATCCAAAAAAAAACCTTAAAGGAAAATTAAGGAAAAACAGTGAGTGTCCGGGTTGAAAAAAAAATTTTTTTCTTTTTCTCTGAAATTTATTTTCTTTTAACCTTATAGATTTTTATTTTTTTTTTACAAGGAAAGTAGAAAATATGTATAAGGATCTTAACTAATCAATTGCGTCTAACGCAGCGAGACGGGAAATCGAGGCCCTAGAAAACAAAAAAGAGGACGAGTTGAAATTTTACTTTTGACTTTCTCTTTATGTTATTTTTATATTTCTTTCGAAACTTACTGTTCGCTAAAAATCTTATTCACAGCAATAACTTCAAGGTCAGATGACAAGCGATGCAACCCTTGGAACTCGGTAGTTCGACGAGGTGTAGCCCCCGGTTGTAGTGTTTGAGCACTGAAAAATAACCGCGTTCGAATGACTGACCCGGACAATTCATATTGCTGACCGGGAGGAAGGCACGAACGAATAAGTTGGTCGACCTGGTCACACAAGAAAACACCCCGTTGCGGAGGATGTCGATCGTAAGTTAGGGTTCGGAGATAAATGAAAACAAGGAGAATGATCTGGGGAGTATATAATATAATAAAAATTCTATAAAAGCTAGGTTTCATTGTATTCAAAATAAATCACCAAGTTAAGAAAAATAGGAAAAATAAAAATGTAACTTACGTCAACAGGGACGAATCGCTCGCAACATTGTTCAAGGGTAAGGGGTTGATCCATGTTAAAATTTTTGCTTAACTCCACCAGTGTATTAGAACAATTAACTCAGTGCAACAAGTTATTGCAATGGTAAAAGACATGGAGAGCAGGCAAAGATATCGCGAAAAACGCAACATCAGCTCAGGAGGCTGATAACGACAGACGGATTGTTGAGATGCACACGTGCGAATAGAGAATCGAAGGAGGGAAATTAATATCCAGATAAATTTTTTTCTCCCCGAAGAAAAAATCGAGTAAAGAAAAAAAATCATCATAAAATTTTAAGAATATTAAGCTAACATTAAAGATCGTATTTTACAGTTATAAAAAAAATTACGTAAGAAATCCAGAAGGAAATCAGGATGGTTTTTATTTATTTATTTATTTTTTTTTTCTCTCCTTTACCTAAATCATTTTTAACTTCCCGCTAAGAAAATTGAAAATTTTCAAAAATTCGGGAAGTTATTGGTTTCCGTCCGATTTGTGAAAATCGAAATTCCAACAGATGTCGACGTTTTGAGGTCCTAGAAAGCTATTCTGACTAATTTCACGATGATGTCCGAGTGTATGTATGTATGTATGTACGTACGTATGTAAATATCTATAACTTTCGAACGGATCAACCGATTTTGATCGTCAAGGTGTCATTCGACGCAGTTTTTTAATATCTTGAAGCTGAGAAAAAATTGAGCTTGATCAGCAGGGCTCGTTCGGAGATATTCTAAAAATAAACTTTTTTCAAAAATGTTTTTTTTGGATAACTTTTTACGGGCTCGATGGATTAATTCTAAAATGGACTGGGCTCTGGAGATTTATAAGCCGCGTCGAATGCCACCTCAAACATCAAAATCGGTTAATTCTTTCAAGAGAAACCGTTGTCGAAAGAATTAAAAAAAAAATTTTTTTTAGTATTTTGAAAATTTCTCAAAAATGACTCGATGAATCAATTTCAAAATTTAATCAGTTATAGAACTCAATAAAACGCGTCGACTGCCACCTTAAACGTCTCAATCGGTTTATTCGTTCGAGAGATATCGTTGTAGAAAAAATTGTAAAAAACGTTATTTTTTAAAAACAAAAGCATACAAAAGTATTTTCGAGCTCGAAGAGCTCGAAAATGTACTTACTACAATTTTTCGAGCTCAAGGAGCTCGAAATACGCGGGAAGTTTTGGGGCTGGCCCGCAGGGTCAACCGACCGACCGATTTTTTTTTTAAGAAAACATAGACATTAGTAAAACTGTATGAATTTTTTTTCCCCTCTCCCCAGACCAGAAATAATAATTTGAGCAAGTTACTTATATAACTATTTCTTGGTTTTGGTCTAGTAAAATTAAACTTACAAATAGGTTATCAAAAAACAAAAAGGGACGAGAGGAATTGGTTGTTAGATTTCGGGAGGAAATAAAATAATTTAAAACGATTATAGAATTTTTTTGCTTAGAGCGAAATTTTTTTTATTTTTAATTATATATTCTCACACTCTCTATTTTTGTATGTACATTGGACGCATACATGTAAATTGTGGGTAGCACACTTTTTAAGAAAAAAGAAATATATATAGATTTTTCTGAAAAAAATGATGAAATGATGAGTTTTGTTAGAATTTAAATCAAAAAGGGTTTTATTAATAATTGGGAGAACCAAATTGGCGGAAGCAATAGTTTCATTGAACTAGGTCAGGGATATTGTAAGGGGGTACAACAAGGACACTTACCTGTGAAATACACTGTAAGTAAGAATAAAATAACGTCGGGCGAGGATGAGGAAAGAGTGGTATTTGTAACATTTAAAATCAGGACATTTAATCAGAGGGGTTGATTCCATTGAGTAAAGAGGAATCAGGTTCGTGCAGAATTCCAATTTTGTTTTCCCTCTTTTTATTTCCTCCTTCCCTTTTCCCCTTTCCAAAGTTATTTAAAGAGCATTTGAATGAGGAAAACGGGACAATGAATTTTGAGATAGATAATAAAATACAATACAATTTGGGGTAAATAATGTGGTACAATATAATAAGGCAATAAATAAATTTTAGATAATAGGATAGATCAATGGAATTATGCACGGTCATGATTAATAGTAATAATTGATTTTGGTATATAACAGAGGGTGAAGGTGATAAGTTAATAATAAATTAATTATAGCAAGTACATATATTGAACCGCGAAGTGTAGAAATTTTGCTAATTTACAAAAAGATTTGTTTGAATGCAGGATGGAGCGCAAGAATAAAATGGTGCTGCTCGCTATAATCCTGTTGGCTCAACCCCTACAGGCACTATTGGGGTACGATTGCGGAGGCATATCTATGAACGTCACTACCATATCGGCAAATCAGGTAGGCGGGTGTGACATGCCGTTGAAAAATCCAGAGGAAAAGACGGTATCGCTTCAGTTACTCCAGTTAGCAGAGTTCGGCAATACGGAAGTGTTTGAATGTCGAGTGGAAATAAATCGAGTGGTAACATATTGTGGAAAATTGTACCATGCATTTGTGGTAATAAACGGAAGAAGAGAATACATTTTGGAATTAGAGTATAGACAATGCAAGAGGCTACATGAAACTGGCAGTCTAAGGATGGGCTATAATGCAGAATTGGAGGGATTAACAAGGAACGCAATATAGTGATCTATTTGGCACCTGGGATAACGTAATTGAAGAGGCGACCGTTAGGATAACGGTCAGGAATTATTTTGCCACAGTAGAGCGTACAGGCAATAAGGTAGTTCTTAGCAGTGGAGCAAGATGCGACTGGGCTGAAGGAGGGTGCATAGATCAGACAGGAAGTAACACATTTTGGGAAGTCATAAGAGAAGAATCATGTCAAACAGCGAGTCACATAATTTTGTACGAGGGACCTGATACGTTATTGTTCGGAGGAAAAGGAGAACCGGAAATCTATACAATCAATACAGAAGAGATAACATTAGCCATAGCAAAAAAGATGGAAAAGAAGATATGTGGGTACACTCTGATACAAACGGAACATCCTAAGTTATTAATTAAGATACTCAAACCAGGGGAAGAAACAACAAAGGTGAAATCAATCTCGACGCAAGACCTTGATATATTTACATACATAAATTCGAAATTTGTGTACGTAGAAAAACACATTAAACGACAAATGAGATCTCTTTATAGAGATATATTGACGCACAATTGCGAGGTAGAACGACAGGTAATATTAAACGCACTGATGTTGTCAGGATTGAAGCCAGAGGAATTTGCTTATGCGATAATGAAAGGACCAGGGTACTACGCAACAGTTGCAGGAGAAATCATTTACGTTATCAAGTGTATACCAGTAGATGTCCAATTAAGGAAAGTAGAAGAGTGTTATCAGGAGTTACCGGTGACTTATCAAAATCAGAGCTGGTTTGTCACGGCTAGATCAAGAATGTTGATTAAGCAAGGTACTATTGTAGACTGCAACCAGTTACTATCGGTTGGATACGAAGTAGATGGGGCTTGGATCATTATGAGGCCAGGATTCGAAGATACGAAGGAACCACAAATTTTAAAGCCAACGACCATACCAACTTGGGATTATGAGGATACAAAGTATTTAGCAACAAGTGGGATATATACAGAAAAGGATTTAGAAAAATTGAGGAATAGAATAATGCTACCAATAGAAACTCCAGTTTTGGTTAACACTATAGTAAGAGGAGAAACGGGCCGTACAATTGTCGGTAGCACAGGAATATCAATGACACAGTTTATGGATGAATCTATTATTGAAAGTTATGCAAAGAAACAATGGGATAAATTTTGGGGAGGATTTTTAATATTCGGAACGGCAAGTGCGGGCCTGATAGGCATCATGATAAGTATAAAAATGCTGAAAATAATAATCGACACGGTGGTACATGGATACATCTTGCATCGAGCATACGGCTGGAGTTTGTATTTAGTGGGCGCAGTTTTATCATCGGTAACACATTTATTGTTACAATTAGCAAAAGAACCACTGAGAAGCAAGAAAAAGAAGAGGACAAAGGAACGTAAAAATAGAAAGAAGCCGGTCTCAGGAACCGCAAATTAAAATAAGCTAGTGAAAAAAAAAGGGAAACGAGAGAAAAATTAATTAAGCGCCGGTTATTTTATTCGAAATTTTCTTTTTTTTTCTCTCTCTCTCTCAAAAAAAAAAAAAAAAAAGAGGAGGGAAGGGTGATTATGATTTTAAATTTGATGGTTACAGTGCCACGGTGAGGACAAGAGAAGGGACTACACGAAGGATGATAAGATTGGACAATAAACGAGGATTGTATTCGAAGGATATCGGGGAGTATAGAATCTTTTCGCACGAGTGGAAGATAATAAAATTCATAGACATTCATGAGGAAGAAGCTGAGACGGAACGGCTAGTGATGAGATTGGACGAATTGAGGGAACATGTAAAGAGCAAGGAGCACCTCATGGAAATAGAAAAACGAGTTAAGCTAGTAAAAACCCAGGTAGAAGAGAGTAATGATTGGTGTAGACTAAAAACAGCGGAAACAACGCCCGATCTGATGAGTTATTATGAGGAAATATCTAAATTTGCGGGGGGTAATAGTAGTTTAGCAAGAACAGGAAATAACGAAGTTATACTCAGACTCCAAGAGGGATTCATCTTTGAAAAAGGGAATGAAGGAACCGAGGTCGACTTGGATCAGTCCGAAGGGGAGCTGGAAGTGCGCGAGTCTGCTGGTAGAAGAATGTTTCTCGCCTCCTTCATGGTATCTGAAGGCCAAGTTTACAATGGGATATTGTCGGTGTCGGATTTTCAGCGGGCTATCAGCGTTATTTTGGAAGACAGTAAGGGGATGGAACTTCCTACTGGAACGGATTCAGACGGGATAAAAACTTTACTGGCGATTATAGATGCAGAAGTATGGGTTTATAACAAAAAAATCATATACATCCGGAGGGTACCGTTGATGCTGAAACCAAAATATAGATTGATCAAACATTACCCATTTCCCGCCATGTTGTCAGCAGCATCAAGGTACGGGATGATTATAATGCCGACTACACCATACACCGCTATAAAGGAAGGCGAATACGTACCACTTACGGAAAACGACATAAGTAAAAGTAAGGTAATCGGTAATCGGGTATTTGGGGTGGGGAGAGTTATTACACGTGATATGGAAGACGGAAAAGGGTGCGAAGCAAGACTGTATGTAGGAAAAAGTGTTGATATCCACGAGTGTGAATTGAGGATGGTCAAGTTGGAGAAGACATTTTGGATGAAGTTATACAATACAAATGCTTGGCTGTTTGTTGCTAGGGACAACGATCACGTAAAGGTTAGCTGTGCGAAAAACGAGACCGAAGAATTGACAGTGAACGGAACTGGAGTCATGTGGATACGGAAAGAGTGTGAGGGAGTAACGAGCGAAATATTTTTGACTCCAACCCGGGAAGTACATGCTGTGGCCAAGATTATGGATAGAGAACTTGGTTGGTCAGAGATTGGGAAAGAGTTGGAAGGATACTGGAAGGAACTTATATTGTTCCTGACGAATTAATGGCTGCGGTAGGACAAATGCAGGGTGACGGGGCCACCATGGAAAAAGGAGGTGTTAAGTTCACAGAGGTGCGGCAGGAGCTGTGTCATATGGTAGAGATCGAGGGAATACAAGCTGAAATTGTGGAGATCAAGACCTTGGCCGTGTATTTCTGCATAGGATTAGGTGCCGTAGTATTTTTGATTACGTGTGGATGGTCATCAGGGGTGTCATATGCGGATTTGGAAATGATGCAGCTAACGCAACTTCCTCATCATGATGACGAACCGGAAGAATTAACCAGAGCTACTACTGTCCGTCGGAGCATTTGGCACTACAAGAACTTGAGACTGTAGTGGAATTTGAAATCAGCAACCTACCCGTCCCTCTCTCCTATTTCAACCCATTTTGCTGTTGCAGATGTACTACCAAGGGAAATGCAGGTGGTATGCTGGGTCCTCCAAGTCTATTGGTTTTCAGGATCATGAGGGTTAGGGTCGACGAAGTCCCAACCACATCCTGCAAGCAGCGGAATACAGATTATTATTAGTAGACATATAATATTATTATTCTCACATGTATTGTAATTTCAGCAATTATTCTATTATCTTTAGTATGTAGAGAGTCTCTTCAGGGAACTATAATCTTATTTTTTTAACTTCCCGCTAAGAAAATCGACGATTTTCGAAAATTTCGGGAAGTTATGGTTTTCACCCCGATTTTCGAAAATCGAGTTTTCATCAGATGTCGACGTTTTGAGGTCCTAGGAAGCTATTCTGACTATTTTCGGAATGATGTCCGAGTGTGTGTATGTATGTGTGTGTGTGTGTGTGTGTGTGTGTGTGTGTGTGTGTGTGTGTGTGTGTGTGTGTGTGTGTGTATGTATGTATGTAAACTCTTTGTAACTTTGGAACTAATGAACCGATTTGGATGTTTAAGGCGGCGATTGAAAGAGCATGTTGGCCATTAACTTTCCTGAAAATTTCAGATCATTTGATCAAATAGACTCGAAAATATCTGCGAATTACGAAAAAAAAAAAAATTTTTTTTTAGTTTTTTATTGATTTCTCAGAAACCACTCATACGATCAACTTCAAAATCTAATCAGCTCTAATACTTAAATAAACGCGCCGATTGCCACCTTAAACATCAAAATCGGATAATTCGTTCGAGAGTGTTCGCGGGAGAAAGAAATGGTGAAAAACGGTTTTTTCTAAATATTTTCGAAACGACTAAAGCGATCGATTTCAAATTTTAATCAGCTCTAGAATTCAATAAAACGCGCCAATTCTCACCTCAAACGTCAAAATCGATCGATTAGTTCAAAAGATATTGGCGTTGAAAAATTAAAACAATAACATTAGTGGTATTGCCACTATAGCGGACCCCACTCCAAAGTGGAGGGGGATATCGCGCGGTGGTGGGAGCTAGCGCGGCATGAGCTGTCCCACTCTCGTAGATTTAAATTTAATAGTAATAATAATAATATTGATAATAATAATAATAATAATAATAACAATAATAATAATAATAATAATAATTTCACATCGGCACATCGGCACATCGGAGGGAGAGGTCTACAGAGCTTGGAGTGTCTACACGATCGTTTAGTTTTGGGTATAACATACGAGGTTGTCAATTTCACAGCAAATGAAGACGACTTTCTTATGCAAATTGTTCATAGTCATGAGAATAGGCATAAGGGAGCGTTTTTATATAAGGCAGCAATTTATGCGGCAAAATACCTCGGTCTTGGGAGAGTAAACCCGCTTATTGGACTCCCTAAGAAGGAATTTAAGACGGTCGTCAGGAACGCTGAGCAACAAAAACTGCTCAGCACACATATGTACAAGTCCATGCACAGCGTGTTCTTTAAACGCGTGCGTAACCATGGCTTGTCCGAACAGCTGACGTTTTCCTTCCTTAAGTCAGCTGGCCTGATGTCCGAAACTGAGGGATATATTTTTGCCTGCCAAGATGGTGTTATTAACACTCTCGAATACCGTGCTAAAGTACTCCAGATGCAGCTACCCGACACACTGTGTAGGGTGTGTAAGCAACATCCTGAGACGCTTATGCATCTTTTGTCATCATGTCCTGTGCTGACAAGAAATGCATACGTCCAGCGTCACAATGCTGCTCTGCGAGTACTTTATTACCATCTTAGACACACGCACGGTATCGACAAAACACCAGTGCTGCCTTATCTGCCAGGAGATATTCCGCAAGTTGTTGAGAATGAGCGTTGCCGTATTGATTGGAACGTGCCATTCGCAACAACGCGGAAATTCGACCATAATAAACCTGATATTGTGCTCTTCGATAAAACCGCTCGTAACATTTATGTTATTGAGTTCTCAGCTCCGGCTGAGTATAACATCACGGTTAAAGAAGAGCACAAACACGAGATATATCAGGATCTCCAGTTCGAAATTGGCAAACTTTACCCAGGTTACCGTGTCAAGCTTGTCGTACTCATTGTTGGCGTCCTAGGAGGGATGAAACAGTCTTTTGTGTCTGCATTGGCTAAAATCCCAACTTGTTTATCGCAAGTTGAGTTTTTGGCATCGCGGATGCAGAAGGCTGTGATACTCGGATCCCTCCGTCTCCTAAGGCAACGAAACTTGGCCTGCTGCGCATGCTGATCATCTTGTTGATGAAGCATCGCAGCAGTAACGATTTGGCGCTCAGGTGAGGCCCTCGGTAGAGTCGGACTACCGGGGATAACCCCCTGAGCATTTAACTAAAAAAAAGAAATAATAATAATAATAATAATAATAATAATATTTGGTTAGGTTTTAAAATAATTTTATACTCGTAGATATATTTATTAAACATAATATTTATTGCACATTTAGTTGTTTACATGATTACATATATAATTTTTATTGAATATTGCGATTACATGATTAAATATAATGTATTGGTTTATTACCACCAATATAACCTATGTTTGTACGATGTCTTTTAATATTCATAAAGGAGTTATAATATTCTTCTACAATTTCATCATTTTTTCGGAGCTGGTCGTCAAAGATTGATAAAAATTCAGAGAGTGTAGAATAAGTAGACATATTATGCAGATACATGATACAATATTGGCCGCACACTTGAGAATCTGCCTGCTGGAGCCGTTGATTGTTATAAGTGAACTGGGCGCAGTTTTTTCTGATCCATCTGATGTGTTCTGGAACGATTGGAGGTAATCCATAGCTATCGAAGTACCAGCCCTGCGCGTGTCGATTAATGTAGATGGCAACCCAGTGTTGCCCTGGTTGTTTGTATCCATCTGTATTAACAACTAGAGCGATCGGTTTCGTCAATATTTTTGGAATCTTGTCCGCTGGGTACACACCTACTGTATGGTTCGGAATGAACTGAAGAGCTTTGAATATCTGTACCGTGTTCATCACATAAAAAACAATTTTGCTGATCATGCGCGCTGTATGTTATGCATTCTTGAAAAATTTTTTGATCAATAGGTATTTCAATTAAGCATGATTGCCGTTCATCAACTTTATCACCGTTTATTTCGCCGAGTAACCATTTTTTCAGAATGCAGGCGCGTGATAAGGCACACTGGTTATTTTTTAATGTACACGGTGATACCCGTGTGCTATGCAGCATACATACAAGATCTGCCTGTGATTGGTTCTCAAAGGATATAGCGTTTTGAATACTGTCTATATCTATTACTACACGACACAGGAGAGTCTCTAAAAACTTTTTAGACACGACCCCTTTAGTGTATACATTCGAAGCGTCCCTGGTAAATGCACGTAAATTGGCGTATACGTATCTCACGACAGATTCACCATCGTACCAATGCACACCATTTCTTTTTGTAATTAAATTATTTTCTTCTTGCCGTTTTATATTCAATAGTGAAAAATCAAATTCTGAAGATAGTATTCAATGTCCAATGACGTTTGCTTCCAAACTCAAACACGCGATCTCTTTAGGTAAAAATTCGCAATTGTTATTAAAAAATCCGTTGATGTGCACCACAATATTCATCATGTTTTTGCACACAACTGCTCAGAAGTAAATTTACTTGTATACTAAATTTAAAATTTTTATAGCTATCTTTTATATTCTTTTTCACTGCTAATTTAGCATTTTAACCAGTGAAATCAACAGATATTTGTCTGGAGGCATCTATTTCTATAACGCCATCATACTCAGCATATACTATACAGTTGATCGTTGTTTCTAAAGCTTCAGCAAAACGCACTTCTATTCTAACGCTACCATGCCGTATCAAATTCCAGTGTGAATTACTGTTTGCTGACAAATCGGCTGTCAAATCAAAAGCAAATAAGCAATGCCCATTTGGGTAATCGAAGCGATTTATTGTGTTGCCATCATTTAGAAAATGCACGCCTGTTCCGGAAAAAACAGTATGATAAGCGTCTATATATTGACCACCGGCCGAAAAATCTGGTTGTAATGGTTTTGTAGGTATCTGACGCCCATCGACATAAAGTGATAAATAGTTAATATTGAAATGTTGAAAATTGAAAGGATTCAAACTTTTATCACCATTAAAGGCTTTATTATTTACGAATCCCAGAATAACTCTTTTAGGTATTTGACCCAGTATCACATTATCAATTGTTTCACCATGAACGCCTGTATGAATTGAAACTGCTTTTACTTCTACACGTGTTATAGGATATTTTGCAGTGTTTTCAGTTAGCGATCTTGCGTGGGCAAGTAAAAAACTGGGCGAAATTTTAGCTCTTCTTACAATTAGGCTAGCTTCCTGAATATGGAGAGTACAGTTTTGACTATCAGCACCACCCATAAGACAAAACGAATCACGAGATCTTGTTAGGCGTAAACGCATTTCCACACCATTTATAAGAAACCTTTTTTGGTTATAAACATCACAGTGTAAATGACCAATAAAATCTAAAGTTTTTCCACAAGTTAAAAAACTTCGACGTGTTTTGAGACCCTCGTTGGCATCGGCTATATCATCGAATTGACCAGGTGTATCTTCAGCCCAACCCACAGTTGTTAAGTGTGATTCTTTAGCATCATAACCGTAGTTTAATAACGTTTCTATATACGCTATGTATGCATATAAATTGTTAGGTGTTGACACAGGCTTTTGATTGAATAATACATCGACTTGATTAAACATGGAATGCAATAAATTATTTACAGGCCCGACCTTTGGTGTTGTTGTTGTTGCTGCTGCTTGTGCTGCTGTTGTTGGTGAATTTTGCTTTATAGTTACACGGACACTGAGCATTGTATGAGCAAGGTCGATGTATTCATCACCTTGGCCTTGAACAACAAACTCAATTGGCGAATTATCCGTTAATGATGAAATTGGCTTGTAATACACTCATTGGGAGCCTTCAATCACTGTTTGTGTAGGTGGCAATGAAAACAGCTCCAACTCAGATTTTGCGCATTCACATGAATGTATATGTAAAAAAGGCCATTCGGTAGCCGAAATGGAAGGTAGATTTTTCGATTAATCGATATAAAAAGTTAGTTTTAGACATAGATATTTTGTGATATATGTTAGTGTATAGTCATGACATAAATTAAACTCATTTTCTAATTGTGAGGGTAAAAAAGGACAACGATTTTTTTCAATAGAGAACTTCAGATAATTGATTTGACATAACATTATATAGGTAATGTACCAAACTAACCTTCACATAAATGAAGTATTGGAAATTTAATTAGTATTAGATTATAATTGTAATCGCCGTTACAATGGCAGGACCAATTATAATTATAGGACGTACAGGTACGATTGGAACATCATAAATAATAAGAGAAATACTTTTAAAATATAAAATAGCCGTAAAACTTACAGGTTATTTTGTTCACAATAAAATACACGTATCAACATTGTTTTATAATGGGAAATGCATAAGTTATGTGGTATGAAAACCATATTTTCAACATTTTCTGATTCCATTAAATTTTTCAAGGCTATCAAATTATTGGAAGAAATAGTCAAAACATAAAGCTTAAGGTCATAAATCAAAGATTATTAGACGAGCTTTCAGATACTTTTTACAGAAATTGTCTATGAATATTAGTTTTGAAGTTATATGAACTTTAGTAGTGATTAAAATCTGATTTTTACGAAAAATCATGAAAATTTCAAACAGCCATAATTTCAAAACTATTTGAACGATTCAGCCCATCTTTGAACTTGATCCAGGTAATCGCCTATAGAATAATTGTGGAAAATTTCATTAAGATCCGATAAGAAGTATGGGCGCTATCGTAATGATAAGACAAGTGATAATCATCAGGATTGGAGGTACATTTGATACATCATAAATAATAAAAAAAATACTTTTAAAATATAAAATAGCAGTGAAAATTATAGGTTATTTTGAGTACAATAAAATACAACTGACGAAACTGGATTTTAGTGGGACAAGCATAAGTTGTGTTGCATGAAAACAATATTTTCAACATTTTTTAATTCCATTAAAATTTTCAAGGTTAGAAAATTATTGGAAGAAATGGTCTAAATATAAAGTTTAAGGTCACAAATTAAAGCTTATTAGTCAAGCTTTAAAATACTTTTTACAAAAATTATCTATGAGTTTTAGTTTTAAAGTTATATGGACTTTAAAAGTGATTAAAAACTGATTTTTTCGAAAATTCGTAAAAATTTCAAACAGCCATAACTTCGAAACTAATCGACCGATTCAGCCCATCTTCGAACTTAACCGTGGTAATTACACATTAAATAAGTTTAGAAAGTTTCATTAGGATCGGATAAGAATTGTAGACGCAATCGTGTCCTCAAAAGTCGGTTCTATTACATAAATATATATGTGTATACATATATAAATTTTTCAACGAATGGTATTTTTAAACTCTACTCAACTAATTATGATAGTTTACGACGAAATTCCTTGTAAAATCGACCATGAGGACAAATACAATAGTTAGATTTTTAGAAAAATCTACCTAAAAAGCCATTATAAACTGTTATTGAAATATGTCGTATACACTACGCTGTTTTGTTTTAGTATTCTTGACTGCGTTTTTCCGTTTTTTCTTCTGTACTGCCTTTTTAAGAGATTTTTTCTTTTTATTATTTTTTGATTTTGGTTTAGAACCTTTTTTATTACGTTTCCTTTTTACTACACGACCTCTTTTATTTGGTAACACACCTATATTGCCAGTATTTAGTGACTGGCTCGGCACATACCCCGACCCTGTCATAAGACTATCAAGTTTTTGCTGAGCTTTGCGTTTTAAGTTATTACCCGATTCACGGACACGTGTTTGAAAAGATTCTTTAATAGGTACGTCATGATTTAAAATATCATAAGCTATATTCACACCCGACCGCGCAGCCTCTTTACCCACAGCTTTGGCACCACTTTTCAAAAACGGTAACACCTTCCTAAACAGACCGCCAAGGAAGCTACCAATACCATGACCTCTTTGATAAGGTGAACCTATATAAAACTGGTGAATACCTTCGTAGTCGTGGCTACCACGCCCGTATTGCATCAGGTCGTAATGTGTCATTATTTTAGGTTAACTGACTCTTCGGAAGTGTAACGTTACTGACGATGTCCTGCTTTCAAATGGTATAGGTTTACCGAATTCATCTCTTAGATCAATTTCAATCGTTGTAAACTGTGTGTGTGAAACAGGTATATAGCGGGGCGATGAGAAACTACTGATTTTTACGCAGCCATAATTGTAGTGGTCAATATCAAGAGGTACTGGTCTTAACAAAGGTGTCTGAACATCACCTGTTATATAATTTTCACAAATGTCCGAATATACGTAAATAGTACCTGGTAGTGCAGCGCTTAGAGCAGCAGGTTTGGTGGCTCTGTATGGTGTATTTTTCTCTACTATTTTTGGAGAAGAGTCTTGGGGGTTGAATCCTAAAATGACCTGTAACCGTTCACTAATTTTTAGGCTGTGTGATACATCATCGTCATCTGTACATGCTTTATACGCTGTAATATAGCCGGCTGAATCGTAGTCGAGTTTAATATGATCAGAGAACTCTTTTTGTTTATGAATAGCCTCTACTAGAGCTTCGATAGATTTATACACACCGTAAGGCACTTTGCCTAAAATAAATTCGTATTGCAATTCTTCGTGGATACCATCCTCTGTACCACTCGGTTTTATATTCGTTATACCTAAATAACTGTCTTCATTATCCTGTGTAATATGCAGAAAAGTCATAGGTATTTGAATTTCTGTCAATCCAACTTCCCATTCACCTGGTAGTGTTATAGTATGCGATAACCGTGTAACAAATCTTGTAGTCGTGTTTTCAGGAAAATATGTCATACTACTGTTACTAGGGAGAACAACGTAAAAATTATCACGCACGTTTGCCATTTTTACTGGACGCGTGATAATTATTCAGTGTAAAAAATACCGTCTATAGCCTCATTATTTAAATCTTTCAATAAATACACTACCGGATACCTGTATGTAGAGACAGCCGCAATCCTAAAAATTTCTTTCGACCAGCCACTTTCATAACCTTTCACGAACGGTGCTTTCGCTTTACTGATACGTACCAATTCACCAGTATTATATTTAGGTTGTCTTACTGCTCTTTTGACATACCGTTTTTGTAAATTATAAAATGCCTCATCAGCGTTTTCTTTGTTAACTTCATATGGTGCCATTTTTATACCAATATGTTTTGCGTGATTGTAACTATAGCATATTTTTTGTAGAACTTCAACGTATCTCTTTGAACGCACGTGTGTGAAATACCGCCATAGTCTCTCTTTAAGAGTTCTGTTGAAACGCTCAACAACAGCCGCTTTAACATCAGGATTTCTAACTGTTCTAAATATTATATCCCGTTTCTTTAAAAGTTCTTGAAATAAGTTGCCCAAAAATTCTTTACCTCTGTCTGTCTGTAACAATCGTGGCTTACGTAAATATGCTCGTTTCAAAATTGTCTTAAAAGCTTGCGTAACACAAATATTTGATTTATTGATTACAGGTTCTACCCAAACGAACTTACTTAACACATCGATAACAACTAATAAATAACCAATATTATTATTGTATGATGAAATATTGCGAACGTCAAGTAAATCAGCCTCCCATACATCGTCAATTCTTGATACATTATAACATCTTCTGTCAAATCTGTGTCTGTTCATGCGGATTCTCCCGAAGCCCGAAATCCCGAATGCAACTTTTACCATCTGTAAGAAATGGTAAAGAAGTTTCAAGTATAGTTTATAGATGGCACCATAGTAGTGATTTGAAAAAAAATTAAGTAACTTGCAGAAATAAACCCATAGTAGACTGCTAATAAAATTTTTCCCTTGTTATGACGACCGGATGACCCGGGAGGAACGGAACTCGGTTTTGATTAATTATTTCTTCCGGTCCTACTTTATAAAATTGTATGACATTGAAAATAAAACGTCCATTAGTTAAAAATTTTTGACTAATGTTACAAGATGGTGCAAAAGGTATTATATGGATGATTTTTAAGACTTCTTCGAGGACAAAATGATCGAATCAACTAAGTCATCATAGACAATTGATAAAATGCATAATCGGTTGCCCCAGGTATACGCTACGCAAATCTACAGAAATAAATCGATTAAATCGAATAAAAACTGAAACAAGAACTTGGAAACATTAACTCGTCATAAAGTATAAGAGAAAACTGGGCCAGAGGACAACTGCTGTTTTAAAAGATAATTCCTCAGGAATTTATAGTTTAATTAGCCTTGACAATCATTCAGCGATATACCACTTGTCAGCCACGACTTTGTGTGGTGCTAAATAAAGACCGCGAACTTAGGATACTTATATATGTATATATATGGGCTACAAGTTCATTGCCCGTTTAGAGTGAAACGGGAAATCGTATATATGAATGCAATTGAATAGTCAATGGGAAATTTCTGTGTGGGATTTTTTGTTCGTCTCAGAGCACCATCCACAACAACAAGTGGAGCTAAGTCAAGACCGCAAGCTCAGTATAAATTTATATAGGGGCTATATTTTCATTGCCCGTTTAGCCTAAAACGGGTAATCAAATATATATGAATGCAATTGAAAAGTGCATGGGTAACTTCTGTGTAGGAATTTTTGTGGGTCCTAGAGCACCATCCACAACGACGTGTTGTGCTAAGCCAAGGCTGCAGGCTCAGTATATATGTATATAGGGGCTAAACTTTCATTGCCCGTTTAGTCTAAAACGGGGAGTAAAATATATGAATGCGATTGAGTAGTCTATCGTTAATCTCCGAGTGGGATTTTTTTTTGGTCCTAGAGAACAGTCTACAACGACGTGTTGTGCTGAGTCAAGACCGCAAGCTCAGTATATACGTATACAGGAGCTAAACTTTCATTGCCCGTTTAGTCTAAAACAGGTACTAAAATATATGCATGCGATTTAGTAGTCTGTCGTAAAATTCCGAGTGAGATTTGTTTTAAGTCATGAAGCAAGGTCGTCAACGGTGTGTTGTGATGAGTCAAGACTGCAGGCTCAGTTTATATGTATATAGGGGCTGAACTTCATTGCCTGTTTGGCCTAAGACGGGTAATAAACTAAATAAATGCGAATGAGTAGTCTATCGTAAATTTCCGAGTGAGATTTTTCTTTGGTCCTAGAGAACAGTCTACAACGACGTGTTGTGCTGAGTCAAGACCGCAAGCTCAGTATATACGTATACAGGAGCTAAACTTTCATTGCCCGTTTAGTCTAAAACGGGGAGTAAAATATATGAATGCGATTGAGTAGTCTATCGTTAATCTCCGAGTGGGATTTTTTTTTGGTCCTAGAGAACAGTCTACAACGACGTGTTGTGCTGAGTCAAGACCGCAAGCTCAGTATATACGTATACAGGAGCTAAACTTTCATTGCCCGTTTAGTCTAAAACAGGTACTAAAATATATGCATGCGATTTAGTAGTCTGTCGTAAAATTCCGAGTGAGATTTATTTTAAGTCATGAAGCAAGGTCGTCAACGGTGTGTTGTGATGAGTCAAGACTGCAGGCTCAGTATATATGTATATAGGGGCTGAACTTTCATTGCCCGTTTGGCTTCAAACGGGTAGTAATATATATGAAAGCGATTGAGTAGTCTATCGTATATTTCCGAGTGGGATTTTTGTTTGCTCCTAGACCACCATTTACAACGAAGTACGGTGCTGATTCAAGACCGCAGGCTCAGTATATATGTATATAGGGGCTTCACTTTCATTGCCCGTTTGGCTTAAAACGGGTAGTAATATATATGAATGCGATTGAGTAGTCTATCGTACATTTCCGGGTGGGATTTTATTTTTGTCCTAGAGGACAGTCCACAACGATGTGTTGTGCTGAGTCCAAACCGCAAGCTCAGTATATATGTATATAGGGACTAGAAAGTACTGTGGGATCGCCCAAAGTATAGATGTGTACCTTATTGGGATCCAATAAGGCATGCTCAAAAGGAAAATTTTATTTCTGTTGCAGCCACATGACTAGTCCTCTAGCTGCGTCAGGATTATTTCTATGGCTGCAACATGACTGATCTTGCTAATACTTCTGGACTTTCCTGTTGGAACCACATAGCCAGTCTTGTTGCTGCAACAGCACTGTCCTGTAGCAGCTACAGAGCTAGTTCTGTTGTTGCAGAACACTCAGTCCTGTAGCTGTTACCGGGCCACGTCCTGTTGCAGCGAGGGTTTGTTTTTTCCCGTGTAATTATACGTTTACTTGATTTCAAATGAAGCTGCTTCATTTTTTTATTATATTCTTTGAATGTCATAAAAAAAATCGGTCTGTCGGTTGACCTTGCGGGCCAGCCCAAAAACTTCCCGCTGTTTTCGAGCTCAAGAAAATCGAAAATATTAATGTGACTATATTTTCTAGCTCTTTGAGCTCGAAAATCTAATTGCATGCGATTGTTTTTTATGAGTTTTTCAAACTCTAACAAGTTATGCTTTATGCTCAAGTTTAAAAGTTTAAGAAACGAAAATTATTAATGAACAAGCGGTTTTTAAATTTTAATTATCGATTATGTTAAATAAAATAAGTATGTTGATGCAGAAATCAATGTCATTGATCAAAATCAAGATTTGAATGAGTTTTGGCTTAGGTCAGAGCAATAATATATAAAATATCCGAGAAATTCATTAATAACTGTGTTTATTTAAATTTTTCGTTGATAATATAGTTTAAACTAACGAACAAGTTTGATGGCATTATATGATGATCAGATGAGATCATAAAGAAAGAAAGTTTGTAAGATTTTAGACACATTTTAGTACAGTACATTTTGATTTATCTGGAAAAAATAACATAGAATGTTATTTTCTTAACTTTTCAACGCTGATGTCTTTTGAACTAATGAACCAATTTTGACGTTTGAGGTGGCAATAGGCGCGTTTTATTCAATTCTAGAGCTGACTAGAATTTGAAAGCGATCGATTCAGCTGTCTTGTAAATATTTGAAAAAAACCGTTTTTTACCAGTTCTTTCTCCAACGGTATCTCCCGAACAAATTAACCGATTGAGATGATTAAGGCGGCATTCGACGCGTTTTATTGAGTTTTAGAGCTGATTAGATTTTGAAGTCGATCGTTTAATTCGTTTCTGAGAAATCAATAAAAAACTAAAAAAAAAATTTTTTTTTTTCGTAATTCGCCAATATTTTCGAGTCTAATTGATCAAACGTCAATAGGGATGTCCTAATAGGATCTATTGGGGATTACCCTACGTGGGCATAGCTGGGACTGCCCAATACGGGCGCAATGGGTCTTCGCATTACATCCTTATGAGTAGTTTCTATAGGGCAGCCCAATAAGGACTCAATATGTCTCATAAAAACTTTTAGTCGGGTTACGCAGCCAATTCCAAGACCGAGAGGAAGGAGGAGAAGGCTACTAGATCGCGGTTCAACTGGCATCTACCTCGTTGTTATTGGAGCATCTGGGCTTAAGTGTGTAGAACTCATGATTTATGTGGGCTCTGCGTATTTCAGGTGTCAGTTTGAAGTTAGCTGTGTGTAAGAATGTGTTGAAGAATGGACAAATGAATGTGAAACAAATTGGGTGTCTTCTCAGAAAGGCAGGGGAAGAAACCATGGACCTCCCGACCAACTGTGGTATGTCAATCAATTCATACAACTGGTACTATAGGCAAATCTATTCAAGTTGTCATAAGGACAACCGAATGCTAAGTATTTGATGGGAACAAACTTGTAGTGGCTAATAGTTTGGCACCCACACGCACGGACCTCTGATTCTAGGGTTATAATAACCTCCAATATTGAGCTTATACACAATGTTTCGCTTTAATAATATTATAGTAGAAAATAGTGGATGTTAAGCAGCATGAGCATTCCCAAAAGGGTGAGGTATCGACCTCCGGTTGGTGGATGTAGACATTGGTCCCGCTACATTAATTAATCCATTGCCCAGTAAGCATGAAATTGGCAAGTATTTCTATAAATACGGAAGATTAGCACTCAAATTGTTGTTTTCTAATCATTTTTTGTAGGTCCTAGAGTGCAGTCAATAAATTGTCATACAGATTTTATAAGAATTCTGGTGGAAATTTTTCGGACTTCTGTCTTAAAAACTCAGTTCTAGAGTTCTAAAGACTTTTTCAGAGTTCCAAAGACTTTTTAAGACAGAAGTCCGAAAAATTTCCACCAGGGAATGAATGAGTTGTATGAGAAGTGTTATAGTTACGCATAGGCCTTATACATACAGCTATAAGAATATACCTTATTTTTTGAGCAGGGTACTTTATAGATAAATTCATAACAATTAAATTGCTCAAAAGTAAAAATTTTAATTTGTTTTTTTTTTCGAATAGGGTTTTATTTGTTCTTTTTATGCCATCACTACATTTTTATAAATTTCATTCACGACATATCTATACACATCTTCTTCTAAATTATTTCTTATTTTTTCTAAATCCATAACGTAGTTCACTAAATCATCTTTAAAATCTGCATTTTCATTAAAATCTTCTAACTTGATTTTATAATCTTCTTCCTTTACCAATTTTATAATTTGAGCAGGGACTAATTTCTCCAGTATTTCTATCGCCGTGATTTCTCTGTTTTCAGTAGCCATATTACTTGTAATTTTTTCCACTCTACAGTCTGCGTCTTTGCTTTGATCCGTTACTTGTTCATTGTCTGTATCATCATCTTCTGATTCAATAGCTGTAAATGATTTGCTCGATAAATCAGAAGATTGATGTTCATTCGATTTTATGAGTTTCTCTGAAAATTTACGAAGTAATACGAGTTTACGTTTAGTAGATTCAGGATTACTTAGTAAATTTTTCTTCAGCTCATCAAGTAATTGGTCCGTCGCAAGTTCATGTAACGTCAAGTTCGTTCTGTCAGTCCGTCTTTTCTTTCTCTCTCTTCCATATTTCTCAACCCAAGTTTTTTTAGTTTCCGTGTTCTACAAAAAATAAAATTGATCAATTAATGAAACTCCGAACTTTTTTTTGATGCTGATGTAAGCACAGACACACTCGGACGCACACATACACCCACACATACATCCACACACCCACACGCTCCCTGCACACACACACATACGCACCCCCCCCCCCCCCCACACACACACACGCACAAACACACCCGCGTGCTATAGATTTTCATAGAGGTTTTATGAGAATAGATGAGTTCTATGCGGAAGTTCAATTGCCAAACATAAGCCTTATACATATCGCTATGAGAATCTATCATTTTTAACTTCCCGCTAAGAAAATCGACGATTTTCGAAAATTTCGGGAAGTTATTGTTTTCACCCCGATTTTCGAAAATCGAGTTTTCATCAGATGTCGACGTTTTGAGGTCCTAGGAAGCTATTCTGACTATTTTCGGAATGATGTCCGAGTGTGTGTATGTATGTGTGTGTGTGTGTATGTATGTAAACTCTTTGTAACTTTTGAACTAATGAACCGATTTGGATGTTTAAGGCGGCGATTGAAAGAGCATGTTGGCCATCAACTTTCATGAAAATTTCAGATCATTTGATCAAATAGACTCGAAAATATTGGTGAATTACGAAAAAAAAAAAAAATTTTTTTTTTTAGTTTTTTATTGATTTCTCAGAAACGACTCATACGATCAACTTCAAAATCTAATCAGCTCTAGTACTCAAAAAAACGCGTCGATTGCCACCTCAAACATCAAAATCGGATAATCTGTTCGAGAGTTATCGCGGGAGAAAGAAATGGTGAAAAACGGTTTTTTCTAAATATTTTCGAAACGACTGACGCGATCGATTTCAAATTTTAATCAGCTCTAGAATTCAATAAAACGCGCCGATTGCCACCTCAAACGTCAAAATCGGTCAATTAGTTCGAAAGATATCGGCGTTGAAAAGTTAAAAAAATAACATTTTATGTTATTTTTCCTGGATAAATCATAATATAACCTACTAAAATGTGTCTGAAGTCATACCGACTCATCCTTTATATGGTTACTTTCGATACATAATGTCATCAAACTTGGTTTTTAGTTTAAATCATACTACCAACAATGAAATCGATAAAACGTAGTTTTCAATGTTTTTCTCGGATATTTCATATTTGATTGTTTCTCACATGAGTCAAAACTCATTTAAATCTTGATTTGAATCCCTGGCATTGATTTCTGCCTGAATACACTTATTTTATTGAACATAATTAGGGATTAAATTTTAAAAACCGCTTCATTAACAATTCTTGATTCTTATATAAATTTTCAAACTTCAGCATAACAGGCAACTTGTTAGAGCTTGAGAAGATCGTAAAAAAGCAATCGCATGTGATAGCATTTTCGAGCTCGAAGAGCTCGAAAATATATCTACACTAATGTTTTCGAGCTCTTTGAGGTCGAAAACAGCGGGAAGTTTTGGGGCTGGCCCGCAGGGCCAACCGACGCCCAGATTTTTTTTTTTAAGTAGAGTAAGCTTAGAATTCAACTTGTGATTCTTACCTCCATCGGTTTGTGATTGTGTTGAGGAATCCAATCTTTGATAAAAAATTTTTTTGATACAGGGTTCAATCGACCGATAAGTTTTACAGGGCAGCTTGTTCTGTTCGATACATATAGTATATATCATATCAAGAGAAAATAGTACATATACACTAGGGTGTTTAAAAGAAAACAACAAATTCTTTTCTTTTAAAATTTTCTAGCTCACAAACCAATCGACGGATCTCTATGCCCAGTAAATGTTATTGTAGAAAATTAAACACTCTACAAAAAAGTCTCTTATCATTTTTTGATAAATCCTACAGTGCAAAAATTATTTAAGCTTCACGTCAAATTTATAGTAAATTTTGAGATTTTTTTACTTTTCCGGCGAAAGTATCAGTCTTATTAAAAAATGTCATAAGAACATTTTTGTAAGTAATTTTATTCCTTACAAATTATTACAGACAAAGTTTTTCAAAATTCCACATTGTTCACAAGTTATTTGCATTTCTATGTCAAACTCTTGAAATCAATCAGAAATCTATCTTTTTGAGCTTGACATTGAAATGCAAATAACTTGTGAACAATGCGGAATTTCGAAAAACTTTGTTCGTAATAATTTGTAAGGACTAAATTATCGACAAAAATATTCTTACGACATTTTTTGATAAGACTGATACTTTTGCAAAAGTATTACTTTTGGAAAAGTAAAAAAATCTCAAAATTTACTATAAATTTGACTTGAAGTTTAAATAACTTTTGAACAGATGGATTTATCAAAAAATAATAAGAGACTTTTTTTGTAGAGCGTTTAATTTCCTACAAAAAAATTTACTGGGCATAGAAATCCGTCTATTGGTTTGTGAGTTAGAAAATGTTAAAAGAAAAAAATTTTTTTTCCCGTGTTATTTAAATGGAAAATAGAAATATGGATTGAGGCTAATCTTAATATTACCAGTAAGAGTCCGGATTGGTACCAAAATTTTTATTTTTAGTTATACTTTAAATTTTTGGACACCATAACAAAAAAAAAAATTGCTGTTTTTTTTGAAACACACTATTACACACCTAGCAAGAAAAGTAAGACACTCCAACTCTGGTGTATAATTGCCTATCCGAGCAGAAGGCGGCGGTGGCAAACACGCGCATTCGAACGATCTACTTTCCTCCGTGGTGTGTATACAATTTGTCACCAGATCTGCATCTGAAAATTTTCATTTCGGTCTCTGTTCGAGGGACGAATAGTGAATACGCTTATTTCTATTATTTGTTTCGTTATAAAAGAACAGAACGACTTTCTTTCCATAAAACAGGGCAGAAATTTGAACTTTTGGTGCAGATATGGTGAAAAATATTTTGTTTGGCAAGAGATGAAACAAGACGATTTCTGATTTCGGGTGATTTTAGTCCTCGCCATTACTTTCAACTGAAATCATCTTGTTTCACACTCTCTAAAGCAATATACTCTTAGTTTACTTTGAAGAAATTTGGTTTGAACTATTGGACCCAACAAAACTGCAGCGAAGATATATTTCATACAGTTTAATATTTTGAAATAAATGTTCTTTGTGACGTTTGTTACAATATGATTCAATAGTTCTTGAACCAAATGACACAAATAAAAATCCTGTTTTTTCTTCATAATTATCAATATCTTGAAAAAAATCATCTGTACTTTTATACGTTTTTCCACAGGTAAAATGATGGCTCATTCTTGAATGCTGAAATTCGTTAATAAGATATTTTAGAAAAATCGCTTTTTGTAGTTACTTTCTCCGACAATAACTCTCAAACTAACTAATTGATTAATATAGTTGGGATAGTAATCAATGGGTTTTATCAGGTCATAAAGCAGTTTAGATTTTACAATCGATCCATCGAGCTGTTTTTTAACAATTAAAATAAATGTTTTTTTCCGTAAACATTAATTATCTCAAACTGTATGGAATCGAATGAATTTGAATTTCCACGAAAGTTAACGGCTGATAAAGTTTTTTGGTTGCTGCAAGAACCATCTAAATCGGTGAATTAATTCGAAAGATATAATATGAAGGACTTACGCCCATACTCATGCACGCACACACACACACGCGCGCTCAAAAACACAGCTCTGAAAATGTCAGAATAAGTTTTTAGGACTTCAAAACGTCGCACTGAATTTACTTTGTATTTATTGAACGTTGATTTTGCAAATTTTACACAATGTAAATAAAAATTGTTGTCATAATCAATCAGTGTGTTGCTAATAGATAATAAAAGAAAATATAAATTTAACGATGCATTAAGTAATCTTTCAAATTTCAGATTTATAGTTTAATGATGTTGTATTTTCAATAATTCTGTATTTTTTTTTTTTTTTAAGTAACTAGTGTATTGTCGGTTTGGTTATAGGCTTATTTCTAACATTATAAATATGAATCCTTGTCTACTAATGGGTTAATAAACATTAAGATCTGCATGATGTTTTGTTAAAAAATATTTTACTTACAATTGTTTTGACAATTTTAAAACTTGTATTTAAATGATAATAAATAACTACTATTAAGAGTTATAAAATTTATGGACGTTATTGGTAAATGAATGATACACACTAAATTTTAGGTGACAACTGACAGCTAATGTTATAACAGACGTGAAGCTCGGTCTCTCTAGCGCTGCGAGTGCAATTGTTACAGTTGTTTGTTATTAAATATATATTTATTTTTTTTTACTATTTTCTCATAATTACCAAGTGTAAACCCGTAAACTATTAACAATATACATATTAGACTGGGCCAAAAAAACCGACTATTTTTTTTTCTTTCGATACTGAAAATATATCTGATGACCAAAAAAAATAATTGTGCAACTTTGAGCTCTTAATATTGATATTAAGAGATGTATCATTACGACTATTCGTTTTTTGAAAGAAATTTCATTTTTTACCCAAAGCTCGTAAATCATCTATCTGAAAAATTTGAGCAATGTATATTCATAACGGAAATTTAATTCTCTACAAAAAATCTCTCTTAGTAAATTGACGTAAAACGAGCCGTTTCCTTGTAGCCATGGCTTAAATATTGATTTGTTTTTTAAATTCTTTGTTTCAATTTTGGATTTTTGTAACTACTAGAAATATTAAAATTTTCTCTAATCAAGATACATATTTTCGAAGAAAATTTAATGCTCTACAAAAAAGGTCTCCTAACTTTTTTTGCTAAATTCACTCCTTCAAAAGTTATTTGGGTTATTTAAGTCGTTTTCACTCAACTTTAACCTTCAATAACTTTTGAAGGAGTGAATTTAGCAAAAAATGTTAAGAAACCTTTTTTGTAGAGCATTAAATTTCCTTAAAAAAAATGTATCTTGATTAGAAAAAATTTTAATATTTTTAGTAGTTACAAAAATCAGAAATACAAATAAAGAATTTTAAAAACAAATCAATATTTAAGGCACGGTTACAAGAAAACGGCTCGTTTTACGTCAATTTACTAAAACACATTTTTTGTAGGGAATTCAATTTTCTTTAGGAATAAACATTGCTCAAATTTTTCAGATAGATGACTTACGAATTTTGGGTAAAGAATGAAATTTCTGTCAAAAAACAAATAGTCGTAACGATCCACCTCTTAATATCAATATTAAGGGCTCAAACTTGCACAATAATTTTTGGTCATCAGAAATAATATTTTCACAGTATCAAAAGAAAAAAAAAATAGTCGTTTTTTTTTGGCCCAGTCTAATACATATATTAGGGCGCGTCATTTCGGAGCAACATTTTTTTTAAATGCATGTCGAAAAAATCATGGTTCAACGCAAAAAAAAATTTTTTGGCGCAAGAAAAAAAATTCTATGTCGATTACAGGACTAGCTCATTGAAAAATTCGATTTTCCCATTTAAATAACACGGGAAAATTTTTTTTGTTCAACTTTAAGTATTTTTAACTCATTAACAAATCAAAAGATCAAATAGACTAATATATATTTTTGTAGAAAATTGAACGCTCTACAAAAAAGGTCTTTTATCATTTTTCGATAAATCCACTTGTTCTAAAGTTATTAGATCTCGAAGTAAAGTTGGAGACATTTTTACTTTTCTGGCAAAACTATCAGATTTATCACAAAATGTTTTAAAGTCTTTTTTGTTGACAATTTCATTCTCTACAAATTATTGTCAATAAAATTTTTTCAAATTCCGCATTGTTTTATAGTTATTTTCATTTTAATATCAAGCTCTTAAAAAAGCGGTTCTGATCGATTTCAACAGTTCGACATTGAAATGAAAATAACTAGAAAAAAATGTGGAATTCGAAAAAAAACTTGATCAGAATAACTTCTAGGGAATAAAATTGTCTATAAAAAAGGTCTTATGATATTTTGTAATAGGTCTGATAGTTTTGCCGGAAATGTAAAAAAATCTCAAAATTTGATATGAATTCAAATTCAACCTCAAATAACTTTTGAACAAATAGATTTGTCAAAAAATGAATAGAAACTTTTATTGTAGGGCATTCAATTACCTACAAAAATACGCCTGCCAATTATTCCTATGACACATCTTTAGCTATTTATAAAAATCAGAAGATGAAAAGAAAATTGTTTCCATGTTATTCTTATGGAAAATAGAAAAGTGCAATGCGGAACCTCTTTATGTTAATAGTAAGAGCTCTAATTTCATAGGCATCTTTTTTTATCTAAATGAAACTTTTGAACCTGTTTGCGAAAAAAAAAAAAAATTGATTATTTTTTTAATCACCCTAATATATATATATATATATATATATCTTCAGACAGTAAGTAGGCGTCGGGAATTGTCGGAATTTTTCGGCTTGTAACGTCCATGCGTGATACTGGCGGGAGATTAGCCTAGATGCCTAAGCGATCAGCATAAACGAGTTGCCCGTATTTTTCTTACGAGCACAGATATTCAAGTAACGAGAGAATTCTGCCCATTTAGCAAAAAAAAAAAAAAAAGGGTAGCATTTCTTCCTCAAACGAGCTCAGGAGTAATTAACAAGAGAAATGAACCCGGTTAACATATAAACGAGTAGCACGGATTTCTCGAACAGCTAGAGATATTGTAGTCTAAGAGCCAGTGGACGGATACCTGTATGTATTTGACCAGACCTGAGCTTTTGTATATTGAGGCCCCTATACCTACTGTACATGAGATGGGGACTCACTAAGCCCAAAGTGGTGGACGCGGCTACTGCGCAGGTAGGACAGGTATCGATTTTTGGCCAATTATAAATGCATTTGACCACGTCTGCCGTTTTGAAATTTCAAAATATATTATTATTATTGACGGAAAATAACAATGGCAGACCATTATCATGCGTCCAACATCATGGCAGACGATTTTGAAAATGCAAAAAAAAAAATTTTTTCTGAAAGTATTTGACCAGATCTGCCAATATATTTTATTCATTATAGTCTTAAGAACTTATATTAATCACGGCAGACGTATTCAAAGTGAACACACATCACCAGATAAAAAAATCTAAGATACTACCCGGTCAGATGTCTATGTATTACGATAGCTGTTTTACATCAATATAATTTACTTAATCACTGATTTTATCGAAATTACTTTCTTTCATGTATTCTATATGCTAAATTTTAAAAGTTTGACGATAAAAAAAGGAGATATTACGAAAAAATCTTAAATATCGAAGTATACTGCTAATAACAAAAGATAATTTAAATTAGTATTTTATTTTTCATTTTTGTTTATTTAATACAAGATTTATAAGGACAGATGAATAAAAACATATCATGCATGCATATAAAAGTAAATACGCAAACGCAAAAAAATTAAAGGAACAGAAAAAGTTGATAAATTTTTTAGTGATTTTTGGAAAGCTGTAACTTTGTGAAAAATGATCGTACTGAGATTTTAAATAAAGCATTTTATTGCCTAAAATCTTTAATTTCGGTGCATTCCTATCAAGATTTCTTAAGAGCCCCGGTTATTGCGCAAATATAAGAAATACCGTAAAACAAAAAATTTCTAAAATTTTATTTTTTTTCTAAAGAGCAACTAAACCAATGCACAGTTCATTTAGTAAATTTAATCAGCTTCAATTTGGCTTTTTTGTTCAGGCGCGTAGGACGATTTGTCGCAGAGATATCAGCCAGAGTCAAAGAATGATCGTTTTGTTTTTGATCATCGATATTTCAGGTACCAATGATCGCACAGTGAATTAAAGGGCGGCGTTAAGAACTTAAATAAATTCCCAACATGATCCGATTATAATTGTTTTAACAAAACAACTTTTTTATTTTTAACATCCATTATAACTAAGTACAAAAGAATGACCTTTTTGGTTTTCTAGTAAATCAACCGCTACTCTGCAAATGTCGATGAAACAATGAATGTTATCAGGGACGTTATTTACCTTAACGTATCCTCAATAATCTTGTAAATTTTCAAATTGATCTATCAATCCGTTTTTTGGGGGTGATCGATCAGTTCTGCTAAACAATTCAAGGATCAAGTTTTGTCTAATGATCATCAAAATGTAAAAATAATTTTTTTTCAAATTTTTTTTCATTTTTACGTTGGTTTCTCAGTAAATGCGAGGGGAAGAGAAATAAACGAAACATTTTCAAAAAATGTGAAAAAATATTTTCATCCACCAAAAAACAAGTTTTAATTTTTGTTTTCGTTGACTTTCTTAACTTCCCGCTAAGAAAATTGCAAATTTTCAAAAATTCGGGAAGTTATTAGTTTCAGTCCGATTTGTGAAAATCGAAATTCCAACAGATATCGACGTTTTGAGGTCCTAGAAAGCTATTCTGACTAATTTCAATTTGGGCTCTTAAGAAATCTTGATAGGAATGCACCGAAATTAAAGATTTTAGGCAATAAAATGCTTTATTTAAAATCTCAGTACGATCATTTTTCACAAAGTTACAGCTTTCCAAAAATCACAAAAAAATTTATCAACTTTTTCTGTTCCTTTAATTTTTTTGCGTTTGTGTATTTATTTTCATATGCATGCATGATATGTTTTTATTCATCTGTCCTTATAAATCTTGTATTAAATAAACAAAAATGAAAAATAAAATACTAATTTAAATTATCTTTTGTTATTAGCAGTATACTTCGATATTTAAGATTTTTTCGTAATATCTCCTTTTTTTATCGTCAAACTTTTAAAATTTAGCATATAGAATACGTGAAAGATAGTAATTTCGATAAATTCAGTGATTAAGTAAATTATATTGATGTAAAACAGCTATCGTAATACATAGACATCTGACCGGGTAGTATCTGAGATTTTTTTATCTGGTGATGTGTGTCCACTATGAATACGTCTGCCGTGATAAATATAAGTTCTTAAGACTATAATGAATAAAATATATTGGCAGATCTGGTCAAATACTTTCAGAAAAAATTTTTTTTTGCATTTTCAAAATCGTCTGCCATGATGTTGGACGCATGATAATGGTCTGCCATTGTTATTTTCCGTCAATAATAATAATACATTTTGAAATTTCAAAACGGCAGACGTGGTCAAATGCATTTATAATTGGCCAAAAATCGATACCTGTCCTACCTGCGCAGTAGCCGCGTCCACCACTTTGGGCTTAGTGAGTCCCCATCTCATGTACAGTAGGTATAGGGGCCTCAATATACAAAAGCCCAGGTCTGGTCAAATACATACAGGTATCCGTCCACTGGCTCTTAGGCTAAAAGCATAAAAATGTTAATGATATTAATTTACTAATTATGAAATTTTCATTTTTGACGGCGTCCACAATAACTACGGATGAATGTTTATCTTGTTTGACTACACGCTTGATCTTAGAGTAAATACAATACATTAATCGTTATGAAAAAATTTTAATCACTTACATTAATGTCGGAATCCCATCATCATTCCTAATAAACTTATTACGGTGATAAGTATATACTCTATACTCCATTATTATTAAATATGAATGAAAAAAAAAAATTAAGAAACTTAGAATTGGAAACTAATAGATATTAATTAAAATATAACCCAAGTACATGTTGTACGTAATAAACGATAGACAGAAGAAGTGAAGCAGCATGAGACCGTAAAAAAAAAACAATCGAATGATGATACCTGAAAGTGGTCGCGCATTAAAGATTAAAAAATTGCATTAAATATGAATATTATAAACAGAAAAACAGCATGGATATAAAAAGCCGGAGGAAGAAATAAATATAGTAGAAAGCAAGGCAAAATGGTCAACCGAAATCGTTGAATTTTTATTGTAGTAATTAAGCACCGAAATACTAAAAAAAAATGATTTGATCCATGCGAAGTGTATAACTATATACACTTATCCAAAAAATTAAAGGAACAAGAAAATTTTATAAAATTTTTAGTGATTTTTGGAAGTCTGTATTTTAGTGAAAAATGATCGTATCGAAAAAATAAAAAAAGCAAATTGAAGCTTGAAATTTCTAGTTTGAAGATCTTTCAGCCAAATAATTTTCTGAGCCACAGTTTTTGCGGAATCATAAGAAATATGCCGAGACAAAATTTGTCTAAATTTTCCGGTTTTGTTTTTTAAGTCTACGGGGCCGGGAAAATTTTTTTCGAAAAAACCAATTTATGATTCGGTTAGGAAATTTATTCAGCTACAATTTGCTTTTTTTTGTTTCTCTGTAGGACAATATGCTGCTGAGATATCAGCCTTCAAATGAAAAAGGGTCCTTTTGTCTTTGATTATCGATATCTCAGCAATTAATCGTCGCACAGTAATTTAAAGGGCAGTTTGAGAAACTTGGATAAATGCCCTACAAGTTTCTATTTTCGATTTTTTGAAAAAAAATTTTTTTTTATCCTTAATATCAATTTGAAAAACCCACAAAAAATTGCCATTTTCTGATTTTTTAGTCAACTCATCGCTACTTTGTAAATATCGATAAAAAAAATAATGTTGCCAGGTGATTTTACAGCTTAATGTCCCCCCAAAAACCCTGGAAATTTTCAGATTGATCCATCGAACCGTTTGTCCAGACCGATTGCTCAAAGTTTTATAAAACAATTAAAGGAACAAGATTTGTTCCTTAATTTGTGTAATCATTACCAAAATGAAAAAATTAATTTTTTTCGGATTTTCTTCCATTTTCACGTTAGTTATTCGGCAAATGTAAGGTAAAGAGAAAAAAAAAATTTTTTTTCAAAAAACGAAAAAAAAAAAAAAAACCCCAATAAAATGTAAAAAAAAAAAAAATGTTAAAAAAACTCTTGTTTTATCTCCTTTATTGAAAAAAATTTTTTTTTTCTCTTTACCTTACATTTGCCGAATAACTAACGTGAAAATGGAAGAAAATCCGAGAAAAATTAATTTTTTCATTTTGGTAATGATTACACAAATTAAGGAACAAATCTTGTTCCTTTAATTGTTTTATAAAACTTTGAGCAATCGGTCTGGACAAACGGTTCGATGGATCAATCTGAAAATTTCCAGGGTTTTTGGGGGGACATTAAGCTGTAAAATCACCTGGCAACATTATTTTTTTTATCGATATTTACAAAGTAGCGATGAGTTGACTAAAAAATCAGAAAATGGCAATTTTTTGTGGGTTTTTCAAATTGATATTAAGGATAAAAAAAAATTTTTTTTCAAAAAAATCGAAAATAGAGCTTGTAGGGCATTTATCCAAGTTTCTCAAACTGCCCTTTAAATTACTGTGCGACGATTAGTTGCTGAGATATCGATAATCAAAGACAAAAGGACCCTTTTTCATTTGAAGGCTGATATCTCAGCAGCATATTGTCCTACAGAGAAACAAAAAAAAGCAAATTGTAGCTGAATAAATTTCCTAACCGAATCATAAATTGGTTTTTTCGAAAAAAATTTTCCCGGCCCCGTAGACCTAAAAAACAAAACCGGAAAATTTAGACAAATTTTGTCTCGGCATATTTCTTATGATTCCGCAAAAACTGTGGCTCAGAAAATTATTTGGCTGAAAGATCTTCAAACTAGAAATTTCAAGCTTCAATTTGCTTTTTTTATTTTTTCGATACGATCATTTTTCACTAAAATACAGACTTCCAAAAATCACTAAAAATTTTATAAAATTTTCTTGTTCCTTTAATTTCTTGGATAAGTGTATTACTCAAACTGTTTGAATTATTTCCAATCCTCGTCAATAGTTTAGAATAATTTTGCTCAAGTACGGCGAGGGTGGAAATAAAAACATGTTCATAAATTAGACGTCGACCATTCTATTACGTCCATCTATTCAATTACCCATTACACTCTAAACGGGAAATAGAAGTTTAGCCCCTATATACATATATACTGAGCTTGCGGTCTTGACTCAGCACAACACATCATTGTGGACAGTTCTCTAGGACCAAAGAAAAATTCCACTCAGAGATTTACAATAGACTACTCAATCGCATGCATATATATTACTACCCGTTGCAAGCTAAACGCGCAATAAAAGTTCAGCCTTCATATACATATATACTGAGCTTGCCGTCTTGACTCAGCGCAACGCATCGTTGACGACTGTGCTTTATGACTTGAAATGGATCCCACTCGGAACCTTACGATAGACTACTCGGTCGTATGCATATGTTTTACTACCCGTTTTAGGCTAAACAGGCAATGAAGTTCTGCCCCTATATACATATATACTGAGCCTACAGTCTTGACTCAGCACAACACGTCGTTGTCGATGGTGCTCTAGGACCTAAAAAAATTCCTACACAGAAGTTACCCATGCACTATTCGATTGCATGTATATATTGGATCAACCGTTTCAGGCTAAACGGGCAATGATAATCGAGCCCCTATATGAATTCATACTGAGCCTGCGGTTTTGACTCAGCACAACACATCGTTTACGACTGTGCTTCATGACTTAAAATAAATCCCACTCGGAAATTTACGACAGACTACTCAATCGTATGCATATATTTTATTACCCGTTTTAGACTAAACGGGCAATAAACGTTCAGCCCCTATATACATACACACTGAGCCTGCAGTCTTGACTCAGCACCGTACTTCGATGTAAATGGTCGTCTAGGACCAAACAAAAATCCCAATCGGAAATAAACGATAGACTACTCAATCGCATTCATATATATTACTACCCGTATTAGGCTAAACAGGTAATGAAGTTCAGCCCCTATATACATATATACTGAGCCTGCAGTCTTGACTCAGCACAACACATCGTTAACGACTGTGCTTTAGGACTTAAAATAAATCCCACTCGAAAATTTACGATAGACTACTCAGTCGTATGCATATATTTTACTACCCGTTTCAGGCTAAACGGGCAATGAAAGTTCAGCCTTCATATACATATATACTGAGCTTGCAGTCTTGACTCAACATCGTACTTCGTTATAAATGGTGCTCTATGACCAAAAAAAAAATCTCACTCGGAAATTGACGATAGACTACTCAGTCGTATGCATATATTTTACTACCCGTTTCAGGCCAAACGGGCAATAAAAGTTCAGCCCCTATATACATATATACTGAGACTGCTGTCTTGACTCAGCATCGTCCTTTGTTGTGGATGGTGCGCTAGGACCCAAAACAATTCCTACACAGAAGCTACCCATGCACTATTCAATTGCATTCATATATATTGGATTACCCGTTTTAGGCTAAAGGGCAATAATAATCTAGCCCCTACACTGATAGAAGGATTTAGTTGTATTTAACAAGATTTGGTTGTATGTACCAAATGATTTAGTAACGAATTTGTAATACTAAATATTTGGTTACAGGAACCAAATTATTTAGTAAAGCTCATTTATTTCCACCAAAGAAATATTTTGTAGTATTTAAGAAATGATTTATTGGGGCACAATAAATCATTTATTAGGATTAAAGAACTAATTTTTTTAACTTATTTTAGCGCATAACCTAATTGTTCTACTTAAAATAAATTAAAATAATAATAATAAATAATTTTAAGTAAAAATATATAGTACTATAAAGAAAATAACCTCATTTTATTATAATTTTTTATTTTAGATAAATAACAAATGTTTCGTCAAATAAATTTTTGAAATTAAAATAAAATGAAATGATAATAACAAATAATTTTAAGTAAAAATATATAGTATTATAAAGAAAATAGCCTCATTTTATTGTAATTTTATATTTTAGATAAATAAAAAATTTTTCGTCGAATAAATTTTTGAAATTAAAATAAATTGAAATGATAACATTAAATAATTTTAAATAAAAATATAGAGCATTGTAAAGGAAATAACCTCATTTTATTATAATTTTTTATTTAAGATCAATAACAAATCTTTCGTCAAATGAATTTTTGAAATTAAAATAGATTAAAATGAGAATAATAAATAGTTTTAAGTAAAAATATATAGTATTATAAAGAAAATAGCCTCATTTTATTATAATTTTTTATTTTAGATAAATAACAAATTTTTCGTCAAATAAATTTTTGAAATTAAAATAAATTGAAATGATAACAATAAATAATTTTAAATAAAAATACAGAGCATTATAAAGAAAATAACCTCATTTTATTATAATTTTTTATTTAAGATAAATAACAAATTTTTCGTCATATGAATTTTTGAAATTAAAATAGATTAAAATAAGAAAAATAAATGATTTTAAGTAAAAATATATAGTATTATTATAAAGAAAATAACCTCATTTTATTATAATTTTTTATTTAAGATAAATAACAAATTTTTAGTTAAATAAGATTTTAAGAGCTCATCCATAGTTTGAAATAATTCATTTTAATCAATTGAAAATAATTGTTTTTAAAATCAATAAATTGATTTGGAAATCACAATAGTAACTCCGATTGAGACGAAACGCACTATACTGTGAAAGCGGCAATATATTCACACACACACGCCACACTGATATTTCCCCACTAATACATACGTAGTTTTTATTCCTAAACAAGCCATCTACCGGCAAAACTTACCAAAAAAATATTTAATACCGATTACCAAATATTTTTTTGATGGAAACAAATATTTTTTTTACCATAATAAGATTTAATTGAGATAAAAAAATAATTTATTATATTATAATA
Source organism: Microplitis manilae (assembly GCA_030273425.1). Classification (NCBI taxonomy): domain Eukaryota; kingdom Metazoa; phylum Arthropoda; class Insecta; order Hymenoptera; family Braconidae; genus Microplitis; species Microplitis manilae. The sequence goes on along the minus strand of CP092727.1, from coordinate 12,293,437 downwards.
AATTATGGTAATGGGTACAAAATATTTTTTTCCCCCAAATAAGTGACTAAAAATTTGGTTACTAAATCCATTTAGTACTCTGTAATAAATCCTTCTATCAGTGTATATACATTCATACTGAGCCTGTGGTCTTGACTCAGCACAACACATCGTTTACGGCTGTGCTTTATGACTTGAAATAAATCCAACTCGGAAATTTACGATAGACTACTCAATCGTATACAAATATTTTATTACCCGTTTCAAGCTAAACGGGCAATGAAAGTTTAGCCTCTATGTACATATATACTGAGTTTGCGGTCTTGACTCAGCACAACACATCGTTGTGGACTGTTCTCTAGGACCGAAAAAAATCCCACTCGGAGAATTACGATAGACTACTCAATCGCATGCATATATTTTACTACCCGTTTTAGACTGAACGGGCAATGAAAGTTTAGCTCCTGTATACATATATACTGAGTTTGCGGTCTTGACTCAGTACAACACATCGTTGACGATCTTGCTTTATGACTTAAAATAAATCCCACTCGGAAATTTACGATAGACTACTCAGTCGTATGCATATATATTATTCACCGTTTTAGACTAAACGGGCAATGAAAGGTTAGCTCCTGTATTCATATATACTGAGCTTGCGGTTTTAACTCAGCACAACACGTCGTTGTGGACTGTTCTCTAGGACCAATGAAGAATCCCACTCAGAAATTTTCGATAGGCTACTCAATCGTATACTAATATTTTATTACCCGTTTTAAGCCAAACGGGTAATGAAAGTTCAGCCTCTATATACATATATACTGAGCCCGCAGTCTTGACTCAGCACCGTACTTCGTTGTAAATGCTGGTCTAGGACCACAGAAGAATCCCACTCGAAAATTTACGATAGACTACTCAATCGTATACAAATATTTTATTACCCGTTTTAAGCCAAACAGGCAATGAAAGTTCAGCCCCTATATACATATATACTGAGTTTGCGGTCTTGACTCAGCACAACACATCCTTGTAGATTGTTCTCTAGGACCAAAAAAAAATCCCACTCGGAGATTTACGATAGACTACTAAATCGCATGCATATATTTTACTACCCGTTTTAGACTGAACGGGCAATGAAAACTTAGCTCCTGTATACATATATACTGAGCCTGCAGTCTTGGCTTATAGCCTAAGAGCCAGTGGACGGATACCTGTATGTATTTGACCAGACCTGGGCTTTTGTATATTGAGGCCCCTATACCTACTGTACATGAGATGGGGACTCACTAAGCCCAAAGTGGTGGACGCGGCTACTGCGCAGGTAGGACAGGTATCGATTTTTGGCCAATTATAAATGCATTTGACCACGTCTGCCGTTTTGAAATTTCAAAATGTATTATTATTATTGACGGAAAATAACAATGGCAGACCATTATCATGCGTCCAACATCATGGCAGACGATTTTGAAAATGCAAAAAAAAATTTTTTCTGAAAGTATTTGACCAGATCTGCCAATATATTTTATTCATTATAGTCTTAAGAACTTATATTTATCACGGCAGACGTATTCATAGTGGACACACATCACCAGATAAAAAAATCTCAGATACTACCCGGTCAGATGTCTATGTATTACGATAGCTGTTTTACATCAATATAATTTACTTAATCACTGAATTTATCGAAATTACTATCTTTCACGTATTCTATATGCTAAATTTTAAAAGTTTGACGATAAAAAAAGGAGATATTACGAAAAAATCTTAAATATCGAAGTATACTGCTAATAACAAAAGATAACTTAAATTAGTATTTTATTTTTCATTTTTGTTTATTTAATACAAGATTTATAAGGACAGATGAATAAAAACATATCATGCATGCATATGAAAATAAATACACAAACGCAAAAAAATTAAAGGAACAGAAAAAGTTGATAAATTTTTTTGTGATTTTTGGAAAGCTGTAACTTTGTGAAAAATGATCGTACTGAGATTTTAAATAAAGCATTTTATTGCCTAAAATCTTTAATTTCGGTGCATTCCTATCAAGATTTCTTAAGAGCCCAAATTGAAATTAGTCAGAATAGCTTTCTAGGACCTCAAAACGTCGATATCTGTTGGAATTTCGATTTTCACAAATCGGACTGAAACTAATAACTTCCCGAATTTTTGAAAATTTGCAATTTTCTTAGCGGGAAGTTAAAAAAGTCAACGAAAACAAAAATTAAAACTTGTTTTTTGGTGGATGAAAATATTTTTTCACATTTTTTGAAAATGTTTCGTTTATTTCTCTTCCCCTCGCATTTACTGAGAAACCAACGTAAAAATGAAAAAAAATTTGAAAAAAAATTATTTTTACATTTTGATGATCATTAGACAAAACTTGATCCTTGAATTGTTTAGCAGAACTGATCGATCACCCCCAAAAAACGGATTGATAGATCAATTTGAAAATTTACAAGATTATTGAGGATACGTTAAGGTAAATAACGTCCCTGATAACATTCATTGTTTCATCGACATTTGCAGAGTAGCGGTTGATTTACTAGAAAACCAAAAAGGTCATTCTTTTGTACTTAGTTATAATGGATGTTAAAAATAAAAAAGTTGTTTTGTTAAAACAATTATAATCGGATCATGTTGGGAATTTATTTAAGTTCTTAACGCCGCCCTTTAATTCACTGTGCGATCATTGGTACCTGAAATATCGATGATCAAAAACAAAACGATCATTCTTTGACTCTGGCTGATATCTCTGCGACAAATCGTCCTACGCGCCTGAATAAAAAAGCCAAATTGAAGCTGATTAAATTTACTAAATGAACTGTGCATTGGTTTAGTTGCTCTTTAGAAAAAAAATAAAATTTTAGAAATTTTTTGTTTTACGGTATTTCTTATATTTGCGCAATAACCGGGGCTCTTAAGAAATCTTGATAGGAATGCACCGAAATTAAAGATTTTAGGCAATAAAATGCTTTATTTAAAATCTCAGTACGATCATTTTTCACAAAGTTACAGCTTTCCAAAAATCACTAAAAAATTTATCAACTTTTTCTGTTCCTTTAATTTTTTTGCGTTTGCGTATTTACTTTTATATGCATGCATGATATGTTTTTATTCATCTGTCCTTATAAATCTTGTATTAAATAAACAAAAATGAAAAATAAAATACTAATTTAAATTATCTTTTGTTATTAGCAGTATACTTCGATATTTAAGATTTTTTCGTAATATCTCCTTTTTTTATCGTCAAACTTTTAAAATTTAGCATATAGAATACATGAAAGAAAGTAATTTCGATAAAATCAGTGATTAAGTAAATTATATTGATGTAAAACAGCTATCGTAATACATAGACATCTGACCGGGTAGTATCTTAGATTTTTTTATCTGGTGATGTGTGTTCACTTTGAATACGTCTGCCGTGATTAATATAAGTTCTTAAGACTATAATGAATAAAATATATTGGCAGATCTGGTCAAATACTTTCAGAAAAAATTTTTTTTTTTGCATTTTCAAAATCGTCTGCCATGATGTTGGACGCATGATAATGGTCTGCCATTGTTATTTTCCGTCAATAATAATAATATATTTTGAAATTTCAAAACGGCAGACGTGGTCAAATGCATTTATAATTGGCCAAAAATCGATACCTGTCCTACCTGCGCAGTAGCCGCGTCCACCACTTTGGGCATAGTGAGTCCCCATCTCATGTACAGTAGGTATAGGGGCCTCAATATACAAAAGCTCAGGTCTGGTCAAATACATACAGGTATCCGTCCACTGGCTCTTAGACTATTAGCACAACACGTCGTTGTGGATGGTGCTCTAGGACCCAAAAAAATTCCTACGAAGACGTTACCCATGCACTATTTAATTGCATTTATATATATTGGATTACCCGTTTCAAGCTACACGGGCAATGATAATCGAGCCCCTATATATATTCATACTGAGCCTGCGGTCTTGACTCAGCACAACACATTGTTGACAACTGTGCTTTAGGACTTAAAATAAATCCCACTCGGAAATTTACGATAGACTACTCAGTCGTATGCATATATTTTACTACCCGTTTTAGACTAAACGGGCAATGAAAGTTCAGCCCCTATATACATATATACTGAGTTTGCGGTCTTGACTCAGTACAACACATCGTTGACGATCTTGCTTTATGACTTGAAATAAATCCCACTCGGAAATTTACGATAGACTACTCAGTCGTATGCATATATATTATTCCCCGTTTTAGACTAAACGGGCAATGAAAGTTTAGCTCCTGTATACATATATACTGAGCTTGCGGTTTTAACTCAGCACAACACGTCGTTGTGGACTGTTCTCTAGGACCAATGAAGAATCCTACTCGGAAATTTACGATAAGCTACTCAATCGTATACAAATATTTTATTACCCGTTTTAAGCCAAACGGGCAATGAAAGTTCAGCCCCTATATACATATATACTGAGCCTGCAGTCTTGACTTAACATCGTACCGCGGTGTAAATGGTGGTCTACGACTAAAGAAGAATTCCACTCGGAAATTTACGATAGACTACTGAGTCGTATGCATATATTTTACTACCCGTTTCAATTTAAACGGGCAATAAAAGTTTAGCCCCTATAGACATGTATACTGAGCTCGCAGTCTTGACTCAGCACCGTACTTCGTTGTAAACGCTGGTCTAGGACCACAGAAGAATCCCACTCGAAAATTAACGACAGACTACTCAATCGTATGCATATATTTCATGACCTGTTTTAGACTAAACGGGCATTGAAAGTTTAGCTCCTGTATACATATATACCGAGCTTGCGGTCTTGACTCAGCACAACACGTCGTTGTGGACTGTTCTATAGGACCAAAAAAAAATCCTACTCGGAGATTTACGATAGACTACCTAATCGCATGCATATATTTTACTACCTGTTGCAAGCTACACGGGCAATGAAAGTTTAGCCCTCATATACATATATACTTAGCCTGCGGTATCGACTCAGCACAACACACCGTTGACGGCTGTGCTTTAGGACTTGAAATAAATCCCACTCGGAAATTTACGATAGACTACTCAGTCGTATGCATATATTTTACTTCTCGTTTTAGGCTAAACGGGCAATGAAAGTTCAGCCCCTATATGAATTCATACTGAAATTGCGGTGATGACTTAGCATCGTACTTTGTTGTGGATGGTGCTTTGGGACCAAAACAAAATCCTATACAGAAACTACCCATGCACTATCCAATTGCATTCCTATATATTTGATTACCCGTTTCAGTCTAAACGGGCAATGACAATCTAGCCCCTATATTCATCCATACTGAGATTGCCGTCTTGACTTAGCACAACACATCGTTGACGACTGTGCTTTAGGACTTGAAATAAATCCCACTCGGAAATTTACGATAGACTACTCAGTCGTATGCATATATTTTACTTCTCGTTTTAGGCTAAACGGGCAATGAAAGTTCAGCCCCTATATGAATTCATACTGAAATTGCGGTGATGACTTAGCATCGTACTTTGTTGTGGATGGTGCTTTGGGACCAAAACAAAATCCTATACAGAAACTACCCATGCACTATCCAATTGCATTCCTATATATTTGATTACCCGTTTCAGTCTAAACGGGCAATGACAATCTAGCCCCTATATTCATCCATACTGAGATTGCCGTCTTGACTTAGCACAACACATCGTTGACGACTGTGCTTCAGGACTTAAAATAAATCCCACTCGGAAATTTACGATAAAATACTCAATCGTATGCATATATTTTATTACCCGTTTTAGACTAAACGGGCAATAGATGTTCAGCCCCTATATACATATATACTGAGCCTGCGGTCTTGACTCAGCACAACACATCGTTGACGACTTTGCTTTAGGACTTAAAATAAATCCCACTCGGAAATTTACAATAGACTACTCAATCGTATACAAATATTTTATTACTCGTTTTATTCTACACGTGCAATTGAAATTCAGCCCGTTTATGAATTCATACTGAGATTGCGGTGATGACTCAGCATCGTACTTTGTTATGGATGGTGCTCTAGGACCAAAAAAAAATCCTACTCAGAAGTTACCCTACACTTTTCAATTGCATTCATATATATATTCGATTACCCGTTTCAGGCGAAACGGGCAATGAAAATTTAGCTCCTATATACCATTATACTGAGCTTGCGGTCTTGACTTAGCTCCACTTGTTGTTGTGGATGGTGCTCTGAGACGAACAAAAAATCCCACACAGAAATTTCCCATTGACTATTCAATTGCATTCATATATACGATTTCCCGTTTTACTCTAAACGGGCAATGAACTTGTAGCCCATATATATACATTATAACGTATATCTACCCTAAAATCCGCGACGGAGACGCGGATCAGTCGAATATATCGTATGCGGTCGCCCACGCGTTTCAAACAAATGATAATAAATGAATTTAAATAATTTTCTCAAAATTAAAATAAATAATAAACTTCCAATAATAATTGAATAATAAATAATTAATACTTGATGTGCCTGAACCAGCTCTTGAGGCTGGGTTAGTGCACGCAGGCGCCAGACCGTTTTCCAAAAACGGACAAAATTTAATTCAGGGGGAATTTACGAGGAAAGTCCGAGCAAGTGACTTGTGGCAAAGCGGAAAAATATCCGAGAAAATATAGCAGTAAATTAGATAAACAATAGAAAAATTATAAATAAACAATAGATAATTATCTATAAGTAATAAACAAATACAAGAAAATAAATGGAAAATAATAGTAGGAAAAGATCCAAGGAAAATAAGCATTAAATTTTCCCTTCGACAGCTGTTGGTTTCCGTCTTTCAATTATTTAAACAATAATAAATATAAATAATACTATTTTACAATAATCAAGTCTTGTTTAATGAACCACAACAAACACTCGGTGGTTATAAAAGAAAATACGATAAAATTTGGTTAAATATTTTTACCACTGGGAATACAATTTTGTCGGCAATTACCTCAACATCAAAACTTTTACTTAATACTCAAAATCAAAAATAATAATTTGTCTTAAGGTAATTAATTATAAAAATCACATATCCATAAATAATAATTTCCGTTAAATTTTTGTTGTCATAAACAATAAATAATAATAATAACAATATTTCTTTTAAATTAATCTCCCACCACTCGTGAGAGAGAGAAAGATACGGTGTCAATTCTCACTCACCCTCAAAATACTATAATATTTTTACCCACACAATAATTGATAATTTACTCTTAAAATAAAATAATAATTTCAGTATTAAACAACAATTCAATAATTATTACTGACCGCTGGGGTACATAAATCAAAATAATAATAATTATTTACTTTCTTTAAACAAGATAAAATAGAGATAATAATATAAATGAAAATAATAATAATAATTTTACAATGATGATAATTCCAGTGAGAACCAAAAGAAAAATACCTCAAATACTTTGGGTAAATAATTACGCCATGAGATCAGACTTGAGGAATTTTCAAGTCCGGCGTGTGTAGTATAGATATATATACTACCCGTATATATCTATATACGTACCGGCAACGTTTTATCACATTGCGTACGTTTTATCAAATTATATATAAATACGGATATTTTCACCAATATCACAAAATAATAATCAATAATAATTAATGTTAACCATTAATCCAGGTATCATTCCAAAAATAATAATTATAACTCAATTAATTTTTCCCTCGCGGCGACCAACAACTACCGGGGGAGGTTAACACGTGAAAGTATTTTACCCAGCAAAAGAAATACCAAGTACTTACTCAAAATCAGCAAAAACAGTCAGCAAACAAAATGTCAACCAAATTAATACCAGTGCAATTCACCTAGTGAATATTCAACTCAATAATTTAAATCCTTTAAATGATCACAACTCAATATAGAAATAAAAAAAAATCACACACGCTGCTTGTCCGTATCTCTCTAAATTAATTAGGCCAACCTCCACCTGTTGGTCGTCGCGTAAAGGGCAGCACCGTCGCCCTTAATTATTATAATTACACTTGACATCCCATTTAAAATAAAAATATAAATTATAAACATAAATATCTAACACCTGGATGATACCTGGAAAATTGTTTCAATATATGAACTATTTGTTTATATCCTTTGCATATTTCGATATTAAATATTATAATAAATATTAATTATTCCTAAATACTGAACATCATTTGATGTCATCCGTCGGATGACAAGTTAAACAAAATAATATGTTGCCAATTGTTGGGGCATAATATTACGCCAGATTATGCGTCCCAACTAACTCAAAATTATTAATAATTACTTAAATTAAACAAAAGTCAATCGCTTATAAATTAAATAATAAATTATAAATTTAAAAAATAAAATTAAATCACACGTGCTCTCTCATACCTTACGCGCATGCGCGAGCACCGTGCACGGACTGCCGTCTCATCGGCGAAATGGCGGAATGCCCGCGCAATGATTCAAATTCAAATATAAAATTAAAATACAAACCAAATAATTTGAATCGTTACGTGACAACATATATAAGTATCCTAAGTTCGCGGTCTTCATTTAGCACCACACAAAGTCGTGGCTGACAAGTGGTATATCGCTGAATGATTGTCAAGGCTAATTAAACTATAAATTCCTGAGGAATTATCTTTAAAAACAGCAGTTATCCTCTGGCCCAGTTTTCTCTTATACTTTATGACGAGTTAATGTTTCCAAGTTCTGGTTCCAGTTTTCATTCGATTTAATCGATTTATTCCTGTAGATTTGCGTAGCGTATACCTGGGGCAACCCATTATGCATTTTATCAATTGTCTATGATGACTTAGTTGATTCGATCATTTTGTCCTCGAAGAAGTCTTAAAAATCATCCATATTATACCTTTTGCACCATCTTGTAACATTAGTCAAAAATTTTTAACTAATGGACGTTGTATTTTCAATTTCATACAATTTCACAAAGTAGGACCGGAAGAAATAATTAATTAAAACCGAGTTCCGTTCCTCCCGGGTCATCCGGGCGTCATAACAAGGGAAAAATTTTATTAGCAGTCTACTATGGGTTTATTTTTCTAAGTTACTTAATTTTTTTTCAAATCACTACTATGATGCCATCTATTAACTATACTTGAAACTTCTTTACCATTTCTTACAGATGGTAAAAGTTGCATTCGGGATTTTGGGCTTCGGGAGAATGAGCCTCACCCTTAAATATAACAATCGATTTTTTTTCTAATTATATAATATAAGAAATTCTTGCAGGAATTATTCAATATCGTTTCTATAATCATTTTTTCTTTTTGTCATTTTAACAGAGCGATTACGGAATAGTTGACAATTTTAAGTTTTTATTCTTAATTTAGACATACATTTTTGTAAAGTATATTGAAATTTTTTAAGTAAATAAAAAAATTTATATATTCTGATTAATATTGTTTCTATTTGATAATTTGCACATACATTTCATAAATTACATTAAGATTTTTTGATTAAAGAGAAAAAATATTTATATATTTACATGTATATTTACGACAGTGCTATAAGTTTTACTGGTTTGAATATATATAGAAATATTAGCTAGCTATCTAATTCATATAATATTTAAAAATTATGATAATACTGCTAATATATTAATCACGATAAGACATTTCGAAATCGTTGTATTCACCACCAAAGTAAGTAAGGTAAAGCTTATGATATGGTACGGGGTTCAGCAACTCTTCGAAATAAGTAGGATTCTTTGTTATCAACGCTGCCACCCTCCTTGGTAAAAATATATTGAATTCGTTATTGATTATTGCGACAACTCCCCTGATAGCCAAGTTGTCCGCAACTTGGCGACAATCTACTGCCGCAATATGTCGCCAAGTTGGCCGCAACAGTCAGCTTTTCCATGAGTTGACGGCAACTTTCCGAGCAACTTGTCGACAAATGGCGCGCAACGAGTGCCGTCAACTTCTCTGATGAGCAACTCGTACTACCAGGGTCTAAATCCGAATTTCGTATTGACATTTTTAAAAGCAGTTATTTGATAATTCCCATCTCTTTCCAATTCGTTCAGCTTTTTGGTTGGTAAAAATATGGGTAATTTGATAGCCTCGTTCACTTTTGAAAGATCCATTATCCGCTAAGTAAGTATTTCAAATAGTAATTTTAAGTTTTCAAATTTTAAATAGTTTTAATAATTTTTGCTATTTAAAAGACTTACCTGTTGAAAACGACACGATAGTGCACTACTCACAGAACAAATCGCTTAATAACTGTGAGGATAATGATAAAACTTGAGTTTTTATACTGGTTATCCCCCCTTTAAAAAAAATTCTTTGTGGGATTATTTACAGAAAAATTATTTAGGGATACAAAGTAAAAAATGATTGGCTCAAAACTGGTTCAATCAACCGTTAAACCCCCTACTTCTAATAAAACAAAAAATATTCTCAAAAAAACTTTTGAATTTTTGGCCATAAACCGCCCCCTTACAGCTGTTAAAAGGTTTAAACCCGGGAAAAAAATTCATATCTGGCCATATATAATTAGATATGACCATATAAGGTCATATATGAATCATATATGATTCATGTATGTTTGTATATGAGTCATACATGTTCATATAAGATCATATTTGGTCATGTATGATCATATGTGATACAACCTGAAGTATTTTTACTCGATATTCAGTCCATATAAGATCATACATGATCATACATTGACATATATGCACATATATGAAGATACATGAAAAGTTTTTAACCGATATACAATCCATATAAGATTCTATATGGTCATGTATGATCATATATGAACGAACATAGAAAAATTTTACATGATGCTAGACTCCTGTAAGATCAGATATGGTCAGGAATGAACATATATAATAAAATACAAAATTTCTTACAAGTTGTTTAATTTTTATAAAATCAGATATAGTCAGGTATAAAATATATGAATAGCAGGGTGGCGCAAAAAAACCGACTATATTTTTTTTTCGACCTCGCATGAAAATTTGTTGATTTACGATGTTTCCAGAAGCCTCTCCAAAAATTAGCTCGATAAAAAATTTTCAAGAGGTCGCTCACGAATTTTGAAAATATCAAAAATGATTGAAATTCGGACTTTTTATTTATAAATTTTTTCTTTCTCGTGGCAGCAATAGTTTATACTTGTAAATTGATGACAATGCTGGAAATTTCAGCCCAAAATTTAAATATTTAAACGGCGCTCAAGAATTTTGAATATTAACTGATAATTCGTAGTTAATAGTTTGAATTAGTTGTTGTATTTTTTCGCCCCTCCGGGCGAAAAGCGTCAACTTTTTTCCCGCTGTGTGAAACAAAGTTGACGCTTTCCGCCTCCGTCGAGGCGAAAAATAGTATTTAAACCTTGGGCAGTAAACAAGAAAGCCTCAGATCACATGTTTGTTGACCTCGGCTTCGCCTCGGCCAACAATTACATGAGATCTGAGACATTTCTTACTTTCCTGCCCGAGGTGTAAAATATACTATTTTATGACTCAATTATTGTCATTTCAGTTGTCACGTAACGATTCAAATTATTTAGTTTTAATTAGTTCTAAGTTAAACATTTTAATTTTATACTTGAATTTGAATCGTTGCGCGGGCATTCCGCCATTTCGCCGATGAGACGGCAGTCCGTGCACGATGCTGGCGCATGCGCGCAAGGTATGAGAGAGCACGTGTGATTTAATTTTATTTTTATAATTTATAATTTATGATTTAATATCCAAGTGATTGGCTTTTGTTTAATTTAAGTATTTATTTATAATTTTGAGTTAGTTGGGACGCATAACTTGGCGTAATATAATGCTCCAACAATTGGCAACATATTATTTTGTTTAACTTGTCATCCGACGGATGACGTCAATTGATGTTTATTATTTAGGAATAATTAATATTTATTTTATGATTTAATATACAAATACATAGGATATGAACAAATAGTTCATATATATTTAAGTAGTTTACCATGTATCATCCGGGTGTTAGACACTTATGTTTATAATTTATATTTTTAATTTAAATTGGATGTCAAGTGAAATTATAATAATTAAGGGCGACGGTGCTGCCCTTTACGCGACGACCAACAGGTGGAGGTTGACCTAATTAATTTAGAAAGATACGGACAAGCATAGTGTGCGGACGTGATTTTTATTTTTGATTATTAAAAGATTAAAGTTATTACTGTGGTTAAGATATTGAGTTTAATTCACCGGGTGAATAGAATTTATTGGCGAATTACATTATTTTTGCTGAATTATTTTTGCTGATATTGTTGAGTAAGTACTTAGTATTTCTGTAGCTGGATAAAATACTTTCATTTGTTAACCTCTCCCGGTAGTTGTTGGTCGCCGCGAGGGAAAAATTAATTGAGTTATAATTATTATTTTTGGAATGATACCTGGATTAATGGTTAACATTAATTATTATTGATTATTATTTTGTGATATTGGTGAAAATATCCGTATTTATATATAATTTGATAAAACGTACGCAACGTGATAAAACGTTGCCGGTACGTATATAGATATATACGGGTAGTATATATATCTATACTACACACGCCGGACTTGAAAATTCCTCAAGTCTGATCTCATGGCGTAATTATTTACCCAAAGTATTTGAGGTATTTTTCTTTTGGTTCTCACTGGAATTATCATCATTGTAAAATTATTATTATTATTTTCATTTATATTATTATCTCTATTTTATCTTGTTTAAAGAAAGTAAATAATTATTATTATTTTGATTTATGTACCCCAGCGGTCAGTAATAATTATTGAATTGTTGTTTAATACTGAAATTATTATTTTATTTTAAGAGTAAATTATCAATTATTGTGTGGGTAAAAATATTATAGTATTTTGAGGGTGAGTGAGAATTGACACCGTATCTTTCTCTCTCTCACGAGTGGTGGGAGATTAATTTAAAAGAAATATTATTATTATTATTATTTATTGTTCATGACAACGAAAATTTAACGGAAATTATTATTTATGTATATGTTATTTTTATAATTAATTATCTTAAGACAAATTATTATTTTTGATTTTGAGTATTAAGTAAAAGTTTTAATGTTGAGGTAATTGGAGACAAAATTGTATCCCCAGTGGTAAAAATATTTAACCAATTTTTATCGTATTTTCTTTTATAACCACCGAGTGTTTGTTGTGGTTCATTAAACAAGACTTAATTATTGTAAAATAGTATTATTTATATTGATTATTATTTAAATAATTAAAAGACGGAAACCAACAGCTGTCGAGGGAAAATTTAATGCTTATTTTTCCTTGGATCTTTTCCTACTATTATTTTCCATTTATTTTCTTGTATTTGTTTATTACTTATAGATAATTATCTATTGTTTATTTATAATTTTTCTATTGTTTATCTAATTTACTGCTATATTTTCTCGGATATTTTTCCGCTTTGCCACAAGTCACTTGCTCGGACTTTCCTCGTAATTTTCCCCCTGAACAAAATTTTGTCCGTTTTGGAAAAACGGTCTGGCGCCTGCGTGCACTAACCCAGCCTGAGGAGCTGGTCCAGGCACAACACAAATATTTATTATTTATAATCTAATTATTATTTAAAATTTACTATTTATTTTAATTTGATAAAAATAGTTATTATCATTTAATATTATCTAAAATCAATTATTATTATTTGCTTTCAACGCGTGGGCGACCGCATACGATATATTTAACAGATTCGCGTCTCCGTCGCGGATTTTAGGGTAGATATACGTTATATGGCGCCCAACGTGGGGCCAGGGGGTCAATAAAAATAAAATTTATAAATTTTTGAATAAAATTAAAAATTTACGAGGTTCCACGGAGAAGTTAAAAATAAATTGACTCGCGGGAAAAATCTAAAATTTGAAATTCTACCGTATAAACATTCCATTGATGTACACAATTAATTTTTATATACATTATATATATTTACATATTTATTACATTTAATATATTTACATATTTACGAACTTATAATACTTGATTTATATACATATATACACGGTAAATATGAACAAGTTCAAACAGATTTTAATGGAGAAATCAGATCGGTTTGTGGATTTTATTTCGTCGGTACGGGTCCGCGGTGGCGCTTCGGGTGATGAGGCCCATAAAAATGACAACGATAACGCGGCCGACAGAATCGGAAACGCGGGTGTGGCTGAAACCGCAAATAATGCTGAGCATCGGGAGTCCTCGATCAGCGAGACAGACGATGAGGGTCTACGCGGGCTTTTCAAGCATAGTCGCGGGCCACCTCAACAACATATGATTCCAACGATTGTGCACGGTCCAGTGAATCGTTCTGGCCGCGAGATAGAGATCGTGGGTGATAACTCCCACCTTGCCCAAGCGACTGACCCTGGGCATAGGGGCCGGGGGCGCGGACAAGCGTCACGGACGGCCAGGGAGGTTGGATCACACGACACCTCTATCCCAGTGCCAGAAACTGAGCTCACTTGGATGCTGTCGCGACCGGATGAGGAAATCCGGATAATATTATTCGGATTGGGACTATCCACCGCGGGAACTCGTAACAAAAGACGCGATCGGTTAAACCGATATCACAAACGAGCTCTCGGGATTCCGAACATTCCCTGGGATCCAAGGAAAGACGAAGTATCACACGATTTGGACGCGCGTGTGAATAATTTGACCGACTCGGAAATTCATCGATATTTGTTATTTCAGAACGTAAATCCATCGGGTTGCAGGGAGGTACTTCGTGATCGTTTCTGAAGGATGCTTCAACGTGAAGAGGGCGATTGGAGTACACCCTGGAGTCTCTGGAAAGACGAGTTGGTCCCAGTCGGCCAAAACTTGCCAGAATTCCCCGATGGCATGGATGCATACGTCACTGGGGCGACATTCGTACAGGGGTTGCGCATGCTCGAGAAGAAGATGGAACGTGGGCAGCAGAAGCTGTACGAGATGATCGAGAGGTTATCTACAAATAACCAAATCCGCGCGTCTTCGCCGCATGGTGGTCCCGCGGTACCTGCGTCACTCCCGGAGATCAGTGTAATCCCCACTGTCACCACTGCTGCGAGTTCTGGGCAAATCACGAGACCCAGTACTACTCATGGCACCCGGGTACACGATCTGAGGACCAATCCGCTGGCACCACATCCGTAGGACCACATGAATGACCAGCGACGGCAAGACACTGGGCCTGGAAGTCTTCCCAATCCCCCACCGTCGCGTGTTCACTTCGAGACACCCAGAGATGCACGCAGAGGTCGTGATTCCGACCGACATCAGCCCAGTTCGTCTGGCGATTCCGATTCAGATGATACCTATTCGTCATCGTCATCTGAATACCACTCACATAGGAGTTCGGGTAAAGAGAAGCGTCATTCGTCACGTGGAGCTGCTCGTGATCATGGCGCCATCGCTAGAAACTGGAAATTATCGTTCTCTGGAGATGGGACGATGACTAGCGATGAATTACTGAGACGCCTGGTCGTATTAATGCGCAGTGCTGGGATTCGTCGAGTTGATCGTCTTGCTGTATTACCCGAGGTTTTCAAGGGCAAAGCTGAAGTCTGGTTCAGCGCAAACTGCCACCGATGGTCTAACTGGGAGTCATTCAGGTCCGAATTTTTGACCTGGTTCAAGAGTGGCGGTCGTCAGCGCAAAATTCGCGCGGATATTCGCGCACGTAATCAGGGCCTGAAAGAGAATGCCCGTGATTACTTAATCTGTCTCCAGAATTTATATTCTCGACTGATACACCCACCCTCTGAGCGAACACAAGTCCGACGGGCAACCAAGGGATTGTTACCCGCGTATTGGGACCATTGTCCACTGGGTGACTTCGATACATATCACTCGCTGCTGATCAAGGCCACTCAGATTGAAGAGAGATGGAAAGCCGCGCGCAATCGTCGCCAACCACCGCCGAGGGAAGAAGCGAACATTAAAGAATGTTCGTATTCTGCGGGTATCAGACCTCCCAGGGACCACAGAGCTGCTATGCACGTGGTTGACGCAGCTGTTGAACACTCTGACTCAACGAGTGGCTCGCAGTCCAGCCCAGGGACGAAGAAGAAGCGAAGATCGCGTCGATCGCGCCAACAGAGGGTTGCCGAGCGGAATTTGGCACCAATAACACCTGGTGGCCCTGACCAAGCGACAAAACAGGTCACTGGTGAAACTCTTAAGGCTGCCAATCAACGTGGAAACCCCCAGAATCCACCAGCGAATCAGCGGCAGAATCAAAATGCACAGAATCGCGGCGCGATTCCCAGAAATCCGCTGGTAACACACCAACAACCTCCGAGGGTGTTAAATCCACCTGTGAATAACCCTCAGAGAGGTCAAGTGAATCCATCCGGGGGTAATCGATCGCCTCTTGGGTTCAATAACAACAGTAATCAGTCTTTCATGCATAATCCGGGTCGAATGGAACAAAGCAGAGTCGCACGCCCGAGATTCTGTTACAATTGTGGCTCAATAGAACATTTGGGCTACTTTTGCCGAGAACCACGCCAGGACGTATGTATGAGATGTGGAAAGGTTGGAAAAACGGCCGTTACATGTGTTTGTAATGTCGATAGCCATCCCAACGCTTTCCGCTTACCAAAAAACGACGAAGCAGCCCGCCAGTAGAGGGTGGCGGTGCTGGACGTTCATCAATCCCTCCAAAAATAGTCACCAGGGAGCAGGATTCGATGAGTTTACGTCGTATTGTTGTCCAGGCGGACATACATGCTGTTTCTGATCCACCGTGCGAGGCCAAGTGTGAAGAAGATGCCACACTTGATGAATTAACCGCGGTAGATGATCGAATAGTTGTTCCTGTGTCCTTTATAAATCAACTTGGTGATGAAAATGATGATTTTTGGCGTCTTCGTCATGGTAAACCCCGACCTCAGGTTGTTATCCGCGCTGGTAATCGTAAAAAGGTCGCGATAATCGACACTGGGGCTAAAACGACCGCTTTTGATGACTTCGCGAGAGAATTAATGGCCGATGGTTTTCCATGCATGTTTGAAGCTCAACCGACGCGTTTTGGCATGGCAAACCGAACGACGGACGTGAGTGGAGGCGTGGTAAACGCGAAGATGACTCTCGATGGTGTGGAAGAGGTCATATTTCCGGTCCATTATATTCCTTGGTTGGGAAGTTTGAATTCAATCGGGACTAACTTCATGCAGTATGTGAATATGGAATTGGACCTGAGAAACCGATCTTGGCGCATGCGCGGTGGTGTCTGGCATGAGTTGAGATTTGAGCCTGAAATTCATTCGCGACTTGATGACGTCGCAGCCGTACATGAACTCACTGGAGGTGAAGCCAAACAGTTGGGGGAGTTCTTGGACTTACAACGCAAATTAATGCCACCAGGTTTGGGTTTGACCTCGTTGGTTGAGCATGAGATTAGGCTCAAGGACGAGCGACCGATTAAACAGCGGGTTTATCGTCGATCACCAGTGGTCTTGCAAGCATTACACGAGGCAATTGACAAGATGCTTGAAGATGACATTGTTGAACCTGCTCCAGCGTCTGAATGGTCCAGTCAACCTATAATGGTGAAGAAGCCCGATGGAACCTATCGCATGTGCGTCGATTTTCGCGATGTAAATAATGTCACTGAAAAAGACACGTATCGACCGCCGGATATGATTGAGATTCTTGAAAAATGTCGTGATGCTCATTATATTACGACTCTTGACATGAGCTCCGCGTTTTGGCAGATCTTAATGAGTCCAAATAGTCGTGAATATACTGCTTTCTGGGTTCCCGGTCGGGGTCTTTTCCAGTACAAACGTAAGCCGATGGGATTATGTAACGCCCCGGCGAGTTTTCAGCGTGTGATGGACAAGATAATTACACCTGATCTATCTCCGTTTGTATTTGCGTATCTTGATGACATAATCATCGTAACCCCGACTTTCCAAAAGCATCTGGAGATGCTAGAAGTCGTGTTGAGTCGGTTACGAGGCGCTGGATTTACTTTAAATTTTGACAAAAGTAAATTTTGCCAGCAACAAGTACGATTTTTGGGCTTTTTACTGGATAAAGAGGGACTCAGGCCAGATCCTGAGAAAACTGAACCGATTTTGAACTACCCGCGGCCGCGAAATGTCAAGCAGATACGTCGTTTCAATGGTATGATCAACTGGTATCATCGCCATTTGAAAAACGTTGCGTGTGTAGCCGGTCCATTATATCGTTTGACTCGTAAGGATGTACCCTGGCGATGGACTGAAGCTGAAGAAGAGTCTTTCCAGTCTCTTAAGAAAGCACTCGCGGAAACTCCAGTCTTGTCGACACCTGACTATACGTTGCCATTCACATTATACACGGATGCTAGTCAGTGTGGACTCGGTGCAGTATTAGATCAGCGTAACGGCGATCGTGAATATCTGATTGCGTGTGCGAGCAAGGCCTTGAACAGTGCTGAAGCAAATTACAGTACGACTGAAAAGGAATGTCTTGCGGTAGTTTGGGCCGTGCGTAAATTCAGACATTACCTCGAAGGTTTTAAATTTACAGTCGTGACTGATCATGCCAGCCTACGGTGGCTCATGAACGCTCGGGATCCGACGGGAAAATTAGCCCGGTGGGCTATGGAGTTATCTGAGTACGATATGAAGATCGAGTATCGGAAAGGGGCAGAAAACGAAGCCCCGGATGCCCTCTCACGTATCTACGAGGACCAGGAACTCGCTGTGAGTCAAGTCAACGCACTGGGTGAGGCTGGGAATGACGAATGGTACGATGAAAAATGTCGTTTGTTGTTATCTGATCCCGAGGCTTTACCTGACTATCATTATGAAAATGGTAGATTGTATCGACGTCGGCCTGACTCCATGAGACAGATCCTCGGGGAAGAGAATAACGACTGGAAATTAGTGGTACCAGCTGACCGACGAGAACGATTACTCCAGGAAGTGCATGATCATCCACAATCTGGTCACCTGGGTGTCCAGAAAACATACGCACGGGCGATATCGAGGTACTATTGGCCAGGAATGTTTCGGGATATACAGAATTATGTCAATAGTTGTGAACGATGTCTCGAATCAAAGCCAGTTCAGCGCAAACCAATTGGTTTCATGACGCCAAGGATACCAGGTGAGCCTTGGGAAGTCGTAGCAGCTGATACGATGTCGCTTACGCGTTCTCGTGCGGGATATTCATATCTACTCGTGTTTGAAGACCTATACACGCGGTGGATTGAGTGCGTACCAGTCCGAGCTGCAAACGGGAAGACTGTTGCTAAAAGTCTTCGACAGTTCGTTATTAACCGCTAGGGCGTTCCGCGTGTATTTTGGACGGATAATGGCCGCGAATACTTAAATCGAGACGTTGTTGAGCTCATTCAAGAATGTGGTATTCAACATACTACCACACCCCCGTATCATGCCCAAGCTAACCCGGTTGAAAGGGTCAACCGTAATCTAAAAACCATGATCATGAGTTACTTGGGTGATGATCATCGTGACTGGGATGTAAACATTCATGAATTCCAGTTCGCGTATAACACCGCGGTTCACGAGTCACTCGGTGTGAGTCCCGCGTATTTGAATTTGGGCCGTGATCCCTGCCCAATTCGTAATCATCGAACTACTGATGATAATAATATTGTCGTTGATGAGAATGCTGACCGCAGTGGTTGGATTCAACGGATGGATCGTATGGTAGAATTACGTGATATTGTCAATCAACGTATTCGACGATCATCCGAACGGTACGCGGCTTATTATAATAATAAAAGACGTAATATATTGTTTGAGATAGGCGATCAAGTCTATAAACCTACCCACGTCTTATCGAAAAAAAGTGAGCAGGTTGTAGGCAAGCTAGCACCGCGTTATGCGGGCCCATTTGTTATTTCGAAGGTGGTAACTCCAGTTATCGTTGAGATGGAGACCCCCAAGGGCAAATATATTGGTCGTAGCCATGTTAAATTTTTGAAATTAGTTAAAAGAGCTGAAAACGTCCGTCAGAGGCAAGCTGACGTTATTGCATGGCTAAATGCTCTGTCTATAACTACTACTTGATCTATCTATGCTTTTCTACGTCTATCTATTGCTATCACTATTATTGTCTATTCTGTCGCTGTCTACCACTGTACTGTTGATGACTATCACTGTCTACTGCTGTCTACAACTATAACTGTCGCTTCATAATACTGTGATTACCCCAGGGGAATTGATGTATCTAATTCATAATTATATAGGAATGGCGCTGAGTAAGGAGCAGACCATGCGATACATGGAAACCTACCATGAGCAGAATGGGATTGGTATGATAACCCGGGGGTCAGAAACGTGGAAGGCCCACATGGCGCTCTTGGTTGGCGTGAAGATTCGGGCTCTCAAGAGACAGGTGGCGCGTAGATCAACCCTACCGCCAGGTTGCGCGCGATGCGGCCAAGTAGGACATGGGGCCAAGAATTGCATCAATCAACCCATGGAGGATCGTTCATTTTGCAAAGAGTGTCTCACCTTTTATACGGGCGAGTGCCCTGGGGCCCACGGTCGGCTACATCTCGCTGTTCGCGACCAATGCATGGTTTGTAGCCGACACCTACGTGGGGGTCGTTGCCCTGGAGTACATGGTGGACTGGGGGAGCAGTTGAGCCAGTTAGACTGGATCGCTTGGGCGACTCCGGACGAACGAATGCGCCGTGTTTACGGCTTATACCAAATGGGTCCAAGCGACGAAAGGACCGCAAACCTGCAGCCATAAAAGGGACGTTCATTATTTTTTTTTTGCCATTTATCATTATTTATTTCTTTATATGTTTCGTTATAAGACGCCAGGCGCATCATGCCCATTAACTTAATAAATAGGCGCAACCCAACCAATCGAGAGAGTACTTAATTTATTTGAGTTAACCAGTTCACCCCCTTCCCTTCACCGATGGTCTGACTAAGTTGGTAAGTGACGGGGTTGAGTGACACTTCGTTTGAGTTTTTCTTCGTTCATTCTGATTGAATTAATTTTCTTATGATTTTAATTTTTTTTTGGATTATTATTTAGTTTAATACCCGGTACAAAAGATCCAGGTATAAGTATTGAATTTCAGGTTTTCAGGTGATTGTACCGGCGAAGGGAATGCGGAGTCTCGCCCGTATTTTAGGGGCAAAACACGGCCTGGTGGGGGGGAGGGGTGTCACGTAACGATTCAAATTATTTAGTTTTAATTAGTTCTAAGTTAAACATTTTAATTTTATATTTGAATTTGAATCGTTGCGCGGGCATTCCGCCATTTCGCCGATGAGACGGCAGTCCGTGCACGATGCTGGCGCATGCGCGCAAGGTATGAGAGAGCACGTGTGATTTAATTTTATTTTTATAATTTATAATTTATGATTTAATATCCAAGTGATTGGCTTTTGTTTAATTTAAGTATTTATTTATAATTTTGAGTTAGTTGGGACGCATAACTTGGCGTAATATAATGCGCCAACAATTGGCAACATATTATTTTGTTTAACTTGTCATCCGACGGATGACGTCAATTGATGTTTATTATTTAGGAATAATTAATATTTATTTTATGATTTAATATACAAATACATAGGATATGAACAAATAATTCATATATATTTAAGTAGTTTACCATGTATCATCCGGGTGTTAAATACTTATGTTTATAATTTATATTTTTAATTTAAATTGGATGTCAAGTGAAATTAGAATAATTAAGGGCGACGGTGCTGCCCTTTACGCGACGACCAACAGGTGGAGGTTGACCTAATTAATTTAGAAAGATACGGACAAGCATAGTGTGCGGACGTGATTTTTATTTTTGATTATTAAAAGATTAAAGTTATTACTGTAGTTAAGATATTGAGTTTAATTCACCGGGTGAATAGAATTTATTGGCGAATTACATTATTTTTGCTGAATTATTTTTGCTGATATTGTTGAGTAAGTACTTAGTATTTCTGTAGCTGGATAAAATACTTTCATTTGTTAACCTCTCCCGGTAGTTGTTGGTCGCCGCGAGGGAAAAATTAATTGAGTTATAATTATTATTTTTGGAATGATACCTGGATTAATGGTTAACATTGTTATGTCCGCCGCTGTATTTTTAAATTAATTATCCGGGATTTCTCCCTTTGGTAGCGATAGAAAAATTTAACGAGCGATATGGAGGTTGCGGACAACAATAAAGAATACGAGGAAGATTTTAACTTCCTATATTTATTATTTAATGTGGGTTTTTCGAAGAGTGTGAACCCAAACGCCTTCGAGCTTGGTCAACGTTGCATTTATAAATCGATCAACAAAGAGAAAAGATATTAGAATTGTCTCTCACTTACCTTTAGATGATTCTTTCTTCTAACACGGCAGGCGTTTATCCCTCCAGAACTTTGCAGCTCACTCGGCCTCCTCCGGATGGATTTGGTTGAATGGACGCGGCTGGGGTTGTAGGATAAAGTCTTATGTGCTACTTTCGAATGAAACACTCAAAGTTGAAGTTGTGATCTCTAGTCTTTTTATTAACCGTTCAATTACAATATTATTCTATTGAACTTCACTTACACCCTATAACTTTTCACAATTTTAAAATATACAATTTTATTGTATTTTGCGTCTTTGTTGGGCCCGAAGGCTAATATGCGCAGAACTACGTCGACTCGAGATTGGATTACAAATTAGATTTACTTTTGTATCACTATTCAATCGAACCGAATGTTTAATAGTTGTTTGAGAATTTTTATAGATAATTTGGATTCAGTTATTGACTTTTCGACGCAAACGCGGATTCCTGCAATAACTGAATTTAATAGAATTTTTATTTATAGATCTTACCGACTTTTCGACGCAAACGCGGATTCCTGCAGTAAGATTAAATGATTTTTATATAGATTTTGAATTTAAATGTTCCCTATTGACTTTTCGACGCAAACGCGGATTCCTGCAATAGGGTTCTTATTAAAAGATAAATTTTCTCTTATTGACTTTTCAACGCAAACGCGGATTCCTGCAATAAGATTCACGAAATTTTCGCGGTCCGTAGGTCTCAAGATCACGAGATCTGATAGTCAACTAAGGCCCTGAGCCATGGTGCTCAGGCTATTTAAAAACTTTTGATTGATGTTTGATGGGAGTAATTAAATTATCGTCATTGGTGGAAAATGACGACAAGTTTTTATTTATTCGTCAGTCGTTATTGCAAGAATCGTCGCTCTACTTTTATATGCATAAATGGTGGTAAAACTGACGCTGCGTTTTCGCGTGCTTTTGTAAAGAGGAGTTTCATAAATTTATTTATGAAATAAAATAAATTAATAAAAAAAAAAAAATTAATTGGACATAACAACATTAATTATTATTGATTATTATTTTGTGATATTGGTGAAAATATCCGTATTTATATATAATTTGATAAAACGTACGCAACGTGATAAAACGTTGCCGGTACGTATATAGATATATACGGGTAGTATATATATCTATACTACACACGCCGGACTTGAAAATTCCTCAAGTCTGATCTCATGGCGTAATTATTTACCCAAAGTATTTGAGGTATTTTTCTTTTGGTTCTCACTGGAATTATCATCATTGTAAAATTATTATTATTATTTTCATTTATATTATTATCTCTATATTATCTTGTTTAAAGAAAGTAAATAATTATTATTATTTTGATTTATGTACCCCAGCGGTCAGTAATAATTATTGAATTGTTGTTTAATACTGAAATCATTATTTTATTTTAAGAGTAAATTATCAATTATTGTGTGGGTAAAAATATTATAGTATTTTGAGGGTGAGTGAGAATTGACACCGTATCTTTCTCTCTCTCACGAGTGGTGGGAGATTAATTTAAAAGAAATATTATTATTATTATTATTATTTATTGTTTATGACAACGAAAATTTAACGGAAATTATTATTTATGTATATGTTATTTTTATAATTAATTATCTTAAGACAAATTATTATTTTTGATTTTGAGTATTAAGTAAAAGTTTTAATGTTGAGGTAATTGCAGACAAAATTGTATCCCCAGTGGTAAAAATATTTAACCAATTTTTATCGTATTTTCTTTTATAACCACCGAGTGTTTGTTGTGGTTCATTAAACAAGACTTAATTATTGTAAAATAGTATTATTTATATTGATTATTATTTAAATAATTAAAAGACGGAAACCAACAGCTGTCGAGGGAAAATTTAATGCTTATTTTTCCTTGGATCTTTTCCTACTATTATTTTCCATTTATTTTCTTGTATTTGTTTATTACTTATAGATAATTATCTATTGTTTATTTATAATTTTTCTATTGTTTATCTAATTTACTGCTATATTTTCTCGGATATTTTTCCGCTTCGCCACAAGTCACTTGCTCGGACTTTCCTCGTAATTTTCCCCCTGAACAAAATTTTGTCCGTTTTGGAAAAACGGTCTGGCGCCTGCGTGTACTAACCCAGCCTGAGGAGCTGGTCCAGGCACAACACAAATATTTATTATTTATAATCTAATTATTATTTAAAATTTACTATTTATTTTAATTTGATAAAAATAGTTATTATCATTTAATATTATCTAAAATCAATTATTATTATTTGCTTTCAACGCGTGGGCGACCGCATACGATATATTTAACAGATTCGCGTCTCCGTCGCGGATTTTAGGGTAGATATACGTTATACAGTAAAATATAACTGTTGCATAACCAAAAATATACAGGACAGTTTTAAACAATAAAGTTTGGCAAGTTTTGAATAAGTGAAAAATCCTACAAATTGAATTAAAAAATAAAAAAGTATGCAAATAACTTATTATTTCTATTTCTCGGGTTATATTTTTGTTCACTGTGATGCCAATTGATGGTGAAAAAATCGAGAAGCTTTATTCATTCTTATTATTATTATTTATTTATTTATTTACTTATAGAAGAAATATTATTAATATTTAAGGGTCGCTCGAAAACGTTCAAAAGACAGAACTCAGAAATATTCAAAATTCTCGGACGAGGTTTGAAAATTTAAATTTTACGCTTACATTTTAAACGTAGTCATGATTTCACAAATATAAACTATTGCTGCCATGAGAAAGAAAAAAATTTGAAATAAAAAAATCAAATTTCGATCATTTTTGATATTTTCAAAATTCGTGAGCGACCTCTTGAAAATTTTTTATCGAGCTGTTTTTTGGAGAGGCTCCTTAAAAAGTCGTAAGCCAACAAATTTTCATGAGAGACTCGAAAAAAAAAAATAGTCGGTTTTTTTGCGCCACCCTAATGAAGAGACATACAAATTTTTTTACTTGTACGTGGAAATGAAATTTATGTGTGAATATATCATCATATAAGATCATATTCATGAAGTTTTTATGCTCAATTCATCTAAGTATGATATATTAACATATCCTGAGTGATAATGCAATACCGCTGTAAGTATAGTTTGCAATACAACGTATCTACAATAATAAAAAAACTGAATCTAAATCGGTTGATCCGTTCAAAAGTTATAGAATATTTACATACGAACGTACATAGATCCATTTGTAAGTTCTCATTACGTCCAATCTAAATCAACCGCTCAACTACTCCAGCGCCAAAACATCAATTAGGACGTAACATATGTTGAAAGCTCGATTTTCGAAAATCGGTTCGAAACCAATAACTTCCTTTAATTTTGAAAATTTTCAATTTTCTGAGCGGGAAGTAAATAAATGAAACCTTAAGTTTAATTTTAATTTTTATTCCGCATTAGAAAACTTAAACTTTTCGAATACCATGTAAAATACCACTATAAACGTAATGTATGTTGGGGTTCCTAAGGTCAACATATAAACCTATTGAATAGTCTCGACTATTAAGTCCATGGTTTGGCAGAGTAGTACAATCTTCAACTGATACGCAGAAGGATCCAGGTTCGAATCCCAGAAAAACACCGAATATTTTTTCATCGATAGAAAAATTAATAAGGAGTGAACAATAGCTATATATAAATAAATTTTAATAAATATTAATGAACAATAATATTAACAGATTATTTTTTTAGTTTAAATAATTTTTGTCAAATCTATATGCAAAGTGAGCGAGTGCGCAAAAAGGATCTGGTTTAGGTGTGATGTCATCTTAACAACTAAAAATTTACACAAATTATTATAAGAAATAAATTAGATATTTATTAACACTATTTACACTTAAAACGGTAAGAAGATAATATGAAAAAGCGAATGCAATAAAACGTATACGAGATAGCGAATGCAACTAACAATTATTATAGTATAGCGGAGCGGTTTTAGAGTACGAGGTTGTACTTTTGAATTCAGGAGCGAAAAGACCCAGAGAAAATGTAGTTGGAGACGACGTGGCCGCTTGGTGGTGACGTGGCAGCTTCGATGTGTAAAGCGAATTTCCTGATTAGTCGGCTGGGAGCGGGGCTCTCATGCCAACTTGACTCGGCCATGAGCTAGAATTTGTATGTGCCGGGCTCAAATAGCGAGTGACCCGGCATTATACTGACTATCAGTAAGTAGCGAGTTCGGCAACTCACGGCTGTAGCGAAAATGCACGAAGCTTTTCAAATTGTCTAAGCTCGTGACTGAACTCTATATGTATATCATGTATGATCATATCTAATCATATATGATCATATCTAATCGAATATGATCATATCTAATCATATATGATCAGGAATGGCCAATTTTCATATATGATCATGTATAATTGCTCATATATGATCATATATGGTCAGACATGAATTTTTTTTCCCGGGAAACGATCCATAATAAAAAAATATAAATCCCCACCAATTTATGCGTAGAAAATACGAGATAATTCTCGAATGTTCGATCCCCTCCACTCCTACGTAAAACAGTAAAAATTCAAAAATATATATACTAAGAAGTTCTTGGATATCCACTAAGTCCCAAAATCTGCATTTATTGATTAGCGGAAACACTCCCCGAAGAAATCTTCATTACCATTATCAGGTTCCGATCAAATCTGCGTTACCATGATCTGGCTTCAACCAATACTGCATTATTATTAGCAAGTCTCACTAAATCTACATTATCATGAATGAGAAAAAGGCCCAAAATATCGATAAAATAAATCTACATTACCGATAACAGCCTCGAATATCGATAAGAACAAATCTACATTACCATACAAATGAAAAAAAGGCCCCAAAATCGATAAAATAGATCTACATTACCTACAACAGCACAAAATATTGATAAAAATGGGTAGACATCAGTGACCCATAATCCGATTACCCAGATCTATGTTTGCCCAGGATTCTTTTACTCAGAATCCCTTTACACAGAATTCTTTTACCCAGAATTTCTATTACCCATAAATTCTATAATCCAGAATATCGTTAACCCAGAAATCCGATTACACAGGATTTCTTTCACCCAAACATCCGTTAACGCAGATTTCTTTTGACCAGATTTCAAATCTTTCAATTGATAGTTCAAAAAAAATTCACTAGATGGCAAATAAATAACAATTTATGAATAATTGAAAAAAAATAATTAGATATTAAAATCAAATACATGACTTGTTGAAATGCATTTATTTTTTAAGGGAAAAACATTAATGTAAAATTAATAATAATAATAATACACAATACTAAAATTTGCATAGTAAATTTTATGCGAAATTTTTTATTCTCTTTTTTTTGCAGTGTCGGGTAGATGTACCAGTGGTTGACCGGTTAAGGATTTTTAGCCTTTCAATTTATCGTATATTAATTACTATGGGGTGGAAATGGGTAATTCAAAGTTTATATCATACTTAAATAGTTAACTTTTAAATATGTGATGTTATTTATTTAAATTATTATCGAAATTAAATAAAAATCACTTTACAATGCAGGTAAGACGAAAACACGAGTAGTTGACCGGTTCGAACCAGTAATTGACCGGAGTGTTCCAGTAGTTGATCGATTACAAAACATCAATTACTTTTCCCGCATAAATGAGTTTTTTTAATGTTTAATCTATAATTTTTTTTGTGTTTAGTTATTTTATTTAGTTAAATTTATATTATTAGTTAATAAAAGTCGTTTAGTTTATAATAATACGTTTATTGAATACGTAACAGATTATAGCATATTAAACTTAAATTTATAAATGATGACAGTAAAATATTTTATAAACTAGGATTTATGATTTAAATATAAATTGCAAAAATTGCATATTAATTTTTAGGAAAAAGTATTTATTAAAAAATAATTATTAATAAAATTCAATTATTAAACAATAAAAATATTGACATTAAAATTGTCAGACACCGAGAAGATTTTTGGATTTTAAATAAATAAAATATTGTAATAAAAATATTTAGTACATTTGTACTTATACTTTTTTATGATTTTGTTGATGTACATGCATCAGATTATTAATAAAAATTATGATACTTATTTTAAAAAATAAACAATGAACTATTATATATATTTCTATATTTATATCGGCAATTTTCAATGTCAATAAAAATAATACATATCTATATTTACAGTTGGATTAGCGAGAGTTTGCGTTTCGGATATTTTCGGTTTTTACCCCCACCATCTAGACACAATATCTGAGGTATTAAATTTAGATGGTGGGGGTGAAAACCGAAAATATCCGAAACGCAAACTCTCGCTAATCCAACTATACTCCAAATATGAACTTTATTCAGCAGTCACATTATTTGCAACACAAATAATTTAAACTAAAAATATTATTTTATAATTATTACATTTAAAAATTTTTTATTATTATAAATAAAAAACATTCATATAAACTTTTATGTTTTCTGACACATTTATTTTGTATAGGTTAAAAACTTACAAACGCACATGCGGTCAACTATTGGTGTTGTAAAAAATCGCAGGTTCCAATAGATGACCGAACTCATTTATTTGTGGTACAATGGTGTTTTGACTGTTCCAGTGTCTGACCGGTAATTAAATTGATACTTACATGAATATTTTTGCAAAATCTCATTAATAAATTTGTTAAATAATTATTAATGACTAGTACGGAATTTAATTCGACAAGATTAACCCAATAGCAGTTATTTAATCAATCAAAGAATGTACTCATCTCTCAGATACTTTACTATAGTAATTGACCGATTTTAGTGAGATCACGCTGTGAGAAATTTTTATGAACTATTTTCAACGTTATAGAAATTATATAATATTTGAAGTAGCGACTAATTATGATTATTATAAGTTAAACAATAATTAAATATTCAGTTTAAGGCCATAAAATATTTATTTCATCATAATTTTAGGGGTTTTATACAAAAGCGGTCAACTACTGGTGCATTTACCCTAATAATAACTACGAAAGGAAGTTTTTATTAATAAAATTCCTTGTTGCTATTATAATTATTATTAAAATTTAATTATACGGCAAAAAATTTTAGGGATAAATATGAGCCACTCTTCGAAATATTTCCCATATAATATTGAAAAAAATAATAATAATACTCAATAAAAACATTTCAAAGTATCGCAGCAATCTAGCACGTTCATCTGATGATCGAAAATACTCGAGTATACTAGATATTTTATGGCCTTAAACTGAATATTTATTTATTGTTAAACTTATAATAATCATAATTAGTCGCTACTTCAAATATTATATAATTTCTATAACGTTGAAAATAATTCATAAAAATTTCTCACAGCGTGATCTCACTAAAATCGGTCAATTACTATAGTAAAGTATCTGAGAGATGAGTACATTCTTAAATTGATTAAATAACTGCTATTGGGTTAATCTTGTCAAATTAAATTCCGTATTAGTCATTAATAATTATTTAACAAATTTATTAATGAGATTTTGCAAAAATATTCATGTAACTATCAATTTAATTACCGGTCAGACACTGGAACAGTCAAAACACCATTGTACCACAAATAAATGAGTTCGGTCATCTATTGGAACCCGCGATTTTTTACAACACCAATAGTTGACCGCATGTGCGTTTGTAAGTTTTTAACCTATACAAAATAAATGTGTCAGAAAAAATAAAAGTTTATATGAATGTTTTTTATTTATAATAATAAATAATTTTTATATGTAATAATTATAAAATAATATTTTTAGTTTAAATTATTTGTGCCCGTGAAAAATGAATCATACATGGCCATGCATGGCCATATATGGTTCATGCATGGAGCATACATGACCATGCATGGAGCATACATGGTCATACATGAATCATGCAAGGCCATGTATGGCCATGCATGGACATGTATGACTATATATGGCAGTGATTAATTGAACATACATGGCCATGCATGGCCTATATGGTTCATGCATGGAGCATACATGGTCATACATGAATCATACAAGGCCATGTATGGACATGTATGACTATATATGTCAGTGATTAATTGAACATATATGGCCATGCATGGCCGTATATGGTTCATACATGGCCATACATGGGCATACGAACTTTTTGAATACAGTCATGCATGGCCATATATGAATCATACAAGGCCATGTATGACCATGCATGGTAATACATAGTCATGGATGACTATATATTAGACTGCTTTTTTTAGCGACTATTTTTTTTTCGCCTCCATCCCGAAATATTGTTGGAAATACCCTCCAAAAAATTCCCTGAGAGTTCAAGCCCTTGATATTAATATAAAGTACTTTCCCAGAGCAGGCGAAGATTTCCCATTTAAAATCCACGTAAACTTGGGTTTTTATGTTTTAAACTTCTGTAACTCCGTGGCATTTTATGACATCATCTCGCCCAAAGTCGGGATTTTCTCAGAATTGAATGCTCTTCGAAAGTACCCATTATCGCGAAGTCGTAACTCATACGAGTGGGGTAGTACGGACCGCTAAACTAATTTTTTTCATAGAATTCTTGTTTCTTCTCTCATTATCTCATAAACAACAAGACCTACAGAAAAAATATAAATAACAATTCTATAGAAAATTCAATTTTCTACAAAAAAAGGTCCTTAGCACTAAATCACTACGATCGATATTTTCTGAGATATTAATTATTGAAGTTTACGTAGCATTGAATTCCCATAAAATGTCGAATCAAATCTTAGAAAATACTGATTTTTTATTTGACTAATATCTCAGAAAATATCGATCTGAGTGATTCGGTGCTAGGGACCTTTTTTGTAGGAAATAAGATTTCCTATAAAATTGTCATTTACATTTTTTTTGTAGGTCTTGTTGTTTATGAGATAATGAAAGAAAAAAAATTAAAAAAGTTTGTATGCCTATGTATGGCCATATATGCTCCATGTATGGCCATGTATGAACCATATACGGCCATGCATGGCCATATATGTCCAAATAATCACTGACATATATAGCCATACATGACCATACATGATATAAAAAATTTAAGCTGACTATTACAATTACTTATAAACAGGATGTTGTAGTGAAAAAAAATAGAAAATTTTTTTGATATCACTAACAGCATATTGATGATTATATTTTGCTTTTTCGAAAGTGATTATATCCTTTCAATCTTCCGTAGCACAAGTAAACTTCGTTGTAACTGTCGGTCGCATAGCTTAGTCGACAAAGCGTCGGTCTCTCGTACGGAAGGTCCCGGGTTCGAATCCTACTAAAGCGGGTGGTGTTATTAATAAGTCTAGCGTTTTTCCTCTGAATTAAAAATTTCCAATTCGATTAGGAATTCAATTATTCGCATATCTGATAATCTCTGCGTCGCCAAAATAATAAAAAAAAAAAAGAAATTAAAACTTTTTTTTTTATTTAGTTAAAATTTCTATACCTAGTCATATCAAGTCATGTATGGCCGTATCAAGCTACGTATAGTCATACATGGCCATGCATGGTCATACATGGTCATATATGGCCATGCATGGTCATACATGGTCATATATGGCCATACATGGCCATGCATAGAGCATTCATACATGGCCATGTATGATTCATTTTTCACGGGTGTTGCAAATAATGTGACTGCTGAGTAAAGTTCATATTTCGAGTATAGTTGGATTAGCGAGAGTTTGCGTTTCGGATATTTTCGGTTTTTACCCCCACCATCTAAATTTAATACCTCAGATATTGTGTCTAGATGGTGGGGGTAAAAACCGAAAATATCCGAAACGCAAACTCTCGCTAATCCAACTGTAAATATAGATATGTATTATTTTTATTGACATTGAAAATTGCCGATATAAATATAGAAATATATATAATAGTTCATTGTTTATTTTTTAAAATAAGTATCATAATTTTTATTAATAATCTGATGCATGTACATCAACAAAATCATAAAAAAGTAT
This sequence comes from Microplitis manilae, assembly GCA_030273425.1. NCBI lineage: Eukaryota > Metazoa > Arthropoda > Insecta > Hymenoptera > Braconidae > Microplitis > Microplitis manilae. The sequence goes on along the minus strand of CP092727.1, from coordinate 12,261,178 downwards.
AAGTACAAATGTACTAAATATTTTTATTACAATATTTTATTTATTTAAAATCCAAAAATCTTCTCGGTGTCTGACAATTTTAATGTCAATATTTTTATTGTTTAATAATTGAATTTTATTAATAATTATTTTTTAATAAATACTTTTTCCTAAAAATTAATATGCAATTTTTGCAATTTATATTTAAATCATAAATCCTAGTTTATAAAATATTTTACTGTCATCATTTATAAATTTAAGTTTAATATGCTATAATCTGTTACGTATTCAATAAACGTATTATTATAAACTAAACGACTTTTATTAACTAATAATATAAATTCAACTAAATAAAATAACTAAACACAAAAAAATTATAGATTAAACATTAAAAAAACTCATTTATGCGGGAAAAGTAATTGATGTTTTGTAATCGATCAACTACGGGAACACTCCGGTCAATGACTGGTTCGAACCGGTCAACTACTCGTGTTTTCGTCTTACCTGCATTGTAAAGTGATTTTTATTTAATTTCGATAATAATTTGAATAAATAACATCACATATTTAAAAGTTAACTATTTAAGTATGATATAAACTTTGAATTACCCATTTCCACCCCATAGTAATTAATATACGATAAATTGAAAGGCTAAAAATCCTTAACTGGTCAACCACTGGTACATCTACCCGACACTGCAAAAAAAAGAGAATAAAAAATTTCGCATAAAATTTACTATGCAAATTTTAGTATTGTGTATTATTATTATTATTAATTTTGCATTAATGTTTTTCCCTTAAAAAATAAATGCATTTCAACAAGTCATGTACTTGATTTTAATATCTAATTATTTTTTTTCAATTATTCAAAAATTGTTATTTATTTGCCATCTAGTGAATTTTTTTTGAACTATCAATTGAAAGATTTGAAATCTGGGTAAAAGAAATCTGCGTTAACGGATGTTTGGGTGCAAGAAATCCTGTGTAATCGGATTTCTGGGTTAACGATATTCTGGATTATAGAATTTATGGGTAATAGAAATTCTGGGTAAAAGAATTCTGTGTAAAGGGATTCTGAGTAAAAGAATCCTGGGCAAACATAGATCTGGGTAATCGGATTATGGGTCACCGATTTTATCAAATCTGGGTAAAAGGAATCTGTGTTAACGGATGCCTGGGTGAAAGAAATCCTGTATAATCGAATTTCTGAGTTATAGATATTCTGGGTCATAGAATTTATGGGTAATAGAAATTCTGGGTAAAAGAATTCTGTATAAAGGGATTCTGAGTAAAAGAATTCTGGGCAAACATAGATCTGGGTAATCGGATTATGGGTCACTGATGTCTACCCATAAAAATAATTGTACATTACCAACAGCCACTCTTATTGTAGGTCAGTAAGGTAGAGCACTGTCTTAATTTTAGGGCCAAGAATCCCCTTATTTAGCTACTTATATATATTATCTCATATAGCGCTCAATATACTCTTGTCATGTATGGATAGTATATATATAATTTATAAGTATAATATAATAAACTTGATGTATACTACCATATATTTTGACCCATATAATTAGTGGTATATGGTCTCTATATAATTGGTTATACAGTACAACCTCATTATAAGTTCCTCGGTTATAAGTTACTTCTCCTCTATTTGTTTTCGCTCGTCTCGAAATACTACCCCCACTTCAGTTTCACTAACGCAGTTTTTCAGTTGTCTTGAAGAGTTTGCTTCTACAGTCCTTTTATAAGTTACTAAAATATGTGCGTATAGATAAATGACAAACGTCGACTAACTTATAAAAGGACTGCGGACACAAACACGAACACGACGCATACATATGCAGAAAACTGAGCGATCACCGAGTAAATGATAAGAGTAGGAGAAAGCCATTTCCAAGAAATTTTTGTCCTACAGCCCCTAACAGTAACAATAACCAAGTTGTACTGTATATGGAAGAATTTATATGTTTAAATATATGGTTTGCTGTATATTGAAATAATATTTTTCCAATATATTAAAACTTATATTTTTCGCAATATATTGAAAATTTTATTTTTTCAATATACTTTTTCAATTTTTATACAATTCCACAGAAAGAAGTAAAGTTTATTTTTTTTTTTACTTTTTATTGACCTTACGTTTACTAAATAACTAACGCAATAACTTAGGAAAAAAAAGCCATATATTTTACGATATACTGGAAACCATATATTTTGCAATATACTGGAAAACATATATAACAAATACAAAAAATACTCTATATTAATAATGTACTACTTTCAATATAATATATCAATATAAAAAAAGATATATTAAAATATATTTGTAAAACATACACAAAAAGTCATATATTGATAAATATATTGGTAATATATTTTAGCAATATGTTCTTATTCAATATATTATCATATATTAATACGGCAAAAATATTAATATTATTCTATATATTGTACAATATACCACATTATAATATTCATATATTTTATCGTATATGTTTTCACATATAAAGCTTTTTCATGCGGGATGCACCACTGAGGTGTTCCACAAATCCATCAATGGCAGTATCTTTTCCTGATGTCTGGAAGCGTGCTATAATCGTACCTATCTACAAAAGTACCTTCACAAAGCAGTGCATCAGACAACTAACCCGTAGTGCTACATCTAGTACACGGCGAAGTACTTGAGAGTATCTTCTGCGGACAGATAACTTAATATTTTTGAGTTAAAATTGTCTTCGATTTTGTAAGGGTCTGCCCTAGCTTCCCCGTACCAGGAAGTTCGAACAGTCCTTCTTGTCCGGCTGCTTTGATTATGAGCAACTGGGTTCTGAAATACCTAGTATGACTGAGTACGCAGCCTGATTACAGGATAGAGGAATGGTGTAATGAATTTAATTTTATAGTGTAATTCTCTTTATTATAATATTGTTAATTGATTTTATTAATGTTCTGATCATTTACAAATGTTATGTACTAAATATTTGGACATTTAGATTAGAAAGAAAATCCAAAAGAATTATTGTATTAATGCGCAAATAGGAGATCCTGGGTCTGATCTCATCAGTAACATAATCGGTTTGAAGAATTTACTTTATACAATATGACTATTTCTGGTAACACCTTAAATAATTTATCTTAATCATTTCTATCAACAAGTCAAAATGAATTTTCAAGGTTCATATATAATGTTCAGTAAATTAAGAGAAAATTAAATTTAACAAATTCTAAAATAAATAACTCCGCGTTTGGCAAACTTATAATTAACTGCGTGTAGACTTACATCGATGATCTCGTAAAATTTGTCGGACATCTTGAGCGTGGACTGCAACGTACTTGACTGACCCTTTGACAGGACTGTAGACGACGACTCGATATTATGGCACTGGCTTTATTACATAGATTAAAATGAAATTTATCAACTGACTAGATTTTATAACAGATAAACTGAATAGACTTTTTCAATAAATAAATAGATTTGACAATAAATTATAACGGACTTTACAATACAACGAATTGACTAGACTTGACTAGTACAAAAGGTATGCAGCAATGTGTGCTTAGTGAGCTGGAGAGTGTAGAGTAAGGACCTCGCTAGGCGTCCTCAGCCCTTCTCTACATCTCCCAGCTGATTGCTAGGTACTAAGTGTATGCTAATTGCAAGCTAACTGCAAGCTAACTACTGAACTGAAAACTGCCCTTTTTGACGATTGTTCGCCCTTATATAGCCATAGAATTCGAGAAGGGGTCATCCACGTGACTTCGCCTGAACTTCCGTCTAGAATGTCTGACACACTGACCCATGGGCCTCTTTCGGAGACTCCGTGAACCGGGTAGCAAATATGCGTTGATAAGGGTGGTGTGTAAACTGAGGGCTCCCTAAAATGGCGCGACCGATTTGAGTAGTCGAACCTCTAGCTGCCCCGTTACAATTTTCTTTAGTGTAGTATTAGATCAGAACATAGCACACGAACAAATCCGTTCAACTGGTAACATGCGAGTTCAGCGGGAGTGAATAATTATAAACAGAAGACGGAAGCACGAAGCTAACCGACAATTATTACCGGAACCACTGGACTCGAGTCACGCTGTTATCTTAATAGTGATCCCAAGTGGAACTATCGCCGCTATTTTGTGTCTTAAAAGATCATGGCGCTCACAAAAACTCGGAAATAAGAGAACACTAGGTGATGGATGAGGACAAATGTGTATAATGGCTTGTCTGAAATCTTAGTGATTATAAGTGGAGGAAACCCGCATGGGTATGGGAAGAACTTGCACCCCACCACTAATCCTACGCAAGCATGTTAACCAGAGCTGGGAGTCTGGTACCACGGGGGGTCTTTTCAAGCCCACTGTAACCAAAGTCTCTTTATTTCCTGACATGGAAGTAGTGTTTGGCCCAAAAAAGTTTGGACTCGTGGTGGCTGTGGTTAGATACCACACACAATGAGAAATTTTTGTAATTCCTCCGGTTAACGTCCACTCTTAGTCAATATTGAGTGAGTGTCGTCTGGGTGGTAAATGGGGACACCCCGCAACGTGTGTATGCCCAAAAGGGTAAAGAAGCGGCCTCTAGTCGGCGGAGATGGACTTTGGTCCCGTTACATTAATTATCTCAAGAGTGAAGAAAGAGCTAACTTCTAAGGAGACCCCATAACTCAGACACCAATAAGTACAACTTGTAAAGGTCATTTTCTAATTGTGACTTGGGTTTTCCATTGTGGAACCAATAAATAATTATTTTAATTTATAATAATAATAATAATTAATTAATTAATAATAATTTTTTTGAGAAAATAAAATTAGAAAATTTTAATGATAATTGTTTGTTAGATAATTATTAACAGTAAATCTTGAGCATGATATTATTTAAAGACATTTTTCTTGAGAAAAAACTGGAATATGAAATTTAAAAAATCTAAAAAAAATAGATCCCATCGTTGTCCCGTTATGAGCATAGCTGGAAAAGTTGTAGAATAAATGACAGTTTTCTGCGGAAAATTATGAGGAAAATCGATCAGTATGTGTTTTTTGTAAATCGACAATTTGTACTTAAAAGTTAAAATTCCAATAGAAGCGGGGTTCCAAAATTTTTTTGATATTGTTTATCGAAAGATCTCTAAAAACGAACATTTTTTTATTCTTGAAAATTTTGTTTAAACCACTTTCCGCAAAGTTACAGGCGTTTGAAAAAAAAATCTCTCCATTTTTAAAAATTCGATATTTCAAAAACGGTTGGGGGAAAAAATTTGAAAAAAATCATAAAGGCCTCTTTCAACCTATGCTAAAAGATAAAATGTTTCAAAAAAATCCGAGGTTCAAAAGCTAAATAGTGCCTGATTTGGCGTGGAACGCTTCATAGATATAGTCCGGTCAATTTAGACCAAAAAATGAGAGTGAAGTTACATAAAGTCCCAACAAGCTGAATTTCAGTGAAATTGTTCGAAATATAATTATAAACAATGTCTAGAAGTTCCCCCTCATTCCCCTATAAGGAAAAAATTTTATTCAAGGTCAAAGGTCAAAAACTGAGTTTTTCGCAATTTTCAGCAAAACGGTAAGTTTTATCATAAAAGTACCTCCGACAAAAATTGTAGATCATAAAATTATCTATAAAAAATGTATCAATACTTTTTTTACGTACGTACGTACGTATGTATGTATGTAAATATATGTAACTTTTGAACGAATGAACCGATTTCGATCTTCAAGGTGCCATTCGACGCGGCTTGCAATTATCTTGAAGCTGAAAAAAAAATTAACTTGATCGGTAGGGCTCGTTCAGAGATATTCCAAAAATAAACTTTTTTAAAAAATGATTTTTTTGGATAACTTTTTATGTTCTTAATGGATTGATTCCAAAATGGACTCGGCTCTGGAGCTTCATAAGCCGCGTCGAATGCTACCTCAAATGTCAAAATCGATTGATTCTTTCAAGAGAAACCAATGTCGAAAGAATTAAAAAAAAAAAATTTTTTTTAGTATTTTGAAAATTTCTCAAAAACGACTCAATAGATCAATTTTAAAATCTGATTAGTTGTAGAACTCAATAAAACGTGTCGATTGCCGCCTTGAACGTCTCAATCGGTTTATTAGTTCAAGAGATATCGTTCTACGAAAAATGGTAAAAAACGTTATTTTTCGAAAACGAAGACATACAAAAGTATTTTCGAGCTCGAAGAGCTCGAAAATGAATCTACAACAATTTTTCGAGTTCAAGGAGCTCGAAATAGGCAGGAAGTTTTGGGGCTGGCCCACAGGGTCAACCGACAGACCAATTTTTAACTTCCCGCTAAGAAAATTGCAAATTTTCAAAAATTCGGGAAGTTAATGGTTTCAGTCCGATTTGTGAAAATCGAAATTCCAACAGATGTCGACGTTTTGAGGTCCTAGAAAGCTATTCTGACTAATTTCACGATGATGTCCGAGTGTATGTATGAATGTATGTACGTACGTACGTATGTAAACATCTCTAACTTTTGAACGGATCAATCGATTTTGATCGTCAAGGTGTCATTCAACGCAGATTTTTAATATCTTGAAGCTGAAAAAAATTAAGCTTGATCGGTAGGGCTTGTTCGGAGATATTCCAAAAATAAACTTTTTTCAAAAATGTTTTTTTTGGATAACTTTTTACGGGCTCGATGGATCAATTCCAAAATGGACTGGGCTCTGGAGATCCATAAGCCGCGTCGAACGCCACCTCAAACATCAAAATCGGTTAATTCTTTCAAGAGAAAGCGTTGTCGAAAGAATTAAAAAAAAAATTTTTTTTAGTATTTTGAAAATTTCTCAAAAATGACTCGATGAATCAATTTCAAAATTCAATTAGTTATAGAACTCAATGAAACGCGTCGACTGCCACCTTAAACGTCTCAATCGGTTTATTCGTTCGAGAGATATCGTTGTAGAAAAAATTGTAAAAAACGTTATTTTTTGAAAACAAAAGCATACAAAAGTATTTTCGAGCTCGAAGAGCTCGAAAATGTATCTACTAAAATTTTTCGAGCTCAAGGAGCTCGAAAAACGCGGGAAGTTTTGGGGCTGGCCCGCAGGGTCAACCGACAGACCGATTTTTTATGTTGCTCTACAATCGATTGAGCCAGCGCGAAGTCTGCCGGGTCACCTAGTTAATAATAATAATTAACGTTATGCGAGTAGTGTTTGAATAGAGTAGTTTCAAATGATTCGAAATCTAAACTGAATAATTAGAACCTTTGACTTATTAGTATGTGATTATTAATGAATTATTTTATGTGAACAATAAATACAAATGACGGACTGAAAAACGGAAACTGCCAAAAAATTTGAAAATAACTGCTGAAAAATAATCTGCTGACACCAAGATTCGAAGCCAAGACCCAACGAATATGAAACATGACCGCTGCCGCTCTGCTACTTGAATATTTACGTTCAGTTAAAAAAAATTTATATCTACTTAGACCGCAGCTATTATTGTAACAATGATATCATGCTAAAGACTTGAGCTCATTCGAAATTACCAATTAAATAGTAATTGGTATTTCCAATTAAGTTCCACTGAGCTGTACAGTAGGCCAATGGAGACAGTTAAGTGACGGAGATAGAAGTGATATACATAGACCGTGTTATAAGATAATTCTTCAGCAGATTTAGTGCAAGAAAAGCGTTAATATCTTCAAGTTATTTATGACGAAAGATTTCTTTAAGATATTAATAACTAACTGCACCAACATACTTTGAGGAAGACACATTCAATGTTATTTTTTACAATATCATCTACAAATCCTACAATAATCTTGTCTTAGAGTCTCGCGACATATTTTAGGTATATAACGACGAAGACACGCCAAGGCCTTCCGTAAAACACTTTCACGAAAATAGTACAAGACAACTACAAAATTGTCTTACGAACGTCAACTTGGGCAAGTCCTTACAATATCCCTAGTAAAAATAAACGAGGGCTGCCTCGTTTTAAACTAGGCGCTAGCTAGCGAAATCGAGGCAGTTCTAGAGATTGTGCGCCACCTATAATTAAGAAATTGGTATAGCATACGCGTATGTATTGTTTACATCAATGTATATTTATGTTTACATATAACACAGTGATTAACCTCTAATTTATTATTAAACATTTATAAAGTGCGAAAATTGAGAAAGTGCAAAAAAAAAAAAACATTGAAAATCGTGGCTTTAATTTTAACGATGATAACAATAATAATGATTTTAATAATAAATATCGATAATAATGAGCAATAGCTGTAAGTGAAAAATTGATAATTTTATTTTAAAAAACTTGATTAAATTAAATTGAATAAAAAGTGATTGTTAAAAAGTGACAATAATAATTAGTAGTAGCTATGAGTAGAAATAATAAATTTTATTAAATTTAAAAAATATTTAATTTCTTCAAAGTATATTAGTATTCTTATTAAAAATTATAAATTTCATCATGAAAAATAATTTATTGAGTTAAATTAAATAACAATGATAATTACTAATTTTAAAAAGTTTGTAGTAGCTATAAGTAAAAGTAAAAAATTTCTTAAAAATTTTAAATTATTTAATTTGTTTTAATTATTTCAGTACGTTTGTAAAAAGTTATAAATTTTATAATAAAAAATAATTAATTGAATTATTGCTTTGCAATTTGAATTTATTCATTTATTAAATGATATTTTAATTATATAAATTTATGTTAATTTCATCAAGTAATTAGAGTTGATTGGTTTAATTTATTTATATTAATCTTAAGCATTAATAAATTTATCATAATTAAGTTATTTATTTGATATTATAGTTGTAATAATTATTTTAAATATTCAAATATATAACCTGAAATATTTAAACCGCCAATTCAATTTAACAAGTCGCCATTTTGGATTCAGGTAATCTCTAGCGAAACTTGCCAGGCGCTAGCCAGTGCCACGTTTTTATGCTAGCTAGCTCCTTGTTTTACTCTAGCGAAACTGGCGAGGCGTTAGTCAGCACCACGTTTTCATTTTTACTAGAGATCTATCAAAAGATTCTTGTGATTAGAGTATTGATCAGCAAGTTTTGATAGAAATCGTTACATGGGCATCTCTTTCTAACTTTTATATACCTCGCATATTTGATTCTTCATTAACTTCATAGCCATTAAGAAATAAAAAATTACAAAGTTTAAAGTCTGACCTTTTGACTTCTCATATGAATGATGTTAGGAATGTATCAACTCTAATTGATTATACAGAATATATAATATCATTTTATCCGCCTATAGAACACTCGGTTTTATGACTAGATTAATGAAAAACTTTACAAATCTTAACGCGGTAAAAATGCTCTATGTATCATTTGTGCGCCCTAAATTAAAATACGCTGCTCTAGTGTGGTCCCCAAACTATTTAAAATATTCAAAGGATTTAGAGAACGTCCAACGTAGATTTTTAAAATATCTAGCTTACAAAAAGTATGGCTCATACCCGGGGAGAGGGGTCGACTATATTTCACTTTGTGTAGATGCCAACTTATTGACGCTTAAAGAGAAGAGGATGTGCTCATCCTTTATGTTTGTCAAAAATTAGATCAGAGAACAGGTGGACTGCGCCAATTTTCTAGCCATACTACCAGTATTAGTTCCAACACGAACTACGAGAGCAGTCTGGCCATTTTACCCACCTCCGACTAGAACAATGCTGGCGCGATCTGCACCTCTCTTCAGACTCACTACAGTTTGTAATAGTATTTGTGATATTAGTGACAACAGCTTAGATGTATTCGACTTTAGCCAACGAATTGCGATAAATACCATTGCGTCTTATCTCGTCTCTCAGAGGCGTAATGATTAAAATTAAGATATGATAATAAGCATAGTATGTGTTGAGACAATGTGAATTGTCTTCGTCGTCCTCAGCCTTGCGGTTCCCATTTTCCCCCGTCTTGTTGCCGTCTGAAACTACACAAGTCATAGTGCCGGGGTCACATGACTAATTTTCACGTTGACGCATGACCGTAAGGGTGAAGTGGGGACAGAGTCCCGAGGCTAGTCCTACACCCAAATTTATCGGTCAATCACTTCGATCCTGGATCAATTAACGTACAGACGTTCTGATATTAATTATTCAGTATTAATTCTGGCAATTTACTTGCAATAGACTAATTGTAATTCGGGCAATTAACTTGCGATATTCTGTACTTTATTGGCAATTATCTTGCAATTATATTTTATTGTTTAGTTATTAATTATTTCAAATAAAGTTAGTTTAAGTAACTATCACTGTACATACTGGCGAGATACTCGTAATATCAAATTATACTGTGCTACACATCTTTCTATATTACATCCAGCGCTTGCATTTTCTGGTAAGTAATTTTTATTATTATAATTGGCAATAAACTTGCACATATTGTTAATCATTCATTTAATCTACTATTTGTTCATCTTATTTATTATCCTATATTACTGGTAAGAAATATTGAATCGTCTATTAAGAATATTATTATTTAAGTAAGAATTGATAAATCAATTAACAATAAGAAAGCTATTGATAATTAATAAGCCGTGAGGTAAGTTGGTGAATTTTATATACGTTGCCGTTTGAATAAGTGCGGGTCTTTGCTTTGCAAGAACTCCAGCCCACTGCTCTGTCCAGGTAAAATAAAATTTGTTAGAGGCCAGCCTAAGCCAGGGTTCAACCCGCGAATTCTGGTGGCTGCTGGTGAAAATCGCGAAAGAGAAAAGCGATTTGTCTCAACTGGCGCTCGAACAGGGACTTTGCAGTAGTTCAAACGAACAACGGGAAATTTTATTAATTTTTCTCACGGCTTTACAGTAAAAAATTCTTATACAATTTCAAGTAATAATTTTAAATAAATTTCTTACCAGTATCAAGGATTTTATTTTTACATTCATCATTCCATTACATTTCACCATTCATTCGCCAGCATCTAATTTTATAAAATACTTAATCACTTCTTTTATTTATTGTAAATTATTGATTCTATAAATTAATTGTCATTGTAATATTGTGTGTCGGTACGTTCTGTGAGAATTTTGTGTGCACTTTGACCTCGAGATTATATTAATTACGCGTTCTGTATTACTAGACGCTAACATTTATTTTTTTATAGTTTACTTGATTACAACAACACAAAATAAGTACCTAAAATAAAATTGTAAAGCAAAACTTTCGATCGGATATCTTTTGAGTGTAGTAAATAAATCTAAAACTTTATTTGTAACACAAAAGATTATTATATTCGTTTCCGGCTTAACATAAAATGTCTTTTGCTCGACAAAAATTATCTTCAAAAATAAATTAAGTACTTAATAAATAAAATCTTTGCAGTAATAAATTATAATTTATTAGTCATCAAGAATTTTAATAATTAAAATAAATTATGAACTTATTATATTTAATAAATAAATAAATCTTTACAGCTTTGAAGTAAAATTTCATTGTGAAAATTCTTAATAAAATAAATCTATTTATAATCCGATAAAAATTTTAATCAGCTTGAACTAATTAAAAGTATTTATAAATTAAATTTCGATAAATTATTATTTCTGCAAAAAATCTATTTTTTATAAGAATCAAGTAAGACAATTTTCCCGCAAAAATGATGCAGAGAACGCCGACTTCTCGACCACTTCCTTCGGTCACCCTGGGTAATAATCTCGAGAATCTTCTACCGTTTCCAACTACATCAGGCGCATCGATACCGAGCACTCGTGCAATAGATGAGCTCGCTGCTTTCATACAGACTTATGACGTACATAACAGTACATTACGTACCCAAAGTCAGCAAATTAATAATAATAACATTTCCACTACCAGTGTGAACGGTAACATCAGTACTCACTCTCACAACATTAGTGGTGTAGTTCCAATAACTGAGCCGTCACAAAATATCACTTCTGTCGCCGTTCTACAAAACGTCGTTTCTCACCTGCAAGCGGAAATCGAAGCATTACGAGCTGAGCGTCAACATCTACTTCGAATAACTAGTACTGTTTTGCGACCACCAGGCACAAATTTGGCGCCTGCAAATTTTCCAACAAATACTTCAAGCACGTGGACGCCCAGGGAATTGTTTCCCGCTGCTACGGTAACGTCACAAGCAGCGAATTCTCTTACGGCTTGTTATGCTGCCCCATGTCTTCCTGCATTCGTTTCGGCAACACAAGCAAGCGGTCTGCAGTCAGCCATGTCTAGCTCACTTGCGCGGGAACCGTACGCGCACTCGACGGTCCCACTACCGACTCATACGTCGCCGCCACACACGAGTACTCAATCTTTACCTACACATACATGCACACAGGCATATAGCAGCAATAATCTACCAGTGTATTCGAACGCACACACACAAGCTCCACTTGTATCGACATACTCTCACATACAGCCATCATCTTTGTATCACACTTATACAATACCTGTTGGGAATTCAAATATGAGCTACTCAAATTCTATGCGCTTATATGATCTCAGTCGTATCGCCAAATCCTGGAATATTTCGTTTCCTCCTCGTGATCGATCTTCTTCAATTGATGCAAGAAAATATATAAAAATCATCGAGCAGCGGATGATCAGTAGTGATATCCCTGTAGAGAGTTTTCATGCAGTTGTAACAAATACCCTTAACGGTGACGTGCTTGAGTGGTATTACCAGAATGAAGATTTGTTTTTCAGTTGGGCGACTTTTAAGGAGTATTTAAAAATTTGGCAGGTTCAGAAAACAGATGAAGCTGTCCTGCAGGAAATTTATTCGGCTAAGCAAGGCAACGACGAGAAAGGAGTTTCGTTTATTAATCGTATGCAGGGAGCATTCTCACGATTAGAAGATCCGTTACCGCAAGCAAAACAGATCCGAATAACAGTGTCACGATTTAATTCGTACTTTTTACAAAAATTTTCGGATACGACCATCATGATTTATGCAGAATTATACACACGAGTCAGCGCGTGGCAGCCGACAGCCGATGCATTAAATCCTCATTTCAAACTTAAAGAAGAAATTAATAGTAGACAGAAAATTCGCAGCCAATTGAATTTAATTAAAGATACTTCAGAGGTAGATCAACTACATAGAGTTAAAACTTTACAGTCATCTACTTCATCACGATAAAAATAAACTCCAACGATACGCAAAGTACTCTATTGCCAATGCTCAGTAACGACTCACAGTACAACACCTGTAACCAAAAATACTCAGGGCTTAAGAATTGGACATCGATTGGACATACTCAAGAATAAGAGAAGAAATTTTATCAAGCTCACTTACGTGCGATCAAGAAACCGGAAGAAAATGAAAACTTCTTCGTTACCGATTCGGGGCTACAGTTAAAATAAGCTAATACATTCACACACATTCATCTCATTATTTCATTTTATTTATTGTTGCCAATTGTAATAATTTTAATTACAGCGTCGAGTCTGGGAGCAGTTGGCAAACTAAATGATCAAAATCTTCAAATTGTATTACTTTTTTCTGTCCACAGACTTTCAAAAATTTTTTTTTTGTACTTAATTATTAACTGTAAATATTTCTGAATTCTTTTAACATTATCTTGTACCTTTAGTTTGTAAGCTGTAAATATACATTTTTAGGCTGATCCAGATCGAAGTCCCAGGATAGAAGTGGACCTGAAATGGGTAACTAACCCCTACATTTTGTTCAAAATCCCTTACGGCTTGCAATTTATTACTGACAATATACTTGTATATCGGGCGATACATTCGCAATTGAAAAAATTGAAATCGGGCGATACACTCGCAATCGAAATATTAACCACTGGCAATCTACTTGCAATACTTTTAAATATTTCGATCAAACTGATTTTCTTTTATTACAGCAATCTACTTGCATTTTTAAAGCAATCTACTCGCATTGTAAATATTGTAAATAAACTAAATCACTCTTTTCAGTCGGACAACCTAGACGAGAGGTCAAAAGGGTAACCTTGGCTTGGTGAGGGGGATTGAGACAATGTGAATTGTCTTCGTCGTCCTCAGCCTTGCGGTTTCCATTTTTCCCCGTCCTGTTGCCGTCTGAAACTACACAAGTCATAGTGCCGGGGTCACATGACTAATTTTCACGTAGACGCATGACCGTAAGGGTGAAGTAGGGACAGAGTCCCGAGGCTAGTCCTACACCCAAAATTTATCGGTCAATCACTTCGATCCTGGATCAATTAACGTACAGACGTTCTGATATTAATTATTCAGTATTAATTCTGGCAATTTACTTGCAATAGACTAATTGTAATTCGGGCAATTAACTTGCGATATTCTGTACATTGTTGGCAATTATCTTGCATTTATATTTTATTGTTTAGTTATTAATTATTATTTTATAAATCATACTGTGCTACACATCTTGCTATATTACATCCAGCGCTTGCATTTTCTTGTAAGTAATTTTTATTATTATAATTGGCAATAAACTTGCACATATTGTTATTCATTCATTTTATCTACTATTTGGTCACCTTATTTATTATCCCCATATTACTGGTAAGAAATATTGAATCGTCTATTAAGAATATTATTATTTAAGTAAGAATTGATAAATCAATTAACAATAAGAAAGCTATTGATAATTAATAAGCCGTGAGGTAAGTTGGTGAATTTTATATACGTTGCAGTTTGAATAAGTGCGGGTCCTTGCTTTGCAAGAACCCTCGCCCATTGCTCTGTCCAAGTAAATAAAAATTTGTTAGAGGCCAGCCTAAGCCAGGGTTCAACCCGCGAATTCTGGTGGCTGCTGGTAAAAATCGCGAAAGAGAAAAAGCGATTTGTCTCAATATTTACATACATACGTACATACGTACGTACGTACGTACGTATGTACATACACTCGGACATCATCGTGAAATTAGTCAGAATAGCTTTCTAGGACCTCAAAACGTCGAAATCTGATGGAATTTCGATTTTTACAAATCGGACTGAAACCAATAACTTCCCGAATTTTAGAAAATTTGCAATTTTCTTAGCGGGAAGTTAAAAAATAAAATAAAATAAAAAAAAATAAATAAATAAATAATAATAAAAGGAAAATAATAGTATTAAATTTATCCTCTTATATTCTGATAACTCTTTACACAAGTAGCTTCTCTTCTAAAATGTAATTAAATTTTGTTTCATTGTTAAATTTTCTTTCTTTCATTATTCTCCAATATTATTGTTTAAAAGTTTCATTTTTCTTTTGAAGGCAAATCATAGTGAGCTATCCTATAAATTTTCTTTTCTTTATATGCTAACGCTCGATGCCACATCACCTTATGTTATACTTGTGTATCTTTTTGTGACCCTGTTACTGGCCATATGGCTATTGAGTCTTTTATAAATAAATAAATAAATAAATAAATAAATAACACATTTATTTATAAAATGAAATACATTACAAAATAACGATTTGTTAATTAAAATTTTTTTTTATTCTTACACCGATTCCATGCTCTATTATGACTTATATTCTTAGAAATTAGTATTATTATTAATACAGTATCGATAAATAAAATATTGCAAGTAACAACATTTGTCATTCGTGACTAAAATTCAAGTAAAAATATCTGCCATACAAAAGGGAAAGTAAGAAAAAAAGAGTAAAATATATTCCATGGGCAATTGATGGTATCACTTTTCAACTGTTCTATGCACATAATTATAAAGAAGAAAAAAGGTGGAATACAACAATACTATATTACAGCCGAATATTTATTGTTACTTTTTTTTTTTTTTTTACTATATTACAAACCTGTTTGTACCAGTAATTAATTTTAACCAAAATAAAAAATTTTACTACTTTTGTTTTTATTGAACAGCATTTATTAACACCAAGTTTAGATTAATTTTTTAAAGAAAGTTCATAAGGACACGTTTGAATGAAAAAATTAAGTTAGACAAAATAAAAAAAAAGTTATGTTTCAGAAGTAATATTCATATCAATTACTGTGGGAATTAAAAAAAAAAAACATGGATTATATCCTGGTCAATACTTTTGGACTTATCGATTTGATGCAAAATGTCATCAATGATGATTAATAAAAATAATAATTCGAAAATAGTTTGAACAATTTTTCAGTCATATTTTGTCTTACTGGTATATACAAAGTGTTGAAAAGTTTCTATCTCATACATTTTATTTTTACAATCTTTTTATGTTGCATTATTCACAGTAGAGTCGTTTACATAAAAAAATATTGCCTGCAAAAGAAATAAAAACATAGTTATTATAATAGTCTATAGCCATTCAGTAAACACGTCTGCAATTCATGGTCGAGGGAAAAAGTAAAGTTTTTTCTATTCTATTATGAACTGCTGAATACGAACATAATTGACAAAATTTAAAAAAAATGGTGTGTTCAGATTAAACTATTATATTCTTAAAAAAATTTCGAAATCAATAATAAAACAACAGATAATTTTCTTCTCAAGTAATGTGGATTATTTTAAGACGAAAATAAACAATATATTTTTTGTATAAACTGAATAGTTTTCATGTAAAAAATTACTATTTTTTTTAAATTATTGCTATCCCGGCACCAAAGAAGTACCATAGACTGAGCCTAATGTAGATAACAAATGCTCTCCACTGAAAAAACAGTATTTTTCCTCCCAGAATCCAAAGTACTGTCGATTCAGGTTTCCTATACTGAGTAAATGTATTCATACTGCAAAAAAACCTAGCATGATTCCAACAGTAATACCGAGTTTTAATGTGGGGCTTAAACTTTCTGCTATGTTCCTATAGCAAATGCTGTGGTCTCTCCAACGCTTACACATTTATTCTATAGTAATTTTTTTTCCTGCGTTTTTACCTCATGTTATTATAAGATAGATCTAAAAGTGCAAGTGTGAACAAATATTAAAAGAAGGTGGTTAATATTCTTTTTATACTTATTAAAATATTGATTAATATTTATAAATTTTTCGTCTCAATTGTTGATAAAACATTCATTATAATAAAAAATTTTCCTATGTACATAAATCCTACATCTTACATGTCAATAAAGTAAGGTTAAGTTCATTTTATTTTAGCTCTGTCAAATAAACTTTGGTATTTTTACCACAAAAATACCAATATTGGGAACTGACAAACTGGATTACGCAGTCTGGTGGTAAAAAATTAAACTAATGATAGCTTACAACAGACGAGTAAATACACAGTAAATGTATGCTGTTAACATCATAAATCTATTTCATACACCAAATTATTGAGGAATAAAAATTAAAATAAAAGTTGGAATATTTAGAGAACGTGAAAAATACGCGGTTATTGATTTATAATTAATTTCACGCGAGCAGCAATCAATTTATCCTCAATAAATAGTAGCCTTCATGTCCTATCTAATCATTGAGAATATTTAAGCGTTAGTTTAGCGGACTTATAACACCGGAAAAATTATAAGAAAGCAAATCAGTTTTAGAACACGTGGTAGTTAGTACAACTGCACAATGTAGATTGATAAGCACGAGATGAAGCGGTTGAAGACTAGAAGCGAAAAAAAATAAAATGGCGGCGTTTTCTTCCTTCGTTGCCACTCGGTGGTCACGTGGACAGCATAGCTGCACTAGCGAATTTTCCCATTGGCTTAAAAGGATGTAGTTAGCCAGCAATTTTCCTGATTGGTCGGCTGGTAGCGGGGCTCTATGCCGGCTTGACACGGCCATAAGCTAGAAATTGTATGTGCCGGGCCCGAATAGCGTGTAACCCGGCACTATTCTGACCTTGAAGTCAGTAGCGAGTTCGGCAGCTCCCGGACGTAGTGAAAAAACACGAAGCTTTTCAAAATGATTAAGCTCGTGACTAAACAGTACATAAACGCGGTAACAACCATCGCATATTTATCACTTTTTTCGCAGTTTATTTTACATTTAATTAAATAGTCGATCAATGAAATTCGTTTGCCATCATGTATATTTTTCTGTTTTGGGTTTTTACCCGTCCAAGGTGGTATGTCTATGGAATTTAATAGTTTATATATTTACTCTACTATCACATGGATTGCGCATTTAGAAGTGTAAGCTACTGTCCGACATGTTTTTTTAAGCCACGCCTCCGTGTCAATTCCCAATTGCTACCAGAACAAAAAATTTACCTGCAGGAAAAAAACTTTATTTTCAATGAACTATACCAACGAATAATCAAAATGATTTAAGAATGGAACTATAACAAACTTTGTAACACAAAAATTTGTATACAAATAATGTTAAATCTGAAGTCAAAAAAATTACAATTGTAAAAGCATGGCCTTGTTTCCTTATAATAGAGAACTAGGTAAGCCCGCCCTCAGTAACTCAAGCATTTAGCACTGGGTTCTTCAACACCTAGCATAGCCAGGTATGCGACTTGATTACAGGATAGGAAAAATAATGTAATTAATTCATTTTATAGTATAATTTTTATGTAATAATATTATTTCATTGATTTAACCGTTCGTAGTACGTTTATGAAATATCATCCCCTACCGTTATAATAATGATTACTTAGAATTATGGGATATAGGCCTATACTTTCAGGAAAAGTTCCCATATGTATAGGAACAATTCCTATCATTATGGTAACAGTTCCCATATCGCATGTGAAAGAATTATGGTAATGGTTACCATACAAGAATAGTTCCCATAAGCAAATAGGAATCAATCCTATAACCATATGGTAACGGTTTCTAAGTACATATGAAAATAAACCCTATATATTATGGTAAACATCCCCATAATATTACGGTAATCGTTTCCATAATACTATGGTAAACGTTACCATGTATTATAGTAATCATTCCTACAGTTACCATATATATGGTAATGGTTACTATAATGTTATTGTAATGGTTACCATAATATTATGGTAATGTTTACCATGATATTATGGTAACGATTACTATAATATTATAATAATAATTACTATAATATATGTAGGTACCGTTCCTATAATCGGCATTTCAGAAAAATCGGTAACCATGCGTTGTGGAAACTATTCCTATAATACACTAACGCAAAAAAGTAAAGGAACAGAAAAATTAAAAAAATTTTTTTGTGATTTTTGGAGGGATGTAACTTTGTGAAAATTAATCTATCGAGATTAAAAAAAAAGAAAGTATTTTATAGCTTGAAATTTCTAGTTTCGGTGCATTTTTATAAAAATTGTTTCTGTTCCTTTAATTTTTTACATTAGTGTATATTGTAATTGTTACCATGGAATTTTCTCCATGCATGCATCTATCACAGTGAAAATTATTGAAATCAATATAGTCACCAAGCACCTGAGCGGCACATAATAAAGAGTTAAAATTTTTTTCCCGCCGATTAGGTATAATTTTTATATAATACAAAACGAAAATGCCGTCTGGCAGCCAGAATGGAAGGTAGATTTATCGAAAATTTTCAGCACCTCCCTGACTTTTCGGTAGCTCGCGCTTAGCTTAAAACAAAGGCGGTCCTTTTTCATTTTTACCACGGCTGAAGCCAATTTTCGAAGGTCAGTTTTTTAATCCAAGATTCATAATTTGCAATTTACAATTGTTAGTAAACCTATATATTTATATATGGGGCATTCCACGCCAAATTGGACGGTTTGAAAAATTTTAATCTTAGATTTTCTCAATTTTCTTTTACTTTTTTTTACCCATCAAAAGACTCTTTTTCTGAAATGTTGAAATTTTTTTGATCACCGCTTCAAAAGATATCGGATTTTGAAGAAAACCGCTATTTTTATGGTTTTTTACTGATAACTTTAAAGGGGATGGTTTAAATCAAAATACTCACTGAGTAAAAAACTATCATTTTCCCATGTACTTTTGGAAAAAAAATACAAAAAAATTATATCAAGTGTTTTAATACGTGTTTTTTTATTTTTAACGTTTAAATTGCATTTTTTAAAGTGAGTGCATATTTCAATTTTCTTTAAAATTTTTTACAGTAAACTACTATTCAAACCACAACTTTTCAGGCCGGTCTGGTCGTGGGTTTTCAATGGCTACTATTTTTTTTCGATTTTTGAAAATTAAAAAAAAAATTTTTTTTCTTTAATTTATCAAATTTTATCACTGGTTTCTCTCTCCAACGTATTTTAAAAAACTTCGTGTATATTTTTTATTATAACAAGCATAGGAAATTGTTAATAATTAAAAAAGACTAATGATTGTTTTCAATGCAACTTCCTGCACTGATAGAAGGATTCATTACTGAGTACTAAATAAATTTAGTAACAAAATTTTTAGTCACTTATTTGGGAGAAAAAAATATTTTGTACCCATTCACATAATCTATTATAATTTAAGAATTCATTTTTTTATCTCAATTAAATCTCATTATGGTAAAATAAATATTTGTTTCCACCAAAAAAATATTTGGTAATCGGTACTAAATATTTTTTTGGTAAGCTCTGTCGGTAGATGGCTTGTTTAGGATTAAAAACGAATGCAATGAATATTTTCTTTATTTGAATTAATAACAGTATACAAAAAAAACATTCATTTTAAATTAAAAAATGTTCTCATAAATCTCTTGCGTATTCTTTTTTAATTATTAACAATTTCCTATGCTTGTTATGATAAAAAATATACACGAAGTTTTTCAAAATACGTTGAAAGCGAGAAACCAGTGATAAAATTTGATAAAATAGAGAAAAAAATTTTTTTTCAATTTTCAAAAATCGAAAAAAAATAGTAGCTATTGAGAACCCACGACCAGACCAGCCTAAAAAGTTGTGGTTTGAGTAGTAGTTTACTGTAAAAAATTTTAAAGAAAATCGAAATATGCACTCAATTTAAAAAATGCAATTTAAAGTTTAAAAATAAAAAAAGACGTATTAAATCACTTGAAATAATTTTTTTGTATTTTTTTTCCAAAAGTACATGCACTGATAAAAATCGTGTTTTCTTCCGAAATACGCTGCGTACTTGGCCTATCCGAACTTGAGTCAACTGAATTTCAATTGATTTAAAAACATGGAAATTGAAACAAGTTCATAGGGAGATTTGAATAAAAGACTTTACGATTTTAGGCTTACTATAAAAATATTTCTTTCAAAAACGATGTATTCGATGAAACCAAATGTAAGATTACAGTAAAAAATAAGAGATGGAGCTAAAGTCGTCTATGTATGTGATAAAAACAACTATGAATTTGAAAAAAATACTGTTTTAAGCTGATGGAAATTATTGATTTCTTTCAATCAATTTTGCAAATGTTGTTGATGAAAAGTTTTATGCAATCATCTTAACTTACTTTTTATTTTCCTCAATATATTATAGTGGGGAGTCAATCATATGATTTACTCAATAATAATACAAATGACTTTGAAATAATTGGATACTTTCTGGCCACAAGGAACTTGTACCACTGACTTAATTTTATTTCATTTTTATATGACTAATAATTTACTACCTGCAATGTACTTTTGTAATTGAAGAAGTTAAATATATCATTGACTGTGTGTATCCAGAGTAAATGAATACATACTGAAATTTTACAGGAATTTATTATTTTTAGAATCTTCAAGAGCATAAATGGAATACAAAAATCACTTTTTCTTTTATCTAAAATATCCCTCGTGAAAAACGTTTATAAAAAAAATATAGTAAAAATACATAAAAATTATACAAATATATACAAAATATGTGTAAAAAATACATTTCTAATAGCTAACTTTTGGCCGATTTTCGTAGATATTTTACATATTTTGAATGTAACTCAAATATATTAAAAAAAGGATGGAAGAAGCAAAACGGGGTACTTAAAGAAATTCTAAGTTATTGAGAATACTGTGGATTTTTTTTTCAATGATATCCAAAGTAAATATTAGAAAAAATTTTCAGAGGCCATTAAAAAAAAAAATTTTCATTTTTGCGGGAAAAATAGGGTACCTTCTAAAAAAGTAAAAAGAATAAAAAATTTCTGGATATTAAATAAATTCGATTACATTAAATTTTTTTGTAAGTAATTTACATAAAGAAAAATTACATTTCACATAATTATTAGATGCAAGGGAAAATTAAAAATTTTTCAATTGTTTTTATCATAAAACGAAAGTTATTAACATTTTTTGACTGACACTTTCGATTTTACAAAATTATTACAAAAGCGAATTTCGAAGGTTTAAAAAAATATAATGTTTGTTTTTTTATGAGATTTTGGGGGTACTCTATTTTGCTTCCTCTTTCTCTATATCTTAGAATATATGAAACATACATGTATAAAAATATAAAGAAAATATATTTCAAATACATAAAAAATATATAATTTTATTATATATTTTTCTTACGTTGTTGGTTAAATTAAAAATATTTTTTTCATATTTTCATAATTATATTCTTTTATGTATTTGAAATATATTATTAAGATAACTTTTATATATTTTCACGCATGTATTTTTTATACGCCATAAAATTTATTTTAAAAATATTTAAATTACATTTAAAATATATACAAAAATCAGCCAAAAGTTAGCTATTAAAAATTTATTTTTGATACATATTTTATATATATATTTATGTATTTTTAATATATTTTTTTTATAAATGTTTTTCATAAGGCACCGAACTCAAATAAGCAGCAGTAGAAGTAGTTCAGTGCTCACCACTAGATCGCACGCAACCTCTTGTGCTGTTCCTGGTTAGATATATATTTCAGAGTTCTTATATTCTATACTTAAAAACAATTCTGGCACGGCTACTCCTCTGTCGTCCGACCTAGTGACAAGTGCCTCTTTTGATGGTAATATAGTATATTCTATATTACATTGTGACAACAATGTCTATTTTTGTTTACTTGGATAATTTATTTTTATAATCCAGATATATAAAATACGTTTTAGGTAATAAAAAAAATCATTTTTGTTTTCAATACAAGCTCTTAAATAATCTAAAAATAATAAATTTCGGTAAAATTAAAAAAAAATTTTTTTCAGTATTCATTTACTCTGGATACACTCTGGTTCCATTCTAATCTGCAAAGAATTGTTTTGATGCAAAATTCACCATTAATGACTCGACAACTTGAATAAATTGCAATAACGTTATATGAATTTCTTACAATTTACGATGTTTTAGAAGAAAGATATAAAGCAATCGAGTTGAAAAAAAATTATATTCTTACGACTAAATGTAAGTTTACTCAAATTAAAAAAAAATAGATAGAATATCATAATTTTTTACATTAAATTTAAGTATTCTAGAAACAAAAGCAAAAGTAGGTGGAATAAAGTCTCTAGTATGTTGATTCAATTACATATATTCTTTAATTGAGTGCGTAAAAGTCGTCGCAAATGCTCACAAGTACGCCATGTATTTGAGTAGATAATTCCCCCCAAATACGTGTGGCTTTTCAGCCAAAGTCGTAGCGTGTTTCGCCGTATTTAAAGTCGTGGCGTATTTGGCTCAACTCAAACCAAGTTGACTCAAAGGTTTCTGTTTATCAGTGTGGGAAAATGATAGTTTTTTATTCAGTGAGTATTTTGATTTAAACCATTCCCTAAAAAGTTATGAGTAAAAAACCATAAAAAGAGCGGTTTTCTTTAAAATTCGATATCTTATGAACCGGTGATTAAACAAATTTCGACATTTTAGAAAAAGAGTTTTTTGATGGGTACTGTCACGTAACGATTCAAATTATTTAGTTGTAAGTTAAATATTTTAATTTTATATTTGAATTTGAATCGTTGTGCGGGCATTCCGCCATTTCGCCGATGAGACAGCAGTCCGTGCACGGTGCTCGCGCATGCGCGTAAGGTATGAGAGAGCACGTGTGATTTAATTTTATTTTTATAATTTATAATTTATGATTTAATATCCAAGTGATTGACTTTTGTTTAATTTAAGTAATTATTAATAATTTTGGGTTAGTTGGGGCGCATAATTTGGCCTAATATTATGCCCCAACAATTGATAACATATTTTTGTTTAAAATTTGTCATCAGACTGATGACATCAAATGATGTTTATTGTTTAAAAGTAATTAATATTTAGTTTATAATTTTATATATAAAACATATAGAGGATATGAACAAATAGTTCATATATTTAAGTAGTTTACCATGTATCACCCAGGTGTTCGATACTTATGTTTATAATTTATATTTTTAAATTTAACTGGATGTCAAGTGTAATTACAATAATAATTAAGGCCGATGGTGCTGCCCTTTACGCGACGACCAACAGGTGGAGGTTGACCTAATTAATTTGGAAAGATACGGACAAGCAGCGTGTGTGGACGTGATTTTTTATACTTTATACCCTGATTAAAAACTCCGATTGAAACTGATTGAAAACGTCCAATCAGATTTAATCAGAAATTTCTGATTGACTTTCAATCAGTTTCAATCAGATTTAATCGGAAACTTCCGAAGAATTCTGATTGAAAGTCAATCGGAAATTTCTGATTGACTTTCAATCAGTTCCAATCAGATTTAATCAGAATTTCTTATTTACTTTCAATCAGTTTCAATCAGATTTAATCAGAATTTATTATTGACTTTCAATCAGTTTCAATCAGATTTAATCAGAATTTATTATTGAATTTCAATCAGTTTCAATCAGATTTAATCAGAATTTCTTATTGACTTTCAATCAGATTCAATCAGAATTTATTATTGAATTTCAATCAGTTTCAATCAGATTTAATCAGAATTTATTATTGAATTTCAATCAGTTTCAATCAGATTTAATCGGATATTTTCGGAAGGTTTCGATTGTAAATTAATAAAAAATTACCGATTCTCGGGACAAAATAATTGTATATATTATTAAACGGTAGAAAATCAAAAAATCGAATGTTTCAAAATCTACGTTTAATCTATATAAACAATTAGATTGCATGTCATGAAGTAATATAGAATATACTATATTACCACCAAAAATTGTACTTGTCACTCTGTCAAAGAACAGAGGAGTGCTCTTGTTAGAATTGCTTCCAAGTCTGGAATATAATACGTCTGAACGAAGTTTCTTACCAGGGACACTACACAAGTGGTAGGCGCTATCTAGTGGCGAGAACCGAATTACTCCTACTGCTATTGCTTAGGACTGATGAACTTTCTCTCCTCCATATATTTCTTTTCTCTTAAGAAATTTTTCTCTGGGTTCAAGCAACTTTTTTTTCTATTAGTTGCATACGAAAATCCTTGCGTTAAACACCGCCATGGAAAAATTTATTTAAAAAATATAAGTTTAAATACAAAAAATATATTTTAGAATTTATAAAAAATAAATCAGAAAACTATTTTTTTAAGAACTTGATATTGAAATGAAAATAACTAGAAAAAAAATCAAAACTTTGGAAAACTTCATTCATTATAATTTTAGAGAAATGAAATTACCCACAAAAAAGTTTCTATAAGATTTTCTGTTAAACTAATAGTTTCGCTGGAAAATTAAAAAGATCTCAAAATTTACTATAAATTTGACTTTATGCTCAAATAATTTTTGAACAGTTAGATTTATCAAAAAATGATGAGACTTTTGTTGTAGAGCATTCAATTTCCTACAAAAATATCTATCGTGCATCATAATTCGTTGATTAGATTATAAGTTAGAAAATTCTAAAATATAAAAAGTTTTTTTCGCGTGTTATTTAAATACTCTGTAAATATGAATAAAAACGGCTGGACGCAAACCGTAGTATTAATATTAAGAGCTTGAATTGGTACAGAAATTTTGGTTTTTAGGTATACTTTCAATTTTTGGATACTAAAAAAAAAAATTTTTTTTTTAACCAACCTAATGTATATATAATTTTTTATTAATGCTTTTTTTATTTTTGTGATAGTTTTAATTCAACCAATACAGTTATTCAAAAAAAGTCTATACATAATCCTGAAAAATGCTTGTATTCACTTTTTATAAAATTTATTAAATTGGAAAGACCGATAGAATTCTATACTTTGATACTTCAAAAATTGCTGAATTCATGACAAATGGAATTCATATCTGCCCAAATTTTAATAATTATTAATATTATCTGAATTGTTATTTTCCGATTGAAACGGATTAAAACTGATTGAAAATTTTCTGTCGGATTTAATTGGATTCAATCGGAAAATAATCGATAAATGAATTATTATTTTCTAATTGAATCCGTTTTGTTTGAAACGAAAATTGTTTTTTTCTAGCCAACACAAGATAATTCTGCCGTTTATATTGAGAAAAATTCCCTGAAAATTTTAGCTCTTAAATTTAATTCAAAGTACTTTTTCTCGACTATCAAATTTTTCCATTTAAAAAGTATGTAAATTAAAAAACTTTTTTTTTTTAAATTGCTATAACTTAACAGTAGAACATCCTAAAATAAAAAAGATTTATACTATATTAAACTTACCATTTTTAAACTGTCCAATGTTAAACTACTTTTATCTCATAGATAATATCCCGAGTCAAAAAACAAATTCTAGTTTGGACCTCAAAAAATTCAATTCCTTTGATATTTTATCTACTGGTCGGAAAATAATACAATATTGGCACTCTAAATCAATGAAGTCTAAATGCAAACTCTTCATCGGTTTTGACTTCTAACGGAGCTCTCAAAATCCTCAAAAAAAAATTACCGTTTTCTGGACTTGGAAAATTTTCGAGTTAAAAAAAAATCTGAGTACTTAGAAAAATTTATGTGTAAAAATAAAATAAATTGATTAATTTATTATTATTATTCGCTTTTATATATTCCTGGACAAACTGTAAGTAGGTCTCAAAAAAAATTTTTTTTTTAATTTCCGAAATAATATAGAATACAAAATCAAACATTTTGTCCTCAATAAATTTTTGTATTTTAATTGAAGAAATGTATAGGGAAGCCTGGGGCACAAAGGCCCCCCTCAAAAATTAGGTAAAAATTTTTTTTTTATTTTCCGTCAAGTTATGACCTCTATAATGATTTAATCATATTGTAGGCCGATATGTGATATGTGGGGTAAATTGGACCACTCAAAAAAATTATTTTTTTCAATTTTTCCGTCAAGTTATGACCTTTATACTAATTTTGTTACATTTTAGATCAATACGTGATGTGCAGAGCAAAATGGAACACTCGAAAAAAAATTGTAACGAAATTATTATTTTTTTCTTTTATTTTTCGTCAAGTTAATTTTTTCGTTACTATTTCTTCGTTTTGAGTGGTCCATTTTACCCCACATATCACATATTGGCCTAAAATATGATAAAAACATTACAAAAGAAACTGATCGGATTTTTCGCTATCAGTTTCAATCAGATCGAATCGGAAAATAAATTTTTTACAAATTATTATTTTCTGATTGAATCTGATTGAAACTGATTGGATTTTTCGCTATCAGTTTCGATCAGATTCAATCGGGAAATAATTTTTTACAAATTATTATTTTCTGATTGAATCTGATTGAAACTGATTGGATTTTTCTCTATCAGTTTCAATCAGATTCAATTGGAAAATAAGTTTTCAAAAATTATTTTTTTCTGATTAAATCTGATAAAAACTGATTGGATTTTTCTCTATCAGTTTCAATCAGATTCAATCGGAAAATAATCGAAAATTGAAATTTTTTCAATAAGGAAATAATAATTTTAAAAAAATTATTTTCCGATTGAATCTGATTGAAACTGATAGCGAAAAATCCAATCAGTTTCTATCAGATTTAATCAGAAAAAAATAATTTTTGAAAACTTATTTTCCGATTGAATCAGATTGAAACTGATAGAGAAAAATCCAATCAGTTTCAATCAGATTCAATCGGAAAATAATTAAAAAAAAAATTATTATTTTCTGATTGAATCCGATTGAAACTGATTGGATTTTTCTCTATCAGTTTCAATCAGATTCAATCGGAAAATAACTTTTCAAAAATTATTTTTTTCTGATTAAATCTGATAGAAACTGATTGGATTTTTCGCTATCAGTTTCAATCAGATTCAATCGGAAAATAATTTTTGAAAAATTATTATTTCCTTATTGAATCTGATTGAAACTGATAGAGAAAAATCCAATCAGTTTCAATCAGATTCAATCGGAAAATAATCGAAAATTAAAATTTTTTTTCTGATTGAATCTGATTGAAACTGATAGAGAAAAATCCAATCAGTTTCAATCAGAAAAAACTAAATATTTTTTCTGATAGAATCTGATTGAAACTGATAGAAAGTCAATCAGAACCCTCGAACGCTCCCGAACATTTCTGATTGGAAATTTGTTTCTGATTGAAACTGATAGAATTCTGATTGAGTTTCAATCAGATTCAATCGGAGTTTTTAATCAGGGTACTGAGTTTTGATTATTTAAAGATTCAAGTTATTAAAAAGCTAGTAATATTCACTGGGCGAATTCAAATTTATATTGATTTTTGAGTACCATTTTTGCTGATTTTCTTTTGGCTGAATTTTGAGTAAGTACTCAGTATTTCTATTCGCTGGATAAAATATTATTATCTGATAACCTCCCCCGGTAGTTGTTGGTCGTCGCGAGGGAAAATTAATTAATTTATAATTATTACATATGGAATGATACATGGATTAATTATTACCACTAATTATTATTAATTATTATTTGTAATATTGGTGAAAATATCCATATTTGGATAATTAAATAATTTAACCAAACGTACGCAACGTAGTAAAACGTTGCCGGTACGTATATAGATATATACGGGTAGTATATATATCTATACTACACACGCCGGACTTGAAAATTCCTCAAGTCTGATCTCATGGCGTAATTATTTACTCAAAATATTTGAGATATTTTTTTTTCCTATTTGGTTCTCACTAGAATTATTATCATTGTAAATTATTATTATTATTATTATTATTATTATTATTATTATTATTATTATTATTATTATTATTATTTATATTATTATTTCCATTTTATATTATTTAAAGAAAGTAAATAATTATCATTATTTTGATTTATGTACCCCAGCGGTCAGTAATAATTATTGAATTGTTGTTTTACACTGAAATTATTATTTTATTTAAAATTAAATTATCAATTATTGTGCGGGTAAACTTATTATATTATTTTGAGTATGAATGAAAATTAAAGCCGTATCTTTCTCTCTCTCACGAGTGGTGAGAGAAAATCTAAAAGAAATATTGTTATCATTATAACTAATGGCACAAGGCAATCAATTGAAGTTATTATTTATTCATATGGAATTTTTATAATTAATTACATTAAGACCAATTATTATCTTTTTTTGATTTTGAGAATTAAGTTTGAGTAAAAGTCTTGATGTCGAGGTGATTGCCGACACCTTTTTCATTTATACCCAGTGGTAAAAATATTGAACCATTATTTGATTGTATTTTTTTTTTTTATAATCACCGAGTGTAATTATTGTGGTTAAGTTAACAACGATTGATTATTGTATAATATTATTATTTATATTTATTCATTGTTTATAATTAAAAGACGGAAACCAACAGCTGTCGAGGGGAAAATTGAATGCTTATTTTTCCTGGATCTTTCCCTTCTGTTATTTCCATTTATCTTTCTGGTATATATTTATTATTTATAGATAATTACCTATTGTTTATTTATATTTTTTTTTTATTATTTATCTAATTTTCTGCTATATTTTCTCGGATGTTTTTCTGCTTTGTCGCGAGTCACTTGCTCGGATTTTCCTCGTAATTTTCCCCCTGAATTGAATTTTGTCCGTTTTGGGAAAACGGACTGGCGCCTGCGTGCACTAACCCACCCTGAGGAGCTGGTTCAGGCACAAAACCTGATTTTTTATTTATAATTTACTTATTAATTAAAATTTATTATTTATTTTAATCTGATAAAATATTCACTATCATTTATTATCATTTGTTTAAACGCGTGGGCGACCGCATACGATATATTCGACGGGTTCGCGTCTCCGTCGCGAATTTTGGGAGTTGATACACGTTATAGTACAGCAAAATAAAAGAAAATCGAGGAAATCTAAAATTAAAATTTTGGTAATTGGGCAGATTCAGGGCTCACCACATTTACGAAAGTTCCAAGTGCTTACACCTTAAATATCTATAATTAAACTTTTTCCACGTGTTCTACTACACGGCGGAAAGAATTTTCTGTAGGAGTTTATGTCTCAAACACTCGATATCTATCCGAACCTTGTAACTAATGTGTATAAAATTGGTTGAAATAACATGAAATCATGTAGATTTTCAAAAATAAATTATTCCTAACAATAATAATTAATTTTATTTAAAGCCGTAAGATGGACGGTGGTGATAGTAAGGTCTACCTAAGAGTTACAAATAATTTTTGAACTCTTGTAATGGTGAAAATCAACATATTCGTGTTATTTCAATACTTTTAAGGTGTACAACAGCTCACCTAACATTTTGTTACAAGCAGTTTGGACGGTATCCGCCTCCCTCTACTAGTATAGTGTCTGGCTGAAGCCTACAACACTGTTTTACGCCGGCCCGTACTAGTAAGAGATGTAGTCTAAGGCAAGAGTACGTTAACATAGCCTTACTGACGAGTCCGTTAACGTACTCAGGACGAAACTACAGGCATTATGGCAAATAGACATATATCATAAGTTTTGGTGGTTGGTTTAAGAATCAATACATAGAATTATATGATCAATATGTCAAATAGTGCAGTGTAGCACGGAACTGAAAAACAACCAACAACAAACAAAAATCGCTGAATCAAGCACAATTTATACCTAAGGTATACACATGTCTTACTGAGGCTTAAATAACATATAATTAGGCAATTATAGTTTCAATCTGCTTAAAAATAATGACGTTTGAAATTGGATTCAAAGCGATATGTCCAAAATTGAGTTTTTGACAATTGTAACATGGGTGAGCCCCTCTTCTAAACAATTACCAAAATTTTTCAAACCGTCCGATTTGGCGTGGAATGCCTCATATACACGTACGAGTAATACTAATTTAATTCCGTATTACTAAAATCTCTGACGGAAAAACGAGCTTTGAGTAAGCGTGGTTATATCTACGGACCGAGTTACAGACATAACATTTGAAGTCTGCTACATGATCGTGTACACTGGTATGCTGAGAAAAGAAAATATACATACATAATAAAATGTATACCAAGACGAGTTATACTCATAGACCGTACAGATAAGTTTGAAACATCAAAAGTAATAAAAGAAATACTTTTAAAATATAAAATACCTGAGAAATTTACAGGTTATTTTGCTCATATTAAAGAACAACTGACAAAATTGGATTATTATAGGAAATGCATAAGTTATGTAGAATGAAAACCAAGTTTTCAACATTTTTAAAATTCCATTAAAATGTTCAAGGCTACCGAATTATTGGAAGAGATGGTCGCAACATAGATTATATATATGATATAGAATTGGAACATATAAAATATTTTTTAAGTTTACAGCTTACATTGTCAGCACGAAATATAACTGACGGAATTAAACTATAATGGAAAACATATATTGAGAGAATGTGAATTGTCTTCGTCGTCCTCAGCCTTGCGGTTCCCATTTTCCCCCGTCTTGTTACCGTCTGAAACTACACAAGTCATAGTGCTGGGGTCACATGACTAATTTCCACGTTGACGCATGACCGTAAGGATGAAGTGGGGGCAGAGTCCCTTGGCTAGTCCTACACCCAAATTTATCGGTCAATCACTTCGATCCTGGATCAATTAACGTACAGACGTTCTTATATTAATTATTCAGTATTAATTCTGACAATTTACTTGCAATAATCTAATTGTAATTCGGGCAATTAACTTGCGATATTCTGTACATTGTTGGCAATTATCTTGCAATTATATTTTATTGTTTAGTTATTAATTATTATATAAATCATACTGTGCTACACATCTTTCTATATTACATCCAGCGCTTGCATTTTCTGGTAAGTAATTTTTATTATTATAATTGGCAATAAACTTGCACATATTGTTAATCATTCATTTAATCTACTATTTGTTCATCTTATTTATTATCCTATATTACTGGTAAGAAATATTGAATCGTCTATTAAGAATATTATTATTTAAGTAAGAATTGATAAATCAATTAACAATAAGAAAGCTATTGATAATTAATAAGCCGTGAGGTAAGTTGGTGAATTTTATATACGTTGCCGTTTGAATAAGTGCGGGTCTTTGCTTTGCAAGAACTCCAGCCCACTGCTCTGTCCAGGTAAAATAAAATTTGTTAGAGGCCAGCCTAAGCCAGGGTTCAACCCGCGAATTCTGGTGGCTGCTGGTAAAAATTGCAAAGAGAAAAAGCGATTTGTCTCAATATGTTATCCACAACGAAAACAATATTTTCTGATTTTTTTGATAATGTCCAAACTTTCAAGGCTATCAAATTATTGGAAAAAATAGTCGAAACATAAACTTTATTATTTCGACGTTCGGGTCCCTATTCAATAATAACTATTGAATTCGTAGGGAACTGGCCCAGGAAATAAATGAATTACTTTAACTAAATTGAACGTTTCGTCATTTATTTATGACTTCCTCAGCAACTAAAAACAAAATCCAAAAACCTTTTGTAATCACATGACAATTGAAGTAATAACATATATTAGGTTAGATTATATACCTTATTTTTATAATTCAATTGTCTATTACATAAAAACTATGGAGAAAGACCTTATATCTTCACATAAATGCCATAATCAGACTCATTATTATTATAAAAGTTTGATTTTAAATTAATTGTGATTAATTAAACTCAAATCTTTAAATATTGCGGTTTTCTCTATGCCACAACGTTTTAAAATATACTTAATTACTATAATTATTTGTTTAATTTGTCTGCGATCAATTTATTTTATAAAAGATCAGTACAGCTGTGTTCAATTTATCTGGTGCTGGTGGACATAGAATCGCAGAGAATAGAACTAGGAGTTGACGCCGGTTCTAGACTGGAGACAGCTCACGCAACGTTTCTTGCTGACGGACGTGCACGTCGACAAATCTGCTTCGAAGTCCGCTTGTCTCGTTCACTCGTACTCTCGTACGCTCGTACTAGTGTGTCAGTACTCGTGTGCTGGTACTCGTGCGCTCGTACTCGTAGGCTCGTACTTGTAAGCTTGTACTCGTATGCTCGTACTCTCGAATTCTCGTTCTCTCGAATTCTCGTACTCTCGAAAATCTGCAAATCACGTTAGGTCCCAGTGAGATTGTCAAACATCGGGCGTAAGGAGAGACTGCGGTAGGAGTCATTGATCTGAGAGTAAATGAGCAGATCTCAGGGATTCACGACTGCGATGGGAGTCGTGATCCTGAGGTTGATAGTGCTCAGGGATCCACGACTGCGATGGGAGTCGTGATCCTGAGGTTGATAGTACTCAGGGATCCACGACTGCGATGGGAGTCGTGATCCTGAGAAGGATAGTACTCAGGGATCCACGACTGCGATGGGAGTCGTGATCCTGAGAAGGATTGATAGTACTCAGGGATCCGCGACTGCGATGGGAGTCGTGATCCTGAGAAGGATTGATAGTACTCAGGGATCCACGACTGCGATGGGAGTCGTGTTCCTGAGGTTGGTAGTACTCAGGGATCCACGACTGCGATGGGAGTCGTGATCCTGAGAAGGATTGATAGTACTCAGGGATCCACGACTGCGATGGGAGTCGTGATCCTGAGAAGGATTGGTAGTACTCAGGGATCCACGACTGCGATGGGAGTCGTGATCCTGAGCTAGAGTGATAGCTCCCAGGCATCCATGACTGCGATGGGAGTCATGGGCCTGAGAGAGAATATTCTGAGAGAGGAAAGATACGTGCATGATCTTCCTGGTCTCTCATGAGGATAGCAAGAGCGCATGACATGAAAACAAACCAACAGTATGGGAACTGCTGGCTGAACAGAAGATATAGCTTTGAGTCTAACCGGAGAAGGTATAATTAATGTGATTTACGTACCAACTTGCTAATCGTAATGAAAATAGCAAGCCCTTCGATTGTGAATTGCACCGTGTGCGCTCCCACTGTCGAGTTCGTAGCTGCGTATTGCCTCGTATCGGGTGAGGATAGCTGATGACGACTGATAACTGCTGCTGGTCGACGAAAAGAAATATCTGGATCTGCAGGAGTAAACTGCAACCAGGAACGCACCGATTGCAATGATCACTGCTTGCAAGTGAGACACTTAACACTGAGTTGACGATAAACGCAACGGATAAAACTTATGAGAGATATGAATGCAATGAAATAGAAAACAAGAAGTGTTCGTTGCAATGGATCGGAAGGAACTGACTTCGTTGATCTGGGCCTCAGGACTCGGTGGTTGAAGAAGTATAAAAAAAAGGGGCCTCGACTGTACCCGAGTATTTTTCCGTTGGAAAAATCCAGAATATTCTAGTTCGAGAACAACGAAATGATTGTTGAATATTCCTTGTGACTGAAAGAAAAGTTTATACAGTGGACTCTCGATAACTCGAACCTTGTTAAGTTGAAATCCTCAGTAACTCGAAAAAATTTGTATTCTCTTCCGCTGAACTCTTAAATACGCGATATCTCGAATTATTTAGACTCTGTAACTCGAACTTAGCATCGTTTCCCTTCCATAGTATCGATAAGGCATATTTATACTCTATAACTCGAATTTTAAAAGTGAAACTCTACAAGTCGAAGTTAGTAAAATATAAAGACGTTTTTCTCCGAACTGTCCAAGCTTATAGCAATCAAATCTAAATTCCTATAGGAATGTTTAATGCTTCTCATATTCTTATTTGTAATGTATATTTGTTCTCTAAGTTATTTTCTTGCAAATTTGTTGACTGTTAATCAGTTCGGATCTAGACATCATGAGTGCTAAACGAAAATTAATAACTTGCTTTATTACTTTATGCTTTATATAACAGAAATCAATTGTTTTCTTAATTTTTGGTCTAATCTACTAGCAAATTTCGAACATCTTGTTAAGTCGAAAACTCGTTAACTCGAAGTTTTTATCACTTCCCTTAGAATTCGAGTTATCGAGAGTCTACTGTATATAAAAAAAAAAAACTTAAGCTAAGGAGAGAGTTGAGATGTTCCAGATGTGGACCTCCCGATCAAGCGCTGCGTTGTACCCCTGGTTTATGGCCCCAGTGAGCGCTGCAAAGTCGTAAAAAAAGGCTCTCGAGTTGCCTCGAAGGACGAGTTGTTAAAATTAGAAAGTTTAGGTAGAATTTTTACAAATATTAAAAATATTTGAAGTAAAATATTTTAGCATTTTTATTTAAAGTTTTAGACGACAAAATAATGCATTTTTATGTTGGATTATTCCAACATTATTATTATTATTAAGAACATTCTGTCATGTCATCTCTACTGACATGTTTAAATTTACTTAAGTTTAAATTTAAATTTATAAAAGCTACGAAATTATTTTAATACTGATTTATCTAACTTAAAATTTGAATGTTCAACCAATTATCAATAAAATAAAATGAACCAAAGTTTAAAATTACTTAATCGTTAAGGTTGTTCGGACAGTAACCCATAAATTAGAATAAAATCTAAATTTTGTTTTCCCAAAAATTGAAAATGTAACTATATAAATTCATTATCTAAATTTAGACTGTACTTATTGCACGACTCATGATGCGAAGCATCAGAGAGTGCTTTACGATCGAAAAATTTTTTTCGCCTCACTTCGGCAACTATTTCAATTATTATACCTTCGTTGATTCACGGAATTAAGATATGTTGCACACCATTTTGAAGATAATTTAATGGAGATTAATTCCATACTTTTCAAAAATTTATTTAGTTCAATAAAAACCGAAAAAAACATCAAAATAGTTTGAAAAAATTTCCTGTCCGTCAAGTCTGAAACCCGTATACACGATAACTTGCGAAAAAATCCAGTAATTGAATCAAATTTTTTTTTAAAAAATTCTTTGAAAAATTTGTAGATCCCCTATTGAAAATGGCTAGGTAACTCAGTGTCGTTTAATTACAATTAATAAAAGAATAAAAAGGCTGTATAACTATACATATATATATCTATGTAAAATTAACATGGATGGTGATATATCGATACATTATACGTACATTTATTCCACCAGAGGCGCTTGCATATTACCGTCCTAGTACAGCTGTTTTTTTTTTGTGTTATTGCTAATTGGTAAGCCTGAATTTTCTCAATTCAATTCTTTTTTTTT
This sequence comes from Microplitis manilae, assembly GCA_030273425.1. Classification (NCBI taxonomy): domain Eukaryota; kingdom Metazoa; phylum Arthropoda; class Insecta; order Hymenoptera; family Braconidae; genus Microplitis; species Microplitis manilae. The sequence goes on along the minus strand of CP092727.1, from coordinate 12,225,158 downwards.
ATTTGCTTTTATTTACATATATTTTTTTTTGTTATTAATCGAGATATTTTGAGAAAATTCTTTTATAATTATAAAAAATTACTAATATAATTAAAAAAAAAAAAAACAACAACAAATTTTAACGACAGAAAATTGTATATATTTTAAATTTATTCGTGTTTCCCGCCATTTTTTTATTATTATTTTATTATTTCATAATAAATGAGTATTATGAGTCGTGCACTTTTGGATTTTCCAAATTTTATTATTTTCGAACGGATTAATTCATTAATTTAATTAATATAAATAAAAAATAAAGTACTTTGACTCAAGTATATTTTTTCATAATGTAGATCTGACAACGTCACTTCGAACCGCTTTCACGTTGATCTAGCTGGAAAGTGTTCAGTTGAATTTTATTTATTACCAAGAATAAAAAATATTTTATTTAATTACTATTTAATTTAGAAAGTTTATAAAAAATTAAAAAATGAGTGATGGAAATTATTTTTACTGACTCGAAATTATTTTACTCCTTATTATGTGTAATATTTTGTATTAATATGTTAAAAATTATTTATCTAATTTTTTTTAGATTACCGTAATTACAAATTTAAAAATAAAATAAAAAATTGTCATAAAATATATTATGCATCTGCAGAAGAAATCAGTTATAATTTTAATTTTAAAAGTTTGCGCGTTTTATTTCTTGCAACGTTGCCGCACTCATCTGAGTCACTTGAATAGATTATTTTTCATCATGGCACGCGGATATTTTTGTGAATTTTCTGTGTTTCTTATTAAAATATTTTTAAAATCATTCGTCAGAACACGTTTTAACTATTTTTAACGTATTCTACGATAGTTAAATAATAAAGAGGAAAGTTTTTTGTTTTTTATCTTTATAGGGAGCAGCTACATAACTCAATACAAGGGCATTTCGTCTACGTTTTCTATACTCTGAATGTTAAATTACGATATTTCAATAATTATTAACGTGAAAACTATTCGTCAGATGTACCTGAAAAAATTAATTTATAAGTATTTAATATTAATTAATAACACACTAAAAATTCAGATTTTTATCTAAATTCCGCAGTAATGTCCGAACAACCTTAATATTAGTGTTGCAAAAAAACAATCGATTAATCGAATAATCGATTTTTTAGTTTCAACAATCGATTTTTTTTAATCGATTCTATATGCTTCGATTAATCGATAGAAAATCGATTAAAATTTTAAAAAAGTTTGAAAAATCCAAAAGTGCACGCCTCATAACGCTTATTTAATTTTGAAGTCAAAATAACTTGTATTTCTATATTAAAGATTAAAACAAAAAAAAATTTTCGCTACTATTACGCCACTGTTTATGTCAACATTTGACGTCGAAAAATAGAAGGAAAATTAAAAAAGAGTTGTGCAAAAATCAACCGCTTGGATGCAGCACCGGTGAAAGGCCCACCGCAGAATATATCTATATATATGTTTGCAAAAACATCCGTCAGAGGTAGCACCAGCGGAAAAAATACATACGGGATTTTGTATACAAAAATGCTATCAGTCATCACTTTTAATTAAATATTAAAAAAGCTATAGAAACTACAATAGTGAATATCGAAAGAGTTTATCTTGAGAAAATTTTGAACAAAATAAAAAAAACCGCTTTCGATACGATAATTTTTTCGGCAGTTATCATGACTACATCCCAAAAAAGTGTATACATACAGACATCCGGACGTCCAAGTAAAATTTTTTTAAACTTTTTTTTTCTTTCAATTAACAAAACAAATGTTCTTGAAAAAACATTAAATAAGTTCTCTAAAGTCTATTCTTGATATACGTGTACTCATATTTATCCTACGAATGAAATATGTACGTTATAGAGTCATTTTAAGGCCAGAAAATTGCTTGGCCTTGACGTGTTGAGAGTAGAGCACAACCTCAAACGCTTCGCGTTATGAGGCGTGCAATACGATTTTTAAAAATCGATTTTTTTTTTATAAAATAATGCCAAAAAGATTTTTCTTTTAATTTCGTAGATTAATACCTACAATAATTGTCAATTAATTTAATGAGTGCATTAAACACATATCTAATATGTGAGGAAATTTATTTTTATTAAAAAAAAATTTTTTTCCACAATCGATCACAATAATCGATTGTTAGCAATTCGATTGCGCAACTTTAAAGTTGAAATTATTAAACAATCGATTGTCTTCAAATCTTAGAAACAAAAACAATTATTAAAAAAATAAAAATTTGAGTAGTTAAAACAAATTATAAAAAAACCATTGTCTATCATCCCGTGAAAAATGAATCATACATGGCCATGCATGGCCATATATGGTTCATGCATGGAGCATACATGGCTATGCATGGAGCATACATGGCCATACATGGAGCATGTATGGCCATACATGAATCATACAAGGCCATATATGGCCATGCATGGCCATGTATGACTATATATTTTAGTGATTAATCGAACATATATGGCCATGCATGGCCGTATATGGTTCATACATGGCCATACATGGGCATACGAACTTTTTGAATAGTCATGCATGGCCATATATGAATCATACAAGGCCATGTATGGCCATACATGGTCATACATAGTCATGGATGACTATATATTAGACTGCTTTTTTTAGCGACTATTTTTTTTCGCTCCCATCCCGAAATTTTGTTGGAAATACCCCCCCAAAAAATTCCCTGAGAGTTTAAGCCCTTGATATTAATATAAAGTACTTTCCCAGAGCAGGCGAAGATTTCTTATTCAAAATACACGTAAACTTGGGTTTTTATGTTTTAAACTTCTGTAACTCCGTGGCATTTTATGACATCATCTCGCCCAAAGTCGGGATTTTCTCAGAATTGAATGCTCTTCAAAAGTACCCATTTTCGCGAAGTCGTAACTCATACGAGTGGGGTAGTACGGACCTCTAAACTAAATTTTTTCATAGAATTCTTGTTTTTTCTCTCATTATCTCATAAACAACAAAACCTACAGAAAAAATATAAGCAACAATTCTATAGGAAATTCAATTTCCTACAAAAAAGGTCCTTAGCACTAAATCACTACGATCGATATTTTCTGAGATATTAATTATTGAAGTTTACGTAGCATTGAATTCCCATAAAATGTCGAATCAAATCTTAGAAAATACTGATTTTTTATTTGACTAATATCTCAGAAAATCTATCTGAGTGATTCGGTGCTAGGGTCCTTTTTTGTAGGAAATTAAATTTCCTATAAAATTGTCATTTACATTTTTTTTGTAGGTCTTGTTGTTTATGAGATAATGAAAGAAAAAAATTAAAAAAGTTCGTATGCCCATTTATGGCCATATATGCTCGATGTATGGCCATATATGCTCCATGTATGACCATGTATGAACCATATACGGCCATGCATGGCCATATATGTCCAACTAATCACTGACTTATATAACTATACATGACCATGCATGACCATACATGGCCTTGTATGATTTATATATGGCCATGCATGGCCATGTATGATTCATTTTTCACGGATATAAAAAATTTGAGCTGACTATTACAATTACTTATAAACAAAATGTTGTAGTGAAAAAAAATAGAAAATTTTTTTGATATCACTAACAGCATATCGATAATTATATTTTGCTTTTTCGAAAGTGATTATATCCTTTCAATCTTACGTAGCACAAGTAAACTTCGTTGTAACTGTTGGTCGCATAGCTTAGTCAACAAAGCGTCGGTCTCTCGTACGGAAGGTCCCGGGTTCGAATCCTACTAAAGCGGGTGGTGTTATTAATAAGTCTAGCGTTTTTTCTCTGAATTAAAAATTTCCAATCCGATTAGGAATTGAATTATTCGCATATCTGATAATCTCTGCGTCGCCAAAATAATTAAAAAAAAAAAAAAAAATTAAAAAAATTTTTTTTTGTTTAGTTAAAATTTCTATACCTAGTCATATCAAGTCATGTATGGCCGTATCAAGCTATGTATAGTCATACATGGCCATGCAAGGTCATACATGGCCATACATGGTCATATATGGCCATACATGGCCATGTCTGGCCAATTTTCATACATGGCCATGCATGGAGCATTCATGCATGGCCATGTATGATTCATTTTTCACGGGATTAAATTTATTGTAAATATTCCAAATTGATATTTTAAAAACACAAAATCGATTATTTCATAATCGATTGTTTATTATACGATTTTGCAACTTTAAAGTTGAGTTCAAATAATCGATTATTGAAAAAAATTGTCAAAAACATTTTTAGCTTTCAAAGTTCGAAAAATATGTGTCAAAAATTCAATTGTCATAATCGATTGTTATACACTCGATTGTGCAACTATATAGTTGTTTTAAGAAACAATTGCTATTTTTGAGTTTGAAATAATCGATTGTTCGAAAAATCGATTATTTGCAAACGATTAATCGGCTCTATCGATCATTTCAGTTCGATTATAATCGATTGTCAACAATCGATTATCTCATTCGATTGTTGCAACACTACTTAATATCCGACTATAAATGGTGCTGAGGTTATTTACATCTGATCTAAAATTTACCGTGTCATCAATTTTTACAAAATACATTTCACTAATATTTTGTTTCATCCAACTTCGCTCTCTGTTAACTATTGTAATATCTCCAAATTTAAAATTATGTCCAGTATCAAAATGGTGAGAACTTAAAGCTGTTTTGTTTACTTTAATTATATTAATATTCTTACAATCATTTTTATGCTGTGCTACTCTTTTTTAGGTAGATTTTTTTAAAAATCTAACTATTGTATTTATTGTCCTCATGGTCGATTTTTCAAGGAATTTCGTCATAAACTATTATAATTAGTTGAGTAGAGTTCAAAAATACCATTCGTTAAAAAATTTATATATGTGTATACATATATATATATATATATACATATATATATGTATGCATAGATATACATTATTTGAGACTGTTCAGTCACGAGCTTAGACAATTTGAAAAGCTTCGTGCATTTCCGCTACAGCCGTGAGTTGCCGAACTCACTACTGACTGATAGTCAGTATAATGCCGGGTCACTCGCTATTTGGGCCCGGTACATACAAATTCTAACTCATGGCCGAGTCAAGTTGGCATGAGAGCCCCGCTCCCAGCCGACCAATCAGGAAATTCGCTTTACACATCGAAGCTGCCACGTCACCACCAATCGGCCACGTCGTCTCCAACTACATTTTCTCTGGGTCTTTTTCGCTCCTGAATTCAAGAGTACAGCCTCGTACTCTAAAACCGCCCCGCTTTATTATAATTCTTAGTTACATTCGCTGACGCGTATACTTTTTATTGCATTCGCTTTTTCATATTATCTTTTCATAGTTTTAAGTGTAAATAGTGTTAATAAATATAATGATATAATATCATATATATTATAATGATATAATATAATGATCATATATAATTATATATGATCATATATAATACAATATTTAAACGAGGAAAAACATGTAGCGCCATATAAAATTATATATGATTATATATAATACTATTCCGAGCAATTTTTTTCATATAGAATCATATATAATTCTATATGAATATATACATACAAGATTATATATAATTATGTATGATTATATATAAACTTTTTTTCTCGGGAAATGGTAAAAAACGTTTTTTTTTTTTTTTTTTCAACAACAGCGTACTGTAACTGGGATTCAGTAAGACTACAACATCATGCTCGGGAGATAACTAGGACCTGGTGGCTGCCTATACCTACTGGATTTGCCAAGAGGTAAAGTTGCAGGGCGCCCGCACTAACCTGGGGCCCGAGGTACTAATAAGTCAGCACTGGGATAGGATGAACACTTCTGTACGAGACGTTACCGAACTTTCATCGACTCAGCAGCCAAATTAATTAACGTAAAAGTCAGTTCTCTACGCCACTCAATTTATTTGGCTTGGACCTTTTACTTAGTTTGTACCACTTTCGGAATTATTTATCTACGCCTGGACAACTAGTTGGAGGACCTAACAATTCCTGGTTTTCGCTAATCAAGGAACTGCGTCATGGAGGAAGTGGACCTGAGCGGACTTCGAGACCAAGTGTGCCAAACAGGTAGAATCAAGAGACGTAGGTGCCATTGTTCTACTAAATTAAGAATTGAGTTAAATCAATAATTAGTATTGTTCGAAATTAATTAATTAATTCCACTAAACAATTTTGTCAGTCAGCTGGCACAGCGTATTAGACTCATAATATTAATCTCAATTAAACCGGTAGTGTAGAAATAATTGTATAATTTTGTACAAGAAAATTTGTGTCACAAGTACTTTGAGTGAAAATTTATAAAGTCGAGTCCTCATTTTCCGAGCCGCCATTTTGAGCGTTGTCTCATAGTCTTCAACTCAGTAGATTTTACTTTCCTTGTTCCTGAATTTCACCGGCTCGTGCCACCGTCTTATTGTCGCGTAATTTCCTTAATTATTATTGTAAAAAGGGTATCTGTTGTCTGAGTTTGGATAAATAAAATTGTCATTAATTATTTATTACCTACTAGCGTACATGTTTCGTGCGCGCTCGCGTACGTGCCGTTTTTCATATATTCATTTTAATGTATATTTTCGTATTGTTTGCATACATTTTTTCGTTTTCGACCAATCACGTTACGAATAGTTCGGCCCACATACATTTCATCTAAATTTTATTATAGGATACAAATATTTTATTTTCTAAACTTCCAGCACTCTTAAGATTTCTAAATGTTTCTTGTGACCACGATCGGGTATTCCCCGCCCTACAGACGAGCTAGTCACAAAACCAGTTGATTTATCAACTAAATCTAATCTTGGCTTCCTGGACAGGAGGTCACACCCTGGACTTGGAGTCTCGGATATAATAAAAAAGTATTTTCGAGCTCGTAGAGCTCGAAAATGTGTTCAAGACAATTTTTTTGAGTTCAAGGAGCTCGAAAACAGCGGGAAGTTTTAGACTAGCCTGCAGGGTCACCCGATAGACCGATTTTTTTTTTGTATATGATTTAAAAATTATAACTGATCAGCGGAAAGAAAAAATTTAACATTTTATTATGTGCCGCTCAGGTACTTGGTGATTATTTTGATTACAATAATTTTCATTGTGATAGATGCTGACTTGACGCAATTTTTTACAGATAAAATCTGTTTTTTGGCTGATTTCACTTGTTTTTGTTAAAAGAAATTCAAAGATAAATCTCCAATTCATAAAGTATAAAAACTTCGTAAAAATATTATCATATTCAATGTCCATATCCCGAGATAAATCTCTGGTAACCCTATTGTGAATTTTTAATCTAAATCCGCTCACTCAAAGTTGCGACTTTCAGAAAAATAACTCTATCCACAGGATGAATAGAGTGTTTCAGAGCAAATTTCTCAGTATACATCGAATTAAATATGAATTCGTAACAGTCTTGTAACGAATTATAAAATAAGCATAAGCAAGATCTAGCCCGGATTAAACAAAACGATTTGTGACGATTAAAAATTAAATCATTATTAATCGTCTTTAATCGTCATAATCGTCATGGACTTTCAAATTTAATCGTCCCAAATCATCGAAAGACGATTTATTATTTTACGATTAAAAACGATTGATGACGATTAAAATTTCATATCGTCATGAATCGTCTTTAATCTTCATTTGAAAAAATTTAATCGTTTTTAATCATCAATTGACGATTTATGACGATTTAAAACGATTAAAACAATTTTAATCGTCACAAATCGTTTTGTTTAATCAGGGAGGTTATTAAAACTACCACAGAATCTACTTTAAATGAAATATATTAGCATAACAATTATCTTTATAGACTAAAATTTGTTAGAGCCAGTGAAAAAAATGGTTTAGATCTACATAAATCTAAGAAGTAGAAAAGAATAGATTTGTGTAATTTTTTTTTTACCTCATGAGAAAATTAAATTAAGGTCAACTGACAACAAGAAAATATAGCATCTCATAAAATTTCTATTGAAAAGCTGTATTGATATTTTATGAAAATTACCCGGTCAAAATTTATTAGCGTTTATAAATATGTTTATTAAAATAACCATATCTAAATAAAAATTTAAGGACGGATTTTTATTTTTATATGGTTATTTTAATTAAAAAAGTTGTTTTTTATTTTTGAAATTCATTTATTTATCGCGTTTCCTTTATCTTTTTAATGTACGTTTACAGCTATTTCTGGCTCTATTTACGACATATATAGCACAATTGCCGATAATAAAATTATAAAATCCCGTGAAAAATGAATCATACATGGCCATGCATGGCCATATATGGTTCATGCATGAAGCATACATGGCCATGCATGGAACATACATGGAGCATACATGGTCATACATGAATCATGCAAGGCCATGTATGGCCATGCATGGACATGTATGACTATATATGGCAGTGATTAATTGAACATACATGGCCATGCATGGCCTATATGGTTCATGCATGGAGCATACATGGTCATACATAAATCATACAAGGCCATGTATGGCCATGCATGGACATGTATGACTATATATGTCAGTGATTAATTGAACATATATGGCCATTAGACTGTTTCAAATTAGGGGACTATTTTTTTTTTTTTGATGAACATTGAAAAATCGAAAGGGTATCTTAAAATATGGTGACAGTTAAAATTTGAGCTCTTAATATTAATATTTAGAGGTGGCTATTTGTAATTTTCGATTTTTCATTTAGAAACATGGTAAAAAATACATAACTTCCGAAAAAATCAAGATACAAAAAATCTCTTCTCAACTATTTTGTAGGAAATTTACTGATCTACAAAAAAGGTCTTCTATGATTTTTGCATAACTTCAACCATTCACAAGATATCCGACGTCAAAATTTAATAAAATTCAAAGAACTTGTTTTTGCTCGCTCCGAATTTTATACCATGCCAACCAATGAGAATTCAGAAATTTTCAATACATTTTTTTGTAGGAAATTGAACGCTCTACAAAAAAAGTCTCTTATCGTTTTTTGATAAATCCATTTGTTCAAAAGTTATTAGAGCTCGAAGTAAAGTTGGAGATCTTTTTACTTTTCCGGTGAAACTATCGGACTAATCATAAAATGTCATAGAATTTTTTTTGTGGGCAATTTTATTTCTCACAAATTACCTCTGATAAATTTTTTTTAAATTCTGCATTCTCTTCTAGTTATTTCCATTTTAATGCTAAGCTCCTAAAAAAAGTGTTCTGATCGATTTTAAGAGCTCGACATTAAAATGGAATTAACTAGAATAGAATGCAGAATTCGGAAAAAATTTTTCAGAGATAATTTTTAGGAAATAAAATTGTCTACAAAAAAGATTTAATGACATTTTATGATTTGTCCGATAGTTTCACCGAAAAAGTAAAAAGATCTCGAATTTTACTATAACTTGACTTCAAGCTCTAATAACTTTTGAACAGATGGATTTATCAAAAAACGATAAGAGACTTTTTTTGTAGAGCGTTCAATTTCCTACAAAAAATTGTATTGAAAATTTCTGAATTCTCATTGGTTGGCATGGTATAAAATTCGGAGCGAGCATAAACAAGTTCTTTGAATTTTATCAAACTTTGACGTCGGATATCTTGTGAATGGTTGAACTCATGAAAAAATCATAGAGGACCTTTTTTGTAGACCAGTAAATTTCCTACAAAATAGTTAAGAAGAGATTTTTTGTATCTTGATTTTTTCGGAAGTTATGTATTTTTTACCATGTTTCTAAATGAAAAATCGAAAATTACAAATAGCCACCTCTAAATATCAATATTAAGAGCTCAAATTTTAACTGTCACCATATTTTAAAATACCCTTTCGATTTTTCAATGTTCATCAAAAAAAAAAAAATAGTCCCCTAATTTGAAACAGTCTAATGGCCATGCATGGCCGTATATGGTTCATACATGGGCATACGAACTTTTTGAATACAGTCATGCATGGCCATATATGAATCATACAAGGCCATGTATGGCCATGCATGGTCATACATAGTCATGGATGACTATATATTAGACTGCTTTTTTTAGCGACTATTTTTTTTTCGCTCCCATCCCGAAATTTTGTTGGAAATACCCTCCAAAAAATTCCCTGAGAGTTTAAGCCCTTGATATTAATATAAAGTACTTTCCCAGAGCAGGCGAAGATTTCCCATTCAAAATACACGTAAACTTGGGTTTTTATGTTTTAAACTTCTGTAACTCCGTGGCATTTTATGACATCATCTCGCCCAAAGTCGGGATTTTCTCAGAATTGAATGCTCTTCAAAAGTACCCATTATCGCGAAGTCGTAACTCATACGAGTGGGGTAGTACGGACCGCTAAACTAAATTTTTTCATAGAATTCTTGTTTCTTCTCTCATTAATTCATAAACAACAAGACCTACAGAAAAAATATAAATAACAATTCTATAGAAAATTCAATTTTCTACAAAAAAGGTCCTTAGCACTAAATCACTACGATCGATATTTTCTGAGATATTAATTATTGAAGTTTACGTAGCATTGAATTCCCATAAAATGTCGAATCAAATCTTAGAAAATACTGATTTTTTATGTGACTAATATCTCAGAAAATATCGATCTGAGTGATTCGGTGCTAGGGACCTTTTTTGTAGGAAATTAAATTTCCTATAAAATTGTCATTTACATTTTTTTTGTAGGTCTTGTTGTTTATGAGATAATGAAAGAAAAAAAATTAAAAAAGTTCGTATGCCTATGTATGGCCATATATGCTCCATGTATGGCCATATATGCTCCATGTATGACCATGTATGAACCATATACGGCCATGCATGGCCATATATGTCCAACTAATCACTGACATATATAGCCATACATGACCATGCATGACCATACATGGCCTTGTATGATTCATATATGGCCATGCATGGCCATGTATGATTCATTTTTCACGGATATAAAAAATTTGAGCTGACTATTACAATTACTTATAAACAGGATGTTGTAGTGAAAAAAAATAGAAAATTTTTTTGATATCACTAATAGCATATTGATGATTATATTTTGCTTTTTCGAAAGTGATTATATCCTTTCAATCTTACGTAGCACAAGTAAACTTCGTTGTAACTGTCGGTCGCATAGCTTAGTCGACAAAGCGTCGGTCTCTCGTACGGAAGGTCCCGGGTTCGAATCCTACTAAAGCGGGTGGTGTTATTAATAAGTCTAGCGTTTTTTCTCTGAATTAAAAATTTCCAATTCGATTAGGAATTTAATTATTCGCATATCTGATAATCTCTGCGTCGCCAAAATAATTAAAAAAAAAAAAAAAAAATTAAAAAAATTTTTTTTTTATTTAGTTAAAATTTCTATACCTAGTCATATCAAGTCATGTATGGCCGTATCAAGCTATGTATAGTCATACATGGCCATGCATGGTCATACATGGTCATATATGGCCATACATGGCCATACATGGCCATACATGGCCATGTCTGGCCAATTTACATACATGGCCATGCATGGAGCATTCATGCATGGCCATGTATGATTCATTTTTCACGGGATACGAAAAATATTTATATATATTTGGCGCATGATATGTTGCTATGGGGTATAACTTTTTAAATACTGGACCGAATAATGCGATTCAAGTTGCAATCGAAAGCGAGTCATTTATTCATATGATATATCCAAGGTCATTTTAGATCGAAATTCAACAGATTTTTTTTAGTTTAATAATTAAATTTATATGTCAACAAATTGATAGTTGATTCGAGTATAGATACACGGCCAAAATTCTCGCGCTCTCACATTGTTCGAAGCATACTTGGCACGACACTCAACCGCGTCTCTTAATATTGTTTGAATAATTAATTTCAATCATTTCATATCGACAAAGAACAAGTGAAATTTCAAGATTTACAAAGCAACAAATTAAAAAAAAAAGTGAAGGAAAGAAAAATCTAAGAATAGATAACCCCACGTTTGCCTAACTTATAATTCAATTATATACAGACTTACATCGATGTTTTCAAATGAAACGCAAGAAATCCTGAAGTGGACAGCGAAATGCTCAATCGACCCAGTGACGAGGCTATTCGTACTAGGTGACGACTCGATATTATGACACTGATTTGATTAGCACAAATTTCAATTTGCTATCCCGAGTCAAAAAACAAATTCCAGTTCGAACTTCAAAATACTACGTGAGGTATTTGAGGGACAAGTTGGACTATGGAGATTGAGAACTGTGTAAAAAGTAATTCCAGTTTAGGCCTTAATGTTGTAGTTACGGGCGATTTTACATAATTGAGGGCTAAACTGGTATAAAAAAATTTTGCGCGGACCTAAAAATCCTCATAATATAAAAAAATTTACTGCTCCAGATTTAGGCCTCAATTTCTCAAATGACGTAACCTATGTAGGTCCCTTCACTTTTTTTGGTAAGAAATAAATACTTTAGACCGAAATCTCAAAAAAACTGACCCAAAAATAAAAAATTAATTACAAACTTGCAGAAAAATTACCGAAAACTCCATAAAATATAACAAATGAAAATGAATGTTTATTTTTATTTATATCCATAAAAAAAAATACAATGCTTACAATGAGAAAATAGTTAACCGAAAGAAAATTTAGTATAAATTTTTTCAATCAAAATACAAAAATTTCTTGAGAACAAAATGTTTGATATTTTATTTTATATTATTTAGTTTAAAAAAAATTCTTTTTGAGACCTATTAAAAGTTTGTCCAGAAATATATAAAAACGAATCATAATAATAATAATAATAATCATAATAATAATAATAATAATAATAATAATAATAATAATAATAATAATAATAATAATAATAATAATAATAATAATAATAATAATAATAAAAATAAATTAATGAATTTATTTTATTTGACATATAAATTTTTGTAACTACTCAGATTTTTTTTTCAACTCGAAAATTTTCTAAGTCCAGAAAACAATAATTTAGTTTTTGAGGATTTTAAGAGCTTCGTTAGAATTTAAAACCAATAAGTTTGCATTTAGACCTCATAATTCTCACGGAGGATTTAGAATGTCAATATCGTATCATTTTTTTTTTCCGGTATATAAAAGATCAAAGGAATCGAATTTTTTGAGGCCCAAACTAGAATTTTTTTTTTTTTACTCGGAATCAATGAACTAACTGGACTTGGCAATGAATAGGCTGACTGGACTTGACAATAAATGAAACTGATTAAATTTGACAATAAATAAACTGAACAGGATTGATTAGTACAACGAATAGAGTAGATATGTTCTTACAAGGAAGGTATCCCAAGGGTCCTTCTCCGATTTCGATAGGATTGCGATATGTTCTTCTCCGTCGAAACCTAAGAAACACGTTTATTTTAACTGCGGAAAAATATATAGGGGGAGCAATGTCATCAGTTTCGAGGTAAAAAATTATAATAAAGAACTTTTAGTTTTATAATGAAGTACTTAATGGAACAAAAGTTATAAGGGTTGAAATTCACAAACTTTTCATAAAAAAAACTGTCCTATGAATTTTAACGAAACCAACGGAGATTGAAAGAGGAAAAAAAGTGAAGAAAAGTCTTTAGACGTTTTTCTAAAAAGTCAAGTGTCGGGGGTAAACACCCCTCAATTACATCGACATTGACCACCAAGAAATTATCAATACTATAATTAGTTTTGGTTTTAATTCATCGAGAATTATTTTTTCATACATTTTTAGCAGTAAGGACATGATTTGAAATTTCAAAAAAGTCAATTTTTTGGTTATTTTTAAAAATTTGTACCTCAGCTTCTATACAACTTAGAGAGACTTTTTCGGCGGCATTTTTCTCTGTGTACACTCTACTTTCAAGAAAAAAATAGATATTTGCTTCAACCTAATATCCAGCTTAGTTGGGCGCTTCCGACTAAACTACTGATATAGCCAAATTTTCCCTTTTTTTTAAATCCTCTCCAAAAATCTACAGTTTTGAGAGTAGAAGGATAAATCCCGTACGAACATAATTATATGATCAAAATATATGATAAATATCAAGAAATATATGTGGCCAATTTAACTACATTTAATGATATATTTTTTTTATATTAAAAAATATAATATTCATCATACACGAGTCCGTATATTTTGAGCATATATAAGATATATATGTCGATCATAAACAAAAAATATATTTTTATCATATATAAAAATATACATTCGTTTTATGTACAAAAAAAATGTTTTAATCATATATAAAAATATATATTTCTACCATATAAAATAAATAGAACTGGCTACTATGTCAGATAGTAGTCAGTGCCATCTGTACAAAAAAAAATGGAGATAGCAGCAGATCCTATCTACGTAGTACTGGTTACTCTCTACATTGTACTCAGCGCCATGTCAGATGTTGCTCACTACTATCCTACATTTTACACTCTTACATGTTGCCCAATGTATGTACATAGCAGCCAGTAATATGTCAGATAGCAAAGGTTACAAACATATTACCCACTGCTATTTACAGATAGCGCCTGCGTCTACGTTACACATTGCTGGTTACTGTGTAAGGTAGTAGAGAGTTCTATGTAAGAAAGTAATGTGTACTATCTGAGATATTTTTTTCCGTAACGACTTGAATAAGTTTTTCAGAAATGGCGTTAGTATTTTCTTATTGACAACGGACAAATGAAATTATTATCATAACTTGATTAATTATGAATTATTCAACTACGTTTACGTATTTAAATATGTAATCATATCATATCAGTTAGTTAATTAATGAACTCTTGAATTTTGAATTTCATTTTATAAAATAAATTTTTTTCATTTATAGCAATAAATTTAATATAATAAATACTATTATTATTATTTCTTTTTTAGGTAAATGCTCAGGGGGTTATCCCCGGTAGTCCGACTCTACCGAGGGCCTCACCTGAGCGCCAAATCGTTACTGCTGCGATGCTTCATCAACAAGATAATCAGCATGCGCAGCAGGCCGTTTCGTTGTCTTAGGAGACGGAGGGATCCGAGAATTACAGCCTTTTGCATCCGCGATGCCAAAAACTCAACTTGCGATAAACAAGTTGAGATTTTAGCGAATGCGAACACAAAAGTCTGTGTCATCCCTCCTAGGACGCCAACAATAAGTACGACAAGCTTAACACGGTAGCCTGGGTAAAGATTGCCAATTTCAAACAGGAGATCCTGATATATTTCGTGTTTGTGCTCCTCTTTAACCGTGATGTTATACGCAGCAGGTGCTGAGAACTCGATGACATAAATGTCACGAGCGGTTTTATCGAAGAGCACATTATCAGGTTTATTATGGTCTATTTTCCGGATTGTCGCGAATGGCATGTTCCAATAAATACGGCAACGGTCTTTCTCAACAGCTTGCGGAATATCTCCTGGCAAATAAGGCAGCACTGGTGTTTTATCGATACCGTGCATATGTCTAATATGGTAATAAAGTATTCGCAGAGCAGCATTATGACGCTGGACGTATGCATTTCTTGCCAGCACAGGGCATGCTGACAAAAGATGCATAAGCGTCTCTGGATGCTGTTTACAAACCCTACACAGTGTGTCGGGTAGCTGCATCTGGAGCACTTTAGCACGGTATTCGAGAGTGTTGATAACACCATCTTGGCAGGCAAAAATATACACTTCGGTCTCGGACATCAGGCCAGCTGACTTAAGGAAGGAAAACGTCAGCTGTGTAGACAAGCCATGATCACGTACGTGTTTAAAGAACACGCTGTGCATGGACTTGTCCATATGCGTAATGAGCAGTTTTTGTTGCTCAGCGTTCCTGACGACCGTCTTAAATTCCTCCTTAGGGAGTCCAATAAGCGGGTTTACTCTTCCAAGACCGAGGGATTTTGCCGCGTACATTGCTGCCTTATATAAAAACGCTCCCTTATGCCTATTCTCATGACTATGAACAATTTGCATAAGGAAGTCGTCTTCATCTGCAGTGAAATTGACAACCTCGTATGTTATACCCAAAACCAAACGATCGTGTAGACACTCCAAGCTCTGTAAACCTCTCCCTCCGATGTGCCGGGAAAGGTATAATTTGGTGACTGAGGATTTAGGGTGCATGCTCCGATGCATATTCAAGACTTTGCGTGTCTTGATATCGAGGTCTCTGAGCTCTTTTCGGGCCCATTTAAGGACACTGAAAGAGTACAGAAGTACCGGGACAGGAAGCATGTTCGTTGTAGAGACTTTGTTTTTCCCGGAAAGTTCTGATGACCAGATTTTTCGGAGTCTCCGCACATACTCGCTGCAGAGATTTGTTTTGATTTTCGAGACGTCTTGCATAGGACTCCCGTCAATCCCTAGATATTTGCACGACTCTCCGGCGTCAAGATGGTCAATGACGCTCCCATCTACTAATTCGATATCTTCACGCACATAAGAACACTTACCCTTCACCAGATTAACGACCGCGCACTTGTCCAACCCAAAAGCCATGCCGACATCCCGTGTATACTCAGATATTGGCAGTAGTGAGATGCAAAACAGCAGAGGGCTTAGAGAATCTCCCTGAAAGACTCCTCGTTTATACTGTACAAATTTGGTTACACGTTTGTCGTTGCCACATGAAATGTGGAACCGTGTTCACCAAAGTTGCATCGTACGCTGAATGCATCCCACTGTGTCACGATTGACCCCAAGGCATTTGAGCAAAAAGAGAATAAGCTCATGAGATGTTGAGTCAAATGCCTTGTGGTAGTCAATCCAGGCCATTGAACGGTTGCGCTGATAGTAGATCGCGTCTTGAATGACGCAACGATCCACTAACAGATTCTCTTTGCAACCTGACAGGCCTCTTTTACTGCCACGTTGTTCGTATATCTGCTGCCATACAGGGCCTATCTCCTGCAGAATGCGATTATTCAAGATTTTGGTGAAAATCTTATAAACCGCATTCAAACAGGTGATAAGCCGGTAGTTCTTTGGGTCAGACAAGTCACCTTTCTTAGAGATGAACACGGTTCGCCGTGGGCTATGGGTAGAAGTTAGTTTCTTCCACCAAAACAAGTTAATGGCATCCGGACCCGGAACAGCCCAGTTCTTATCATTATTCAGAGCTGAACGATCTTCTTCCACGCTGACTTTAGGGCTCTCTTCATCAGTATTGTCGTTGCGATGTTGTCGACAAAATGCCTCGAAGTCGTTGAGAGCTGGAGTGTCGCGATTCACGTTCGGTTGATCACCATACAACTCGGACCAGAAAGCTTCTACTCGCTCGATGGATGGGGGATCGCCAGAAACAGATGTCTTAAGTGCCAGAAAGCGTGAAGGACTTAACCGAAACAAAGAGTTATTGGTGAGCCGCTTCAGCTTTTTCTCTAGTGACTTTTTAGCAATCATTAGCACCCACAACCTGATAAGGGAACCTTCTTTGATGTTAAGAAGGTTCTCCTTATTCAGTGTGTGATGCCGATATCGTAGTCCAGCCGCAATGCGGCGGACTTTAGATGTAAATGCTTTACGTGCATTTACATACTCAATCACACACTGAATGCGGGAGACATGTTTCCGGAGATCATCAATCTTCAGTGAAAGCTGCCCAATGCGCCCTCTTATCTTAGCCTCAGGAGAAGAAGCATTTATCCTTGCTGGAGTTAAGAGTGAGGAAGCAGCATCGTAGACAGCTTGATTGATGGTGAGTAGAGTAGAATTTTCCTGAATCAGGGCAAATAGTTCTTGGTTCTCCGTGTGAAGTAGATGTTTAGGATAGTGTATCTTCGTAGTGATACATACTTGCCGTGGGTCAAAATCATTGTCGGCTTCTTCGGAAGAACGGCCTCTCTCCTGATGTAGCTGTGCTGGAAAAGGCAGACGGTGAGATAACCGTCTATTAGTTAACAGTGATCTCCGTGTTCGCCGGAGATGAGAGGTATAATCATGAAGATGTTGTTGTGAAATAATTATCGAAATAAAAAAAATTTTTAATATACCACGTTTTTAAAACGAACTAAAAAGTATAAAATAATATTTCTCATTTTCATGAAGATTTAAAACCACATACAAATTCCGAACTTCTAACAGATAGTTCTGAAAATTTATAATTGTGAATTTTTAATAGTTATGAAAATACTTGTAAGATTCAACACTTGTAAGGAAAAACGTGGAGCGCATGCAATGTGTAACTATAAGAAGTGTAGAGAAGAGCTGTCAATGAAAAAACTTACAAATCAGTCCACAAATTTGCAATGCATTAAATTTTTAGCTAAACTATTAATGCATCAATTATCTGTTGCATGCGCCCCACGTTTTTCGTTTTGAATCTTACAAGTATTTTCATAACTATTAAAAATTCACGGTATATATATACAAGTGGGGCTGCACAAATTTTTCAAGATTCTGAGTGCTTACACCTTAAAGATCCATAATTAAACTTTTTCCACGTGTTCAACTACACGGCGGAAAGAATTTTCTGTAGGAGTTTATGTCTCAAACACTCGATATCTATCCGAACCTTGTAACTAATGTGTATAAAATTGGTTGAAATAACATGAAATCATGTAGATTTTCAAAAATAAATTATTCCTAACAATAATAATTAATTTTATTTAAAGCCGTAAGATGGACGGTGGTGATAGTAAGGTCTACCTAAGAGTTACAAATAATTTTTGAACTCTTGTAATAGTGAAAATCAACATATTTGTGTTATTTCAATACTTTTAAGGTGTACAACAGCTCACCTAACATTTTGTTGCAAGCAGTTTGGACGGTATCCGCCTCCCTTTGCTAGTATAGTGTCTGGCTGAAGCCTACAACACTGTTTTACGCCGGTCCGTACTAGTAGGGGATGTAGTCTAAGGCAAGAGTGCGTTAACATAGCCTTACTGATGAGTCCGTTGACGTACTTAGGACGAAACTACAAATATTATGGCAAAGAGGCATATACCTTAAGTTTTAGTGGTTGGCTTAAGAGTCAATACATAGAATGAAATGAAAAATATGTCAAATAGTGCAGTGTAGCACGGAACTTGAAAATGTTAATGTTAACCTGAAAAATAAGCAAAATTTGTACCTTTGATACAAACTTTTGAATTTGAAAGTCTTATATAACAACAAATGAACCAAATTTATCTTAAATCCGCTGACAAACGCTGAATAATGACACCTCATTTGAAGCGATTGGTCTAAAATTGGATTTTTGGTGATTGAAAGGGTTAGCAGCCCTGTTTGTGCATATATACCAAATTCACAATTATAAATTTTCAGAACTATCTGCTAGAAGTTCGGAATTTGTATGTGGTTTTAAATCCCCATGAAAATGAGAAATATTATTCTATACTTTTTAGTTTGTTTTAAAAACGTGGTATATTAAAAATTTTTGTTATTTCGATAATTATTTTCTGCTTTTTAGTATTGTGTGAGTAAAAATTTTGAAATCGATTTTAAAGGCCTGAATAAAATAATGACGGAGACATGCGACAAATTTCAGGTTTATTTCAGTTACTTTTCACTTAATCAAATCTGAAATATAAAATCGCTATTTCTACCTACCAATATATCAAACTCATTTTTTATAAGATTTATAGTTAAAAGTATTAAAACAAATCAAAGCCAGATTCTTTTTAGTTAAAAATTTTGAATATATGACTCTATTCGTGGTGCTGGAGGTCCTAGTCATCACATTCTTTCCATCTCCTTCATTGTATTTCCATTACACGGTGTTTGTTTATCTGTCATCCAGTTGTGAGCTATATTCAAGAATATAACTCGTCCAGAAATTAGTTTTAAATTAATTATAAAAAATTCGTACTGAACAGACAAACAAACGAATATGAATTTTTTATTCGATTTTTTTTAATTTGTTTTTGATTTTTTCATTTTTTTCTTCCTCTTCTGGTGCTTCTCCTTCTTATTTTTAAAAAAATTTTTTTTCATTTTCTTGCATTGTCATCTAATTTTGAGCTTTGTTCCAAATTTCAAATCTCTAGCTTATCGAGAAGTTACTTTAAAATCAATTACAAAATTCCACCCGAACAGACATACATAAAAGCGAGTTAATAAAAACGTGGTAAAATAGCTATGGTTAGGGTGCATATCGCTCCAAAGAGCATGCATCCTAGCCATGTAGCCTCTCCGCTCCGATTCACTGTTATTATAGCACATCAGTAGATAGGCTCGTAATTCCTCCGTCCACCTAGATGCAGTCCGTTGTTCGCCAAGGTCGTCATCATTCGGGATCTCGTTACTGAGCAGTTTTTTTTGCTCGGCATTGCTTGGATGCTTCCCTTCCTGTTTCAAGTTTGGTCGACAGCATAATAAAAATTGGTAGGTTTCGAGCCAACGTTTTCTCCGTGTAATATGTTCAAAGTAACCTTTGCTATCTGGAATACTACTGGCTGCTATGTACATAGAACTGGTCAACATGTAAGAGTGTGAAATGTGGGATAGTAGTGAGCAACAACTAACATAGCGCTGAGTGCAATGTTGAAAGTAACCAGTACTACGTAGATAGTATCCACTGCTATCTCCATTTCTTTTCGTACAGATGGCACTGACTATCTGACACAGTAGCCAGTTCTATTTTTTTTTCCCATGTACAATGCAAAAAAAAATTTTCATTTTATGACCAATTCCAATTGAATTAGATCTAAATTTTGATATACTCTTTAAATTGAAGTTGAAATTTTCAAAATTAGTTAATTCGATGCAAATATATATTATACCCATGCATATATAAATATATATATATATATATATATATATATATATTGGAAAGTCCCAACTACATTTTAGTTTATATTTTATTTAAGTAACAATATTTAGCAATAATATTTTACAACTTAATCGGATTGGGAAATTTTTTAAGCGTGTTGTAAAATATTTTTATGGCGGTAGGCTTAGACTTGGAGTGGCATCTGCTCACCAAACGTAGCCACGGTCAGAGGATAGTAAAATAGTGCAATATAGAATAACGGAGTTCATTTTGGGTCTTTCAGGTAAAGACAGTAGTTTTTGGAGAGTAAGAGTTCAGAGTGCAATTAGAGTTAGACTTCTCTTTGAGCTTGAGTAGAGAGCGTCTCGTATCCTGCTGACCGTGTATTCGTTCTCAAGTCTAATTTTACTGTCGCGTATATTTTGTTAACTCTACGATTGAGTTGTATATTAAATTAGTGAATACTGTTGTACTACTTATGTATTATAATCTATATAGTTATTTGAGTATAGTTATTGTAATATTTAGCCTATAGTGAATATTTAACATTGTGTAACTTCAATCTTAGTTGCTACCATATTGTAATACTTGAATTATTTGTAATACTCTAATCAATTGTGAAATCTTCTCGAGAGTAATTTTGTGTGTGACGATAGTTATTTTGTTGTCTATCCGATATCTTGTTAATTAAATAAAAATGTCTACAAATAATGGTGTTAATAATGACGGTACTAAGAGTACCTCTCAACTACCTGCTGTCCATCCGACATATATATATATATATATATATATATATATATATGTATGTATATATATATATATATACATGGATGTATGTATAGATATTTATTATTTGAGACTGTTCATAAACTATATATTATACGAAGTCCCAGACTATATATACTCAACTATAAATTTACTTATTTTGGTATACTATTAGACCCACACAGGCACTCATATATGCTTACACATACACACAAATATATACCTTCACGTATACGAGTTACAAAAAAGATTCACGCTAGATAAGATTAACGTTACAAGATAAGGAGTTACAAAAATTTTTCCCTACCGCGCCTACAGAAGTTTCACTTCAATAAAAAAAAAAAAATAGCTGAATAAATCTTTGAAAATTAAAACAATAAAAATAATTTGCGTTACAAAAAAAAACTTCATTCATTTAGTTAATTTATTATTATTAATACCTTTTTGTAAAATTGAATGTTAAAAAAAAAATTGTTCGACACAATTAGTTTTTAATTGTTTATAGGTATTATTAGCTTTGACGACTCCATTCCTTTAATTTAAGTTGATTGATTTTGATTTGGCTTAATTATGAAATAATAAAATTCAAAATCGTAATTCACTTTTACTGTCTTGGATATTCCGGAAAAGTATTTGAGAAAGTACTGGTTACTATCTCAGAAAGTATACAGTCCTGTCTTGCGTAGTAACCACTGTCATCTACAGATCGACACACGTGCTATCTGCAGATAGTTATTTATTTATTTATGGCAAAAGAACGCCAATCGGTAGTATACATTAAAAGTAACAATAATATATTATAAGTGATATTTAATATTAATATAAACATAAATAATGAATATGAGACTAATTTAAACTTAATATTGGTGACATTGTACATGTTTTAGTTGTTTAGTATTATATTTTTGATCTTTGTTATAAATGCAGACATTGAGTCTTCGAAGAAGTTAGTATCTTGGCTGTGTTCGTTGACTAGATTAACTATCCTATTTCTAGGACGGATTTATAGAAGAATATTAAATCGGCAACTTGTCGACGACTTAGAAGTCTATCGATTTTGAATTGGCTGTATACATCGTCCGTAGCCATATAGGATCCACGAATGTGCATGTAATATTACACGTATTTACAGAATTTTCTTTGTATCTTTTCTACCTTATCTATCTGTACTTGAGTGTGAGGTGACCATATGACAGTGCAATATTCAAGGATTCAATAGTATTTTATAATATCTTAGAAACGTGCCTATACTTTCCGGAAGAGTACTCGTTATTTTACAGATGCCACTAACTACTATCTAAGAGTGTGCTATATGAGATATTGGTGGTTTCTGTCTAGTATAGTAACCAGTACTGTCCAGAGAGTACACGGAAAGAAAATTCTACCAAAATTTACGATGTTAACATCGTAATCGTGGACTAGACTTTCATTGGCGTCAATTTTTAAATGTCTTATTTTAAAATTTACTATAGTCTTTGTTAAAATTACGATGTTAAATAGTAAAGAATACAACTTACATTGTAATTTTAACAAAGACTATAGTAAATTTTGAAATAAGACATTTAAAATTTGACGCCAATGAAAGTCTAGTCCACGATTACGATGTTAACATCGTAAATTTTGGTAGAATTTTTTTCCGTGTAGTGGATACAGTTTAGATAGCATACAGTACTTTTTGAAATTTTTTTTTACAGAAAGTACTCAGTACTATCTCAGAGAGTTGCCACTACTGTTTTTTTTCCGTGTAGTTTACAATCCTAAAAGTCTTTGTTAAAATTACAATGTTACATAATGAAAAATATAACCTACATAGTAAATTTTGAAATAAGACATTTAAAAAGTGACATTAAAAAAAGTCTAGTCCACGATTACGATGTTAACATCGTAAATTTTAGTAGAATTTTCTTTTCGGGCATGAGCACAGTTCAATAGTTATGAGCTCTTGAAATCTTATTATTTAAATTATTTACTTATAACAATTAAAATATTGACTATAAAAAAAAAGTTGAATGGTAATTTTGTAGTACATTTGATTTTCTACAAAATTTTTTTCACGAACTTTTCTGTATGTTGAACAGTTCAATAGTTACGAGCTTTTGAAGTCTCACTATTTTCATTATTTACCTATAACAATTAAAGTATTGAGTATAGAGACAACAGTTATTTAAAAATTCCATAAAAAAACCAATGCACTACGTATATGCGCGGAAAATTTTATCTTTAACAGCTCAATAAATTTGAGCTTCAAAAGTCTCAATTATAGATTTATTAAAATTATCAGTTTAAACTATCATCTGTTGAAAATAATTTGAATCAAGATTCTTTAGCACTATTTTAAATATATAAAAAAAACTTGTAGAAAATTCATCATATCATCAATAATTGATTATTGATTTACTTTCTCTATTCCACGATTACGAAAATCGAATAAAATAAATTTTTTTTCAACTTCCCGCTAAGAAAATCGATGATTTTCAAAAATTTCGGGAAGTTATTGTTTTCACCCCGATTTGCGAAAATCGAAATTTCATCAGATGTCGACGTTTTGAGGTCTTAGGAAGCTATTCTGACTATGTTTAGAATGATGTCCGAGTGTCTGTACGTATGTATGTATGTGTGTGTGTGTGTGTGTGTGTGTGTGTGTGTGTGTGTGTGTGTGACCGGGCTATAACTTTTTAACTAATGAATCGATTTGGATAGTTGAGGCGGCAATCGAAAAGGCTTGATGGCCATCAACTTTTCTGAAAATTTTAGATCATTTCATTACGTAGACTCGAAAATATTGACGAATTACGAAAAAAAATTTTTTTTTTTTTTAGTTTTTTATTGATTTCTCAGAAACGAGTCTAACGATTGACTTCAAAATCTAATCAGCTCTTGGGCTTAATAAGACGCGTCGATTTCGTCCTTAGCCATCTCAATCGGAAAATTCGTTCTAGAGTTATCGTGGGAAATAGAAATGGTGAAAAATGGTTTTTTGCGAATATATTTGAAACAACTGAACTAAACAATTCCGAAATTTGATCAGCTTTAGAGTTTATTAAAACGCGTCGATTGCCACCTCAACCATCAAAATCGGATCATTTGTCTTAGAGTTATCGTGAGAGAAAGAAACGATAAAAAACAGTTTTTTCCGAATATCTTTGAAACACCTGAAGGAAACGATTCTAAAATCTGATCAGCTTCAAAATTTAGTAAAAGGCGTCGATTGCTAGCTCAACCATCAAAATCGGGTTATTTTTCTAAGTATCGTGGAAAAAAGAAACGGTGAAAAACGGTTTTTTTGCAAATATCTTTAAACTTTATCAAAACGGGTCGATTGCTGCTTCAAACATGAAAATCAAATCATTTGTCAATGAAATCTGGTGGGAGAAAGAAATGGTAAAAAACATTTTTTTCAAAAACAACGGCATGCAAAAGTATTTTCGAGCTCATTGAGCTCGAAACTATATTTCCGACAATATTTTCGAGCTCAAGGAGCTCGAAATGGGCGGGAAGTTTTGGGGCTGGCCCGCAGGGTCAACCGACAGACCGATTTTTTTGTTTTGAATAGCTGTTGGTAGCTAATTTTTCGATAAATTCAAATTAAAATTTAAAAAACCAACTGAGAAATTTGTTGTTTTCGAAATTTAAATTATCTTACTTAATGTAGTTTAAAAGTCTGAGTTAGTGGAAAAATTTTCACACTATTTAAAACTTTTATATCATAAAAATTGAAGTCGCAATGTATTTTACCTTACTTTATTTAAATGATTGTTTTTTACTGTCTGTAGGACTAACTTTAAATAACATCAATTTTAAAGCTCATAGTTATTTAAAAAATATATAATTTTTATTAAGAAAAATTTCATAATAAAGATAATGTTTTTCATCTACAATTAATTTTTAAGATCAGAAAATATCATAGCAAGACTTTAATAGAACTGTATTACTTTGTAAAAAATAAGTTGTAGGAATTGAAATGATTTACATAAACGACTCTATCTCATTTTAAGATAAGTCTGAATGTTTTGCCGAAGTAGTCAAACAATAGTAAAATTTACTATGAATCCATCTTTAACCTCGAATAACTTTCGAAAAATTAAATTTATCGAAAAATTATAGGAGACCTTTTTTGTAGATCGTTCAATTTTCAACACAAGTATTCATTGATTTTTCTGATACACTAATTCCCTGGTGAGTGATAAAATTCCAAGCTGTAAAAAAAATTTTTCCTATGTTATTTAAATCGGAAATCGAAAGATACGATAGGCTAACTCTAAAACTTAAAATTTAAGAGCCGATCTTCTGACAGAATTTTTATTTTGACATATTTCATCAATTTCTGTCAGTGCCCAAAAAAAAAAATGTTGTTTTTCGGAACATCCTAATTTTTATATTATAAAATAATTCTAACTTTTAGTATTGCTTAGAATTATCTGATGATTTTGTAAATTAAAACTATATAGAAAAAACAGTTAACTCAAATTCAGAAAAATCCGGAAAACCAAAATTATCTTGCACCAAATAAATAATTATCTTGATATTTTTATCTTAAGTCAAATTTTTTTTTTTTTTAAATCGACATATTTCTATGCTTAAGTTGAAAAATTTTTAATTGCTTAAAGTGTTTTTATTTCTTAGTATGAAAGATATTTTTGAAAGAAAGTTTTTCGTTAAAAGTGAAAATGAATTATATTTTTTAATTGAACAATTAAAAGCAGAACATAGTAAAATGACGAGTTATTTAAAAATTCAAGTTGTAGTAAAACACATATACCTATTATAAAATCTGGAGATTACTTGTTAATTATGTATAACCATTAGGGTGTTTCAATGAAAAAAAAAAATTTTTTCTATGGTATCCAAAAATTGAAAGTATATGAATTAACGGATTTTAATGCACAATAAATGTTTTTGTAGGAAATTAAACACTTTACAAAAAAAGACTCATATCATTTTTTGATAAGTCCCATTGTTCAAAAGTTATTTAAGCTTCAAGTCAAATTTATAGTAAATTTTGAGATTTTTTTACTTTTCTGGCGAAATTATCAGTCTTATCGAAAAATGTCATTCGAACTTTTTGTAGATAATTTTATTCCTTACAAATCATTCCGAACAAAGTTTTTCGAAATTCCACATTGTTCACAAGTTATTTTCATTTCAATGTCAAACTCTTAAAAAATTAGATTTCTGATTGATTTTAAGAGCTTGACATTGAAATGAAAATAACTTGTGAACAATGCGGAATTTCAAAAAACTTTATTCAAAATAATTTGTAAGAAATAAAATTATCTACAAAAAGTTTTAATAATATTTTTCGATAAAACTGATAGTTTCGCCAGAAAAGTAAAAAGATCTCAAAATGTACTATAAATTTGACTTGAAGCTTAAATAACTTTTGAACAATGGGATTTATCAAAAATGGTAAGAGACTTTTCTTGTAGTGTATTCAATTTCCTGCAAAACTATATATTGGTCTATTCGGTCTATTGATTTGTCAAGGACTTAAAAATACTCAAAGCTTGAAAAAAAAATTTTCCTATATTATTTAAATAGGATTATTTAAATGGGAAATCGAATTTTTCAATGAATTAGATCTCTAATCGAGATAGAATTTTTTTTCTTGCACCAAAATTTTCCTTTTATGTTGAACTATGATTTTTTCCTCAAGAACTTTTAAAAAAAAAAATGTTGCTCTGAAATGACGCACCCTAATATATACATCCATTTATATTACAAGCGTGCTTCAATTGTACAACTTTTACAGTTTTTTTTAAATGTTTCACCTTCTTTCACCCTAAGCTCTTTTCTTTTTATGCTCCCTACGCTCTTTTACCCTTTTTTAAGCAGATGTGGTCCGACTTGTACTTACTGTACTGCATCATTACGATGATGCCCTACGATCTCACTTTCCGGTGGAAGTGTAGCGGCATAGAGAAACCACAGAGAAAACCTATGCCAGTACAGTTTTTGGTTTGGGCGAGGCTATAGTGACCGATCGAATTCCCATTTACCGACTACTAAGCTAAGCGGTCAGCCAACTAGGTAACAATCATGCTCTATGCAACTTAACTTTGGTGGTCACTCGAGCCACGTTCTTAATGGATCTCAATGAAACTCAATATACATTATCTGTGGACGATTTTGAGATCAAGTTCAATGTAACAGTGCGTTTCGACTTGAAAATCGAGCGCCAAAGTCTAGTTTTCCTACGGCCATCTATATGAATAATTTTACATTAATTAACACTCTTTAGTCACCCGGGGCCAGGTCAGAGGCCCCCTAGATCGTATTTTGTTGAGACAATAGTGGGGTAGTTTCCCACCCTCAGACTTTTCCTTTAAAAAGGGCCAGCTAGCAGTTGCTCGAGGACTTAAGTCCTGGCTACCACCCAGAGTGGACCAGTAGGGTAGCGGACTGATGACGCCTAGCGAGGTTCCTACTCTACAACCAGAGCTCATATTAATTTAATTGAGCTGGCCTAACGATAAGTCTAGTCACATCTAGTCAGTGATTAGTCCAGTGATCATTTTATTTAGTTTATCTTATATTTTTGAATTTGTTTGCCCGTTATTAATAGCCGCAGTAATTGTTTTATAAATTATTTCTTTGAAATGGTTTTAAATCCCCATGAAAATGAGAAATATTATTCTATACTTTTTAGTTTGTTTTAAAAACGTGGTATATTAAAAATTTTTGTTATTTCGATAATTATTTTCTGCTTTTTAGTATTGTGTGAGTAAAAATTTTGAAATCGATTTTAAAGGCCTGAATAAAATAATGACGGAGACATGCGACAAATTTCAGGTTTATTTCAGTTACTTTTCACTTAATCAAATCTGAAATATAAAATCGCTATTTCTACCTACCAATATATCAAACTCATTTTTTATAAGATTTATAGTTAAAAGTATTAAAACAAATCAAAGCCAGATTCTTTTTAGTTAAAAATTTTGAATATATGACTCTATTCGTGGTGCTGGAGGTCCTAGTCATCACATTCTTTCCATCTCCTTCATTGTATTTCCATTACATGGTGTTTGTTTATCTGTCATCCAGTTGTGAGCTATATTCAAGAATATAACTCGTCCAGAAATTAGTTTTAAATTAATTATAAAAAATTCGTACTGAACAGACAAACAAACGAATATGAATTTTTTATTCGATTTTTTTTAATTTGTTTTTGATTTTTTCATTTTTTTCTTCCTCTTCTGGTGCTTCTCCTTCTCATTTTTAAAAAAATTTTTTTTTATTTGGCTTTACATATTTTTCATATCTTTCATATTATAGGGATATATGTATTATGAAATCTACTTCCATTTCGGCTGCCGAATGGCCATGGTTTATTTCGTATTTCTTAATTATTTCTGAGTCTATTCGATTGAATGATCTGAAATTCGCAGAAAAGTTGATGGCTAACAAGCTCTTTCGATTATCAGTTAATTCGTTGATTAGTTAAAAAGTTATAGAGACTTACACTCACACACACACTTGGACATCCTCGTGAAAATAGTTAAGATAGCTCCTTAGGACCTCTAAACGCCAAAAACCGGTAAAAACTCGATTTTCGAAAATCGGAATAATAACAATTACTTCACGAATGTTTTGAAAATCATCTATTTCCATAGCGGTAAGGTGAAAATGTTTGGAAAAATGAATATAATTTATAAAAATATCAATTATTATTATTTATAATTATTTGAAGTAAATAAAGAGTTTATTATAACATCTCACATTACACATTGATTTACTTTTAGTTTTATTTTTAGTTCAGAAAGTAATAAAAAATATTAAATTAATTTAAGGTAGTACTATCGATATCACAATTGTCAAATGTGTGTTTTATGTAATTTGACTTCCATAGTATTTATATTTTTCAACGTCAAGTAAAAGCAAAATAAATAGAAATATGCTTACAGTAACTCTGTTAATTATAAAAAATTGAAATTTGAACGTCACGTTTTGTGAAATAAAAGAAACTCTCTGATTTTCCATAAGGAACAACGATAAAAGCAAACATTTTTAGGTAGATTTTTCTAAAATTTAGCTATTGTATTTATCCTCATGGTCGATTTTTCAAGGAATTTTGTCACAACCTATCATGATTGGTTGAGTGGGATTCAAAAATATCATCCGTTAAAAAATTTATACATATATATATATTAGATTGTTTCAAATTAGAGGACAATTTTTTTTTTTTTTTTTGATGAGCATTTAAAAATCGAAAGAGTATCTTAAAATATGGTGACAGTTGAAATTTGAGCTCTTAACAGTGATATTTAGAGGTGGCTTTTGATAATTTTCATTTTTCGCTTAGTAACATCGTAAAAATACACAACTTCCGAAGAAATACAAAGATACAAAAAATCTCCTCTTAACCTTTCGTTACTCGCGCTATGAGCGTGACGCCGACTTTTTGACTAAAATTGCAATAAAAGTTACTGTATGGGTATTTGTGACTTTATACTTAACCAACTCTCTCTTTGAAATCTATATTTTTGTTATGTATATGTATAATTGATAAATATACATTTTAAATATAAAAAAAATATATTTATGTATAACAAGAATGTGAAAAAGTGGCGCAGTGCTCATTATGCGAGTTAAATCGTCGATTCAATTTTTGTAACCACGTTGCCAAACTTACGGTTGTTACTGTAAGAAATAATTCATTATAGCAGTATGATTTGGCAACGTCGCATTTCATTTAGCATGGGCGGCACAGTGCTCGCCGCGCGATGAAAATCGTCGGGCAAGTGGACGCGAGTAATGAAAGGTTAAACATTTTGTAGCAAATTCACTGATCTACAAATAAGGTCTTTTATGATTTTTGCATAAATTCAACCATTCACAAGATATCCGACGTTAAAGTTTGATACAATTCGAAGAACTTGTTTTTGCTCGTCCTGAATTTTATAACATGTCAACTAAAGAGCATTTGTTCGCATTTAGGGAATCGGATATAGTTATTGGTATGATAAGTAAATACCTTTACACCTGAGTTATTACAATTAGCGTCTACAAGCTACCGTATATTGTTACAAACTGAAATCTAAGCATACATAAGTAATAAGCAATGAGCAATAGTACAGAGTATGATGTATGTGCATACGCATGCTATTGACTCCAACAGTTTCCCTCAATCGTATGCGTGTATTAAGTTATTCTTAATCACATTGGTAACTTATCATTTGAAGTAGTTCTGGGGTCCCAATGGCTTCGTCAGGATATTGGCGATGTTCTTCTTAGATTGGACATGAATTATTTTTATTATTCCCTTTGATTCCAGGTCTTTTGTATTGAAATATTGTGTGTCGATGTGTTTGCTTCTTGGACTTAAATCTTAATTTTGAATATTTACGATGCAGGCCTGGTTATCTTCATAAATTATAGTTGGTTGTTTTTGTGCTTCGTTCAGGAATTCTAGTATTCTTCGAAGCCAGATGCACTCTCTCGACGCTTCGGACAATGCCACGATTTCAGCCTCCGTCGAAGATATTGAGACGCATCGTTGTTTCTTGCTGACCTAGCTTATGGTGCCGCCGAGAAATTTGAAAATGTAGCCGGAATTGGATATTTTTTCTGCCCAGTTCGCGTTTGAGTATCCAAATAGATTTTGGGGGTCGTATTTGTGGTCGCTCAATTTTAGTATGTATTCTTTTTTCAGTTTTAGGTATCTTACTATTCGCTGTAATTCATTTCAGTCAATTTTTTTGTGTCTTTAATATGTTGGGCTAGAAGGGCGACAGGCGCTATGTCTGGCCTGGTGTGAGTCGACAAGTACAGTAGGAATCTAATTAGATCGCTATAGAGTTTGTTTGGTTCTTCTGGTGACGATAGTCTATTTTTCTTATAGCCTACGTCTATGGGATACTTGGATGTTATTGCGAGATCTAGTCTTGTGCGTGCCAAAATTGCTTCAATATAATGCTCTTGACTGATCACAAATTCGCTGTCAACATTTCGCGAAATTTCAAACCCAACGTAACATTTGACATCTCCCATATCGACCATTTTAAAGGTTTTATTAAGTAGTGCAAATATGTCATCTATCCGTTTTTCCGACGAACTGGCTGCTAGTATGTCGTCTACGTGTACTACTAGGAAAATAATTGTGTTTTTTCCATGTTTGTAAAGACAGGGGTCACTCTGGCAGCGTTCAAACCCATGTTTTGTCAGTGTGGTGTTTATTTCACCGTTTTCGCCATTTTGATATGTTGCTGATTCTTCTCTTTGATTGATTTGATTCTCATGTACTTCCATGTTTTCATCTTGTACTATGGATATTTCAGGAATTTCGGACGCTTTTCCTAAAGTGTCCACTTTTCCACGTTTGTCAACGGTTTTTTGATTCTTTTCTGGCTCTGAAATTTTGTTTCGATGGGTATGTATACCAATTCTTCTCTGTCTTCGCATGATTTAAATTTTTTTTCGGGGATGAATGTGAATTCTTCTTCATCTATGGATCGTCCTTCAGCGCGGAGTCCTTCCAGAAATTTTACGTTTCTGCTTATTATGACTTTGCCCGTCGGAACCTCCAATAGCCTATAACCTTTTGGGTTTTGAGGATAACCGACAAAAATACAGTCATGAGCTTTCACATTGAGCTTATTCCTCAATTGCTTTGGGATGTGAACTAATGCTCGAGATCCAAATTCTTTCAGGTGACAGACATTCGGTTTCTTGTTGAAGAACAGTTCATAAGGAGTAGCTATCTTTCGTTTAATTGGCAAACGATTTTGTACGTAGACAGCTGTAAGAGCGGCTTCTCCCCAATATTTGTTTGGCAGGCTTGCGTCAATGAGCATAGTTCTCACGGCTTCAATTATATATCGATTTTTACGATCAACAACGCCGTTTTGTTCTGGTGTGTACGGAACAGTGCGTTGGAACTCTATTCCATGTTGTTGAAAATGTTTCTTCAGGTCCTGATTTACATGTTCACCGCCAAGATCTGACCTGGAGGTCTTTGGTTTTCTGTTAAATTGAGTAATACAAAATTCTATAAAGTCTTTGATAGCTTGAGACGCTTGCGATTTTTCTCTCAGTAAAAATATGTATGTATAACGACTAAAGTCATCGATAACTGTCATTTTATACCATCTTCCTCTTGGTGTTTGTGTGGGCATTGATCCACAAAGATTGGTATGAAAAAGCTCCAACGGATGATTAGTGTATGACGTTGACATCTTTGGAAATGGCTTTTTGCTTAACTTCCCCTTTACACAGGGCTCACAGAACTGTTTAATTGTACAATTATCAATTTCTAAGCCATCTACTAAGTTATTTAACCCTTCGTCACACGCGTGTTTTTACCCGACTTCGTAACACGCACGATGAGCGCCGCGCCGCCGTGTTAAATTTCATGCGGTGTTGTCAAGTACCCAATAAATATTCCATGCTTTTATTATTGGAAAATAACTATATTTTTTATTTAGTTTTACATTGAATTAAATATTTAGCTAATTAGTAATTTTTTAAGAAATTATTATTATTTTTTTGTTATATTTAGAAATAATTTAACTATATTTCTGAAGTAATCTTGACAAAAAATGATCTATCAATATTAATAATTTTTATAAGAATAGTAATGACGGGTAAATAATCTCAAGATTAGCCGACACTCAACAATTTTTAAATTTTCTTCACATAATTAATTACAAAAAGAGGAATTTAGAGAAAATTTACATATAATTTTTTTAGTTTCAGCGGGTGCAAATTCTTTATGTTGAAAAAAAAATCCAAAAATTGTTAAAAGTACCAGCTAATTTTAGAACCATACAGATAATTACATGTTTTATTAATGTTACAAATTAAAAAATATTATTTATTTAACTTCTATAATTATATAATTAAAAAAATATTTATATAATTTAAAAATTTAGATAAATATTTTTTAATACCAATCTTTATTAATAATACCCGGGAAAAAATCAGCATGCAAGACCATGCTTGATCGAGCATGAACCAGACACGATCATACATGAATCATGTATGATCGTGCATGAATCAGGCACAGGCATGCATGAATCATGCAAGGTTGTGCAAAGTCCTACTCAACCATATATTTCAATCATGAATGGTCATATACCATCATGCATGAACTTGCATGATTCATGCATAGTCATTCTTGACAGTGCACGACCATGTACAATTGGCAGGGTGCGGAGTATAAGGTGGGGACAATCGAATCGATTGCAGCGCTCGCAGTGGATGAAATACGCGTTAAATCGCACTTGTCTTGTGAATAGTCAAATGAAAGCAGTGTTAAAAAATGAGAACAAATAGTTGTTATGTTGTTAATTGCAAAAATACTGGCAACAATAGTAATTGCAAATTTTGCATATTTTTATCCATGATATTCATTTTTGGCTAAAAATTACTACGGGGAATTTTTTTAATAACAAATTTTTAACACAAAGTTTTTTAAATTATTGATTTTTGAAATTTTAAATAACGAATAATTGAAATCACTTTAATTTATTTACTTAATGCTAATTAATATTTTTAAATTCGAAAAAAATTGTAATCATGATTATTTTAACTTATTTGTTATTATGACCATTATTGTTGTTATTGTTGCTATTACTAGCTAACCTTATATCGTTCAAAATAATATTTATATTGTATTTATTAAAATTGTTTATACTTAATTTTTTGAGCGCAATCTGATTAATTTTTTTCTACGTTTCAAATATAGTGTTGCACATATATTTCGCGATCTTTAAATATTTTAAGTATTTGTTTATAAAAACATGCCGTATTCTCTCTGTGCTTTTTGAGGATGATTTAATGCGGTCGACAGATGTCGTTTTCGTCGCGCACCCAGCCAATAGAAATTCAAAGATTGTGCACGGGCCTGCATAATAAAGCTTGTTCTTGCATGACCATTTATGATTTTCGTCTGATTATGCACGATTCATGCTTGATCAAGCCTGGTTATGTATAATCATACTTAACCCAGTCAAGGCCATCATGCACGACTGCGCATGGCTCTGAATGGGCATCCATGATCATTCTTGATCATACATGACCATCCATGTCTATTTTCGAGCGGCCAGAATGATCGAGCTCGAGCCTACCTGACCAAGTATAGCTTTGTATGAGTATGCATAATCAGACTTGATCAAGCTTGATCATTCACTTTTATTTTTTCCGTACTTTATATGATCATATATGAGCTTGCATGATTACGTATGATTTTTTATGGTCGTACACAATTCATGCTTGGTCAAGACTGGTCATGCTCAACCATTTTTTACGTCACTGAATCGATCATGCATGTACTTACAAGAGTTCTTATGAGTTTGAATGGTTGGGTATATTTATACGGATTTATACTCATACGAAATTATAGTCATGCAAGAACATTAAAACAGTAAAATCATGTTATTTCATTAATTATCTCCAATATATTAACTTACTAATTACAAAAAAATAAAATTTTTTTACAAATAAAATATTAAACACCTAAAAGTTATTTTTTAATAATTTCAAATTATCACATACAAAGTTCCTTATACGCAATACGTGACTTATCATCTTCACTTGATTTATAATAAAAAAAAAAGTTAATTTTTTACTTTCAATTATAGGTATTATATAATCTATTTTAACTTGGTGTTTTTAATTAAAAAAGAATTTCTTTTTTTCAATAACAAATTTCTCTAAAACAAAACACACGATTTTTATTCATTTCTACAAAAAATTTTATTGATCCATAATTTTCAGTATTGTTAATTAAAATAAATTTTCCTGTAAATCTATTCATTTTTATAGTTTTATAAATATCAGAAGTAAATAGTTTTCGTTGAATTACTGCTCTGCTATAAATTTGTAACCTTTTTGAATCTATACTGAGTGATTCAAATAGATGTAACTCATTATCGTCTGATTAATGATCAACGACTTACCCCCTTCAGGATAAAATCAACATGCATGATCAAGCATGATTCAGGCAAGACTAAGCATAATTAAGTATGGATCACGCATTAATTATGCACGATCAAGCATGATTCATGCAAAGTCATATCTAATCATGCAAAAAAATAAAATCAAAATCCGATCGAGCTTCAATCGGATTTAATCAAAGTTTTTAATGAGGGATAATCACATATTTTTGATGTAAAATTTAAATAATATAACACTTAATTTTATTTTGACGATAGTAGTTAGAATTATTGTGTTTTTTTTTTATCGATGATAAAAATAAATCCAATTTATAATTATTGATTCAGTTAATAATTAAAATTAATTTTTTTTTCCAAAAAATAATAAAAATAGATTTAATTACATTTTTTTTGAATTAATTGAAGAATTGAATCAATAAAGTTTTGCGAAATTGATAATAATAATCAATACAATTACATTTTTTCTTTTTTCAATTAATAATGAAGATTAATTAAAGTGTTAGATTTGCTTGTAATTTATAACCAGAATTCTTTTCATTCATTATTAAAAAAAAATCTAACGAACAAATCTAAATTGAATTCCAATAATATTTTATTTTTTATAACCCTGAGTTTTCAAAAGGTGTTAAAAATCTTTGTAAACTGAACGAGACAGGGCAGCCTAGTGGACAGCGGACGTGCTTCGTAACACAACGGTCGTGGGTTCGAGACCCATCACGGGTAAAATTTCAATATTACTTTTCAGCCAGTAAACATTAACTATACGAAAATACTAGCAACATAAGTTAATTTAAAGTTGAATTATTGTTATTTAAATTGTTTTTTTTAAATAATGGTAGGGATTGTGTTTGAGCAGGCCTGATCATGCTTGGTCAAACATGATTATGATTGCTCAAGCATGATCGTGCATGAATGTTCGCCAGCTATCAGCATGCGTGATCATGTATGAGAGAGTATGATCATGCCTGACCAAGCATGATCACGCATGCTGATAGCTGGCGAATATTCATGCAAGATCATGCATGAGATTAACACATGATCATGCATGATCATGTCTCGTGATTTTTTCCCGGGTATTTATAATTTTACATTCAATTAATATCAATATACTTTTACATTTAGTAGAAAACTAGTTTTACATATTTAGATTTTCAGAGAATTTTTTTTCCCGAGCTATACAACCCGATAAGATCTCATAGCCAATACTGTATATATGGGGCATTCCACACAAAATCGGACGATTATAATTATCAGCTCTAGGCCTCAATGAAACGCGCCGATTGCCACCCTAAACGTCTCAATCGGATAATTCCTTCGAGAGATATCGTCGACGGAAGAATGAAAAAAAATCGTTTTTTTTCGTTTTTTGTGAATATTTCGGAAACTATTGAGTCGATCAATTCCAAAATCTAGTCAGGTCTAGAACTCGATAAAAGCATTCGTTTGCTGCCAAGAACATCTCAATCAGATAATTCGTTCGAGAGATATCGTTGACGGAATAATCAATGTAAAATCTGTATCAGCTTTTTTCATTGAATTACATCATAATTACTGAACAACATAACTCAAAACTAATAT
Source organism: Microplitis manilae (assembly GCA_030273425.1). NCBI lineage: Eukaryota > Metazoa > Arthropoda > Insecta > Hymenoptera > Braconidae > Microplitis > Microplitis manilae. The sequence continues at coordinate 12,188,270 of CP092727.1, read as the reverse complement.
GTTCTTGTTTATGTAAGTCATTGAAAGTGATTTCTTAAAAATCATCATGTTCGCTCGTTTCACGATATACTTACACTATATAGATACAACGCATTACGTAAACTCATTTTTGAGCGATCTATTGAACATAAATGTAAATAAATATGTAAAAAACGCTTATTTATTAATTATTTTGGAGTCTAAATTTTTCAATTTTAATATAATACGTAATCCTTTTGAGCTTGGAAAGCTCATAAAAAAGTGAAACAAAGGAATCTTCGAGCTCGAAAATGTATTTATACTAATGTTTTCGAGATCTTAGAGCTCGAAAACAGCGGGAAGTTACGGGGCTGGCCCACAGGGCCAACCGATGCCCAGATTTTTTTTGGTAAAAACCATAAAAAACTATGAAAATGTAAAAAGTGCGGCGCCACGCTCATAGCGCGTGTGACGAAGGGTTAATAGTAATTGTTGTATTACCTTGGTGACTGTGCCCGAACCTGGAGTGCCGTCTATGTATACAATTATCCAAATGATGAAGAACAACAGCGAATGCTACATCAGGAATTCTTAATTTGTATACTTGACCTAAACTGTCTCCAACAGCTACTTCAGTGTTTTCAGAATCGTGAATAAGCATTTTGTTATTTTTAATCTCAAGCTTAAAAGCGAGTTTGTCAAGCACGCCGATAGATAATAAGTTACAATCAAAGTCTGGTATGTGTAATACCTTGTTTACAGTTAGGACCTTTGATTTTCCAGAGCTAGTGAAGCATTCTATTCTCCCGCTCCCTATGCCTTAAACTTTGCATGAGCGACCATTCGCCACACGCACTGTTGGAATATAGGATACCGGCTTCAGTGATTACAACGATGCGTACAGTATGATCGTTTTATTGTAACTAACTATAATATTGAATATACAAGTAATGAACATAATGAATACAAGTAGATTAATATTAGTATACATTATCATAGTATTGATAGTGGGGGTATGAGTCATTGGCTCCAACACTTCCCCTCAATGACGATATTCTTGGACTATTTGTTGATCAGCCCAATCATTTGAACTAGAGTTGATAATTTTTGTGGCCCCAACGGTTTTGTCAGAATGTCGGCTTGGTTTTGCTCTGAGGGACAGTAGGTGACTTTTATGATATTCTTCTGTTCTAATTCTTGAGCGTAGAAGTACTGTGTGTCAATGTGTTTACTTCGAGGACTTTTTCCGGGAGAGCGTATATTACTTATGCATCCTTGGCTGTCTTCACATATTGTTGTTGGTGATATTTGCGGTTGATCAAGGAACTCCAATAACTTTCTTATCAATACGCATTCTCGTGAGGCTTCCGATAAAGCTACTATTTCAGCTTCTGTTGATGAAATTGACACGCAGGTTTGCTTTTTGCTCGCCCAACTGATTGCCCCACCAAAAAGTTTGAATATATACCCCGTGTTAGATTTTCTTGAGGCTCGATCCTCAGCCCAGTTAGCATCGGCATAGCCAATGAGTTCTTCAGTACTGTTCGAATCGGAGCTGAGACGTAGTCGGTAGTTCTTGGTTGCCTTGAGGTATCGGCAAACCCTTTGTAATTCGGTCCAATCAATTTGTCGTGTGCCTTTTATATGTTGTGCTAATATTGCTATGGATGCACTAATATCAGGTCTTGAATTGATTGCTACATATAGTAATTTTCCAATGATTTTACTATAATATTCGTTTTTAATTTCAGGTGATTCAATGCGGTTTCTTTCATAATTGGTATCCATTGGGTAGCTTGAAGGTTTGACATCTTCGAGTCTTGTTTGGGTTAAGATTTTGTCGATGTAATTGCTCTGGCTCAAAAAGAAATCTCCGGCTTCATTTCTGGTTATTTCTACCCCAAGGTAACATTTAATATCTCCAAGATCCACCAGATTAAAATCTTGATTCAATACTCGAAAGATTTCATCAATCCTACTTTGAAATGAGCAGACAATGATAATGTCATCAACATGTACGATTAAGAAGGAACGAGTGTTACAGCCGTGTTTATATAGGCAGGGATCGCTTTCGCAGCGTATGAATCCAAACTTGGTCAGAGTTTTATCTAATCTTTCGTGCCACTCTCTTGCTGATTGTTTTAGTCCATACAAGCTTTTCTTGAGTCTGCAGCCAAATTCTTCCTGTCCTTTCTTGATGTGTCCGGATGGTTGCTTCATATATATGGTTTCTTTAAGGTTTCCGTTAAGGAAAGCCGTTTTGACATCCCAGTGTCTGGCGTGGTACTTTCTTCTCCCAGCAATAGATAGTATGGTCCTTACAGTGATCGTTTTAACGACTGGGGCAAAAACTTCCTCATAATCTACGCCAAATTTTTGGGAAAATCCTTGCACCACCAGCCTGTCTTTGAATCTGTCGGGAGTGTTGTCTGGGGTTCTTTTTATTTTAAATACCCATTTGCACCCAATTGCTCTTTTATTTCTAGGAATGGGCTCAAGATCCCAGGTGTCATTCAGCTTGAGTGATAACAACTTTTCCTCCATGGCTCTTGTCCACTGCTTAGCGTAGGGTCCATTTAAGGCTTCTTCAACTGTTCTTGGCTCGTCGACGTCATATGGATCTCTCGGTTGGTAATTTTGCGCTATTTCTTCAGCATCTGGTTTTTCTGGTCGTCTTTCTTCATGTTGATTCATCGATAGCGTCGTGATTCTTCTTGATAGAGGCATGCAGTCTAGGTCTTCAGGTACTTGTTATTCTGGTGCTTCCCCTGAATGGTCTGATTTATCTTTGACCGGATGCTTCTGCGCTGAGGATTTAATAGGAAAATCTGAGGGTATGTAAACTATCTCTTCACACTTGTCAACTGATGGGAGCTTTGGTTCAACGCCAAGATCAATTTTATTAATTTCTTCCCTTTTAATACGAGAAAATTCGGTAAATTTAACATCTCTGCTCGTGATAATGCTTCCTGATGATCGCTCTAAAAGTCTGTAGCCTTTGGATCCCTGAGGATAGCCTACTAACACACACTCTACTGCTTTGACATTTAGTTTGTTTCGTTTCTGTTTCGGAATATGTGCATAAGCTTTACATCCGAATTGTTTCAAGTGTTGTACGTTGGGTTTTTTCTTGTATAAAAGCTCATATGGTGTTGCTGACTTGTGTTTTGTTGGCAGACGATTTTGTAAGTAGATAGCAGTTACTGCAGCTTCTCCCCAGTATTTGTTTGGAAGTTGAGCGTCAATGAGCATAGTTCTTATTGCTTCAACCAGATATCTATTTTTGCGCTCGGCAACATCATTCTGTTCTGGAGTATATGGTGTTGTGTGTTGGTATTTTATGCCATTTCGTTTTAGATGTTCGTTCAGGTCATGGTTGACGTATTCGCCTCCCAGATCTGATCTAAAAGCTTTAGGTGTTTGTTCAAATTGTGTCTTGCAGAATTCAATGAAATTTTTTATCACATCAGTAACCTCGGATTTTTGACGCAACAGAAAAATAAATGTGTATCGGCTACAGTCATCTATTAATGTCATGATATATTTTCTTCCCCCAGGTGTCTCCGTTGGCATTGGGCCGCATAAATCAGTGTGAATAAGGTCTAAAGGTCTTACAGTACTACTCGTCGAGTGTGGGAATGGTCTTCTGGTGATTTTCCCTTTGATGCAGCATTCACACAGCTGCTTTACGGGACAATCATTAATTTTTAATCCAGTAACTAAGTCATTATTTAATAGTTGGCGAATTACCTTCGGGTCTCGATGACCAAGCCTTGAATGCCATTAGTGGATACAGTCCTCAGAATGTTGTGGTAATACTGCAAAAGCGTATTCAGGTCTCCTTAATTTGTATACTTGGCCTGACGCGTCACCAACAGCAATTTCACTGCCATTTCTATTTGATATGACCATTTGATTGTTCATGATGTTTAAACAGAAGCCTAGCTTATCCAGAGATCCAATAGATATAAGATTGCAATTAAAATTGGGAACGTATAATACATTGGATAACTTTAATGTAGAAATATTGCCCTTTCGTGTAAGGCATTCAATATTTCCCACTCCTGAGCCGTAAACCATGCATGCTTGTCCATTTGCTACATGAACGGTAGATGTGTATGTGGTATCAATTGTGTCAAAAAAATTTATATCATTAGTCATGTGACTACTCGCAGCCGAATCTAAGAACCAGTTAGCTTTTGATGATCCCGAAGTGGCTACGTAGGCTTGGTGCATTAGATCTGGTGATATTGGGTCTGGATCATTGTCTTGAATGTCATCATCACTTGACATATCTTCGATGCGTTGACAAAAGTAAGATTCCACATGGGATTTGCTCACATTCACTCGCATAGCTGAGTCATACTCAGGATTTTGAGTTAAGCTTTTGCGTCGTTTATACTCACTAATTAGTGTTGCTTTCACCATATCAATGGTGAGCTCATCCTCTGGTCTTGAAGCTAATACTGAGATCAAAGTGTGATAAGAAGTGGGCATACTTCTGAGAATTATCCAAGGGCCAAATTCTACGGCACTTTTATTACCAAGGGCTGAAAGATTATCGATTAATTCTTGTATTTTTGCAACGTGATGTTCCATATCTTCTTCATCCTGGTATTTTATTTGCAATAATTCTACAATTAGAGTGAATTTGTTCAGGCCACTAGCTTTCTCGTGATAAGCCTTCAATGCATCCCATGCTCCCTTTGCTGTAGTTTTATCACGTATTAATGAGATCTGTGTGTCTTCGATTAGTAGACAAATCGTACTAAGGGCTTTGTCGTCACGAAGATCCCATGTGTCTATTGCTTCCTCATCTTCGGTAGGTCTTGGGCTATTTATTGCCTTCCACGTGCCTTCACGTTTTAGGAGTTTTTCAATTTTAAACTTCCACACTTGATAATTATTGTTGTTTAGTTTGGCGATACCGAAAGCAGTGTTTGTCTCTGCCATCTTGAGTCCTTATCAGCTTTACAACTTTACACTGTAACGTTTCCTTCACTTTCTTAATCTGAACTTTACTTCACTTAGATCATTGGTATTTTACTTTACTCTATTTTAATTAACTTTACTTCACTTGACTTTTCTTTACTTCTTCATTTATTACACCAGTAACTGGGCCCATAACCTTTGTTGGAATATAGGATACCGGCTTCAGTGATTACAACGATGCGTACAGTATGATCGTTTTATTGTAACTAACTGTAATATTGAATATACAAGTAATGAACATAATGAATATAAGTAGATTAATATTAGTATACATTATCATCGTATTGATAGTGGGGGTATGAGTCATTGGCTCCAACACGCACACTCGACGAATACGATCTATTTATGTTTTCAAAGAAAATTATGTCATTGGTTATGTGACAGCTTGCTGCCGAATCTAAAAACCAGCTCGTTTTTGTTTGTTGTTTTGTAGCAACGTAGGCTTGATTGAGTAGTCTCTGTATTGCTGCTGCTGCTGTCTTCCCCACTTTCCGAGTCTTCCTGCAGTGCGGCCCTAGCTCTTTCTCTTTTCCTTTCTTCCTTTTGCTTTTTCTTCAATTTTCTTCTCCAGTCTAAATACTTTGGGCACTCCTGTTTCACATGACCAGTTTCGTGGCAAAAGAAACACTCAATATAGGCACTATTTATTTTATTCATAGTCACTTTTAGCGCAGTATTATGTTCTTCGGAGCTGTTTGAACATTTACGCCGTTTGTACTCCCTGAGCAAAGTGGCCTTGACTATATCCATAGTCAATTCCTCTTCCGGTTTAGACGCTATCACGGATATGAGGGTATGATATGACGCGGGAATGCTATGCATGAGGATCCCAGGACCAAATTCCACTGCGTCCTGTTCCCGAGTGATGACAAATTATCTATCAGCTTTTGAGTCTTAGCCAAGTGTTTTTCTAGGTCCTCTTCATCTTGGAATTTCAACTGTAACAATTCCACAATCAATGTAAACTTGTTAATGCCACTTGCCTTTTCGTGATACGCTTTAAGTGCGTCTCAAGCACTTTTGGCTGTTGTCTTGTCTCTGATATGTGAGATTTGTGCGTTTTCCACAAGAAGACAGATAGTACCCAACGTCTTATCGTTGCTGGCGTCCCAAGCATTTATAGCTTCCTCTCCAGCAGTGGGTCTCGTTCCTAATACCGCTTTCCATGTTCCTTCACGTTTTAAAAGTTGTTCGACTTTAAATTTCCATACTTGGTTGTAACGTGGTGGAATGCTCCCGCATTTTAATTTAAATTTAATTTCGACTCGCGCCAAAAGATCCGCCCTCCTTCTCCAACAACTGTCAATATTGAAGCAAATACAGTCACTGATGCGTCGGGGTCGCTACGGTCGAGTTTTCGACGTTTGGTTTTAGGGGTTGGTCAACCTGAGTGGAGAGGTACGAGGCCCAGAGACGATGAGCTGTCGGGCTCTTGGCTCGCAGTAACCGCCGTGGATGGACGTGCCTACCATTACTACCATTACCATCTTGGTTTTCACTACAACTACCATCTACCACTACTACTACACGTGCTGATATTTTATACTTATAATGGGCCAAGAGCATATAAGCCCACCTCAGGTGAAAGCTTATTTCTTACTCAAGTTAATTAAGTTTAATTTAAATTATTCATAATTATATAATAATTATTGTGGATTGGACCTGGTGGATTTGTAAAGGTTTGGAATGGACTAGTGGACTTGGAAGGAATTGGTTGGAAGTTTTGGTCATGGAGGAAAAGGATCGGTGGAAGAAAGGACTGGTTTGGATTGGAGATTTGTTGGAGTAAGTCGAGTCGTTTAATTATTGTCAGGTTAACTATTTTATTTGTTAAATAATATTTGAGTAATTGAGTCGTTATAATTTAGTCGAGTCAATATTAATTTAATCAAGTCAAGTCGAGTCAGTTTCATCAGTCACTTTGGTTATTGTTTACCTTTTCATTATTTATTTGTAAAGCGACTTCGTTTAAATTGTAACGGGTCCACTCGTTTTATTAATAATTTTGTGGTCTTAATAAAACAAGGGCCCACTCATATGTAAAACTTAAGGTGTTCTACGTACCTGTCCAGCTATGCTCAGTGGAATCTCAGGACGAGGATAACCCCGTACTGGACCACGCAGTATTTAAAATTAAAGAGAGATCTTATACTAAACTTATCAGGAAGGTTTATAAGGCTAGATAATTAATTAATATGATTTTATACACTAATAACCATGGCATTTATTTAAACGAAGTCGCCTTGACAAAATATATAATGAATATGAACAAGAATTAAAGATGGCTGATGAAACTGACTCGAATATTGAAGTTAATAACTTTCAATAAATAGACTCGACGGACTTTACATTAAACAATTTTACCGAAATTATACGAATTTTTCCAAAAGCCAATTCTCCACTCACTTCAATCAACAACTCCTTCAATCTCCAGTCTCCGATCCAGTCCTCACGTCCTCCAACCAAGTCCAACGCTCCAACAAATTCCAATATCCTCCAACACTCCAAATCCGTCCAGATCCAATTCCAAATCCGCAATTAATGTCCAGTATAAATTTCCAAAATACTGATAACTAATATAAGCTTCCCCGTGTGAGGGCTTATTAGCTCTTGGCCCTTAATGGCGTCTATAGTAGCGTGGTGCTATAGTAGTAGAATGATAGTAGCAGCAATAGTAGTAGTATTCGGGAAGAGCGTCCGTCCACGGCGGTTGCTGCGAGCCAAGAGAGCGACCACTCGTCGTCTCTGGGCCTCGTACCCCTCTCGACTCAGGCTGGCCAACCCCTAAAACCAAGCGTCGAGGAACTCGACCACAGCGACCCAGGCGCATAAGTGGCTATACTGACTTCCGTAGTGGCAGTTGTTGACGAAGGAGGCCAGATCTTTTGGCGCGAGTCGAAATTTATTTTAAACGGAATGTTAAAGCATTCTACCCCGTTACAAAATAAATGACATATTTTCATGTGTCAATTTAACATATTTACTTAATTAATTAATAACAACCTGCCTGATGAGTTTAGTATAAGATCTCTCTCTAATTTTAATACAGTGTGGTCCAGTACGGGATTATCTACGTCCGCATTGCACTTTTCTATTTTCCATAAGGATAACATGGAAAAATTTTTTTTTGCGTCTTCTAATTTTTATAACTGGCTAACGTATTGAAATAAAGATTGATGATACATTTCGATAATTAAATGCATTATTTTCGATTCTATTCAAAATCTTCCTTAACTAAGCCTTATTACCCGCCAGTACTTTACATAGAACAATTGAAATATTGACTATAAAAAAAGTTGAGTGATGATTTTGTAGTACATTTGATTTTCTACCAAATTTTCTTTATGAAATTTCTATATGATGAACAGTTCAATAGTTACAAGCGCTTGAAGTCTCATTATTTTAATTATTTACTTATCACAATTAAAGTATTGAGCATAGAGACAACAGTTATTGAAAAATTTGGTAAAAAATCCAATACACTACGTATAGACGCGGAAAATTTTATCTTCAACAGCTCAATAAGTTTGAGCTCTAAAAGTCTCAACTACAGATTTATTTAAATTATCAGTTCAAACTAATATCTGTTGAAAATAATTTGAATCAAGATTCTTTAGCACTATTTTAAATTTATAAAAAATTTTCTCGTAGAAAGTCCATCATATCATTAATAGTAGATTATTTATTTACTTTTTCTATTCCTTGATTACGATAAATAAATTTTTTTTCGTTTTAAATAGCAGCTAGTAGCTAATTCTTCGATAAATTCAAATTTAAATTTATAAAATGATCGAAATTCGACTTTTTTTCTTTTTCGTGGCAGCAATAGTGTATATTTGTGAAATCACGACTACGTTGAAAATTTAAGCTCAAAATTTGAATATTTAAACCTCGTTCAAGAATTTTAAATGTATCCGAGTGCTGTCTTTTGAACGTTTTTGAGCGACCCTTGTATATTAATATTAAAGCTTCTCGATTTTTTCACCATTAATTTGCATTACAATGAATGAAAATATTGGGAACTGACAAACGGGGTCACGCAATCTGGTGGTAAAAAATCAAAATAATGATGTGTTACAAAAGTCGAGTAAATACGCAGTAAATTCATGCTGTAAACACAAGAAATAATTTTTCTACAAGAAATTATTAAGAAATAAATATTAAAATGGAACTTGGAATATTCACAGAACGTAAAAAGACAAAAAGTAAAGTATGTTGAGCAGTTAGAGATTGTCAGAGTAAAGCAAATAAAAATTAAAACATAGTTTTCCGTAAGTTTCCGAAGGCTGGTGATAGTTTAGTGCTATTAGAAAATTATTTTAGTAATTTTGAAAAAGTTGATAAATTAAAAGCATGGAAGAAGTTATTAAAAATAAATGAAGTAACTCCTCACATGAAAGTTTGCTCTTTACAGTTCAAAAAAATTGATTATTTTATATTGCCAGGTACGTTTGTAAAGTTGAACCTAAAAATTAAAAAACGAAAATATGGTTTTTATTTTCTTTTAAGTAAATAAATATTTTATTACAAGAACAAGTTATTGAAATTATCTTAGATATTTTGGCATTGATTTCATAGGGTTTTTCTTTTATATGACTCGTTTGGATGCAAAGCGCGGTAACCACAGTAGTATTTTTTTCGCGATTTATTCCACACTTTATTAAAGGGGGGGGGGGAGGTATGGGCTAAATCGTGAAAAAAAACGCTTTTTTCATGAATTTTTTTTAGGCGTATAGATTGAGCAACATAATTAAAACCTTTTGAACATTTTCAAGTTTATATTCAACAACAATAGGTAATTTTTTTAGGTAATAGCATTCGCAAACAAGCCGGTGATGGAGCTTCTCCCAGAACGTCTTTAAAAAAAGATGATTTGCGGTATGCAGTGTATCTCAGCTGGAAATTATCTGAACAAAAAAACCATTGAAATTTAATCAAAGCATTATTAAAACCTCCCTCAACGTTCCCTGATTATTTTTTTTTTCATTTTTCAATTTTTTGTGGTCATTTTAAATACAAACTACCATTTTTGTCTGAAAATTTGTGTCGTTTTGGGGGTGGGAAACCCCCTTGATGTAAAAAAAAATTCTAAAACTCAACATTGGGGGGGAGGTTTCTTATACGTAGAAAGTATGTACTAAGTTTGAAATGAATCGGTAATGTAGTTTTAAAATAGCAGTGCTCACGGACTTTGAAAACGTAGTTTTGAGGAAAATGCGTGTAAAGTTTCAGATGCTAAAAAAGTAAAAAAAAAAAAAAAAATTTTTTTTTTTTTTAACTTACACTGAATCATCGATTCCAGCTCCATAAAGTAGAGTCCCTGCAGCAGCTTCGATTTCTTCGCCCTCTAATTTCTAAGAAGACCAATTAGTTAATAACTTCGAGAGTTTTGCTCTGATCGACTTCAAATTTGGAGACAATATTCTTAAAATGTAAAGCTATAAGAAAATGAAAGAAAAAAAAATCGTTTTTTAGCCCATACCCCCCCCCCCCCCTTAAATGACCAACAGCTAAAATTCGTTCCGCGTCATGCATATTTTTTTGTTGTGGGTTTTTACCCATCCAAGATAAGATATCTGATAAATTTATTAACATTTTATTAATTAGTCCTATTATAACATGGGTTACGTATTCAAAAGTGTAACACATCGTCCGCCATGTTTTTTAGGCCACGCCTCCGTGTCAGTCCCAATAACCCGAGAAATAGAAATAATAAGTTATTTACATACTTTTTTATTTTTCAATTTAATTTTTAGGTTTTGTCGCTTATTCAAAACTTACCAAACTTTATTGTTTAAGACTGTCCTGTATATTTTTGGTTATACAAAAGTTATATTTTAGTGAAATGGCAATAATTGAGTTATAAAAAAATACTAAAACTCATTCAAAGTATTAGTTACATATTGTCAGTTAATATTCAAAATTCTGGAGCGCCGTTTAAATATTCAAATTTTGGACTGAAATTTTCAGCATAGACATGATTTTATAAATATAATTGATTGCTGGCATGACAAAGAAAAAATTTAGATGTAAAAAATCCGAATTTTAATCAGTTTTGTTATTTTCAAAATTCGTGAGCGACCTCTTGAAAATTTTTTATCGAGCTGATTTTTGGAGAGGCTTCTTAAAACATCGTAAGCCAACAAATTTTCATTAGAGACTCGAAAAAAAAAATAATCGGTTTTTTTGAACCACCCTAATATATAGATAATAAAAAAAAAAAAAAATAAAATAATAATAATAAAAAAAAAAAAGTTCATTCTAATACCGTTTAACCCTGCCTTAGTAATAATACATTCCCATTTCAGTACAACAAGCATAATTTTATTACTCGCTTAAAAATAAGTGTACAGCAATAAGTAATACATATTTTTCTAGGAAACTTAACGCTCTTCAAAAAGGGTCTCTTATGTTTTTTTCGTGAATCCAACCATTTGAGAGATATTGAAGGTCAAAAGTTGATTTGTTTAAAAAAATTGCATTAGAACATGAAACGTATAGATCGATAGATTGAAGTCTCTTCTACTCCTATCCGAAATTTCATAAACCTAAAAAATTTTTTTCCCGAGATATAAACAATTAAAGGTTGAAAAACGTGGTTTTTGAGGGGTATAAATTCAAGCACCAACTTTGATTGTTTATAACTTGATAAATAATTGTACTGCTGCAACACTGATTTTTTTGGTGTATAGTGGATCTTTTCCGTATAGAATCCGAGAAAAAAAATTTTTTTTTTTATAAATTATTGCTATAATTTAAGTTTATGCAGTTCTATTTCATTAATTGATATTTTATAATTGGGATAATTAAAAAAAATCTGTCTATCGGTTGACCCTGCGGGCCAGCCCCAGAACTTCCCGCTGTTTTCGAGCTCCTTGAGCTCGAAAACATTGTTGCGAATACATTTTCGAGCTCTTCATGCTCGAAAATACTTTTGTATGCCATTGTTTTCGAAAAAACTCGTTTTTTAGCATTTCTTTCTCTTACGATATCTCACGAACGAATTAACCGATTTTGATTGTTGAGTCGGCAATCGATGTATTTTATAGAGTTCTAAAGCTGATTAGATTTTGGAGTCAATCGTATAAGTTGTTTCCGAGAAATCAATAAAAAACTAAAAATAAAAAAATTTTTTTTTTCATAATTCGCCAATATTTTCGAGTCTACTTGATCAAATTATCTGAAATTTTCAGAAAAGTTGATAGCCAACAAGCTCTTTCGATTATCGCCTTAACCATTTACATCGGTTCATTAGTTAAAAAGTTATAGACCGGTCACACAAACACACACACACACGCACACACACACACATCATTCTGAAAATAGTCGGAATAGCTTCCAAGAACCTCAAAATGTCGACATCTGATGAAATTTCGATTTTCGCAAATCGGGGAGAAAACAATAACTTCCCGAATTTTTCGAAAATCGTCGATTTTCTTAACGGGAAGTTGAAAATGTCTTGAATTTGTTATTAAATTTATTATGAATACAGATTACTTTTTTTTTTTCTAATTATATTTTTGGATATACTTTCGAATGCGAGACCCCTCAATTCTTTTAATAAAATACTTGAAAATGTGCTTTATAACATAAAAAAACTAACGTAGTACATCTAGGTTGCCGATGGAGACTGACAGGGGTATTTAAGTTCTAACACGTACGCATAGATGGCACTGGTAGATTATCGATTAGCAATAACTAAATCAAAATTGAAAAACTAATAATTAATTTTATTTAAAACCGTTAGATGGACGGTGGTGTATATAGGTCTATCCCATTTACAATTTATGGTAACTTCAGTGTTAGGTCTGAAGCAGGATGTGATGGAGTTGCCTCACTGACGATTCCACCATCGCATCCGGGATGAAACCTAACATTGGTCGGTGTCTAATGAGTTTTACTCGTTAAAGTGGTGATTTTAATATCAAAAATTATCGCGGAGTTTGTTAATTGGTCTAATAGCCAATTGATGAGATTTGTTGATTTTTTGAAAACGTGTGTGTACAGTGTGCTAACATCAAAATGGTGGCCTGTTCGGCTTCATCGCCAACTAATTCGCTCGGTTTAACTTTCCACACATTAAATAATGAATTGTGTGAAAGTTTAGGGTTGTTTTGGAGGGTCCCGTATTTGAAAGAAAATCCATATTTTTTATAAGTTATTATATATTAAATATATATAATAATAAATTAAATAACTAATATTTGTGATAAATCTTTTTCTCCACTCTTACAACAATATTTTTCAATTCTTGAGTAAGTCTGCTCTCAAGATCGATAGGTGCTAGTGTCTTTTACTACGTATGTGTTTTGCTGCAGATATTTGTGACCAATTTCAAATTGCAAGCCTTACACAAGAAATTCGTGCCAGATTATAACTTAATTTTGGAGGAAGACTATCGTTAAAAATAGTTGCGCATGGCTCGCTCAAGATCTGCTCAAAGCTCAAAATTGATCTTGGGCCATACGTACACTGTAAAAAATAAGGTACTGACGTCAAACTCCCTAGGAGTTTGACGAATTTCCTCTTCAGTGAAACCAAATTCGTTCGAACCAACAAAAAATAGTTTGTCTCAAGAACATCATTTTTGTTGAATTAAAATCTCTACTCGATTATGAGAAATTGCTTAAGCGTTTATGTTAAAGTTTTTAAGTTTGACCGTAATTAAACTAACATTTGATTGAATAGTAAAATATATTTAAATGAAAGTTTGGATGTACTTGATTTAAAAATAAAAACTTCTTGAAGCAAACGTTTCAATTTTGAGGAATTTAACTAAAACTCCTGAAACGTTTGATTTGACAACTTAATATATTTCTATGAAATAAAAGTAGTTTCCTATCATACCGAACGTGTCGTGTCCACCGAGGAGTTCCTTGGAGAGGGAATCCGATGAAGTTAAAGGAATAATTTCACGCGCTCCTATTAAAACTGAAAAATATTCGCCAAGAATATAAATGTATTCGTTACAAAATATCGAACTATATTTGAATGGAAGTCTTTATATTATCGATTCGATAAAAAAATTTATTTATAAAAAGAGTCACATATTTATTTTGTTTAGATCAATCTATAAGCAGTTGACTGCATATATCCATTCAATATGAAAACAAAGTACTAGAAGCGCAACTAAACTAAAACTTCCCTGCTGGTTCCGTAGCGTAGCGGTAAGGTGTCTGACTCCGCGCGTAAGGTGCTGGGTTCGAATCCTCCGCATGGTGATATTAAAATTATTTAATTTTTCACTAAAAACTGTGAGTATTTTAGGATGATTTGTAAAAGGTAATTGATGTAATATAATGTAATTGTCCCAATACTTAATAAAAAAAAAATAATAATAATTTAATAATAATCAATATAAGATCAAAAATAAATAAATTAATACATCCTGGTAAAAAATGATCAGACCTGATCATGCCTGTTCATGTCTGAAGCGTTAAATACACTCAGGCCTGATCATGCCTGTTCATGGCTGTTCATGTTTGCTCATGTCTGTTCATGTCTGAAGCGTTAAATACGCTCAGGCCTGATCATACCTGTTCATGCCTGGTCATGCCTGTTCATGGCTGCTCATAGATATAAAATTTTGTTGACCAAGAATCTATCACATATAAGATTTTTATTACTTAAAGTTCATACGAAACTTACTGTTCAACTAAATCTCTTAGGTCAGTTGGTAGCGTGTTAAACTTTCGAGCGCAAGGTCCACGGCTCAAATCCTGCACACGCCCGAATTTTTTATTTTTTTTTTATTTTTATAGCAATAATTATATATAATATAATATAGTTATACATAATTATTTATAATTATATAGGGCCATTTTTTATATATAATTTTTTTTCCCGGATGGGCAAGAACAGACATGAACATGCCTGATCAGGCCTGGTCAGGCATGGTCATTTTTCATGTCTGATCAGGCCTGAAGACTCATGTCTGTTCATGTCTGATCAGGTCTGATCATTTTTTCCCGAGATAAGAAAAAAAAAATTTTTTTTTAATGAATTATTAATGAGATAATTAAAGGCAATATTCGTTTGATTCAGATTACTGTTTTTTTTTTTTTTTGGATTAATCCAATACAGCGATTTGAAATAACTCGATTTTTTATTGAATCAATTGCAAAGAGAGTTTCTACGGACCTAAAAAGATATTACTTTCAACACTAAAATTCATTTGCTTTAATAAAATTTGGACTTAATTGAAAATTCATAGCTTCAATCACCTTACAATTTACGTTGAGTGAAATTTTCAACTTTTTCATATAAAATAAAAATCATTATTGTATTAACGGGATAAATAAATTGAACTAATTTCTATTTTTCTTAACTGAAAAAAGTTATTGAGTTATATTAAATAACATAGAGTTAGCTCAAACCATTCGGTACCTTCCCTCAAGAAACTCTTAGTTGGAGCAAAGTGTACTGTCAAGCGTAGAGGGCGTTAGATTCAATCGCTTGACGCGCTTGGCTGTATCCAAATGCGCGGAGTACTTGAGCCAAACGAATCTGGTTTGATGTCAGGAATCTTTTTTTACAGTGTAAGTACCTAATGCAAGTTACTAGAGCACTAGAGCACTAGAGCAAAAAAAGAGCATCAGACACTGTTTCATTGCTCCCGTTCAAGATATATTTAATATTCTTGCGTACGATACCATGAGCAAGACATACACAAATCTTGACATAGGTTTTTTGATACACAATCTTGCGGAAGACACATACGTAGAAAAAGACACTAGGGGTCTTACGCAAGATACTTATTCCAGAATCTTGCTCAAACACGTGTTACTAGACCACCTCTAGTAAATCGTAAGATCAAAATTCTGATTTATTTAATGTGAAAAATTTATAAATCAAAACTAAAATATCTATTTAATATTTCCCTATAAAATATGTGAATTTAAATAGATATTAGATAGATAACTAAATGTACAAGGGACATTCCATGCTAAATCCCCAAGGTTTTGACCCGACCCCCTTCGAATTCGATGAAACTTTTTCATGATTTTCTATCCTACCAAAGACATTTTTCAGAATTTTTTTCAGATTCTTTTACCCAACCCAAAGAAAGTTACGAATTTTTGAAAAAAACCGCTCTTTTTTTTTTAAATTGCTACAACTTTCTCACAAATTAACCTTTCGGCACTTTTTTTTTTCAAAATTTGTGTTTTTAAATATAGTTTTCAGAAAAAATACAAAAAATTTTTCGCAAGTCACGATATATGAAATATTTCAGTTTTTTCAAAAAAACGGTTATTTTTTCGAAGTCCGAAACCTTCGATTCTCAATTTGTTTGTCTCAAAAAAAACTTCAACTAAAACAGTATTTAGCCCCGCTATTCCCATTTTGTGCCGACTTTCCTTTATATTATTTTTTTTTCGATTGAAAATAAAAAATTTTCTAAATTTGGCTTATTTCTTATGACTTTGCACTGAAATTTTTTTGAATTGTTTTTAAAAGCTCAGAAGTTGAATAAAATTGTACAAAAACAATCGTAAAGTGTATTAGGGGCAAGGATTAATTTTTTCGGAGGAAAATTCCCAATTTTTAAATATAGTAAAACATAAACTTACAATTAACCTTCTCAATAAGACAATTTATAGATAAACTGAGAAAAATAAAGATAGTCCGAATTGAGAATCGAACCTAGACCATGTCGGTTTCGCGCCGAGTGCTCTACCAGTTGAGATATCCAGTACTATACTATATTCCGTTCAATTTGATCAAAAATTGTCTGTAAGGCTATCTATATTTTTTTCAGTTTATCTATAAATTGTCTTATTGAGAAGGTTAATTGTGAGTTTAGGTTTTACTATATTTAAAAATTGGGAATTCTCCTCCGAAAAAATCAATCCTTGCCCCTAATACACTTTACGATTGTTTTTGTACAATTTTATTCAACTTCTGAGCTTTTAAAAACAATCCAAAAAAACTTCAGTGCATAGTCATAAGAAATAAGCCAAATTTAGAAATTTTTCTATTTTCAATCGAAAAAAAAAAATGTAAAGGAAAGTCGGCACAAAATGGGAATAGCGGGGTTAAATACTGTCTCAGTTGAAGTTTTTTTTTGAGACGAAAAAATTGAGAATCGAAGGTTTCGGACTTCGAAAAAATGACGGTTTTTCTGAAAAAACTGAAATATTTCATATATCGTGACTTCCGAAAAATTTTGGTATTTTTTTCTGAAAACTACATTTAAAATCACAAATTTTGAAAAAAAAAAAGTGTCGAAAGGTTAATTTGTGAGAAAGTTGTGGCAATCTAAAAAAAAGAGCGGTTTTTTTTTAGAAATTCGTAACTTTTTTTGAGTTGGGTAAAAAAATCTGAAAAAATTCAGAAAAATGTCTTTGGTAGGATAGAAAATGATAAAAAAGTCTCAGCAAAATCGAAGGGGGTCGGGTCAAAGCCTCGGTGATTTGACATGGAATGCCCCACAAGCACTATCACTACTATAATTATTATTTGATTCGTCCCTTTTTCTATTTAAAGTAAAATGAAGGATAATGTAGTAACTCTTTCAAGTGCTAGAAAATAACTGTATTATAATATTTCATACTTATATGAATTTACTAGTATACATTCAAATATTTTCATACTAACATACCGAGACACTTTATATCTATAAAAATATAAATAATCCTATTAAATTCAAGTTTTATTTCTACTTTAAATTAAAATATTTCAGAAAAGTCAATAGACCCAAATTAACTGTTGAATTATAGTCATGTGTAAATACCAAATCTTGATAAAACTACTTCACATGTATTTATTACATTGTATTGATTCTTGTCAAGACATTGCAAGATTTTCGATGGTCTTGGTCTTTGTCTCGATATTGCAATCTATAGTATCGTCTTGGTCTCGTCTTGATAAGTCAAGATGAGACTAAGACAAGATCAATATAATCTTGATCTTGAGTGCAGCCCTAGTTTTGAGATATTTCTTTGAGAATATTCATCGGCTTTTTATCGAAAACTGATTTTTACATTAATTACAAAATTTTAAAGTTGAACAAACAAATTGTAAAATCATACCAATGTTCAAGGCATGATTATAAGAAAACGGTTCATCTGACGAAAAATTTCAATATGACCTTTTTTGTAGAGCATTCAATTTCCTACAAGAATTATCCTCGAGTCAATTTCGTTTATCTCGATTGTTTGAGAGTTATAAGACAAAAACCCGCCCATTAAAAGAAAGTAAAAAATTGCGATGATGCACCTCTTAATATTAATATTAAGGGCTCAAACTTGCACGATAGTTTTTTTCTTGTCATCATGATTAATATTTTCACAGTATCGTAAAAAAAAAAAATCGTTGTCTTTTTTGGCCCAGTCTAATAAATATGATCATATAAGAACTTTTTTTCTCAGGATGACTACACACTAATATGTATCACAAGATATGCATGCACGAAATTAACTTATTAGATCGATTGAGTGAGGAATCTACCTTTTATTTCGGCTGCCGAATGGCCTTTTTTACTATTAATATCTTTTTTTTAGTTCTCTGTAGACCTTCAAAAATTTAACTAGTTCATAATCTTATAATGTACCAGCAGGCCAAGTTCTATTAAATTCTGAACGTTAATTCTAAAACCGATATTACTACTTTAAAAACGTTATATTGCTCAATTATTTGCATATAGGGAAAGAACACCAGTACCCAGCTCCTAACCAGTAGCCAGCCAGTCATATACTTTAGCATTGGTTCAAAATATATATGAATATAATTTAACATGAAGTGGCTACTGGTTTGGGGCTGGGTACTGGTGCTCTTACCCTATAATATTATAAAATATTTGATATCCAAATTTAATTTTTTCGAGAGTTATCATCTTATTTGGTTAACAATAAATATTACTTACATAAATAATCGGAACAAGTAATTTGTATGATTACTTGTTCAGTAAGTATCAGACAACGTGCATGTTAGTACGCATGAGCGGTAGTTTGGGAATCACCGTCGCCATGATACCTATTGACGCCCTCACAGCAGTAATTAAAAAAAAATTCATAACTTGAAAACCAATCAGTTTAGTAAAAAAACTTATTATTTTTGTCTTTAAATAACCAATATTACTCAAAAAAAAATAGTATATTACACTTCTAGGGCAGTAAAGTAAGAAAGCCTCAGATCACATGTAATTGTTGGCCAAGGCGGAGCCGATCAATTACATGTGATCTGAGACATTTCTTACTTTACTGCCCTAGGTGTGTAATATACTATTTTTATTATTGATTTCAAAGTTTTCTTCAGAAACGATTGTTTAAACAAAACACACCATTTTTGCAAATTTTAACAATCATATTTATATTTTACCTTAGCTTTTCCATCAACCTCGAATTGCATATGGGTCTTATGACCGGCCCCGGACTAATACAATTATTAACCCTTCGTCGGTCACGTGCATTTTCCATCCGAGTTAGGTCGCATGGTAAGCGTTGCGCCGCCGTGTTAAATTGAACACGCTGTTGTAAAATCTCAAACTGCGAATTTTGTACGCTTACCCGGAATTAAATTTTTTTTTTTACCAAGAAAATTATTAATATTTATTTTATTTGAATATAATTATTAATAATAAATAACAATTAAATTGTAAATAAAATAATGAAAGCAAAAATTAACCTGAACAATCACTTCACTTCTACTTCAATATAATTGTACTTATTTCACATGTGGTAAAACAGGCTAAAATAGTGGCGGTAAAGAAATTTGGCAACAGCGCAGTTTGAAAACGACTTAGACATTTACTCGCAACGGGCGGTGGAACACCGGTTTCTCATACTCGGCCTCGAATATTAAATGTATAAATATCTTCCGAGTGTTTTTATGCTTGTTAAAAGTGTTAAAATTTTTAAAATAATTTAAAGAAGGAATTAAATTTTTTTAAAAGCTACTAATTCAAGTAATTTTGAGAAAAAAAATATAATGTAGAAAAAGCAGCGCCACGATCATTTCGTGACCGACGAAGGGTTAAGAAAAAAATATTTAAACCAAATTTAATAATTTTTGAATATAAAAATTACTTACAAAGTATCAGATGTTCTGTCAACCGCTTCAAGTGGATCACGATCAGAGTTTGCGTCAGTGGAATCTGAGACATTATATTCTAGATTTTGAGAACCACCTCCATGAGGTAAAATACTTTCAGGATTATCGTCTGGTGATACAATTTCAACAATGCTATTTGGTGACTCAAGTTTTAATTCTTGAACTAGGTCTTGAATCAATGTTCTTGACTGAACTGCACTTTTATCTTTTTCATTTATTATTTTACCGGTCACGGTACGATTGATGGGTCGCTCTGATCGACTTTTAGTATGAGTGTGCAAGTGGCGTTTCATATCGCTACGTACGCGAAATGGTTTTCCACACACAGTGCAAGGATGAGGTTTTTCACCTGTATGAATGCGCCGATGATTTTGTAAATAACTACTAGCTCGGAATGTTTTATTACAATATTCACAACGATAATTTTTTTCGCCTGTATGAATTCGGCGATGGACAATTAATGAGTATTTTCGTGCAAAATCTTTACCACAATATTCACACTGAAACTGACGTTGTTCCGAATGAATACTCATGGAATGATATTTTAAATCTCCCCACTGACGGAAATGACGACCACAGTCTTCACATTTGTAAGGTTTGTCACCACTATGTAAGCGTTTGTGAACCTATTTAAAATAATATTTTATATTCTCGAAGATAGACAAATTTGAATATAAGATAATCATGCAAAATCAAGGATCTACGTGTTTTAGCTAATAAAAATACTTTTTTGAGTTTTTTCTATGATTACTTAATTGAGTCAGTGAATTAAATAATATAATCGTCTTCACGTTTTGACATGAAAACCTTCTGACAACAGATAGATTCTTGAAAAATCCATCTAAAACCACTCTTAAAAGCTACAACAAAATCGTTTACAGGCATAAAGTCTAGAACTGTGATTCTTACATGATTAGTAATCAATATAATATTAATTGATTATCGATAATAAATCATCTATTCAATAGATGTTCTACTCACTTTTAAAGCACTAGCAGCGAAAAAACTTTTGCCGCAAATTTCACACTGATGTGGACGTTCACCACTATGAGATCTCATATGGTACACAAGACTATTTTTATGATGAAATGACCTATCACATTGCGGACATATCATTTCATTATCTGTAAATGTTAAAAAATTATAAGAGCCAATAATTATTAAAAACAAAAAAATTTTTACTCTTCAATTCACTACTTACTTTGAGTTTTACGTGTTTTGTTAATTTTTTTTTTCTTGATATTATCAGTAACTTCTGTATCAACTCTATTTTGCAAGTCTTGCTGATTAACTGTCGATGAATCGTTAAGGTCATGAGATATAGGTTCGGTAATACCCGTCGCTATAGACCACAAAGTTGAACTGTGGTTAACTTCTGTTAGCGGACTTGTTTCTGTATCGTCGTCAATACGTGCCCCAGTTTCTTCAACTAAAAAGTATTCAGAAAAATTTAATAATAAGAACAAATTGACGTTAGAATATATAAATAAATTGAGATGATTTGAAACTAAGACTTTCATACCAACTCCTCGAATCCCTTCCATTAAATCTTCTGGCTCACTAAATTCTTCAATACTAGTATTTTCTACATTTTGGGCAGTTTCTGATACAGAAATCGTTATATTAGTGTTAGTTGCTTGTCCTATCCTTGATTCTTGTTTAACTGGTTCATAATGATTCTATAATAGAAATTTTAGAGAAATAATTGGAATTTAATTGAAAACACCAAAGAACTAATTACTATTTCATGATACAACGAATTTATAAAGCATAAGAATTTCATTACACAGAAAAATTAAAAGTCAATTCATATTAAATATGAAAAAATGTAAATTAAGGATGAAATCTACTAATTTCAATGAATTCATCGAATTAAGTTCTTCAATACTTTCCAATTATAAAATATTTAGGTTAACACAAATATGAAAAATTATGTGAAAAGCGAAATAACATAACTTAATTCGTATAGATAGTTTTGGGCTCAATATTTTGTGATTGATGTTTGATAACTTTTCGTCCATCGCGCTATAAGGAAGACCTCGCCTTTTATAATTTCCCGCTAAAAAAATTGTAAATTTTCAAAAATTCGGGAAGTTATTGTTTTCACCCCGATTTCCGAAAATCGAGATTTCATCAGATGTCGATATTTTGAGGTCCTAGAAAGATATTCTGACCATTGTCTGGATGATGCACGCGTGTATGTGTGTGTGTGTGTGTGTGTGTGTGTGTGTGTGTGTGTGTGTGTGTGTGTGTGTGTGTGTGTGTGTGTGTGTGTGTGTGTGTGTGTGTTGAGACAATGCGGTTGTTTTAATAGTCCTTCGCCTTGCGATATATTTTCGCCCGTCTCGTTACCGACCCAAAGTATAGTTTGTCATGTGCCATGGTCACATGACATGAGGTTCCAAAGATGCTAACCATAAGGGAGTGGGGAGTGAGTCAAATTTTAGACCGAAAACCCTGCGGCGTCGATCAGACACTTCGATTCTGGATAAATTAGTACTAAGACGTACCATTTATTAATTATTATAAAATACTGGCAATTCACTTGCAATTTTATTTAATTAGGACAATGTACTTGCATTATATTTCATTACTGGCAATATTATATCTTAGATTTATTATTTGTTGTAAATAAAGTCTTATTACACTGAGAAAAAAATTTTCTTCCGATAACTAAATTTTAGTTACGACACCAAAATGATTTGATTGCCCATTGCCAATTATATATTTGGTTGCTTTAACTAAATATTTTATAATCCATCAACAAAACAAGTCATTAGAAACTATAAAATATTTAGTAAAGATAATTAGGCGTTAAGTAGCAATCATAAAATCAAATTGATTACCTGTAGAGCTTATAGAGTATTTATAACGAATTATATTAGTGAAATTTCGAAGATATTGGGAAAAACTTGTTTTTTAGCATTTTTTTCTACCACGATATCTGGTTAACGAATTAACTGATTCCGATAGTTGAGACGGCAATTGACGCATTTTATTGAGTAAGAGAGCTGAACAGATTTTGGAATTGTTCGGTTAAGTTGTCTCAAAGATATTCGCAAATAACTCCTTGGTTAAAAAATACTGATTGAAAAGAATTGAGAAGCGGTCTCTACATGCAAACTGTATATCTGTATATACAAACAAAAGAATTGAAATTATTGAAAGGAATTCGAATTTCATCATTTTTAATTCTTGTCAATCAATATTTTTACAAAAAAGGTCTCTTAGATTTTTTTGATAAACTCAACCGTATAAGCGATATTTAAGCACTAAGTTGAAAAACGACTTTCACAAACCAACTCAAAATTTCGCGCTGATGATATAAAAAATTCCTTTTATTTCGAGATATAAAAGCTTATTTAATGAGCGACAATAAAAATTTAACGAAAATAGATGGTAATGTGTAATGCATAAGTTAAGAGTTACAACCAAGAAGGATGTTAATTGCGATAATTTACAAAATTTTCAAAGCTTTGAAACTATTATAAATTATAGTAAAAATGTCAAGTTTAAGGTACGAAACTCGAGCTTATTAAGTCAGCTTTAATATACATTAGGTAAAAACTGTCTAAAATATTTAGTTTCAAAGTTCAATGAACCTTTGTAGTTGAAAGATCACACTAAAAAATAATTGATGGAGCTGGATTGTAATGAGAAACGAATAAGTTGTCAGGAATAAAAACCATATTTTCTGAATTTCTTGATTATGTCTAAACTTTCCAGGCTGTCAAATTATAGAAAGAAATAGCCATTACTTTGATTTTAAGAACGGAAATCAAAGCTTATTAAACAAGTGTTAAGATTATTTTTGCATAATTCGTCTATGAGTTTAAGTTTGAAAGTTATACGCATTAACAGCGAATAAAAACTGATTTTTTCAAAAAATCGTGAAAATTTTAAACAGCCATAACTTCTTAATTAATCGACCGATTTAGCCCATCTTTAAAATTTACTGATTATTTCATTTACAACAAAATATAACTGATAGAATTGGATTACAATGGGAAATGCATAATTTATCAAAAATGAAAACTATATTTTGAAATTTTTTTGATTCTGTCCAAACTTTCAAGGCTATCAAATTATTGAAAGAAATGGTCAAAACTAAAGTTTAAGATCATAAATTAAAACTTATCAGAAAAGCTTTAACATACTTTCTACAGAGATTGTCTATAAGTATTAGCTTTAAAGTTATATGAACTTTAAAATGAATTATAACTTTAAAATTAACTAAATCTTTTTTTCGAAAAATCGTGGAAATTTCAAACAGCCATAGCTTCTAAACTAATTAACCGATTCACCCTGAAGTATCGTCGCCAAATATATATATTAAGGTGCTTTGTTTAAAACTACTATTTTTTTCTGGTCCATCGACGGAATAATGATCTAAACATGTAAAAAAAAATTCTCACTAAAGACGAGCTCTTAATTTTAATTTCAAGTACTTGCTAAATGAATTTTAATTTTTCCTATTTAATTAGCATGTAAGTTTTGATTTTTTTTTTTAATTATCTATAGCTCCGCGGCATTGCAAGATATTAAGTCGCTATAAGGCGGAAATAACAGAGGAATCCTTCTTCGTTAAAAGTGCTTGTAGCTAATTTACGTTTTGTAATCGGCCTCACTGGTAAAAAATCTTAAAGCCAATTTCTTATCAAATTTTATGGTTTTTTTTACTTTACTCGCAAACCACTAACTTTAGAACAAAATTGAACAGGACTCTTTTTATAGAGAATTTTATTTTCTACAAAAAAAGGTTATTTAAGCCATTACCATAGAGCTAGTAGTTTCCGAGATAAATCTAATTAAATATCTCAAAATTTGAGATATCGCTGTTTTATTCATGATTTTAGTACTTTTTTATAAAATTATGGCCGAAGAAATATATAATATATCCTTGTTGATATATCATCAATAATATGTTTAGTAATACGGAACTGTCTCCTATTATACTTATCTCCATCTTTTTTTATCTTAACCCAAATGTGTCTTAGTTTGACCATCGGGAGCTTTTTCAATTACTACCTCTCTCAGTACAAAGATAATTGTTTCATACAAGATTGAAGTTGAGTCAAAACGACTTTAATAACCTGAATAACTTTCAAAGGAGTGAATTTAGCAAAAAACGTTAAGAGACCATTTTGTAGATCATTGAATTTCCATCAAGAATATGTATCTTGACTGGAAAAAAATTTTAATATTTCTAGTATTTACAAAAATCCCAAATAGAAACCAAGAATTTAAAAACCAAATCAATATTTAAGGCACGGTTATAAGGACTTAACATTAATTCTTTCCAGTCTAGAATGTTTTCCATTGTTCTAAAAATTTCGAAACATATTTGGAATGCTTCAAATCGAAATTAGTTAATTTAAATCACTTATAATTAATTCTAATTAGTCTAATATGTTCTGGATTGTTCCGACTATTCCGAGAATCATTCGGAAAGCTCCAAACTATACTTAGTTGGTTCAAATTTCATAAAAATCATTCTAATCAGTCTAGAATGTTTTGATTCGTTCTGGAAATTAAATAATATTGTATAAATTTCCAATATATATGGGACATTCCGGGCCAAATCGGACGGTTTTAAAAATTGATTTTTCCGATTTTCATAATTTTTTGGTATTTTTCAGTACCCCTCAAAAGAGGCTTCCTGGTAAATTTTGAGATTTTTGTGATCCATGGTTAAAAAAATATCGAATTTTCGAAAAAACCGCTCTTATTATGGTTTTTTAATCATAATTTTCGTAATAATGGTCGAAATTCAATGGTTTTTTTTTCAAAATTTTCGTTTTTAGATGGCCCTTACAAAAAGAAATACAAAACAAATATAAGAAATATTTTTAATCGATATTTTTGGATTTCAAGTTTTCAACCGTATTTTTAAAACTAAATGTATCCTTCGATTTTCTTGATAATTTTCTATCTTAAACTTCTATCCATTCTACAACTGTTAAGCCCAGTCCGGTAGTGGGCCTTCCATAATTACTATTTTTTTCGATTTTTGAAAATTAAAAAAATTTTTTTTTCGCTCTAAATTATTATCAGTACCGATTTTTGACACTGTACACTTGTTTTATTGCATATTATAAATTGATTTCGATATTTTTTTTGTTCGAAGCAGGGATTTAAGAGCGGTAAGTAAAAGTTAATGCTATTTATGAGCAGTTATAATAAATTTCTTTATTTGTCGAGAAACAAGTATTTCGAAGCAAAAGAAACATTAGATTTGCTATACAACGCAACCAAGACTATTACAGGAGCTTAAAAATTCCATATAATTATTCGAAAAAGTGAAGGCGCTATATTTACTAAGGAGTGCTCTAGTTCATAGAATATTCGTTAATGTAAAATTTTTGAAAGAACACGGAAATAATTAAAAACGTTTGTAATGCAGTTTCATTGCTTTTTCGAATAATCGTATAGAATTTTTAAACTCCTGTAATGGTCTCAGTTGTATTATATAACAAATCTAATTTTTCTTTTGCTTCGAAATAGTTGCTTCACAATAAATAAAAGCAATTATCATAACTGCTCATAAATAGCATTAACTTTTACTTACTGCTTTTAAATCCCTACTCAGAACGAAAAAATATCGAAATCGATTTATAATATGCAAGGAAAACACGTGTACAGTGTCAAAAATCGGTACTGATAATAATTTATAGCGAAAAAACAAATTTTCCAATTTTCAAAAATCGAAAAAAATAGTAATTATGGAAGGCCCACTACCGGACCGGGCTTAACAGTTGCAGAATGGATAGAAGTTTAAGATAGAAAATTTTCAAGAAAATCGAAGGATACATCTAGTTTTAAGGAGGTTCGACCGATACTAGTAAGTCAAAGTAGTGTTTGGATTTTTTTTGTTGGCTAAATTCTCCTAATAGTTATGAAAATTCATTATTTTAATTTATAATAACATAACGAATTCATAAATTAATATTTATTACTTATTTAATTAAAGAAAGTAATGAAATGACTTGGTTATTTATGACTCATATGATTTAATGAAAAGATTTGGCAACAGCGCGTTCTAACTTCTTACACATCGATATTCAAATTAACGCGGGAAAAATTTATTTCTAATCTGGTTTCTCTTATTTAGTCTACTTCCCCTAGTACTAAACTTAGGGGCCAAAAATTGCCGTAGTCAAAAAAAAAAGTTGAATAAAATAGAGAAAAATCTGGTGAATCTTCCGGTACAAAAACCTAGCAAAAAACGTTGTAATTTTTTTTGTTATTAACAAAAAATGTTTTGCAAGTAAGGTCTCAGTCGACTTTAACGAAATACTGGATAAAGATTTTTCTCATGCAGTTAATGAAATGTACAAATTAAAATAATTCAATCTTTTCTGAATCGTTTGGTCACAAGGTTTATACGAAAATGTTAATTATTAATAATGAATAAAATTATTTAATTTAATCAGCACAAAACATTCTAGCCTAACAGCTGACGTTTGTACCGACCTAGTCTGCGCATCTCCATAGTGGGGAGAAGTTGCGCGCGTCGTCACGATTTATTTAAAATGCCAAGCGCGTGAATTATTTCATTTCAGGCAATTATTTATTTTAATTTTATAAATTCAATTAATTAATTATAAATATTTGTTACAATTGATAAAATTATTAAAAAATTTTTATGGATCCTGATGTTAAATATGAAATATTGAATAAGTAGCAAGCAAATTAGAAAAATATTTCTCAGATATTTTTACGAATATTAAAATTGTAATTTGGAATTAGGGTAGTAATTAAATATCTCATTAAATTCTCATAAGCTTAATCGCTAGATTATTCACAATATTTAAAACTAAACATTTTTTCTTTTATTTATTGTATCTGTTTCTCTCTGAAACATTTTTGCCACTTATTTTTGCTTCCAATACTTTTCTAATTATTATTATTAATAATAATAATTTATTATTATTAATAATATTATATGCTTATAATTACTTTAATAAAATAATCATAAAACGAAGATCTTACCAGTTTTTTTTTTATTATTATCTTTAATTATAATTTGATTAATTGATATTTAATAATTTCAGCTTGAATTACTTTCGAGTATAATTTGTTTGTAATTTAAAGAAAAATAAAATCGGTCAATTGTCGCGAAAACATTGAAATAATTTTTAAATAATTTGGAAATTTATAATTTTTGTAAAATTAAAAGTTTTTTTTTTAATATTAGTACCGTATATTTTATTAATTTAAAAATTTTATCAACTGTAACAAATATTTATAATTAATTAAATGAATTTATAAATTTAAAATAAATAATTGCCTGAAATAAAATAATCCACGCGCTTGGTATTTTAAATAAATCGTGATGACGCGCGCAACTTCTCCCCACTACGGAGATGCGCAGACCAGGTCGGTACAAACGTCAGCTATTAGGCTAGAATTTTTTGTGTTGATTAAATTAAATAATTTTATTCATTAATAATAATTAACATTTTCGTATAAACCTTGTGACCAAACGATTCAGAAAAGATTGAATTATTTCAATTTGTACATTTCATTAACTGCATGAGAAAAATCTTTATCTAGTATTCCGTTAAAGTCGACTGAGACCTTACTTGCAAAACGTTTTTTGTTAATAACAAAAAAAATTACAACTTTTTTTGCTAGGTTTTTGTACCGGAAGATTCACCAGATTTTTCTCTATTTTATTCAACATTTTTTTTGACTACGGCAATTTTTGGCCACTAAGTTTAGTACTCGGGGAAGTAGACTAATTAATGAATTTCTATCTTTGTTTTTTCTCTCAGCTGCTTCTGCGACGTTGTCAAACCCTCAATAGTATGTATCTTTGTCGATGAACGAGATTAAATAATAAAGTTTAACTTGAATTATTTAAATAATTACAACGGTAACACTATATTGTTAAAATCTTATCATATTCCAAAAATATTCAAGTTTATGGCATGTGGTTTTTCATTTCTTAAACTTGGGAGGTCAATAATGAAAATAATCGAACAAGTCATGACGGGAGCTTGTCCGCCATAAGAGCCTGTGTATAAGAACTTTAAAAACGTCATTTTTAAATCTTTTTTTTTTAAAAACTAGACGGTGGATCATATTCAAATTTTGAAAATACATATATAAAGTACTTCTTTACATGTATACTAAGTTTCAAATCTTAGAGTTGGAAAATCCTTTTTACATTAGATTCGGTCGAACCTCCTTAGAAACACGGCTGAAAACTAAAAATTCAAAAATCTCGATTTAAAACATTTCGTATATTTGTCTTGTATTTTTTGCTGTAAAGGCCATCTAAAAACGAAAATTTTGAAAAAAAAAACCATTGAATTTCGCCCATTATTGCGAAAGTTATAACCAAAAATCCATAAAAAGAGCGGTTTTTTTGAAAATTCGATACTTTTTGAACCATTGATCAAAAAAATCTCAAAATTTACCAAGAAGCCTATTTTGAGGAGCATTAAAAAATACCAAAAAAATTAAGAAAATCGGAGAAATCAATTTTTGAAACCGTCCGATTTGGCGTGGAATGCCCCATATGTAAATATATTAAATTACGTCAAAGTCATTCGATCGATGTAGAACGCTTTGAATTGTTTTAAAAATTTTGAAAATATTATAATCAGAAAACATATTTTCAAGTCGTAAATTGCACGAAAATAGTCGGAACAACCCGATCAATGAATATTCTAAAACGAACAGAAGTAATTTGAAGTGATGTTCGACATTCGAATATTTTAGAACTCATCAGATAATTTTCGAAATTTTCAGAACTGTCCAGAAAATTTAGCACATAAATAAATGCATCACCAAAATATAACTCAGAGAAGTGGGTGTTCGCAGCTAGTACACCTATGAATTAATAGTATTTTTGAAATCTACTCGACTAATTATTTTAAATAACAGGCAACCTTCTCTGAAAAATTGGCCATGAGAACAAATGTAATAGCTACATTTTTCAAAAATCTACTCCTAAATTTCTGAATTACCTTAAGATGCTCAAAAAACTTCAATTGTGCATTAAATTCACAATTACACAATTCACATTTGAATAATTGACTTGAATTTTCATTTATATTGTTGGAAACGACAACTTCTTTACTATTTTTTCTTGAATCATGTTTGAGATTTGTTTTATTTTGTTGCTTTAATTTTCTGGCAATCCGTTTTTTATGAGGTAACGATCTTTTAGGCCCTGATATCGGTATTGAAGCTTCTTCACTACTTTCAGCCGATACGTCAATGTCATATTCACTTTTAACATTTATAAACTCTTGCTTAACATGATGATTGATACGTTTAAACGATTGTATTGCTGAGTAAATCGATGATGGTTCAGGATCAGCAATAGTCTGTATGGCGTAAGCATTAACAGGTGATAACGTAGCTAATTGACTGACATCAGGTAAAGCCGTATCATCTTGATGTAGTTGATTATGAATTTGCTGATGTTTTTGTTGCTGTTGAAGTTGAACTGCCACCAAAGCTGCAGCTAATTTACGATCCTCCTAAATTTCGAATATAAAATATATTTAAGTTTATAATATATTTACAATTATTATAAACGATAAATAAATTCTCATAAATAAATCCAACACGTACCTCAGTTAATTCATGTGGTAAGAGATCGTCAGTTTCATAATACGGGGTAGCAGAACTGTATTCTGTTCCTACTCCAGCATTTATCATGTCAACAACCATCCCTTCCGATATTAATTCACCATTTAATGTTATCAATGGGACTTTACTTATTGATTCACTATCAGCACGTTGAATTGTAATATATTGTGTGGCTTCCATTCCATCAAGAACTGCTTGCGCTTCTTCATCAGTCGTTACTTCCATCATTACAGTTTTATCGACGACGTATTAAATAAATTTTTATAAGTAATATAAATAGCTTAAAAAATATGAAAACTTTGAAAAAAGATTATTGAATTAGATAACTTGAAAAAAAAAAATCTTTATAAATTATTAACAAATACGAAAAAAATAAAATGAGGAAATCACAGTAATCAAGGTCATTGCTGTTAACACTTGTGACATGTATAAGTCACTATCATTTATTTTTATGATTAAATTTTAACTTTTCGAAATAATTGCAGTGAATTTTAAAAGTTAATCACAGTAAGTTTGTTCAGACTGGCATAAATTTAGTATAAGATGTAAACAAACGGAAAATGTGAAACACTGTATCATAAAATGTGACAACAGTGCTTAGAACTCATAATTAGTATTCGACGCCATGTAAGCTGTACCATGAACACTCGTTGTAAGCGATATTTCATGTATTTTACCCCCAGATGCCAATTTGACTGCAAGTTGACGGAAATCTAAGCTGGTATTTCATTTTGAATTGACTGCAAGAAAATGACATATAAGTAAAGAGTTGTTGATGCCAACTTGCTGTTAATTTAAACGTACAGCTTGGAGCATTAAAGGTGCCATTTCATGCTGACGCTCGACGCTGGCTTAGAACGTCAAATGAGGTCACGTGGTATAATTTCGACTGGAACGCCATCTGAAATTAATGCAGCGTCAAATATTGGAGCGTCAAGCAGCGTCAAGCTTCAAAACGCCGGAAAAAAAACAATAAAATATACCAGCTCTCAATAGCCTGTTAACCTATAAATATAAAGTGTGTGTTAAATAAATATAAATTGTCAATTATTCAATATTAATGAACGTGTTACATTTCTAAGTTAAAAAATTAAGAAATCAAAGTCAGTGCAAACAAGAAATGGCTGGAACTAATAAGTATGAAATGTGGCTATATGAGTGTCAAAAAGTAATTCGACAAAATGAAATCACAAAAATCCGACAAAAAAGAATTTTAGCTGCTCTTTTATGTAATGAAATATCATTACAGACTGCTAGGAAAAAAAATTATAGTAAAAGTTACGTTTTCAAAAGTTACCTTCCCCTCAAATGAATTCCCCACTCTGTGTCATATCTTTAAAGGAATTAAGGCTGGGCCGCACCTAAAAATTCCCTAGATTTTTTTAGCTAATTTTAGAATTCTAATTACACTTTAGATACTAATGTTTTTCAAATAATAATGGGCTTAATAAAAAGCTTATTTTTCATTCGTCCTCGGAAGCTATACAAGTCTATGCCAAAATCATCAGTTTGTAAATTATAAATTCAAATAAAATTTGCATGTATTTTTTTGGTAAAGTCAAAATTCATCATGGCGATCATGTTTTTTAGGTTAGTTGTATAAAACTATTTCTATAAAATTTTCAAGAATGTTTACACTATATTTTCATAGCTTCCGAGTTGTATAAAATTATGATAAATATATAGAAAATCTTAGATGATGGAATAAATCAACAAATAATATTTTATTAGAAATCTAAATATCAGTAGTTTTTTAAAAATAACGTAGTTCTTTTGACAATAAGAGATGGCACCACCATGAACTCGATGATGATGGGCTTCTTGAAGTTGGCCCCTTTCAAATTTTTTTTTACACTTTTTTGGATTTTGATTGTAATAAATCGTTTGTTCGTCGTTTGTCCTTGAATGTTCGTCATTAATAATTGTTTGTCCTAATTTTGTTTATTTATAAAAAATTAAATAATAATTGATTGTTTAGTTAGCCCCCCCTATGCAAATTATAATTTTATTCTATCATATTTGGTCTATAATTATCTATAAACGTTTGTCCGATCATTAGTTGCGTTTGTTCTATTATAAAAAACAATTTTTAACTATTATTTAGTCATTTTCATTTCTAAATTTTTCAATTAACAAAGGTATATACTGCGCATGCGCGCGTTATATTTTCATCAAGCCGAATTTTCTCATCTGCTGATCGTCGCTTTCATAGAAATTTGTTTGCTTGCTTATCAATTTTTCGGAGTACGTGATTGACAGAATAATCCATGGTTATTGTTGACAATACTTTCTACAATATTTTATGAAAAATTTAAATAATATTGTGCAAAACATTTTCAGTAATTTCTTGGAAGGTAAATAAAAATCTGATAAAATTATTATAATTACTGGCACTACAATAAAAAATGTAATATTTATTTTTGTTTCTAGGCAATGGAGTATATTTTATCAGACTCCATTTTAGTAAGAATATTTTATGATTTAATTCAGTATGGATCATACGTGGTAAGAATGGAGTGTATTTGTTGTTACTTTCTGACAATGTATTTCCCAAATTTTTTACTCAAGATTCCGTGGTCATCTTTAATTCACTGTAAGTTAAAAAAAATTTTACTATTTGTTTTCAATTATGTAACGAATTTTCATCTTCAACGCTTTTATCAAGCACGTCTATTTATAACCTGTCGAGTACTTTCATTACACATTATGAATGATACTAATGAGACATACAGAAAATTTGAATTTTTTGATAAATCAATTATTAGTATATGTATTTGTAATGAATTGTAGTGATTTTAAAAAAGACTCATAAATAAGACTGTTCAAAACCGTAACCCACTTATTTTTAATTGATTTCATAAATA
Source organism: Microplitis manilae (assembly GCA_030273425.1). Lineage (NCBI taxonomy): Eukaryota > Metazoa > Arthropoda > Insecta > Hymenoptera > Braconidae > Microplitis > Microplitis manilae. Next base: position 12,154,797 of record CP092727.1, on the reverse strand, counting down.
ATGGGCCAACAGATAAAATCACCGAAGTGAGATGTTGGCCATTATTAATGTGACTAATAACACATACTAAGCTGTAAATTTAAGAGTAAGATTAAGAGACTTGTTGATTTATTAAGTTCAATTTTTATGACAATTAGAATTTTCGTTTTAATTAAAGTAGAGTAGAGCTATTATTATTATATAATAAATTAAAAATTGTCTTGGACCAGATTGGAGTAATAATTTAATTGTGTACTTAGAATAAAGACATTTTCAGCATATCTATACAGTGCTCCTTATGCATAACTAAAAACTCAAAATAAATAATTAAAACATTATGATTGTGAAAATTTAAGAGACATCTATTTGTTTACTTATTTTTTTTTTTTTTTTTCAGTGAATACTTTTAGTGCTAAAACCATGCAAAAAGCAGATAAAATAAGGACTCTGTTAAAAAGCTAGTATACAGCTTGAAATATTTATCAAACTGAATAGATGAGCAGGCGTATGACACCGGTATAGAGATATGGTTGATTCGCGCCGCCACGTTTCGCATATATATATATATATATATATATATATATGTGTGTGTGTGTGTTTGAACGTGTACTTGGCGCGAGACACGACCTTATGTCCGGATCTTCCAGAGCTTTAATAAACTTATTTGAACATTAGTCAAGTAAATGTGCAGTTGTATCTTCTTTATTTGTGAGTGCATAAAATTTTTTTTTATTCAATGATGATTCATTACTTTTTAATTAGTATTGACTCACATAACAATAAATTCAATGAATTTTTTTTTATTTCATACATTTATTTTATATACTCATTAAATTTATGTTCATAAATATTTTTTTGTATTACAGGTTATTAAATTTTCGACATAAGACATTTACATTTAATATAATGTATACTACGAGTGTATTTCTGTGCCGATTTAACTTAAAAATGAAAATATCCAGTTTGATTATTTATAAAAATAATTATTTCGTTTTATTTATTTGTATGGTAAGTTTTATTACTGTTTAAATTATATTGATATAAAATAAAAGATTGTAAATTAATCATAAGTCGATAAATTCATTTTCTATCGGAATTCTGTGTCTAACCAATTATTTATTGATGTCAATTTAAAATGTTAAAGTATAAATAATTTATAAATGATGTAAATCGTATAAAATATTGAATTGAAAAGTTTTTTATTTTTTTTTATTTACGATTTTGCTTGTATTTTTTAATAGACATGCGTGTATATTTATACATATATACGTTTTTGTGTTAGATTGTATTAGTATTTTCAAACAAATGACGAACGACAATCATTACATTGTTATACGCTATGGCATCAGTTGTCTTTAGCTCTAACCAACGTGTTCAATAATAAAAAATTAATAATTTTATCATTTATATCTAAACAAATAATTTTTTTTCCCACTTAAATGTGTTATTTCTTCTAATAAATACATTATTTATTTATATTTTAAATAGTTGATTTAAAAACTTTTGCTTGTTATAAATATACTGTATAATTATTAATAAGTAAGTCATCTCAATCACACAAGAACTATCAATAATTACTTATTTAATTATTAATACTTTTTTTCTTTTTTTTTTAGAATATACTCAGCAGCAAATTTTAATAATGCCAGCGGTATCAGCAGTACCCGTCACTTTAGCAGTTCGTGTATTGAAAAAATACATAACACACTTTACTACAGACAAATTACCACAGCATTCCTCACCTGTATGGAAAAGCATTGCCAATGACATGGAAATCCAAGGATTGTGGACTGTTGATGCTGTACGAATTAATGTACGACAAGATCGAAGAAAAATTTTAACTCTCGCTCGAGAAGAATGCGGAATTTTCATCCATAATAAAGAAGGAATTTCTCATAAGCTGAATGATTCAACTCATGATCGTGATGACGTTGACACCACGTATGATTTAGATGATAATGAAAAGGATGATGATGGTGACATCAAGGATTTTGATTCTAACGAGTGTGACGATGATGATGAGCGTGAAAATTTCGATGTATTAATCACAAGAGAGCAATGGAATGAAATGAAACGTGATGAACCACTTATTTGTAATGGACGGAGATATCCTGGATTTAAACCTGGTGTATGGACCAATATTGTTTCATTTGCTTTTTGGGAGCAGTATCGCCTCAAATGTGCGTTTGTTTTTAAACGGGGTAAAATCCATGAAAGTGGTAGTAATTATGCAGTCATGATTGGGCGTTGTAGAGATCGCACTTGTCAAAATCCTCTTTTCGGAATAATTAAAAATCCTCCTGGAGATGAAGGTCCTGTCTTCATAACCATGAAGTGTCGAGATACAAGATTTTCAAAGCACGCTGATGTCAAACGTCCTCTTAATGGTAAGAAACGGAATGGTGTTCAAGAAAGATTACTGCGCACGGGTGTATTGGCTTGGCGAAAAGAAGAAGCTGAAAAAATTTTGAAACCAGGAGATACCGGATCACCGTTTTTATATGATTCGAGTACTCTACATCAAGCTAAAAAAGAAGCTTCGGATAAAGAACTTGGGATAAAACCTGATGATCGAAGAGATGTTATATTAACTATACGCAAGATGAACGAAGATCCATGCTTTGCGAATTCTATTTTAGCAATTGGAGATACACCATTCTACGTATTTTATGCAACTCTAACTCAGTTCCACACTTATGCAGAATATCTGCGCATTTACCGGAAATATTCATCAATATGCATAGATGCGACTGGTGGTTTAGTGAAAAAATTGACTGACTCTCGAGATAAAAAAACTGGTTATATATTTTTGTATCAAGTCGTGATTAATTTTAAAGGCACTTCCATCTCAGTTTATCAGATGTTATCAGAAACTCATGATGCCAAGTTTATTTCTTTTTGGCTTTCAAGGTGGGTCCAGAAAGTTAATCCGCCACGCGAAGCAGTCTCTGATGGATCTAAAGCACTTTTAAATGCAATGTCAGATTCATTCAATGGTAAATCTCTGAAGGAATATATTAATTTCTGTTTTGAAAATCTGATAGGTAATACAAATTTAGAACCGCGCACTTTCATACGCTTGGACACAGCACACTTTATTCATTCTGTCAGCAGATGGGAATGTTTTCAATCAGTGCTTCATAAAATTGTAAAATCTTTTTATCTCTATTGTACAGCACTTATGATTGATTGTAAACGATTATCTCAACTGGAAGGAATTTTTATCTTGACATTAATCGTATCTGGTACTGAGTTTGAAGATTCAATTATTTCTGTGTCTAATGACTGTATAATTACTCCAGTAGAAGCTAGAAATCAATTAGAAAAGTTCATTTCAATTCGCAATCCTGACTTGACAGTTATTGATTCTATTGAAATTAATACAGAAAAAACTATGATTTTCGATCAATCATCGTGTGGTGTCGATAAGAATGGATGGTCTTTAGCTCTTTTAGCATGGATTGATAATCTCTGTAAAAAAGCTAATACTATAATCTTCACTGGAAGCAAGCTTAACAGTTTTTATATGCCTAAACTATATGTTAGACTTGTTGAAATAATCAAAGAGTTTCCACTTTGGACAAATGTGTGCACACCTGATACGATGCCACGAGCAACGTCTAGTCATATAGAGGCTGATTTCAAAGATTTAAAAATGAATTTGAAAAAAAAAGTAAAATTACCTACAACAGAAATCAAATTTCTGAAATTACATATTGTTGATCTTTTAGGTGGTGTAAATATATTTCGTTCAAAATTGACAAAGTTCGTGGTCGATAATTGTTCTGAAGAAGAATTAAACAAACCAAAAGATGAAAATTTGTTTGAAAATTGGAAGGGGTTGGGAAAGGATGAAAATTCAAACGATTACGACTGGATAGATGATTACGTGAACTCATCGATGGATAAAGATGATCAACGTGATTCTGTAAGCCCGTTGAAAGACAAAGATGGCTTAAATTATTCTGTAAATCTATCAGAGAGTCATATTGATCACAATTATAGTGCAAACTATTTGGAGGAAAAAAATGATGCAAACAAAATTATTAATATTAGTTCCACTATAAGAGAAAATGATAACAGTCTAACTGCAATATCATCAAGGAATCGTTACGATGAAGATATTATCGCTGCCGCTCATACTGGAGATGATAATGATACTTTAATTACATTATTATCAAAGGATCTTCATGATCAAGATAGTATTATTACCTCCGATGCTGCTGAAGACGTTAATAATAATTTGAATATGTTATTATCAAAGAATCATCATAAACAAGACATTAGTATTGCTACCACTGATGCTGGGGATGCTAATAATAGTTTAAATATATTATTATCAAAAAGTTATCACCATCGAAATGATGTTATTAAATTGAGAAATCCTAATAATTTATCGAAAGTGATTGAAAATGACAATAAAAAAAATACTCCGGAATTATTAACTATGAAACAACATAGCGAGCCTTTATCAGCAGCTGTTGAAGCTATGGTTCAACAAAAATCCATTAATAAAGAAGTTGGTCTATATTTTCAAAATTTCCCTGAAATTAAACTACGAAATAATTTAGTGGACGTGAAACAAACTAAAATTTTCTTACTAGGTAATGGTAACAAGAGTGGTCCAGTTGTATTTAATGGAAAAAAATGGACAGCACTTAATACTTGTCCTTTTGACACAATAATTCAATTAATATTTGTTGGTGCATTAGATAGTACACGTTTTCATAAATATATCACAAATTTAGATATTCCTGTATTTAAATTTTTGAATGACTTTATGAAAAAAGGACCAACAAAAGAAATTTATCAACAACGCATGTCTATTTTACATCCTATTTATAATGTTTCTATTGTAGATAAAAAAAAATTAGAAGAAAAAGACATGATGAAAATTGATGTTTCTCCCACTATTAATTGTTATGATAATATCAGCAAGTTGTGGCAAACTTTATTTAAAAATGCGCCAAGCGTCATCGAAACTTCATTTTGTTCAAATTCTTCGTGTCAAGTACAAACTCAAGCTTTTCCAGTTCTTACTGTCAATCATAAAACGATAGATCGTTGTGGATTTATTGCTCTCGAAAAAGCTTTAAGTTTCTACAATAAAATTTTTAATGTCCAGTGTCGGTTTTGTAACAAAGCAAAAGCAACCCGTGTTACTGTTCCTAAAGAGTATTTATTTTTAGAATTAGATATACGTGGCAATATTAATGCATCAAGTGGCAAAAGATGTAAATTAAGTCAATTCCCTACTCATTTAAACTTAAAAGTAACAGATAATGGGTCTGAAACTACTCTACGTTACCGGTATACTAATTGCTTTTAACAATATTTAATTTTATGCCTGCAGTTATGACTAACTTTTGAAATACTGATTGATTTTTAGATTATCTGGAGTAGCAGCGTATCGAACTGGTCATTATTTTGCTTACTGTCGACGATTGTCGGGCAGTTGGCAAATTTACAATGATTCTTCAGCTAAACCAGAATCTGCAGCTCTTAGTACTGAAGTTGAACCCCACGGAGTTTTTTATATTTTAGAATAATACAGCAATAATGAAAATATTATTAAATTTACGTCTTGTGAAATTATTATGTTAATTTTATTTTAATGTTACATTTCTTATAAATAATTATATATGAAGAAATCAAAAATATAATATTGAATACAGAATAATAAATATTATCTCATATCATTTCATATCAATAGTAAATAAATTAATTATATATAGTATAAGCAAACTTACTTCGAATGAAAATTCATTTCACGGACATGTAGCTATAACATGTAAACAAAGCTCGAAATAATGTCAATTTTTTATTTCAATTAAAATATTTATAAAGACTATACACGGAGATATTTACAATGCTACGATGAATATTCTATTAATGTTTCACTCGTTTTAATTAATAAGTATTCATTTTTATTCTATTGACAAATTCTTAAGAATTATTTATTGCATTGACTACAAATATGATGCCAATTCAATATTTATTTACATGATCCTGAAGTTTGGAGACAACAATTTTCGATTTTTTTTTTTTTTTTCAACAATTATATTTGAAGAAAAAGCAAATTAAACATATGCGCATGTAGAAAATTTTAAAAACTATAGAATTTAAAAAAAATCCAAAAATTATTAGACGTCGGCTAACTTCAGTGTCATTAATTTGTTGATAAAAAATTAAGAAAAAAAATGCCATCAATTATGAGATAATTTTAATAATTATATATAAATAATACAAAATAGTATATATACACTATTTACATAAATAAAGATGAGGCTGAAAGTAGCTAACATCATGATCACTGTCATGACAAACTTATATGCATTTAATTCCTATGTTTTTTTTAAATAAAAAAAATAAAAAATAGGAAGAAAAGTATTAAAAAATACTTATGTTCATAAATAACGTGCTTTTTATTAATATATTTAAATAAAACTGTATAGGTTAAGGTTAAGTTATAAAAATAAAATTTTCCACGTGTAAAATATATACTGAAATAATTTTTTTTATTTTTACTATTGTTTATAATTAAAGATTAAAACAACCAATTTTGTATTTTAGATAATTTGCAGAATCCTGAATAGAATTATGTGTGAAAATAATTCATGTGAATTAAAAAAAATAAATTTAATCATCTCAATAAATAATAACCATGTTCTAAAAATCAAATGTATGTAAAATAAATATTCGTATTTCCTATATTGAAGATATTTATATAGCAATACGTTTTTTCAATCAGACACAATATAATAATTCAATAAAGTGCAAAATAATTTTTTTTTTAAGATAAATTTTTATTTATCGATGATAGTGCTAATAACAATATTTATAATTCCTGCTTATGAGTGTGAATGTAGCAGACATCAGACAACTTAAAACTTTAGCTATCGATATCTCTGCGAGAAATGTGAATACAAAAAATTTAAAAAGTGGCACTGGCGTGTGTTTCAAATATCTTTTCAAGTATTTTTGACTTTTTTTATTCACTGTTGTTCTATCGCTATAATTTTGAAACTAAATTTTTAACAAGTTCTCTCATAAATATATATTAATATAAATTGATAAAATTTACTTATTTATATCATTGTTAGATGCTCTACTCGTGCATTTTTTTTTTTAATCAATAAAATTATCAGAACACATATTTAACCATATCAATTACCAAAATGAAAAAAATGAAAAAAAAAAATTACACGTATTTAGAGTAACAAAATCTACATGTGCATCTTCTTATTTTTTAAATTTTCAAATTGTATCAGTAGATATTAATTATTTTCTCATCAGACAAATTTTTATATTGGCATATACTAATAAAAAAAATTTATATAAATAAAAACACGGCAGGCACATGTTTGTATTCGTAAATACTAAATGTGCATCTCTTTATTTTTTCATTTTTGAAATTACACCCATAATTATTACTAATTTAACTATCAGAAAAACTTTTATAAGGGCATATACTTATAAAAATAATTTATATCAATAAAAAAACGTCAGGCACATGTTTGTATTCCTCAATACTACATGTGCATTTTTTTATTTTTTCATTTTTCAAATTATATTCGTAAATATTAATTATTTTTCCATCAGAAAAACTTTTATATTGGCATACGCCCATGAAAATAATTTATATAAATAAAAAAATGAAAAGGTACGTGTATGTACTCTCAAATACGATAGTATCAATATTTTTGTATATTTTTGAAAAGAATATACTTCACTGCGTCAAATGGAGTAGTAAGACACGTGAAAATCATTTTTTTGTCTCCTGGACTCGAACCTATATGCTCAAGCCTACAAAAGTGCACATTCATTTACCGTAAACGGTGCAATCTTGATGGGCCTGATGCCTCCACTGTTCATCTTATAACTTTAAATACTCGTGATTAATTTTTTTCGAAGTCTGCATTGTTTTCCAGTTATTTCTATTTTAATGTCAAGCTCATAAAAAAATAGTGTTCAGATCGATTTTAAATACTTGGCATTAAAATGGAAATAACTATAAAAAAATGCAGAATTTAAAAAAAATTAATCAATACTAATTTGTAGTAAATAAAATTGTCTACAAAAAAGAATGTATGACATTTTATGATAAGTCCGATAGTTTCGCCGGAAAAGTAAAAAGATTTCGAAATTTACTCTAACTTGACTTCGAGCTCAGATAACTTTTGAACGGATGGATTTATCAAAAAATGATAAAATACTTTTTTTGTAGAGCGTTCAATTTTCGACAAAAATATGTCCTAAACTTATCTGCTCAATAAGCCATCGCTGAGGTATAAAATTCCAAACTAAAAATTTTTTTTTTCCCATGTTATTTAAATTGAAAATAGAAAATCGTGAATCGCCACCTTTAAATATTAATATTAAGGTCTCGTATTAAAATACGAGACCTTAACAGGGTCTTTGTCTAGAAATACTTTGTCGATTTTTCAATGTTCTTTGAGAAAAAAAAAAAAGTCAATTTTTTGAAACACTACTATACATAGCAGCCCGAGATTTTTCAGTGCCATTTGTTATTTAGACTGGTAAGCCAGTGATTGTTATTTGAGTATTGGCTGAATATTGACCCAAGACTGGCAAACCTAGGCTTGTCACTTGAGTATTGGCTGAACATTGTCCTAAGACTAGTAAACTAAAGCTTGTTATTTGAGTAGTGGCTGGATTTTAGCACAAGACTGGCGAACCAAGGCTCGTCACTTAAACGTTGGTCGGATCTCGGACCAACCTTTGGAGGCCGAGTTTGGGTAGCCCAGTATTGTGCAGAGACCGACCCCGTTGTCAATATTTTTATAACCTTCAAGGGCTCCACCAAAAAATGGAAATTTTTTTTTAAATTGTTTTCATCATTAATAATGTATTTCTTTCTCTTGACAACTATTTTAGTTTTAGGATACTGAAAAGAAAATTTTTCAGGTGTAATAAGTCGTTCCCACTCGATTAGCTTAACCCGTCAGAACTACCGTTATGAGCATTTTGCTCACAGGACACTATTCAACTTTATAGGATGTCATATAATATCATATAATTATTCGACAAAGCGACAGAGCTGTATTAACTAAGGAGTAGTTCATAAAACAATCGTTAATATAAAATTTTTAAAAGAACACGGGAATAATTAAAAACGTTTGTAATACAGTTTCGTCGCGTTTTCGAATAATTATATGATATTTTTGAGCTCCTGTAATGGTCTTAGCTGAATTACATAGCAAATCTAATGTTTCTATTGCTTCGAAATAGTTGCTTCTCAATAAATCAAAACATTTATTATGACTGTTCATAAAAAGTTTTAACTTTTGCTTACTGCTTTTAAATCCCTACTAAAAATAAAAAAATATCGAAATCAATTCTTAATATGTAAGAAAAACAAGTGTACAGTGTCAAAAATCGGTACGGACAATAATTTATACCAAAAAAAAATTTTTTTAATTTTCAATGATCGAAAAAAAATAGTAGCCACGGAGGTCCCACGACCGGAACTACGTGAAAAGTTGTGGAATAGATAGTAGTTTGTTGACACGAATTTTCAGGAAAATCAAAATATGCATGATTTTCAGAAAACGACTTTAAAGTTTTAAAACTCAAAAATATCGCAGAAAATTTTTCTAAAAAATCATTTATATTTTTTTCCTAAAAGTATATGGAATAACGAAACTTTTTTATTCTTTGAGTTTTTTTATTTAAAATATTTTTAAAAAAGTTATGAGCAAAAAACCATAAAAAGAGCGGATTTTTTGAAAATTTCATATCTTTTGAACCAATGATCAAAAAAATCTCAAAATTGAGGAGGATGAGTTTTTTGATAAGTACTAAAAAATATCACAAAATAACGGAAATTATAAATTAAAATTCTTAAAACCGTCCGATTTGGCGTGGAATGCCCCATATATACCTATATCTAATTACACATGGGTTCATAGTCAGATCTGATCACATGTAATCATGTATAGATCTATGCGTAGCTTTATGGATAGCTCCAGATCGAATGTACTAGCCAGACATGATTAAATGATACAAATTAATATTTACATGATGAATAATATCATACATAATTATATATGAAGATTGGTATGAGTATATAGCCATACATAAATTCAAATATAATTTATAATTATTTACATATAATATATAGTGTATACATATATATATATATATATATATATATACATTATATACAGTTATACATTCTATATATTATTTCTGATAAAAATAAATTTATTTTCAAATTTAATTTTTCCCGCGACTATATTCAAGTGCCTTTCAGGCGCCCCAAATAAAGTACAGACCTGATGTTTACATCTGTCAAAATAAAAAATTACTAGATGATGAATTTCATGCTGAAATTTATTCAAGATATTACGCTTAGCAGACAATTTATAATTACTGTGAGTTATTTTTTAAATATTCTACAAATCTTTAAAATTACGAGTACGTTGGCCTTTTTTTGATAAATATTAAAATTATTTTTTAATTACTCGTATAAAATAAATATGATATTGACAGTTCAAGGTCAACAAAAATATTATTTTCCAATCTCCGGTTTTAAATTTTTCTTAAACTAACTAATGATTTTAAAAAATAATCTTAATTTTTTTATTCATTATAAAATTAATATATTTTGCATCTGCTTATTTTAAATAATTTTAATTTAATTATAAAGTTTTTCAGCTCTAGTACTTTTTTTAGTGCGGCTGCCGGCCACCAGGCGGCGCCACATTTTTCCGAAAAAAGTGGGGGGCACCCTTGGAGAATGGCCTTAATCACTTATTTTTACAGATTTGTATTTCATGACACCGAAAATAGCTGACATCTCACGATTAAAAATTTTTATACCTATAGAAACAATCTGAATATTGTAAAAAATAATTACATCGAAAAATGCACACGAAATTAAAAAAAAAATTTTTACTTACTTTTTCAAATTTTTATTTCATAAATTTAATTTTCAATTATTTTAATTTATATAAAAAAGTTTCCGAAGGCTTGCTCTCTTCTGTATTGTTGGAAAATAAAAAATTCACCGTAATATATTTTAAATAAAGTAGATCTATATATATATATATTTTTTTTTTTAAATTAAACGATTCTTGATTCTAGTGAAACTATTTCTTAACTAACCAGTAGCTATGAAATTATGACAATAGAGTTTACTCGACTACGTATATTATTTTAACATATTAACCATACAATTAGACAAATGTCACTTGAATTTAAAAAAAAATATTAATTTCAATTTTATTTTTATTGCTGATAACATTAATATGTGTGCTAATAAAACTAACTACAAGAATGAAAGAAATGATCTTAACTTGATTAATCGTAATAGATTTGATTGAGAACTACGAAATTTTTTATTAACTTGTAATTCACAGTGAAGAGAAAAAGTATAATAGACACAACAGTTCTTTTTAAATAAATCATTTTTTTTATTTTAATACTTTTAGCACCACACTTTAAACTTTGCTTTTGTTTTGCGCTGTTATGGGTACATTACCAGACTTGATTATTTCATCAGAAATAAGTTTAGAAAATTGTTTTTCAACTAATGATTCAAATCCAATATCAGATCAAAAATTTTACTCCATCCCTAAAATATTTTTCGATCCATGAAGAATTGTTAATTTTTCATTTAAGCAAAACACAATAAACAGTTTTTCAATCATATTTTATTTCCAGTCGACTCCATTTTATAATAATAATAATAACAACAATTAATTGTCACTTGAACATATTTCAAGTAAATAATACTTAAATGAGAAAAACATGCCACAAAATGAGAAAATTTGTTTATGAAAATGCAATCTAACAAAAAAAAAAAAAAATTTTCAATTCATTAAAAAAAAAAAAAAAAAAAAAAAAAAAACATAAGTTTGTCGGCCAAATCTATGGTAATAAACTATTAGATTCTTTTTTGATATGTTGATCATCAATGACAACATGAACTTTTTGTTGGAAAAAAATCGAAATAAGAAAGTATCAATTATTCTTACAAATATTTTGAATTACTCATTAAAAAACTGATTACCATAATTTTATGTTAATAGTTATTGTTAACAAATGGCGATTGCTAATTTCATTTGAAAATAAATAAAACAATAAGTAGTAGGTTATTTTTGACTTTCTAATACATAAGTGGGGTTATATTTTTGTAAATTTTATATAAGTATATTTAAATTATATTTATGAACATGGAACATTGTTATTATTGAAATGATGTTTCAAGATTATACGACATCACTTGAAACACTACTTTATACTGTAATTATAGACAATAATTAATAAAAAATATATGAATATGACTTAATTATAATGAAAAAAAATTATAAAATTATAAACATTAAGGCGTAGATGAAATTGTTTCATTTCCGCTACGACAATTCATGCATATATGACTTTCATGAGATCTAACGACTATAAATTATAATTACGGAGCAACTGCGAATTCCGAAAAAACACTTGGAGAAAAATTTTAATTGATGTATCATTTATAAAAAAAACTCTGTAACCCGATTGAAACCGCAGGCTGTCCCTGGAATTTCTTGCTTTATCAGATTTGTAGAGTAATGTTAATCTTATTGATTTTAATAAATTCATAAGCAATTGAAAGGATAATGAGACTAATATTTACTTATAATTGCGGTATCGGTTCTAGCGATGTTTCCATAATATACTTATTCTTCATAACATAATTCGGTGTAACACGAAATTAATATTATCACGCTTACCATATGAGACTGTATTAAATAGAAATGGTGCTGGACCAGGATGTGATTAATTAAATAGGGAAATAATTACGAGTGAACAATACTTCAAAAGACCTTAAATCCTTCTGAGCCTTAGACGGATTAACTTATTTTGTCATTGCTTATTTTTTTTTAAATTACCCGCCTTCATCATTAAATGCGCGCATGCGCAACACAAGTGTTCCACACATATGAATTAATAACTAATTAAAAACTGCAAATTAACATAAAAACAGACAATTTAACAATAGGACAAACGCAATTAATAATCGGACAAACGTTTATAGATAATTATAGACCAAATATGAGAGAATAAAATTATAATTTGCATAGGCGGGGCTAACTAAACAATCAATTTTTATTTAATTTTTTATAAATAAACAAAATTAAGACAAACAATTATTAATGACGAACATTTAAGGACAAACGACGAACAAACGATTTATTACAATCAAAATCCAAAAAAGTGTCAAAAAAAATTTGGAAGGGGCTGACTTTGCTCAGCTATGATGATGAATTGAAAGGAGGAATAAGAGCCTCAGGTTGTATATACGATTGTTAGAGCCCCGGACATACCCTGTTAACCACTGTAAATTGACGTCAACTTTCAAAACCACTGTAATAGCCATTTTAGCTTGAAATTATGGGTAATTTGATGTTGAATTACCTGAACTCTGCTGCCTGAATTTACCGACAATTTGACTGCAAAAGTTGAAAAGAAAAATTTGCGGTTAATTTTTCTTTAATTTAGAGCTAACTTTTTACAATAAAAAAAAAGTCGATAGTGTTCTTTCTTACCATTTGAGAAGGTGAGCAAATTTATACATAAAAATGTCTACAATTTGACAATAAAAAAATACTTTACAAGTTTTCAAGTCAAATCAACAGCAAATTGATATAAAATTTGTCTGAAAATTGACAAATTCTTTTTAGTCAATTTTTGAATAGAATTTGCATTCTAATTTGAGTAGTTAAATTTATGTCAAATTGTAGAGGAAGTTGCATACAAATTATCGTAAAAAACGGAAAAGTCTGAAGTTGACGGAAATTTGACTAACAATTCAAAAAAACTACTGTAAGTAAACTTTTGCTAAAGCAAACTGTGCTATTAGGATAATTTTACCGAAATCAGTGACCGGAATCAAGCAACAAATTGACAGCAAAATGATAAACTAGTTTTACGGTCAATTTGGTACAGTATGCTGCACTCATATTTTAGTCAAAACATCTCAAGTCTGAAATTGTCCTACATTTGCTGTCAAAATGGAAGGAAATTCACTTAGCAAACTGAAATCCAACTTACAACCGCTATTCAACGACAATATTTATCTAATATTTGCACAGTATGTTTCCATTCACATTGTAGTCAGCACACTAAGTAACAGTTGACATCTACCACAACATGGTCACACATAAATTACAAGATGATGTAAAATTTAGCCTGAGTTTTTGGAAAATTTTACATGTTGCCTAAAAGTTGGGAATGGGCTGGAAGTTGAACTTAACACTACGCTAATATTTCGCTGTCAACTAAACGACAAATTTCGACTATAGATTACCGTCACCTTGCCGTCGTTGTCTACCAGGATGTACTTACTAATTCCGCTATTCATCAGAAATTTGGTCATTTATAATTTTGAAAAGACAATCTATGATTGCTAAAAGAATTTTAATGGAATTTTTTTTTTTTCGTGATTCTTAATTAATTTAATGGTTCTCTCTAGAATCACATTGAATTTTATTAATTATATTAAAAAAAATTAATTTACAATATTTTGGAATTATAGTTTTTCATTGCATAACTCAAGGAGAGAAAGAGAGATTTTTGTTTTTATTCAATTTATGCATATACGTAGATTTACATGATTTTTATTTAACACTATATTAGTAGTTGACATTAATATTAAAAAAAAAAATTTAGTTGACTAGATAATTTATAGACATTATTAATTTGTCATAAATTATATTATTCAAGCTCGAATGTAATTTTTTTCCAACTCAAATGAATTTCATTCAGCTTGAATAAAATGCTTCCTTGCGAATTCTTACAGGAAAATAGTTTTTTTGCAAATAAAAATAACGAATCTATAGCAACAGTAATTGACAGTTGAAAAATAAATAGAAGTGGTTAATGAAACATGTTTTTTATTTTTATCATTAAATTAATATAAATATATTAATAGTTTCCTTGACATTTGGATTGATAACCTATTTGGTAAATATCACCGTTTTGAAAAAAAATTTCTTTAATAGATGTGCTTTTCGAATTATCTAAAAAATACAACCAAATTTTAAAAATTCAGAGCAAATGGAATTTACTTGTGGACAATTTGTTTGTTTTCATTAAAGTAAATAAAAACAATTTTTATGTGCATTTAGCCTATAGAAAAGGAATAATAAAATAGTAGAGGGTTAATACAATTGTAATGTCAATCTGATTTTTTTCCAGGTCTCGAATAAGGTTGCAGATTTGTCAATTGATATATTATTTACAATAAAAGTTTTATTTTAATCCATTATTGAAAAATTTGGATGGACAATTCAAAAATGAATTTTTAATTAAAGTATACTCGGAGTTCAAAACTGATTAATAAATTTTTTTTTTTTTTTTTTTAGTTTACAAATTGAAATGAAAAATTAAAAAATTTATTACTAATTTATTTGAATAATTTTACGTTGATTAATACTCTTTACCCGAGAAAAAATTTTTATATATATAATCATAAAATTATATATAATTATACATAACTCGATTATATATAATCATATATGAAAAATGGCCAAATATAATCATATATAATTATATATAAGTATATATAACTATGTATAAGTATTAGACTGTTTCAAATTAGGGGTCTATTTTTATTTTTTTGATGAACATTGAAAAATCGAAAGGGTGTCTTAAAATATGGTGACGGTTAAAATTTGAGCTCTTAATATTGATATTTAGAGGTGGCTATTGATAATTTTCGATTTTTCATTTAGTAACATGGTAAAAAATATATAACTTTCGAAAAAATCAAGATACGAAAAACCTCTTTTCAAACAATTCGTAGCAAATTTACTGATCTACAAAAAAGGTCTTATATGATTTTTGCATAAATTCAACCATTCATAAGATATCCGACGTCAAAGTTTGATAGAATTCAAAGAACTTGTTTTTGCTCGTTCTGAATTTTATATCATGTCAACTAATGAAAATTCGGAAATTCTAAATATTGTTTTTTCATAGGAAATTGAATGCTCTACAAAAAAATTCTCTTATCATTTTTTTATAAATCCATCTGTTCAAAAGTTATTGGAGCTTGATGAAGTCAAGTTAGAGTACATTTCGAGATCTTTTTACTCTTCCGGTGAAACTATCGGACTAATCATAAAAAAAAATAAAAATAGACCCCTAATTTGAAACAGTCTAATAAGTATATATAACTATATGTAATTATATTTGGCCATTTTTCATATATGATTATATGGGGCATTTCATGCCAAATCATCCTACCAATGGATTTTGCATCTTCGATTTGGCTGATATTGGGTCACTTTTTTGTACCCCTAGAAAAAGGTTTCTATGAATTTTTTCAAATTTTTTCATCCAGCCAATCGGAAGATATGAATTTTTTAAGATTTCGGGGATTTTTTTTTCAAATGGCCATAACTTAGTGGAAAATTGTCCGATTTGGGTCTTTTTTTTTCAAAACTCGTGTTTTTCATTGAATGTTCTGGAAAATTCATACAAAAAAGTATTTATTATGAATTTGATTGTTTTTTCATTATTTTAAACTTAAAACAGCGATTTTAAGATTGTTTGTATCCTTCGATTTTTTGAAAAAATTGTCAAAAATATTAGTCCCCAAAACACGAATTTTGAACCTAGTCTCGTAATGGGATAATGATGGGCTATAACTTTTTTTTAACTTCCCGCTAATAAAATTGAAAATTTTTAAAAATTCGGGAAGTTATTGGTTTCGGTCCGATTTCCGAAAACCGAATTTCTATCAGATCTTGACGTTTTGAGGTTCTACGAAACTATTCTGACTAATTTCACGATTGTGTCCGAGTGTATGTAGATGTGTATGTAAATATCCGTAACTCTTGAACAGATGAACCGATTCTGATCGTTGAGGCGTCATTCGACGCGGCTTATAAAGTTCTAGAGCTGATTAGATTTTGGAAACAATCCATTGAGCAAATTAAAAGTTATCAAAAAATAACATTTTTGGAAAAATTTTATTTTTGAAATATCTCCGAACGCACCATATTGATTAAGCTCAAATCTTCACAGTTTATAGATATTAACAAGACGCGTCGAATGACACCTCAACGATCAGAATCGGTTCATCCGTTCAAAAGTTACAGATATTAACACACGGACGTACATACACATCTACATACACTCGGACACAATCGTGAAATTAGTCAGAATAGTTTCGTAGAACCTCAAAACGTCAAGATCTGATAGAAATTCGGTTTTCGGAAATCGGACCGAAACCAATAACTTCCCGAATTTTTAAAAATTTTCAATTTTATTAGCGGGAAGTTAAAAAAAAGTTATAGCCCATCATTATCCCATTACGAGACTAGGTTCAAAATTCGTGTTTTGGGGACTAATATTTTTGACAATTTTTTCAAAAAAATCGAAGGATACAAACAATCTTAAAATCGCTGTTTTAAGTTTAAAATAATGAAAAAACAATCAAATTCATAATAAATACTTTTTTGTATGAATTTTCCAGAACATTCAATGAAAAACACGAGTTTTGAAAAAAAAAAGACCCAAATCGGACAATTTTCCACTAAGTTATGGCCATTTGAAAAAAAAATCCCCGAAATCTTAAAAAATTCATATCTTCCGATTGGCTGGATGAAAAAATTTGAAAAAATTCATAGAAACCTTTTTCTAGGGGTACAAAAAAGTGACCCAATATCAGCCAAATCGAAGATGCAAAATCCATTGGTAGGATGATTTGGCATGAAATGCCCCATATAATCATATATGAAAAATGGCCAAATATAATTACATATAGTTATATATACTTATTAGACTGTTTCAAATTAGGGGTCTATTTTTATTTTTTTGATGAACATTGAAAAATCGAAAGGGTATCTTAAAATATGGTGACAGTTAAAATTTGAGCTCTTAATATTGATATTTAGAGGTGGCTATTGATAATTTTCGATTTTTCATTTAGTTACATGGTAAAAAATACATAACTTCCGAAAAAATCAAGATTCAAAAAACCTCTTCTAAAAAATTTTGTAGTAAATTTACTGATCTACAAAAAAGGTCTTATATGATTTTTGCATAAATTCAACCATTCACAAGATATCCGACGTCAAAGTTGAATAAAATTCAAAGAATTTGTTTTTGCTCGTTCTGAATTTTATACCATATCAACTAATGAGAATTCAGAAATTTTCGATATAATTTTTTCTATAAAAAATTGAATGCTCTACAAAAAAAGTCGCTTACCGTTTTTTGATAAATCCATCTGTTCGAAAGTTATTAGAGCTTATTGAAGTAAAGTTGGAGATCTTTTTACTTTTCCGGTGAAACTATCGGACTAATCATAAAATGTCATAGAATCTTTTCTGTAAGCAATTTTATTTCTCACAAATTACCTCTGATAAATTTTTTTTAAATTCTGCATTCTCTTCTAGTTATTTCCATTTTCATGCCAAGCTCCTAACAAAAGTGTTCTAATCGATTTTAAGAGCTCAACATTAAAATGGAAATAACTAGAAGAGAATGCCCAATTCAAAACAAATTTATCAGAGATGCTTGGTAGGAAATAAAATTGCTTACAAAAAAGATTCAATGATATTTTATGATTAGTCCGATAGTTTCACCGGAAGAGTAAAAAGATCTCGAAATGTACTCTAACTTGACTTCATCAAGCTCCAATAACTTTTGAACAGATGGATTTATAAAAAAATGATAAGAGAATTTTTTTGTAGAGCATTCAATTTCCTATGAAAAAACAATATTTAGAATTTCCGAATTTTCATTAGTTGACATGATATAAAATTCAGAACGAGCAAAAACAAGTTCTTTGAATTCTATCAAACTTTGACGTCGGATATCTTATGAATGGTTGAATTTATGCAAAAATCATATAAGACCTTTTTTGTAGATCAGTAAATTTGCTACGAATTGTTTGAAAAGAGGTTTTTCGTATCTTGATTTTTTCGAAAGTTATATATTTTTTACCATGTTACTAAATGAAAAATCGAAAATTATCAATAGCCACCTCTAAATATCAATATTAAGAGCTCAAATTTTAACCGTCACCATATTTTAAGACACCCTTTCGATTTTTCAATGTTCATCAAAAAAATAAAAATAGACCCCTAATT
Organism: Microplitis manilae; assembly: GCA_030273425.1. NCBI lineage: Eukaryota > Metazoa > Arthropoda > Insecta > Hymenoptera > Braconidae > Microplitis > Microplitis manilae. The sequence continues at coordinate 12,135,709 of CP092727.1, read as the reverse complement.
TGAAACAGTCTAATACTTATACATAGTTATATATACTTATATATAATTATATATGATTATATTTGGCCATTTTTCATATATGATTATATATAATCGAGTTATGTATAATTATATATAATTTTATGATTATATATATAAAAATTTTTTCTCGGGTAAAGAGTATTAATCAACGTAAAATTATTCAAATAAATTAGTAATAAATTTTTTAATTTTTCATTTCAATTTGTAAACTAAAAAAAAAAAAAAATTTATTAATCAGTTTTGAACTCCGAGTATACTTTAATTAAAAATTCATTTTTGAATTGTCCATCCAAATTTTTCAATAATGGATTAAAATAAAACTTTTATTGTAAATAATATATCAATTGACAAATCTGCAACCTTATTCGAGACCTGGAAAAAAATCAGATTGACATTACAATTGTATTAACCCTCTACTATTTTATTATTCCTTTTCTATAGGCTAAATGCACATAAAAATTGTTTTTATTTACTTTAATGAAAACAAACAAATTGTCCACAAGTAAATTCCATTTGCTCTGAATTTTTAAAATTTGGTTGTATTTTTTAGATAATTCGAAAAGCACATCTATTAAAGAAATTTTTTCAAAACGGTGATATTTACCAAATAGGTTATCAATCCAAATGTCAAGGAAACTATTAATATATTTATATTAATTTAATGATAAAAATAAAAAACATGTTTCATTAACCACTTCTATTTATTTTTCAACTGTCAATTACTGTTGCTATAGATTCGTTATTTTTATTTGCAAAAAAACTATTTTCCTGTAAGAATTCGCAAGGAAGCATTTTATTCAAGCTGAATGAAATTCATTTGAGTTGGAAAAAAATTACATTCGAGCTTGAATAATATAATTTATGACAAATTAATAATGTCTATAAATTATCTAGTCAACTAAATTTTTTTTTTTAATATTAATGTCAACTACTAATATAGTGTTAAATAAAAATCATGTAAATCTACGTATATGCATAAATTGAATAAAAACAAAAATCTCTCTTTCTCTCCTTGAGTTATGCAATGAAAAACTATAATTCCAAAATATTGTAAATTAATTTTTTTAATATAATTAAAAAAATTCAATGTGAATCTAGAGAGAACCATTAAATTAATTAAGAATCACGAAAAAAAAATTCCATTAAAATTCTTTTAGCAATCATAGATTGTCTTTTCAAAATTATAAATGACCAAATTTCTGATGAATAGCGGAATTAGTAAGTACATCCTGGTAGACAACGACGGCAAGGTGACGGTAATCTATAGTCGAAATTTGTCGTTTAGTTGACAGCGAAATATTAGCGTAGTGTTAAGTTCAACTTCCAGCCCATTCCCAACTTTTAGGCAACATGTAAAATTTTCCAAAAACTCAGGCTAAATTTTACATCATCTTGTAATTTATGTGTGACCATGTTGTGGTAGATGTCAACTGTTACTTAGTGTGCTGACTACAATGTGAATGGAAACATACTGTGCAAATATTAGATAAATATTGTCGTTGAATAGCGGTTGTAAGTTGGATTTCAGTTTGCTAAGTGAATTTCCTTCCATTTTGACAGCAAATGTAGGACAATTTCAGACTTGAGATGTTTTGACTAAAATATGAGTGCAGCATACTGTACCAAATTGACCGTAAAACTAGTTTATCATTTTGCTGTCAATTTGTTGCTTGATTCCGGTCACTGATTTCGGTAAAATTATCCTAATAGCACAGTTTGCTTTAGCAAAAGTTTACTTACAGTAGTTTTTTTGAATTGTTAGTCAAATTTCCGTCAACTTCAGACTTTTCCGTTTTTTACGATAATTTGTATGCAACTTCCTCTACAATTTGACATAAATTTAACTACTCAAATTAGAATGCAAATTCTATTCAAAAATTGACTAAAAAGAATTTGTCAATTTTCAGACAAATTTTATATCAATTTGCTGTTGATTTGACTTGAAAACTTGTAAAGTATTTTTTTATTGTCAAATTGTAGACATTTTTATGTATAAATTTGCTCACCTTCTCAAATGGTAAGAAAGAACACTATCGACTTTTTTTTTATTGTAAAAAGTTAGCTCTAAATTAAAGAAAAATTAACCGCAAATTTTTCTTTTCAACTTTTGCAGTCAAATTGTCGGTAAATTCAGGCAGCAGAGTTCAGGTAATTCAACATCAAATTACCCATAATTTCAAGCTAAAATGGCTATTACAGTGGTTTTGAAAGTTGACGTCAATTTACAGTGGTTAACAGGGTATGTCCGGGGCTCTAACAATCGTATATACAACCTGAGGCTCTTATTCCTCCTTTCAATTCATCATCATCGAGTTCATGGTGGTGCCATCTCTTATTGTCAAAAGAACTACGTTATTTTTAAAAAACTACTGATATTTAGATTTCTAATAAAATATTATTTGTTGATTTATTCCATCATCTAAGATTTTCTATATATTTATCATAATTTTATACAACTCGGAAGCTATGAAAATATAGTGTAAACATTCTTGAAAATTTTATAGAAATAGTTTTATACAACTAACCTAAAAAACATGACCGCCATGATGAATTTTGACTTTACCAAAAAAATACATGCAAATTTTATTTGAATTTATAATTTACAAACTGATGATTTTGGCATAGACTTGTATAGCTTCCAAGGACGAATGAAAAATAAGCTTTTTATTAAGCCCATTATTATTTGAAAAACATTAGTATCTAAAGTGTAATTAGAATTCTAAAATTAGCTAAAAAAATCTAGGGAATTTTTAGGTGCGGCCCAGCCTTAATTCCTTTAAAGATATGACACAGAGTGGGGAATTCATTTGAGGGGAAGGTAACTTTTGAAAACGTAACTTTTAAGAGCGTCTACTGTAATACAAGTTTGAGATATAAGCTTACACATATACGTTCTTTACTTTGTCCATTCTACGATTTTATTTATTACTTATTCTATTTTCTTGTATTTGATACAATCTTCCAGTTAAATATTGTAGGCTATCAGAGGTGTATTCCTCCATAATTATTATCCGGAGACACGGCAGTGTCTCGCGCCAAGTACACGTTCAAACACATATGTGTGTGCGTGTACATGGGCGGCGCGAGGCGACTGTGTGTCTCTATTCCGGAGCCAGAGGCCTGTTTAACCTCACTCATATTTCAAATTAATAATTATTAATGAATATGGCATATTTTCATATTCTATCGGTTTATTCATTAATAATTATCTTATTTCTAACGAATTTACTCATAATTTGCATAATTCCATGATCTAATGAAAAATCAAAACTTTAAAAATTTCTCTTGCCCCATTTTAGGGATCCACAAGAAAAAACTCGGATTTTTGTCGAATTTTCGCCTTTTAGCTGACTTCATATCGTAGTGTGCAATGAAAGTAGCTAACTATAATTCGCTTTTAATAGAAATCTCTCCAGGTTAGCAACTTAACGAAATTACATTTTTTATATATAGTATGTGTATTTTATTAGCAACCTAATATATATATATATATATATATATATATATATATATATATATATATATATATATATAAATATATATTATATTTATTTATTTATTTATTATATATATACTTAGACAGTGAGGTTTGCCGCGTCAATGTTTGTTCAGCAAAAGTTATCATTAACTTGACGACAAGATTTGCCAATTATATAAGATATTTCAACTTGATTACAACAGGAAATTGACAGGAAGTGTTGATGGAAAGTTATGGAAAAGAATCTGATCTGAAGAAATAAAATTATTTTAATTGGCTGGAAAACTACTGTCGGAAATCGACGTAGAATTGACTGTAAAGAAGTGTTGTTTAATTAGTTGACCTCAACTTTTCCACGACTTTCTGTCAAATTAATGACAATTGTTGTTTTTCGGCAACTTTCTCGTAACGTTCAGGCTACTCCTTCTACCCAGATAACCAGAGTTTCAGCGCAATTTTTGAGCTGAAACTTTTGCCTTCTCAGAGACGTACGGTACACATAAAAAATTTCAATGTCAACTTTTGAGCTCTCTTTGACGTCAAATTTCATATAAATTTGACGTAAGTTTAAAGCTGCTATTTGACGTCTGTGGGACATCAAAATTTGAGACGCAAAAAACGACGTCAACAAATGACGTCAACAAGACCTCAACTAGAGAGATATTTTTTACTTTTTAATTCTTGAATTTACTTTGTTGAATAGTTGCTAGATGTCGCGAGCTGACTTTTCTTCGATATGTATCAAACGGCAAAATTGAATTTAAACAATTCAGGTCAATTTGAGCTACTACTGTAGTCAAATTTCGCTGCTCAATTTTTGATGTTTCGAGTACGTCAAATAGCGGCTTTAATCTGACGTCAAATTTACGCGCAATTTGACTGTTGGTTGAGCTCAACTGGCTATCAGGGGCGGAAACAGTTACAGTTAAGTTGAAAGTAAATTGTCGATAACTTGAATTCAATTTGACTACAAGTGCCACTGTCAAACAATGACGTTAAGTTGATTGAAAGTTTCATTTCAAATCGACTGCAAGTTTTTCTGTAAAATTACATTCAGATGACGGCAAGCGATTTGCATCAACTTGCTTAGCCCTGGTTAAAAAAGAGAATTAAAGAGGATTAAAAATTTTTTTAATCCTTTTTAATTCTCTTCAGAGAATTGAATAGAATTGAGGAGAATTCATATTTAGAAATTTTTAATACTTTTTAATTCTCTTCAGAGAATTAAATAGAATTGAGGAGAATTCATAGTTGGAAATTTTTAATACTCTTTAATTCTCTTCAGAGAATTAAATAGAATTGAGGAGAATTCATATTTAGAAATTTTTAATACTTTTTAATTCTCTTCAGAGAATTAAATAAAATTGAGGAGAATTTATATCTAGAAATTTTTAATACTCTTTAATTCTTTTCAAAGAATTAAATAGAATTGAGGAGAATTCATATTTAGAAATTTTTAATACTTTTTAATTCTCTTCAGAAAATTAAATAAAATTGAGGAGAATTCATATTTAGAAATTTTTAATACTTTTTAATTCTCTTCAGAGAATTAAATAGAATTGAGGAGAATTCATATTTAGAAATTTTTAATACTTTTTAATTCTCTTCAGAGAATTAAATAAAATTGAGGAGAATTCATATTTAGAAATTTTTAATACTTTTTAATTCTCTTCAGAGAATTAAATAAAATTGAGGAGAATTCATATTTAGAAATTTTTAATACTTTTTAATTCTCTTCAGAGAATTAAATAGAATTGAGGTGAATTCATATTTAGAAATTTTTAATACTTTTTTAATTCTCTTCAGAGAATTAAATAGAATTGAGGAGAATTCATATTTAGAAATTTTTAATACTTTTTAATTCTCTTCAGAGAATTAAATAAAATTGAGGAGAATTCATATTTAGAAATTTTTAATACTTTTTAATTCTCTTCAGAGAATTAAATAAAATGGAGGAGAATTCATATTTAGAAATTTTTAATACTTTTTAATTCTCTTCAGAGAATTAAATAAAATTGAGGAGAATTCATATTTAGAAATTTTTAATACTTTTTAATTCTCTTCAGAGAATTAAATAAAATGGAGGAGAATTCATATTTAGAAATTTTTAATACTTTTTAATTCTCTTCAGAGAATTAAATAAAATTGAGGAGAATTCATATTTAGAAATTTTTAATACTTTTTAATTCTCTTCAGAGAATTAAATAAAATGGAGGAGAATTCATATTTAGAAATTTTTAATACTTTTTAATTCTCTTCAGAGAATTAAATAAAATTGAGGAGAATTCATATTTAGAAATTTTTAATACTTTTTAATTCTCTTCAGAGAATTAAATAAAATGGAGGAGAATTCATATTTAGAAATTTTTAATACTTTTTAATTCTCTTCAGAGAATTAAATAAAATTGAGGAGAATTCATATTTAGAAATTTTTAATACTTTTTAATTCTCTTCAGAGAATTAAATAAAATGGAGGAGAATTCATATTTAGAAATTTTTAATACTTTTTAATTCTCTTCAGAGAATTAAATAAAATTGAGGAGAATTCATATTTAGAAATTTTTAATACTTTTTAATTCTCTTCAGAGAATTAAATAAAATGGAGGAGAATTCATATTTAGAAATTTTTAATACTTTTTAATTCTCTTCAGAGAATTAAATAAAATTGAGGAGAATTCATATTTAGAAATTTTTAATACTTTTTTAATTCTCTTCAGAGAATTAAATAGAATTGAGGTGAATTCATATTTAGAAATTTTTAATACTTTTTAATTCTCTTCAGAGAATTAAATAGAATTGAGGAGAATTCATATTTAGAAATTTTTAATACTTTTTAATTCTCTTCAGAGAATTAAATAAAATTGAGGAGAATTCATATTTAGAAATTTTTAATACTTTTTAATTCTCTTCAGAGAATTAAATAAAATTGAGGAGAATTCATATTTAGAAATTTTTAATACTTTTTAATTCTCTTCAGAGAATTAAATAAAATGGAGGAGAATTCATATTTAGAAATTTTTAATACTTTTTAATTCTCTTCAGAGAATTAAATAGAATTGAGGAGAATTCATATTTAGAAAATTTTAATACTCTTTAATTCTTTCCAGAGAATTAAATAGAATTGAGGAGAATTCATATTTAGAAATTTTTAATACTTTTTAATTATTTTCAGAGAATTAAATATAATTAAGGAGAATTCATGTTTAGAAATTTCCAATACTTTTTATTTCCCTTCAGAGAATTCGAATAGAATAATAGCTATTCCCAAGGAATATATGTATATATATATATATATATATATATATATATATATATATATATATATATATATATATATTTAGTACGTGGTGCAGGGTATACTGCGCCACTACCAGTAGGTACTTCGCACTCTGCTACGTAAAGTTCACTTGGTAGCAGTGGAGTGCTGACTGACAATAACGTTCACTGCATGCGCTTTTAACACTTCTACTATAAGTGTCCATATCCAAGAAGCCCACACGCTCTAGCGGTGAGCGCAGAACTATCTTTCGCTCACTTACTCGCTCCCGCCGGATTGTCGGTCCGGCGAGAGTCCCACGATCACTCTTACATTTTTTTCCCGTTGCCTTCTTCCTTTTAAATACTTTTTTCCATAAATTTCTCCATAGAAAGAAATAAAATTTCACGTATAAAATTATTATTTTTTTCCCAAAATAAAATTTTTCTATATATAAAATTACAATTTATTACTATTTTGTTTTTTTAAAGTTAAAAAGAAAAATAATTTCTTTTTGTTATGGATACAACTCTCTCGAATTTTCAGCAGAAACAGAAATTGCAACATTAGTTTGAAATAAAAATAAATAAGTTAGAATTAAACTTTTTCGAATCCTCTTTCATTCTCTCGAATTCTCCGCGAGAACAGAAATTCTAAGTCATTTTAGAATTAAAAAAAATTATTTAGGATTAGACTTTTTCCGATCGTCTTTTATTCTCTTGAATCCTCCGCGAGAACAGAAATTCCAAGTCATTTTAGAATTAAAAAAAATTATTTAGGATTAGACTTTTTCCAATCGTCTTTTATTCTCTTAAATCCTCCGCGAGAACAGGAATTCAATATTATATTAGAATTAGAAAGAATTAAATTTTTTAATCCTCTTTCATTCTCTTGAATCCTCCGCGAAAACATAAATTGAAATATTATTTAAAAATTAAAGAGAATTAGTTAGAATTAAACTTTTCCCAATCCTCCTCTATTCTCTCGAATCCTTCGCGAGATCGGAAATTGAATATTATTTTAGAATTAAAGAGAACTATTGAGGAATAGACTTTTTCCAATCGTTTTTATTCTCTTGAATCTTCCACGAGAACAGGAATTCAATATTATTTTAGAGTTAAAAGGATTAGTTTGAATTAAACTTTTTCCAATCCTCTTTTATCCTCTGAAATTCTCCGCGAGATCCGAAATTGAATATTATTTTAGAAATAAAAAGGATTAGTTAGAATTAAACTTTTTTTCAAACCTCTTTCATCCTTCTGAATTCTCCGCGAGATCAGGAATTGCAATATTATTTTAGAATTAAAAAGATTACTTGGAATTAAACTTTTTTTTATCCTCTTGAATTCTCCGCGAGATCAGAAATTGCAATATTATTATAGAATTAAAAAGGATTAGTTAGAATTAAACTTTTTTTTATCCTCTTGAATTCTCCGCGAGATCAGAAATTGAATATTATTATAGAATTAAAAAGGATTAGTTAGAATTAAACTTTTTTCAATCCTCTTTTATCCTCTTGAATTCTCCGCGAGATCCGAAATCGAATATTATTTTAGAATTAAAAAGGATTAGTTAGAATTAAACTTTTTCAATCCTCTTTTACCCATACGAAGTCGCCGATGCTCGAAAAAAATCTACGATCGACCGAGGCTCGGCAACCAATGCTCGGTCGAGCGTCGGTGCACTATCATCAGCCTATGGTTGTCACACCATCGGTAACCGAACTATATTCATAACAATGACATCCGATCATCGGCCGTTCCTCGGTCGATGATATGATAAATTTTCTTTTGCGCATGCGCGATAAATATCACGTCAGCTATTTTTAAGCATTATATTTACTTGTATATACTTTTCATTAGACAGAAACATTACTGAATATAACAGAAAATAAATTTATCGTCGTGATTAAAAAAAATTCTGTAATTTATAAAATCGTGTCTGACCGTGTAAGAAAACATCGGGCATTAAACAAATACATGGACAATAGATCTCAACCGCCTAATAAACCCTCAGTGTAAATTGTTAATGATAATAGTACAAACGATCGTGATCATGATAATTTACACAGTGAAACAATCGTAAATAATGTTGTAAATAAAGAAATTAATTATAGTGTATTTAATAGTAATAATGAAAGTGATGAGAATAGTTTTAGTGATTTTGTACACTGAGAAAACATTTCTCTTCGGACAATTAAATTGATTTTGTTAAATTCTGTTAAAGTAAATTTTATTACGTCAACATAATCTATTTTGTCATTTTTAACAAATGATTTAATAGATTCTATTTAGTTGACATTAATATTTCTCTTTCTTAGATAAGAAAACTATTTGGTAAAGTTAAGAAAATATTTATTTAATGGACAACTAAACTATTTTATAGTGCCAAGAAATTCAAATATTGAAGCAAAGTATTATCTTAACTCTAATAAATATTACTTAGACACCAAAAAATATATTCATTTAGAATAAATATATATATTTGGTCGAGGTTAATAAATATCTATTTAAACCTAATGATTATTGATTTAAAAAGTTATGGTGCTAGGCAGCAGTAGCGGAAGTAGTGCGGTGCTTGCCACTAGATCGCGCTCACCAGTTGTAATGTGTCCCTGGTAAGAAACTTATTTCAGAATTATTATATTCCCAACTTGAAGCATATATAGGACTGATTACTTGCTGTAAATCAGCAGAGTGACGATTACCTATTTTTGATAGTAATATAGTTATTCTGTATTACACTGACTCTAATGTTTCCCTGAACATTTTTGTCATAGTATAAAAAAAAGTACGCGTCAAAGAAATAAGTTATTTAATTTATTTTTATTATTATTATAAAATTATAATAATAATTAAACTATAATAATAATTAAATTATAATAATAATTATTTAATTTAAATTTAAAATTAAGCAAATAAAATTATTTGTCTAAATATGCATTTATTCAATTATTAAATAAATATTCTGTGATTTTTAAATAATATTTAATTATTGTTAATAACTCATTCTCTAAGGCTCACTAATATATTTCATTATAACAAAAATTAGTTGTCAGAAGAAAATTTTGTTCTCAGTGTACAATAGGATAATCCTCGGATCCTATCCTCGGCCGATACTCGGTTACTATCCTCGGCCGACGCTCAATAGGCAGTCTTGCGCTGATGTTAACATCCGATGCCCAGCGAGTCTTGCGCCTATACATATTCCGATCATCAGCCGATGCTCGAGGATCGGACGGCGATCATAGCCCGATGATCGACCGATCACCGTTCTTTGTATGGGTATCCTCCCTGAATTCTCCGCGAGATCAGAAATTGCAATATTATTTTAGAATTAAAAAGGATTAGTTAGAATTAAACTTTTTCCAATCCTCTTTCATTCTCTTGAATCCTCCGCGAAAACATAAATTGAAATATTATTTAAAAATTAAAGAGAATTAGTTAGAATTAAACTTTTCCCAATCCTCCTCTATTCTCTCGAATCCTTCGCGAGATCGGAAATTGAATATTATTTTAGAATTAAAGAGAACTATTGAGGAATAGACTTTTTCCAATCGTTTTTTATTCTCTTGAATCTTCCACGAGAACAGGAATTCAATATTATTTTAGAGTTAAAAAGGATTAGTTTGAATTAAACTTTTTCCAATCCTCTTTTATCCTCTTAAATTCTCCGCGAGATCCGAAATTGAATATTATTTTAGAAATAAAAAGGATTAGTTAGAATTAAACTTTTTTCAATCCTCTTTTATCCTCCTGAATTCTCCGCGAGATCAGAAATTGCAATATTATTTTAGAATTAAAAAGGATTAGTTAGAATTAAACTTTTTCCAATCCTCTTTCATTCTCTTGAATCCTCCGCGAAAACATAAATTGAAATATTATTTAAAAATTAAAGAGAATTAGTTAGAATTAAACTTTTCCCAATCCTCCTCTATTCTCTCGAATCCTTCGCGAGATCGGAAATTGAATATTATTTTAGAATTAAAGAGAACTATTGAGGAATAGACTTTTTCCAATCGTTTTTTATTCTCTTGAATCTTCCACGAGAACAGGAATTCAATATTATTTTAGAATTAAAAAGGATTAGTTAGAATTAAACTTTTCCTTTCAATCCTCTTTTATCCTCCTGAATTCTCCGCGAGATCAGAAATTGCAATATTATTTTAGAATTAAAAAGGATTAGTTAGAATTAAACTTTTTCCAATCCTCTTTTATCCTCTTGAATTCTCCGCGAGATCCGAAATCGAATATTATTTTAGAATTAAAAAGGATTAGTTAGAATTAAACTTTTTTCAATCCTCTTTTATCCTCCTGAATTCTCCGCGAGATCAGAAATTGCAATATTATTTTAGAATTAAAAAGGATTAGTTAGAATTAAACTTTTTCCAATCCTCTTTTATCCTCTTGAATTCTCCGCGAGATCAGAAATTGCAATATTATTTTAGAATTAAAAAGAATTAGTTAGTATTAAAAATATTTAATCCTTTTTATTCTTTTTAATCCTAAAATGATAAAAATTTGGAGGAGAATTAAAAAGGATTCATTTCAGTTTCGATTTGAATTCTCCGGAGAATTAAGAGTATTAGAGAGTATTAAGTAGTATTAAAAATGTGTGCTTTTTAATCCTCTTTAATTCTCTTTTTTAACCAGGGAGAAGTATTATCCAGCTAAAGCTTGCCAAAAATTTTTCGTTAAGTTAGCCAAAAATGTTTCACTGCAGAATTTGCCGAGCAAAGTGTGGCTATCAGGGCGTTGAATTCAAAAATTAATTAACAGAGCAAAATTAGAATTATTGTGGGTGTATAAAATTTATGGACTAGAACTCTTCAAAAAATAATTTGGAGCTGAAAGGAATAACTCATTTTCATTAATATTTTTCCTTATCAGAAAAAAGTTTTTCATCGAAAGAGTAGTAAAATAAATAATTTCGCTCTACTACAAAAAAATGTGAAATCGCCCCAAAAACAGATTCTCTGTAAATAGTTGCGCCAAGTACACGTTCAACATTAATCTCAGATCGCTTAAGAAATAATATTTTCACAAAAAAGGCCGAAATCATAAAACACCAAGTAACTGAAATTATTAATAATTAAAAAAAGAAAAATTTCAAATATAAAAATGAAAAAAGAAAAAAAATACTTGAACGTACTTGGTGTGCGCTGTTGAGTTCGATTTTTAGAATTATTTAATTGTAAGATACTGAAGAGATATGACATGATTGAATAATTAATTGTTCGCATTTACGCACACCAAGTACGTTCAAGTATTTTTTTTCTTTTTTCATTTTTATATTTGAAATTTTTCTTTTTTTAATTATTAATAATTTCAGTTACTTGGTGTTTTATGATTTCGACCTTTTTTGTGAAAATATTATTTCTTAAGCGATCTGAGATTAATGTTGAACGTGTACTTGGCGCAACTATTTACAGAGAATCTGTTTTTGGGGCGATATATTTAATTATTTAGTATGATTGACATTATCATTTATTGTGAAACATTATTATAATTATTCTAATGTTATATTTCCATATTTCCATTAATAAATTTATTATACGAGTTACTCTTTACTTAATATTAACAGTAATAGTTAAGTTCTGGTGATATGATTTTCATTGGTAAATAACAATTATTAATTATATATTTCTTTTCTTACTCGTTGATAGTGCGTATTTGTTTATAACCATATTGACGGTTAACTATAGAACAAGGGCCTATTCATGATTTTTATGCGTGTGTTTTGTTTAGGTTTTAAGTATCGGGTGACAGGAAACGTTCCAAGACCACTCAAACTGTATTTATATTTCTCTGAATATAAAATAAAGATTTGCTTATCTATTCGTTCAATTTTTATAATCTAAATATATAATTTAATAAGTATGTGTCACGACGATTTATTATCTAAATTATTGACCAAATGTTGATTAAACGCAATAAGTATATTAATATATAAATTTCAAATAGAGTTTAAATGCGCGCTTATTTATGTATCCCAAGTTTACTAATCAATTAACAGGTAGAGGCACCTGAGGACATAACATTGGAAGTACCAACTTTAGCGGCCAACTTGGCATCTAGTTGCGGCTGTAAGTTTGACGTCAATTTCTCGCCAACTTGTCTATCAGGGAAAAGTATTTTTATGAAAAAGAAAGTCGGTAATGTTTATTCTCACCATTTCAGAAGGTCAGCAAATTTATACATAAAATTGTCTATAATTCGAGGGTAAATAAATACTTAACAATTTTTCAAGTCTAATTAATAATAAATCGACACAAATTTTACCTGAAAATTGACAACTTTTTTCTTGTCAACTTTTGAAGTGAATTTGCATTCTAATTCGAGCGGCAAATTTACGTTAAATTCAATAGCAAACTGCCTACAAATTGTCGTAAAAAATGGGAAAGTCCGAAGTTGACGGAAATTTGACGAAAAATTCAAGGAAACTTTTGTAATAAACTTTTGTTAAATCAAACTATATTATCAGGGTACAGTAGACGCTCTTAAAAGTTACGTTTTCAAAAGTTACCTTCCCCTCAAATGAATTCCCCACTCTGTGTCATATCTTTAAAGGAATTAAGGGGTAATTGGTGATGGGCGGTCTTTTTATAATTGTGTGGTAAATACATGTGAGTCTGAGTCGGTAAGCTAGAAGTCTGAAACTACTCATAAATAAAAACATAAACCTAACCTTTATAAATAATAAAATGTGATTTAAAGATAAAAGTTTATTCTTTTTCATACTTTTGTACGTGAGATACTTTTAAAATTGTTATTTAACTCTAACTGATGACTTATCAATAAATAATTTAAAGTGTTTAATAAAAATATTTTACAATTCATTCCTTCCTTTTTTGTAGTTGTTCTATAGATTTTAAAATTTCGCGGGAAGAAGCACATGTACAAGTTTTCTTTGAGTGTGTTGGTAAATGCAGATTATCACTGACTATTGGTTACAAAATTATTAGCCACGCCTCTGAAAGTCCGCTTTTAAAAGTTACTCTACCCCCGAGAGCGTAACTTTTAAGAGCGTCTACTGTATTGTGTTTATTCTAACCTTAAAACGTAAACGCAGAAGATTGCGCTTAAGTCTGTAACGATAATAAATATAATTTTTTAAACATTAACACTAAAATAAAATTTGTATATTAGATTTTATATTCACGAATAACTTATTCATCTGAAATAATCATCATTGATAAAATGGGTGAATTTAAATTACATACGCTAATAAGTGATTTAATTGTAGTATTAGAATCTTCACACAGTCCAGAAAAATTTATTGAAAACATTCAAATAAATGCTATTACATTAGAAAATATTCCATCTAAAAATTCAATCTGTTATTTAGAAAAAAATACAGTAACTAATGAATTATTTTCGAAAAAATATAATGAATTGAAAGGAAAGAAAATTGATGGCTTAGGTTCATTTATCCAAGTATTATATCACATATCATTAGACAAGTCATTAAAAAACTATTTAGCAAAATACAGAATTAAAAATAATTCAAAGCTCCCATTATCATTGGCAATAACTAATGATGATTTACCTACAATACATAAAAATATATTAAAAGCAACGAATGAACGTGAGAAACAAGCAACAAAAAAAATTCATGGGTTCAACAAACCAACTGAAACATCCGTCATCAAATACAACTGGTGTTATGAACGCCCTAAAATAACATGGGATTATTATTCAGATATAAAACTGACTCCATATATGAAAGTAGTACCGACTGTTTCTCAGGAAACTATATTAATCTGGGATTTGTTAAATTGTTTAAAAGGAATTGATGGTAACTATATCGTATCAGAATCATCAAGTGATATTAATGATAGACGTACATTTACTATTTCAACTGATGTTAGTACACCGTACAAGCAGTTAGTACAACAAATTTTACCTCTTGCTTCTTGTTACTCAACGACTATCAGGTTTGTTGAATATAAAATCCTACCCAACGATGGTCAAGTAAACCATGCGCTGCGAGGTGCGATGAATTATATGCTGAAGGATTATTTATTGTTTATTGTTCAGTTGGAAATGGAACATTTGCGGAATAAATTAAATTTACAAAATTTATGGTTTTACATTCAACCGATAATGAGTACGATGTCGATACTTGCCCAGATAACAACAATTCTTTTAAAGGTAATTTATAACTCAATTCTTTTAACTAATAAACTGATATCTATCCATTTTCTTAGGCTCAAGCAAAAGGTGGCAAAGTATTGAGTTTACTTTATGAGCATATTAACAATATGAGTGGTGAAGCAAAGTGTAAAGAGCTTGGCTTATTTTTAATTGAATCAGCAAGTTTGCCATACATGCAAATATTAGAAAAATGGGTATATAAAGGAGTCATTTGTGATCCATACCAAGAGGTAATAAATATTTTTATTCAGACGTAGTTTTATAAAATCCCGTAAAGGAGGTTCGATACCGATTATCTTTCTAGGGGATCTCAAGGATTTTCTTTTGTATTTTTGCAAGATTACAACTCCTACATAGCAAAATTTTATTAATAAAATATGTTATGAATTGACTTACTTTTAGGAACTAATAAAATATATTTTCATTATAATTGCATTGGATCATAAAAAGAGTTTTGAAGTGAAACTTCTTTACAGAGGCTAAAATTGAACGATTTGAAGCGGAAAAGGGGAGGTAGCGCGAGAGGAGAAACATTGAGTGAAAGTTTAGAATAGGCGAGAAAGGGAATTGCTTGTATTGGCTGGGTGCGCGACGAAAACGACATCTGTCGACCGCATTAAATCATCCTCAAAAAGCACAGAGAGAATACGGCATGTTTTTATAAACAAATAATTAAAATATTTAAAGATCGCGAAATATATGTGCAACACTATATTTGAAACGTAGAAAAAAATTAATCAGATTGCGCTCAAAAAATTAAGTATAAACAATTTTAATAAATACAAAATAAATATTATTTTGAACGATATAAGGTTAGCTAGTAATAGCAACAATAACAACAATAATGGTCATAATAACAAATAAGTTAAAATAATCATGATTACAATTTTTTTCGAATTTAAAAATATTAATTAGCATTAAGTAAATAAATTAAAGTGATTTCAATTATTCGTAATTTAAAATTTCAAAAATCAATAATTTAAAAAACTTTGTGTTAAAAATTTGTTATTAAAAAAATTCCCCGTAGTAATTTTTAGCCAAAAATGAATATCATGGATAAAAATATGCAAAACTTGCAATTACTATTGTTGCCAGTATTTTTGCAATTAACAACATAACAACTATTTGTTCTCATTTTTTAACACTGCTTTCATTTGATTATTCACAAGACAAGTGCGATTTAACGCGTATTTCATCCACTGCGAGCGCTGCAATCGATTCGATTGTCCCCACCTTATACTCCGCACCCTGCCAATATCGTGAAACGAGCGAACATGATGATTTTTAAGAAGTCACTTCCAATGACTTACATAAACAAGAACATATTAGTTTTGAGTTATGTTGTTCAGTAATTATGATGTTATTCAATGAAAAAAGCTGATACAGATTTTGCATTGATTATTCCGTCAACGATATCTCTCGAACGAATTATCTGATTGGGACGTTCTTGGTAGCAATCAAATGCTTTTATCGAATTCTAGAGCTGATTAGATTTTGGAATTGATCAACTCGATAGTTATCGAAATATTCACGAAAAACGAAAAAAAACGATTTTTTTTCATTCTTCCCATCGATGATATCTCTCGAATAAATTATCCGATTGAGACGTTTAAGGTGGCAATCGGCGCGTTTTATTGAGGTCTAGAGCTGATAAAATTTTGTGAATGATTGATTCGGTCATTACGATGATATTCGCAAAAAACAGTTTTTTACTATTTCTTTCGTCGACGATATCTTTCGAACAGATTATCCGATTGAGACGTTCTTGGCGTCAATCGAAAGCTTTTATCGAGTTCTAGAGCTGATTAGATTTTGGAATTAATCGATCAGACAGTTTTCAAAATATCCAAAAAAAAAAAAAAAATTAATTTTTTTCGCCCCTCCGGGCGAAAAGCGTCAACTTTTTTCCCGCTGTGTGAAACGAAGTTGACGCTTTCCGCCTCCGTCGAGGCGAAAAATAGTATTTAAACCTTGGGCAGTAAACAAGAAAGCCTCAGATCACATGTTTGTCATTACATGAGATCTGAGACATTTCTTACTTTCCTGCCCGAGGTGTAAAATATACAATTTTTTTTTTCATATTTCTTAAATATCTCGGAGACTATTTGACTAAATGATCTAAAATTCTCCGAAAATCCAAGTTGAGAAGAAATCTTTCGAATGCCGCAAAAAAAATGTAAATCGGTTCATTCATTAAAAAGATATGAGTGGTTTGCATCCACACACACACACACACACATCCATACAGGCATCGCTCTGAAAATATCTGAGTAGCATCCTCGCACCTTCAAACGTCAACATATGATGACAACCCGATTTTTGAAAATCGGGGTGAAACCAATAACTTCCCGAATTTTCTGAAAATCGTCGATTTTCTTAGCGGGAAGTTAAAAAAGTTATGAAGCTTTAAACTATATTAAATAGTATATTACAATTTGCCGTATTCTACCGTAAATAACCGTAAAATGTGGAAACTTTGCAGTACAGTAGTTTGTGGTAAAATACGGTAATGTTACGACCTGGGTGAGGACACCAAAAAATTAAAAGAAAAATTTATATATGGAAATTCTATCGTACCCTGGTATAGACCAAAATCTCTAAACATAAGAAGAGGTATTCTCGCTATAGAAGCCCTCCTCCAAGTCGGAGCGAAGAATACGCGCGGTGGTGGGAACTAGAGCGGTGAGAACTGTGCGCATCCCCTCGTAACCGAGTTGAAATTTTATTACTAAAGTAAATATAGCGATTTTACTATTATTATGGCAATAAAACATTCAAACACATTAAAACACAAAAAAATCACTTGCATTTCTTTATTTAATCGAGAAACCGAGTTAATATAGTAGCCATCTCTCGGATGCCCTCCACATCCCCCGTGTATGAATATAGGGCATTATAATCTTCGAAAGAAATTCGGGCATTGACGTGGTGAATTAGCCGGACGGCATTCATCCTTTCCGTGGTATTGTAAATATCCTCCAAAACTCAGGGTAGTCGAAGGCCGGTAACCGTCGTAATTTCATCGAGCACGTCTATAACTTCCAGGAGCTGGTACCTGGAAACATTCGTCAGTTTATGTAGAATCTCCGCCACCATACGTATTACCTTAAAGCCAGGATCGATTACGCCGGGTGTTATTTAAAATAGAATTTCATTAAATACACTTACCTGACGAGGTAATCCTTGAACATGCCTCACAAAAAATTGATCTCCCGTAAACATATTTATCACTTGTACAAAAACTGAACCGTGATCGTAACTAAACTGTAGTTCCAATAGCTAATGCTACTGATATTTTAAAACTCTTCACAAGATTTCATATGTAACGCGTATACATAGCATAATAAAGAAAATAGTGCCGGAGCACGTACACATACATACATACATACGTAAGGGGGCTCATACACACATCCTCACGATCATCTGAAATAGGAGAACATAAAAACATAAAGATAGTTGACGTAGCCTGCCTATTTACAGGGTAATAACTTATATTACTCAACACATATACTAGGTACACTCACCCTCGAATGCAGTGTGCCTCTTTTTAACACTGAGAAGGGAAGAGCAAGAGAGGACCCCTAATTTCACGAGTAAAACTAAAACACACTCGCGTTGGTTCTCTAATTCCTTTATTTCCACTCGAGACCACAGTCGCGTGATTTATGAGCCATAAGACCTCGGCCCTGACATCATGCTTGTCAGCCGATGATTCTAGCTGCCCCCCCCCCCCCCCAAGAGCTCTCATTTTAATTACCCAGTAACAGGAGTCACCCAGTAACCGCTTTGGTGCTGGGTGATAACTCTTAGATGGCACCCCTCCAGTCGTTAACTTGGAGGCCAAGCCGGGATGACGCGTGCCACCAAGAACAAGTCCATATTTACGCTTCCAGAATCTTCTTAAACTAAAAATGCATTAATTCTCACTCTTCTAAAGGCGATGCTGAATTTTTCGGATAACCAGCATCCGAATTGAAAATATTTTATAAAAAAGAAACCCTCAACTCAAATATCGAATAATTAAAGAAATGATTAAATTATTTTTCTTCTCCTTTGACTTGACTTCGGGTACCGCACGTGCAGAATGAAACCGCAGGAGAAGAAGTACATTGAGAAGTCACTAGAAAACCCATAAAACTAAACGCTGGTACAGCAAGCACTTTTTTTCTAGTGTACAAGATCCAGGGGCACGGCTCGGTCCCCCTCTAATTCGGACTATATAAACCCGCAGTTTTTCGGTCTAATTGTCCAGTCTTCAAATCTCAGCTGAGCTAAAACTTCGTCGTAATATTCGTTGTACCACGCGTCGCCTTAAAGAAATTATTCTGCACAGTTCTCAACTCTCGGTATACTGCCAATCCACAACCACCCAGGGGTACTGACTGAGCAGAATTTGAACACGGGGTCCTTGCCCGGTCTACTATACGATTTGCGAAAGGTAACAATCTTCCAACCGACAACAACCACCAATTTGTACAACGGAAGCTGAATAAATTTTATAAATAACAATTGTAAGTTATCCAGTCGTTTTTAATATTATTTCTCTAGAATAATTCTCTATATTGGTCTTATTTCTCATACTCATTACCGTAACGACGAGGTCTCCGTCGCCCGAGTAAAGGACTTAAGTGTCTTGACTCGAAATAAGAGACTGTATATGATAATTGTCTTTGATTGCATGTTAGACGTAACAGTAATTCACCGAAATTCGGATCCGCTAGGGAGGAATTTAAAACAGAATTTAAATTGAATTTCTCTCTGATAATTTCCTCCAAAATCCAAGCATCGGTGTTCTTTACTGGATTGATACAGTAAATATTTTTGTTATTTAGTTTTTCGTAGAGGACAATGAATTAATCCAACGTGAAGAGTTACCAATGGATTACTCAGCTGATTATTGGGAAAAGCGCTATACAATGAAATCAGAAAGAATACCTAGTTTTCTTAATCAACATGCTCATACGATATTGCGTACTGGAAAGTATTTCAATGTTATTCGTCAATGTGGAAAAATGATAAAATGGATAAAGCAAGAACCACTAATTTATCGTTATAGAGATCAGAAATTGATATTTACTATTGATCAAGCCTATAACGAAGCAGCCCGCACCTTATTAGAAGTACTAATTTATGAAAATGATTTGATGGGCCGTTTAAAAAGTGTTAAAAATTATTTTTTACTATCACAAGGAGATTTCGTAGTACAATTTTTGAATTTATGCGAAAATGAATTGAGTAAAAATATGTATGATATTGTCATTCATCGATTAGCTTCGTTATTAGAAGTTTCATTGAGAACGTCAACGGCTGATTTAGATCCTTATAAAGATGATCTTAAGCCTGAACTTTTACCTTATGATTTGCAATTTCAGATGTTTCGTATTTTGTCAATTCAAACAAGTGATGAAAAAGGTAATATAGTTGAAAAAACTATAATAATACCTGGTCGGTTTGCCCGTTTTCTTTGTTTTGTAAGAAAACCTAATTTTTTCTGTTTCAGAATTCGCATTTCAAGCAGGAAAACGATTGGATGGTATTGAAGCGTTTGCATTTAATTATGATGTCAAATGGCCAGTGTCTTTAGTGATAAATAGAAAAGCAATAGCATGTTATCAAATGTTATTCCGTCATTTATTTAGTTGCAAGCATATTGAAAGACTTTTATGCAGGTAACTTTTATTTTTGAAACTGTCAAACAGCAACAACTTAGAAATTTTCATTTTAAATTAACAGAGTGTGGATTAGTAATAAAATAGCTAAAACATTTACCCACACTGCAGCAATGGCTTATCGGCAAGCATTTTCGCTGCGACATCGTATGTTAGATTGCATTCAACATTTAGAATATTATATGATGGTTGAAGTTATTGAACCGAACTGGCAAACATTCATTAGTAAAATGAGCAAAGTAAGTCCTTTTATATGCAATCAATATTTAACTTATAATTCAATTTCTTATACTCGAATATGTGTTAGAATTCTTACGAACTTTGTGTACATGAATTTTTCGATAATCCTTAACTACACGCATTTACAAATTAGGATTGTTATAAATTTTTTCAAAATTATTTTATGAAAATAAAACTTACAAAAATTTTAATTTAATTACATAAATAATGAAAATTTTTTAATACATCGCCTACGGTAAATGACGCTTTTCAGTTATATGCTAAGTACACGTTCAACATTAATCTCAGATCGCTTAAGAAATAATATTTTCACAAAAAAGGTCGAAATCATAAAACACCAAGTAACTGAAATTATTAATAATTAAAAAAAGAAAAATTTCAAATATAAAAATGAAAAAAGAAAAAAAATACTTGAACGTACTTGGTGTGCGTAAATGCGAACAATTAATTATTCAATCATGTCATATCTCTTCAGTATCTTACAATTAAATAATTCTAAAAATCGAACTCAACAGCGCACACCAAGTACGTTCAAGTATTTTTTTTCTTTTTTCATTTTTATATTTGAAATTTTTCTTTTTTTAATTATTAATAATTTCAGTTACTTGGTGTTTTATGATTTCGGCCTTTTTTGTGAAAATATTATTTCTTAAGCGATCTGAGATTAATGTTGAACGTGTACTTGGCGCAACTATTTACAGAGAATCTGTTTTTGGGGCGATTTCACATTTTTTTGTAGTAGAGCGAAATTATTTATTTTACTACTCTTTCGATGAAAAACTTTTTTCTGATAAGGAAAAATATTAATGAAAATGAGTTATTCCTTTCAGCTCCAAATTATTTTTTGAAGAGTTCTAGTCCATAAATTTTATACACCCACAATAATTCTAATTTTGCTCTGTTAATTAATTTTTGAATTCAACGCCCTGATAGCCACACTTTGCTCGGCAAATTCTGCAGTGAAACATTTTTGGCTAACTTAACGAAAAATTTTTGGCAAGCTTTAGCTGGATAATACTTCTAAGCAAGTTGATGCAAATCGCTTGCCGTCATCTGAATGTAATTTTACAGAAAAACTTGCAGTCGATTTGAAATGAAACTTTCAATCAACTTAACGTCATTGTTTGACAGTGGCACTTGTAGTCAAATTGAATTCAAGTTATCGACAATTTACTTTCAACTTAACTGTAACTGTTTCCGCCCCTGATAGCCAGTTGAGCTCAACCAACAGTCAAATTGCGCGTAAATTTGACGTCAGATTAAAGCCGCTATTTGACGTACTCGAAACATCAAAAATTGAGCAGCGAAATTTGACTACAGTAGTAGCTCAAATTGACCTGAATTGTTTAAATTCAATTTTGCCGTTTGATACATATCGAAGAAAAGTCAGCTCGCGACATCTAGCAACTATTCAACAAAGTAAATTCAAGAATTAAAAAGTAAAAAATATCTCTCTAGTTGAGGTCTTGTTGACGTCATTTGTTGACGTCGTTTTTTGCGTCTCAAATTTTGATGTCCCACAGACGTCAAATAGCAGCTTTAAACTTACGTCAAATTTATATGAAATTTGACGTCAAAGAGAGCTCAAAAGTTGACATTGAAATTTTTTATGTGTACCGTACGTCTCTGAGAAGGCAAAAGTTTCAGCTCAAAAATTGCGCTGAAACTCTGGTTATCTGGGTAGAAGGAGTAGCCTGAACGTTACGAGAAAGTTGCCGAAAAACAACAATTGTCATTAATTTGACAGAAAGTCGTGGAAAAGTTGAGGTCAACTAATTAAACAACACTTCTTTACAGTCAATTCTACGTCGATTTCCGACAGTAGTTTTCCAGCCAATTAAAATAATTTTATTTCTTCAGATCAGATTCTTTTCCATAACTTTCCATCAACACTTCCTGTCAATTTCCTGTTGTAATCAAGTTGAAATATCTTATATAATTGGCAAATCTTGTCGTCAAGTTAATGATAACTTTTGCTGAACAAACATTGACGCGGCAAACCTCACTGTCTAAGTATATATATAATAAATAAATAAATAAATATATATATATTAGGTTGCTAATAAAATACACATACTATATATAAAAAATGTAATTTCGTTAAGTTGCTAACCTGGAGAGATTTCTATTAAAAGCGAATTATAGTTAGCTACTTTCATTGCACACTACGATATGAAGTCAGCTAAAAGGCGAAAATTCGACAAAAATCCGAGTTTTTTCTTGTGGATCCCTAAAATGGGGCAAGAGAAATTTTTAAAGTTTTGATTTTTCATTAGATCATGGAATTATGCAAATTATGAGTAAATTCGTTAGAAATAAGATAATTATTAATGAATAAACCGATAGAATATGAAAACCCGATGAAAAAAGTTTTTGTCTAATCATATATAATTATGCATAATCATCTATATATGATTGGATCCAAAAATTGGCCAGGTCTAATTATATATAATCAGATCTGTTTATACATGATCATGCATGAATGAATATAGTCATTTTTAGAATCTCATTTCGAATACCTTTAAATTATTAATTAAGTAATTTAATTAGGATTTATTGTTTTCATTAATATAAATATTGATTAAATTTAAATAAAAAAAAAAAAAAAATTACTATTCGTTGACCACCACTTTACTACGAGGTCACCCATCCAATCAATGACCTACGCCGATGCTGCTTAACTTTGGTGATCGCTGGATTGTAGTCTGATCCTCTAGTCTATTATGAACTTACAATAAAGGAAAGTTTATGGCATTACTTGACTCAAATAATCAAGTCAATACATCATACGTAAATAATGCACCTAATAATGAATTTCATTTTGTACATAAATGACAATAGAATTCATTAGATACATATAATCAAATCTATTTATCTATAAACTTATAAATATTCGTATATAAATCGATATCGATTAATACTTTTAAATTGCTGCCGAAACCTTTGAACATTTTTTAAGTATTGGGGATTTAAGTTTATTTGATAGTTGACAAAATAAAAATTTAATAACATTTATATTAAAAAATTGTCATATTATGTAATATATATATATATATATATATAACTACATATAACTTTATATCAGTCATGTCTGATCAGATCCAATCATATATAAACTTATGTACGACGATACATGAATTTATATTAGCCATGTCTGATCAGATCTAATTATATATGGATTTGTATCAGTCATGTCTAATCAGATCTAATTATGTATAGACTTATATATAATGAGATCTGATCATATATAGACTTATATATGGTAGTAAATGGAGTTGACAGCCAAGTATTATCATGTCTAATTATATATAGAGTCATATATAATTAGATCTGATCATATATAGACTTATATATGGTTATATATGGAGTTATACCAGCCAAGTATGAACGTATCTAATTATATATAGACTCATATATAATCAGATCTGATCAGATCTAATTATATATAGACTTATATATAATTAGATCTGATCATATATAGACTTATATATGGGCTAATAACAGCCAGGTATGATCAGATCTAATTATGCATGGGGTCATATATAATTATATATAATTATATATGACCCCATATATAATCATGCATGATTATATATAACTTCATATATGATTATATATAATCATATATGATTATATATATGAACATATATAATCATATATAATTAGACAAAAACTTTTTTCATCGGGAATATGCCATATTTATTAATAATTATTAATTTGAAATATGAGTGAGGTTAAACAGGCCTCTGGCTCCGGAATAGAGACACACAGTCGCCTCGCGCCGCCCATGTACACGCACACACATATGTGTTTGAACGTGTACTTGGCGCGAGACACTGCCGTGTCTCCGGATCTTGTATCAAAATTTTTTTGTCCTCAAGTCAACATATATTTTGATACTTAGTAGAAAAATTTTTAATTGTTTCAAGAATAAAGATGTGTTAGTTTTTTGTGGTAATATTGCATTTTCTTGTTTAAAGAAATTTTAATTTCTCGGAACTAGTACGATTCGCCCCTTGAAAAAAATTCATTAAAAAAATATAAAAAATATATCTTACGTATGTATAAAAAATGTATTTTTAACAGCTAGCTTTTCGCCGATTTTAGTATATATTTCATATATTCTGAGTGTAATTTAAATACACTCATGCAAAAATTAAAGGGACAGAAAAATGATAGATTTTTTCAAGTGATTTTTGCAAAGCTATTACATTGTGAAAAAAACTCTTATCGAGATTTGAAAAAAAGCATTTAAAAGCCTAAAATCTCTAATTTCAATAAATTTCTATCAAAATTTATTTAGAGCTACGACTATCGCGCAAACATGAGAAATGCTGCGAGACAAAAATCTTCCAATTTTTTTTCTTTTAAAGAGTTTACAGGCCGTGAAAATTTTTTTTAGCTAAACCGATCGAAATTAGAGATTTCAAGCTTTTAGATGCTTTTTTAAAATGTTGATACGATTTATTTTCACACAGTTACAGCCTTGCAATCATTACTAAAAAAAATATTCTAAAAATTTTTTTTTCTTTCAATTTTTTGCATGAGTGAATATTAAAAATATATCTTAGAATATAAAAAATATATCTATGAAAATATAATTAAAATATATTAAATACGTGTTAAAAATTATAAAAAAAAAATATCGATATGATGATATAAAAAAAATATATTGCCATAAAATTTCAAATATACAAAAAATATAATTATGGAATACTAAAGATTAATTTTTAATTTACTCAACAACATAAGAAAAAAAATTATATCTTCTTTATATAATTTTTTTTATATTATTTATACAATTTTTTTTTCTATGTCGTTGATCAAATTAAAACTATGTTTTTAATATTTTCATAAATATATTTTTCATACCGGAAAACAATGATTTCTTGGCGCAAGAATTTTTTTCCTGACTCAAAAAATATTTTCTTGCTTCAAGAAAATTTTTGCTTCTAATTTATGGTGCAAAACATTTCTTAGGCTAAGTAAAAGTTTTTCTGGAGGGACTAAAAATTTTTTTGCACCAACAAATCTTTTTTTTGTGAACATTTGAATTATATTATTAAAATATTTTTTATATCATTATGGTGATATATTTTTTTATAATTTCAAATATATTTTAATTACATCTAAAAAATCTAAAATATATACGATAATCGGATAAAAGTTAGCGATTAAACATGTATTTTTTATATTTTAACATACATATTGTACATACATTTTTTTTTTATGGAGGCGTTAAACGTATAAAATTTCGTATGCTTCAACTAAGAAAAAAAGTTACTTAAACCAAAAGAAAAACTTTTTGAGAGAAAAGATTCATATAGAGGAGAGAACAGTCACCGGTGCTAGGCATCAGCAGTGGCAGTAGTTCGGTACTTGCCACGAGATCGCGCCTACAAATCGTAGTGTTCTTGGTAAGAAACTTATTTCAGAACTTTTATATTCCAAACTTAGAAGAGATTCTGACACGAGTACTCCTCTGTCATTTGACAGAGTTATGCGCCGTTTTTGGAAGTAATATAGTATATCCTATACTACTTTATGACAAATTGTAATTATTATTTGTCAGATTCAATACGATTTGATTTTTCGAATCGTTCTAAATCATTTTGAATCGACCAATAATGTTCAGAATTTTTCGATTCAAAAAGATTCAATACGATTAGATTTTTCTAACCGTATTACCCTTAAATGAATCAGAAATTCAACGATTATTTGTCGATTCAAAAGTATTGAAGACTATTTAAAACATCAAATCGTTGTGAATTATTTTGAATTTACCTGTGAATAAGAAATTAGTTTACTATAGTTGTCGATTAAAATGTATTCAAAACAATTTAAAAAATTATATCGGATTGAATCTTTTTAAATCGTCTTGACGAACCAGAAATTCGACGATTATTTGTCGATTCAAAAGCATTTGGAAATACTTGAAAAATTAGATTGTTTTTAATCTTTTTTGGGTACGTCGATTCAAAACGATTCATTTTCATTAGCTGTTTAAAAACTATGTAGATTGAATCGATTCAAAAGTATTCAAAACGATTAAAAAAAATTTTTTTTAATCGTTTAGAATCGATTCGAATTGTTTTTTTTTTTTAATCCGGAAATCTTTTCAAATCTCCCCGCGATGCAAAAATTCAATTATTATTTGTCGATTCGAAAAGATTCAATACGATTAGATTTTTCAAATCGTTTTGAATCTTTTTGAGTCGACAAATAATAATTGAATTTTTGCATCGCGGGGAGATTTGAAAAGATTCAATACAATTAGATTTTTCGAATCTTTTTTAATGCAATCTAATTGTTGATGTAGGTATAAAAGTATTCGATTTTTTATTTTCGAATCGTTTTGAATGCTTTTTAATTGATTATTAAAATTTCCATTTTCCGAATCGATTTGAATTATTTCTTTTAATCAGGGACGTTTTAGAGAAAACAGTTGTATAAATTTGTAGTGTGTTGAATACTCTACAAGAAATAATTAAAACCATTCAATATTTTTAACGCCATTGTTTATTTTTTTCAACTTTTTTCTATTGAAAAGTTTTAGAATTATTTAATTTTAATTTAACTTTCATCACAAACCAAACTTTCTTACTTGTCCTTTTTCTTTGTTGGCATTATATTAATCGAGTTTTATCAATTTTAACGTAGTTATCTGCTTTTACATATCGATCGAAACGCCGGTCCCCGGCCGGCAAAAAGTTATCATAAAGATAACTTTTTTTTAATCTGATAACTTTAAGACTCATCTTAAAGATAACATAAAGATATCAGAAAGATATAAAATGCGCCATTTACTGACATCTTTTAAATCACTTCGAAAAGGTATCAGAAAGGTAACATTTTTCTGATGTCTGAAAGACAGCAAATCAATGATATCATAAAGTTATCATATATTATCTCTTATTATATGTGTTTTTGAGATTACTTAATTATAATTAATATTTAAGAATTTTTGTTTTTTTAACTTCCCGCTTAGAAAATCGATGATTTTCAAAAATTTCGGGAAGTTATTGTTTTCACCCCGATTTTCAAAAATCGAGTTTTCATCAGATGTCGACGTTTTGAGGTCCTAGGAAGCTATTCTGGCTATTTTTAGAAGGATGTCCAAGTGTCTGTATGTGTGTGTGTGTGTGTGTGTGTGTGTGTATGTATGTATGTAAACTCTTTATAACTTTTTAACTAATAAACCGATTCGGATGGTTAAGGCGGCAATCGAAAGAGTTTTTTGGCCATCAACTTTTCTGAAAATTTCAGATCATTTGACCAAGTAGACTCGAAGATATTGGCCAATTACGAAAAAAAAAAATTTTTTTTTTTTAGTTTTTTATTGATTTCTCGAAAATGACTTATACGATCGACTTCAAAATCACCTCTAGAACTCAATAAAACGCGTCGATTGCCACCTCAAACATCTAAATCGAATAATTCGTTCGAGAGTTATCGTTGGAGAAAGAAATGGTAAAAAACAGTTTTTTGCGAATATCTTTGAAACAACTCAACCAAACAATCCAAAAATCTAATCAGCTTTAGAATTTATTAAATCGCGTCGATTGCCACCTTAAACATCAAAATCGGATGATTTGTTCGAGAGTTATCGCGGGAGAAAGAAATGCTAAAAACTGTTTTTTTCGAAAATAATGGCATGCAAAAGTATTTTCGAGCTCGAAGAGCTTGAAAATGTATTTACAACGATGTTTTTGAGCTCCTTGAGCTCAAAAACAGCGGGAAGTTTTGGGGCTGGCCCGCAGGGTCAACCGATGCCCAGATTTTTTTTTTTTAGTTTTTTATTGATTTCTCGAAAATGACTTATACGATCGACTTCAAAATCTAATCAGCTCTAGAACTCAATAAAACGCGTCGATTGCCACCTCAAACATCTAAATCGAATAATTTGTTCGAGAGTTATCGTTGGAGAAAGAAATGGTAAAAAACAGTTTTTTGCGAATATCTTTGAAACAACTCAACCAAACAATCCAAAAATCTAATCAGCTTTAGAATTTATTAAAACGCGTCGATTGCCACCTTAAACATCAAAATCGGATGATTCGTTCGAGAGTTATCGCGGGAGAAAGAAATGCTAAAAACTGTTTTTTTCGAAAATAATGGCATGCAAAAGTATTTTCGAGCTCGAAGAGCTCGAAAATGTATTTACAACGATGTTTTTGAGCTCCTTGAGCTCAAAAACAGCGGGAAGTTTTGGGGCTGGCCCGCAGGGTCAACCGATGCCCAGATTTTTTTTATTTATTTATGGTCGCATCAACTACATGGTTATTAGCGACCTCAGAAAGTATTTACATTTGAATAATAATAATAAAGTTTACATAATTATATACTGTCAATTAATTTCAGCTTTTTTAGAAAGTTAAATACTGTTGACATATGAGTGGAATTACTCAGGCAGTTCTTGATGTCTTTTGGCAAGTTTTTTCTTTTCGATTCTGTGTCATTACATTCCATAAGTATGTGTTTGATCGATAAGTTCTTTTCACACGTACAGTTATTTGGCGGTGATTTATAAAGTACATTAGAATGGGTTAAAAATGAGTGGCCGATTATGAGTTATGTGAGGATGCTCTGCGATTTTCGATTGCAAACTTTGGGTGTTGTTTTCCATACATTTTGCCTCACACAGTGTAGATCAGAGGCTTTTTGTTTCCATCTATTGTCCCCCATGTTCCACATGTACTGAGTTACTAGGCTTTTAAATTCGTCAATTGTGATAGGTTCGGTTGAATGGTCAGAACCTTCTGATGTTGCTTTTTTCGCTGCTTTATCGGCTCTTTCGTTTCCTTCAAGGTCCTGGTGAGAGGGGATCCAAGCGAGTACTATGTCACTGCCTTGTTTTACTATCATCTGGATTTTACGTAATAGATTATGGATTCTAGTATTTTTGTTCAATCTATTTATTAATACTTCTAACGTTGACTTGGAGTCAGTGAAGATCACAGTTTTAGCTAGATTGTTTTCAATTATTGTATCAATGGCTTTATTTAAGGAGAAAACTTCACTGGAGAAGATCGTAAAAGCATCAGGAAGCTTGGATAGCAGTTCACGGTCATTCCAAATAACTGCACGGCCTTTATTTCCTTCCAGCGTAGACCCATCAGTGTATATGTGGTTTTAGCACTTATCTAGTAATTGACAAAATAGATTTTTATATACAATAGTTGGGGTATTGTTCTTACCATCAGTTTCTTCTAACATGTAAAGGTCTATAGAAAAATTAAGGTCCTCCCATGGAGATACCGGATGTATTTGTCTAGGAAGAACTATGATATTTTTTAACAACGCATCCTGTTTCATGATGTTTACTCTAGGTGCTAGTGGTTTGGGTAAACGTTGGTGCCATTGGTATTTATTGTACATTTCTGTGAATTCCAAGTGTTGTTGTAAGGGATTTCTACCGAAACAGATGCTTGATGCTGTATATTTGAGGGATAACTCCATTCTTCTTAAATCGAGTGGGAGTACATGCGTTTCAGCAAGTACACTTGATGTGGGGCTCATTCGAAAAGCTCCGATAGCTAGTCTGAGTGATGTATTCTGTATTGGATCGAGCAGGGCTAATGTGGGCTTGCAAGCCGAGCTGTAGACCGAAGCATCATACTCTAACTTCGATCTGATGATTGCTTTGTAGGTAATGATTAATATATCTTTATTGGCTCCCCAATTTTTTGAACATAGGACTTTCAACGCATTTATTCTACGTTTGCATTGACAAATAAGAATATTTATGTGTGTTTTCCATGAGAGTCTAGCATCAAAGATAAGTCCTAATATTTTTATTTCATTTTTTCTTATAATTTCGATATTATCAAGAAACAGTTTAGTGTCTGCATCCATGTGCTTTTTAGAGCAGATCATATATTCGCTTTTAGATGCAGAGATCTTGAAGCCTACTTTTTTACAGTGATCCATTAACTTGTTCAGACCATCTTGAATAATTTTTGCTATTGTACCTATTTTCCAGAGCATATTAACGTTATATCATCTGCGAAACCCCTTACTCTAATAGGCTTTGGTAGAATGGTGAGTAGCTCATTTATCGCTATAAGGAATAGCGTGACACTTAAGACTGCTCCTTGAGGAAGACCGTTTTCTGTTAATTCAGCTGCTGATAGCACTCCATTAACACGTACCTGAATTGAGCGACCAGTTAAGAAGTTAAACACAAAGAATAGAGTGTGCTCTCTGAGCCCCAGTCTCCATAGTATACATATAATTCTATGTGTCCATGCCATGTCAAATGCTTTTTCCAAGTCAAGTGAGACAACTATGCATTGCTGATTCTCTGCAAATACCTCACATATGTCTGATTGTAAAAGGTTTACATGATCAGTTGTTGATCTGAGCTCTCTGAAGCCAAACTGATGGGGTGATATCCAATTTATGCTTTCCAGGTACCATTTTAGCCTTTTATTTACCATTTTTTCTAATACCTTGCATAAATTACAGATTAAGGATATAGGCCTGAAGTTTTCTGCTAATGTATGGTCTTTGTTTGGTTTGGCTAATAGCACGACTATGGCTTTTTTCCATACTGACGGGAACTGGCGCGATAGCCATATTCGGTTGTAAAGGTGCAGCAAGTAAACGAGGCTAGAGTGAGGCAATTTTTTTATTAATATGGCAGGTAAGTTATCCGGACCAAGGCTTGTGCTTTTGCTAGCTTCTACTGAGGTCTTGAGTTCATATAGACTAAATGGGGAATTTATTTGAGAGATAGTGTTTGTATTATCTATTATATCTGTGTTGATTAATTCTGTTAGACTTATATTGTTTTCTGTTTCATTATTATGTTTCAAAAATTTACTTGAGTTATTTTTGTTGCTGGAGTTATTGGAGAATGTTTTGGCTAAAATATTAGCCATATCCGTCGATGATGATTTGATCTTACCATCACTGTCATGGATAGCTGAGGGGGACCGTGATGTCTCTGAGCCTTGGTAGCGGTTGAAGAATTTCCAGAAGCTATTTAATGATGTATTTTGGTCGAATGAAGCCATGAGATTATGCCAAGATTGGCGTGAACTTTATTTAAAAACTCTCCTGGCCTTGGCTCTTGCTTTATTGAAAGCTATTTTGTTTTCCAAGGTTTTATGTTTTTTAAACTTGTTGAAAGTACTTTTTTTCTTTGATGGCTGACTTACATTTATTATTCCACCATGGAAGTTTTTTTGTGCCCTTGTGATGATATGCCTCAGTTTTAGGGATGCAAAGATCTGCCACTCGTAAGATGGTATCCATAAAAACATTCAGTACAGTGTCAACGGTTGAACTATTAGTAGATGAGGGTCTAGGAAGCTTATTGATTTCTTTCTTCATCATCACCGAATAGCTTGACCAATCAGCTCTTTTAAAGTTCCATTTCGGTGCAATATGGTGATTCTCTTGGTATGCGCTTAGCTCATATATACTAATCACAATAGAATAATGATCGCTGTCATACAGATCTTTTAGGGGACACCATTGAAGTTTAGTATCAATAGTTGGGCTATTAAAGGACAGGTCTATAGCGCTTTCATTACCTGACCTGGTAGAAGAATGAGTTGGTCTGCCATCATTTAGTAATAGTATCTCCGGGTTGTTTAAGAAGTGCTCCACTATTTCGCCTCTTCTATCAGTATGGTTGGAACCCCATGCTTGACTATGACTATTAAAGTCACCTACTAGAATAGAAGGTTTAGGTAATTGTTCGAGTAATTCATTTATCATTTTTATGTCAAACGACTGTCTATTGAGGATGTATATGTTACAGATAGTGGTATGTAGTGGGTGTCCGGTTTTAATTGCAATAGTTTCTAGTGTAGCGCATAGCGGGATCTCCATGCTTTAGATATGTTTTTTAATAAGTACAGCTACTCTACCACTAGCGTGGAGACAATCAACTCGGTTTTTTGTAAAAATATTAAATCCTTTGAACGTTTTAATTGTATTATTACTTTTTAGGTGCGTTTCCTGGAGGCATACTACTTCTGATTGATAACGGTTTAATAATAATTTTAAATTTTCATATCTTGTATGAAAACTATTTAGATTCCACTGTAATAGATTGTAGGATTTGCTTGATGGTGATGGTTTATATTCCATAATTAATTATATTATATTTGGAGAAATTTAGTTTTCAGTACTAGTATCCGTTGCAAGGGATGACTCATTATCGGTATCAGTGATATCACCGAGTCTTTTAATTAGCCTAGTGAAACGGTTTTTTAGCCCTTGATCTTCGACTATCGAATTAAGTTGACGTAACAGTTCTGTGATAACTGAAGGACCATCTGTGAATTCTTTCGTAGTTTCTAGGGGGTTTGTACTCGTCATTGCTTTCTCTAAGAAGTTAGCGAATTGTAGATAAGTTAATTTGTAGTTAGCTTGATTATTTGTTATTTCCTTTTCCAGTAATACTATGTTATGTCTGAGTACTGCCTCCTTGTCGGCTTTTAGTATTTTTCTTCTTTTACTGCTTTGTGCTACTGTGTCTTTATTCATGATTGGCTGACTTGCTGAGATATTGGATCTATCTGATACCGTGGTGGTCGAGTCTGAATGAGGTCGTTTGGGTGTTTGAATAGGTGGGAAGGAGAAGATGCGAGGGAGGAGGCATTTTGGAGATATCATTAGTTGTCGGTGTTGTAGGTTCAGTTGTTTTCGTGGCTGAATGTGGTTTGTTTATTTGGAGTGACGATGATGTCTGTGGGATGTGTGTTTGGGTTTTATCTACTTTTGAATTGATGTCGGTCTTTGGACAATTTTCAGCCTGATGACCAGCTTCCTTGCATAGGAAACATTTCATACTGTCGCCGGATAGGTATACCCAATTTGTGACACCTTCGTAATTTATTTGTATTGAACCAGGTAATGAATCGGCATCTTCTGGAGTTACAAACATCTGTCTACGAAAACTAAGACAATGCGAGTTTGCTTGTTTATCAATACCTGCTCGTAGGAATGTAATATTTGACACTGGCTTAATATTATAATCTGCCAGAAGTATGCGTTCGAGTTCAAAGTGAGATATAAATGGTTGTACGTTAGAAATGATAATCCGCTTATTACTGGTAAACAAGGGCCTAATGGGAAGGAGTTGGCCATTTATCAATATCTGTTTATGTTTGTCAATGAGCTCACCAGCTAATTCCTTAGTCGATGTGTATATACAGACTGTTATTGGAAATCTTAGATATAAATCACACTTCTGATGGACTAATTTTATTTCCGATTGCTCTAGCGTATTCTTCTACTGGAACATTATCAATGGCGTCCACAATAACTGCTTGTTCTTTTGACAGAAACACTACTGTATTCGCAGCTGATGCAAAACCTGTTGGGGTCTGACATTTTATTCATGGTTTTATCTCAGGAAGATTCCCTTAGGACCAGGGAAACTATCCGAGTGGACACTGAATAGTCTGACTAGCTGGTATCACACAACAAATGCTAAACAGTTAATAGGAAGAGACCTAAAAGGTCGCACTAAGCGTATTAAACATTAATACTGTCGGAAAATACTCGTCAAATCGTCTTGACACAACCTTCTCTTACGAGTGCCGAATTAGAACTGATTTAAAAATTTATTGGATTTTATTGTTTATTATTTACAAGAAAGTAATACATCCGAGAAAAAATGATTTTGCCTAATCATATATAATTATGAATGTTTATACATAATAACTTACATATAACTAGACCTGAAAATTAGCTAGGTCTAATTATCTATAATCATTAGGGTGATTCAAAAAATAACGATTTTTTTTTTCTTTTCGGAAACAGATTTAAAAGTTTCATTTAGACAGAAAGAGATGCCTGTAAAAATGAGAGCTCTTAATATCATCATTAAGAGGTTCCGCATTGCACTTTTCTATTTTCCATAAGAATAGAATGAAAAAAATTTTTTTTGCATCCTGATTTTTATAACTAGCTAACGATGCATCATAGAAAAAATCAACAGGCATATTTTTGTAGGGAAATGAATGCTCTACAAAAAAAGTCTCTTATCATTTTTAGTAGATTTCATAGAAATCTAACTATTGTATTTGTCCTCATAATGGAATTTTCGAAAAATTTTGCCACCACTTAACTCAGCTCGACGGCTGAGTCAAAATAATTATCGAAATAAAAAAAATTTTTAATATACCACGTTTTTAAAACGAATTAAAAAGTATAAAATAATATTTCTCATTTTCATGAAGATTTAAAACCACATACAAATTCCGAACTTCTAACAGACAGTCCTGAAAATTTATAATTGTGAATTTTTAATAGTTATGAAAATACTTGTAAGATTTAAAACGAAAAACGTGGGACGCATGCAATATATAACTGTAAGAAGTGTAGAGAAGAGCTGTCAATGGAAAAATTACAAATCAGTCTATATTATTTGCAATGCATTAAAATTGTTAGTTGAACTATTAATGCATCAATTATCTGTTGTTTGCGCCCCACGTTTTTCGTTTTAAATCTGACAAGTATTTTCATAACTATTAAAAATTCACAATTATAAATTTTCAGGACTGTCTGTTAGAAGTTCGGAATTTGTATGTGGTTTTAAATCTTCATGAAAATGAGAAATATTATTTTATACTTTTTAATTCGTTTTAAGAACGTGGTATATTAAAAATTTTTTTTATTTCGATAATTATTTTCTGCTTTTAGTATTGTGTGAGTGAAATTTTGAAATCGATTTTAAAGGCCTAGATAAGATAATGACGGAGACATGCGACAAATTTCAGGTTTATTTCAGTTTCTTTTCACTTAAACAAATCTGAAATAGAAAATCGCTATTTCTACCTACCAATATATCAAACTCATTTTTTATAAGATTTATAGTTAAAAGTATTAAAACAAATCAAAGCCAGATTCTTTTTAGTTAAAAATTTTGAATATATGACTCTATTCATGGTGCTGGAGGTCCTAGTCATCACATTCTTTCCATCTCCTTCATTGTATTTCCATTACACGGTGTTTGTTTATCTGTCATCCAGTTGTGAGCTATATTCAAGAATATAACTCGTCCAGAAATTAGTTTTAAATTAATTATAAAAAATTCGTACTGAACAGACAAACAAACGAATATGAATTTTTTATTCGATTTTTTTTCATTTGTTTCTGTTTTTTTCATTTTTTTCTTCCTCTTCTAGTGCTTCTCCTTCTCATTTTTAAAAAAATTTTTTTTCATTTTCTTGCATTGTCATCTAATTTTGAGTTTTGTTCCAAATTTCAAGTCTCTAGCTCATCGAGAAGTTACTTTAAAATCAATTACAAAATTCCACCCGAACAGACATACATAAAAGCGAGTTAATAAAAACGTGGTAAAATACATTTGGTTCAAAAGTTTATATATGTATTTATATACATATATATATATATATATATATATATATATATATATATATATATATATATATATATATATATATATATATATATATATATATATATATATATATATATATTATAACGCAATAATTGTATACGCTAGGCGATAAATTTTTGCGTTACAACTTCATTCTCTGCCCTTAGCCCCCAGTCTCAATACGAATAGGGCGCCAGGTAATTTTTATCACTGGAATCACCAAACCAGTAAATCATGAAAATTAGATAAATTTTTGATCTGTGGAATTATCTCGAAACCACGCAAACTAAATGAAACTAAAACTAAAACTTAACAAAATGCTCAGAACTTATAAGCAAAAACAAAAACAGAGACTGGAAAACAAAAAACAGAGTTACGGTATGCCATGGTGTCGCTCAGTGTGTAGGTTTATGGAGAGAGGGAGTGGTCCGGGTTACATCATTCCAAATTCATGTAGATTATCAATGGATTTGCAATTTTTTATTTAACAAAAATAATCTCAAATCTCGATTTAACAATAAACAAAATACCGTAGCTTCGTACAAATAATTCTTCTCTATTACAAAATACTGAATCTAATGATAACCCGTGAAAAATGAATCATACATGGCCATGCATGAATGCTCCATGCATGGCCATGTATGAAAATTGGCCAGACATGGCCATGTATGGCCATATATGACCATGTATGGCCATGTATGACCTTGCATGGCCATGTATGACTATACATAGCTTGATACGGCCATACATGACTTGATATGACTAGGTATAGAAATTTTAACTAAATAAAAAAAAATTTTTTTAATTTTTTTTTTTTTTTTAATTATTTTGGCGACGCAGAGATTATCAGATATGCGAATAATTCAATTCCTAATCGGATTGGAAATTTTTAATTCAGAGAAAAAACGCTAGACTTATTAATAACACCACCCGCTTTAGTAGGATTCGAACCCGGGACCTTCCGTACGAGAGACCGACGCTTTGTTGACTAAGCTATGCGACCAACAGTTACAACGTAGTTTACTTGTGCTACGTAAGATTGAAAGGATATAATCACTTTCGAAAAAGCAAAATATAATTATCAATATGCTGTTAGTGATATCAAAAAAATTTTCTATTTTTTTTCACTACAACATTTTGTTTATAAGTAATTGTAATAGTCAGCTCAAATTTTTTATATCCGTGAAAAATGAATCATACATGGCCATGCATGGCCATATATGAATCATACAAGGCCATGTATGGTCATGCATGGTCATGTATAGTTATATAAGTCAGTGATTAGTTGGACATATATGGCCATGCATGGCCGTATATGGTTCATACATGGTCATACATGGAGCATATATGGCCATACATCGAGCATATATGGCCATAAATGGGCATACGAACTTTTTAATTTTTTTCTTTCATTATCTCATAAACAACAAGACCTACAAAAAAAATGTAAATGACAATTTTATAGGAAATTTAATTTCCTACAAAAAAGGACCCTAGCACCGAATCACTCAGATAGATTTTCTGAGATATTAGTCAAATAAAAAATCAGTATTTTCTAAGATTTGATTCGACATTTTATGGGAATTCAATGCTACGTAAACTTCAATAATTAATATCTCAGAAAATATCGATCGTAGTGATTTAGTGCTAAGGACCTTTTTTGTAGGAAATTGAATTTCCTATAGAATTGTTGCTTATATTTTTTCTGTAGGTTTTGTTGTTTATGAGATAATGAGAGAAAAAACAAGAATTCTATGAAAAAATTTAGTTTAGAGGTCCGTACTACCCCACTCGTATGAGTTACGACTTCGCGAAAATGGGTACTTTTGAAGAGCATTCAATTCTGAGAAAATCCCGACTTTGGGCGAGATGATGTCATAAAATGCCACGGAGTTACTGAAGTTTAAAACATAAAAACCCAAGTTTACGTGTATTTTGAATGGGAAATCTTCGCCTGCTCTGGGAAAGTACTTTATATTAATATCAAGGGCTTCAACTCTCAGGGAATTTTTTGGGGGGTATTTCCAACAAAATTTCGGGATGGGAGCGAAAAAAAAAATAGTCGCTAAAAAAAGCAGTCTAATATATAGTCATCCATGACTATGTATGACCATGTATGGCCATACATGGCCTTGTATGATTCATATATGGCCATGCATGACTATTCAAAAAGTTCGTATGCCCATGTATGGCCATGTATGAACCATATACGGCCATGCATGGCCATATATGTTCGATTAATCACTAAAATATATAGTCATTAGACTGTTTCAAATTAGGGGACTATTTTTTTTTTTTTGATGAGCATTGAAAAATCGAAAGGGTATCTTAAAATATGGTGACAGTTAAAATTTGAGCTCTTAATATTGATATTTAGAGGTGGCTATTTGTAATTTTCGATTTTTCATTTAGAAACATGGTAAAAAATACATAACTTCCGAAAAAATCAAGATACAAAAAATCTCTTCTTAACTATTTTGTAGCAAATTTACTGATCTACAAAAAAGGTCTTTTATGATTTTTGCATAACTTCAACCATTCACAAGATATCCGACGTCAAAGTTGAATAAAATTCAAAGAACTTGTTTTTGCTCGTTTTGAATTTTATACCATGTCAACCAATGAGAATTCAGAAATTTTCGATATAGTTTTTTTATAGGAAATTGAATGCTCTACAAAAAAAGTCTCTTATTATTTTTTGATAAATCCATCTGTTCGAAAGTTATTAGAGCTCGAAGTAAAGTTGGAGATCTTTTTAATTTTCCGGTGAAACTATCGGACTAAACATAAAATGTTATAGAATCTTTTTTGTCGGCAATTTTATTTCTCACAAATTACCTCTGATAAATTTTTTTTTAAATTCTGCATTCTCTTCTAGTTATTTCCATTTTAATGCCAAGCTCCTAAAAAAAGTGTTCTGATCGATTTTAAGAGCTCGACATTAAAATGGAAATAACTAGAATAGAATGCAGAATTCGGAAAAAATTTATCAGAGATAATTTGTAGGAAATAAAATTGTCTACAAAAAAGATTTAATGACATTTTATGATTTGTCCGATAGTTTCACCGAAAAAGTAAAAAGATCTCGAAATTTACTAGAACTTGACTTTAAGCTCAAATAACTTTTGAACAGATGGGTTTATCAAAAAACGATAAGAGACTTTTTTTGTAGAGCGTTCAATTTCCTACTAAAAAACTATATCAAAAATTTCTGAATTCTCATTGGTTGGCATGGTATAAAATTCGGAACGAGCAAAAACAAGTTCTTTGAATTTTATCAAACTTTGACGTCGGATATCTTGTGAATGGTTGAAGTTATGCAAAAATCATAAAAGACCTTTTTTGTAGATCAGTAAATTTGCTACAAAATAGTTAAGAAGAGATTTTTTGTATCTTGATTTTTTCGGAAGTTATGTCTTTTTTACCATGTTTCTAAATGAAAAATCGAAAATTACAAATAGCCACCTCTAAATATCAATATTAAGAGCTCAAATTTTAACTGTCACCATATTTTAAGATACCCTTTCGATTTTTCAATGTTCATCAAAAAAAAAAAAATAGTCCCCTAATTTGAAACAGTCTAATAGTCATACATGTCCATGCATGGCCATATATGGCCTTGTATGATTCATGTATGGCCATACATGCTCCATGTATGCTCCATGCATGGCCATGTATGCTCCATGCATGAACCATATATGGCCATGCATGGCCATATATGATTCATTTTTCACGGGAATAATAAAATTGATCTTAACAGAAGTAAATTGTCATCTAACTGAGGCATATCAAAACCTTACAAACAAATTAATTAATTAATTAAGTAACTGGAGCCAGCCGATACTCGATTAGTATTCGGTGAACTAGACCAATAATGATGAATCCGATACTCTAGAACATTTACTTTGATAAAATTGTAAAACTAACATACATGGGTCTCATATTGACGTTAATCAGACGACAATTCGTTCAATAACTAAGCATATTTCTTATAATTATTTTATAAAATAATATTAACAACAAATTGTGAACTTGACTCTAGACTGTAACAATATTCTCATAATTCTCTCAGATCTTATAACTTTTCTTTAGTTAAAACAGTAGCATGATATCTCAAGACTTTGACTCGAACTCAATTAATTATTAATAATTATACTAATTATTTCATACCTGATTACTGATGAATAATATCTCAAGTAACGTCTTACACTGTTTTAATAATACTTCTGTAACAATAATCTGAATCGGTAGCTTTCCGCAATGCCATGATACTGTAGCGCCATTTCTGCACACGTCTGCTCGCTTCGAGCGACCAAAGTCGAATCCCCGAATCCCTACTCCCCAAACTCAAACATTGTTGCCGTTGTTACCAACTCTATACTTCACTCTATAACTCCAACTCAATATCAAATACTCAACAGGCAATAACTAAAGCGCACTCTATTGAGCATGGATATCCCAAAGTGGTTGCTCTCCTGGACTTGGCTTCGGTTGAGATCGCAGACCAAATTCCAAAATTTAATTGACCGGCGGTTACCCGCAGCAGCACACTGGTCAAAACTGTCCACTGAGGCCTACCAACTAAACCCAAAACTCAAAAAATGACCAGGAATAGCGGCTTCCACAGCGATAATGGT
The DNA here is from genome assembly GCA_030273425.1 of Microplitis manilae. NCBI lineage: Eukaryota > Metazoa > Arthropoda > Insecta > Hymenoptera > Braconidae > Microplitis > Microplitis manilae. Next base: position 12,094,888 of record CP092727.1, on the reverse strand, counting down.
CACTAAATTATCGCTGAGTTGTGCCAATCATAATAACAAAAAAGACTGATCTCATGTACCTAATCCATAGTCCGTATTTTGGAGCGCTAGCATTTCAGCTAGACCTATGCAATCCACATGGAAGTCTCATAGGGATAGAACTAGGTTCTATCATCAGATGATACCGGGTGACTGATTCAAGTCCCGCTCCACGGTAACACTGACTTGTCCACATACTCAATACACCTAAACTGTAAACTAAAACTCAAACTTTATCATTATCTCAAACTTTAATCTCAACCCATATTCCATATTAAATCTCCACAATTCTGATTCTAAATCTTTACTACACTTATCCAAAAAATTAAAGGAACAAGAAAATTTTATAAAATTTTTAGTGATTTTTGGAAGTCTGTATTTTAGTGAAAAATGATCGTATCGAAAAAATAAAAAAAGCAAATTGAAGCTTGAAATTTCTTGTTTAAAGATCTTTCAGCCAAATAATTTTCTGAGCCACAGTTTTTGCGGAATCATAAGAAATATGCCGAAACAAAATTTTTCTAAATTTTCCAGTTTTGTTTTTTAGGTCTACGGGGCCGGGAAAATTTTTTTCAAAAAAACCAATTCATAACTCGTTTAGGAAATTTATTCAGCTACAATTTGCTTTTTTTTGTTTCTCTGTACGACAATATGCTGCTGAGATATCAGCCTTCAAATGAAAAAGGGTCCTTTTGTCTTTGATTATCAATATCTTAGCAACTAATGGTCGCACAGTAATTTAAAGGGCAGTTTAAGAAACTTGAATAAATGCCCTACAAGCTCTATTTTCGATTTTTTTGAAAAAAAATTTTTTTTCATCCTTAATATCAATTTGAAAAACCCACAAAAAATGGCCATTTTCTGATTTTTTAGTCAACTCATCGCTACTTTGTTAATATCGATAAAAAAAATAATGTTGCCAGGTGATTTTACAGCTTAATGTACCCCCAAAAACCCTGGAAATTTTCAGATTGATCCATCGAACCGTTTGTCCGGACCGATTGCTCAAAGTTTTATAAAACAATTAAAGGAACAAGATTTGTTCCTTAATTTGTGTAATCATTACCAAAATGAAAAAATTAATTTTTTTCGGATTTTCTTTCATTTTCACGTGAGTTATTCGGTAAATGTATGGTAAAGAGAAAAAAAAATTTTATTTCAAAAAACGAGATAAAACAAGAGTCTTTTTAACATTTTTTTTTTTACATTTTATTCGGGTTTTTTTTTTTTTTTTAGTTTTTTGAAAAAAAATTTTTTTTTTCTCTTCACCTTACATTTACCGAATAACTAACGCGAAAATGAAAGAAAATCCGAAAAAAATCAATTTTTTCATTTTGGTAATGATTACACAAATTAAGGAACAAATCTTGTTCCTTTAATTGTTTTATAAAACTTTGAGCAATCGGTCCGGACAAACGGTTCGATGGATCAATCTGAAAATTTCCAGGGTTTTTGGGGGTACATTAAGCTGTAAAATCACCTGGCAACATTATTTTTTTTATCGATATTAACAAAGTAGCGATGAGTTGACTAAAAAACCAGAAAATGGCCATTTTTTGTGGGTTTTTCAAATTGATATTAAGGATGAAAAAAAATTTTTTTTCAAAAAAATCGAAAATAGAGCTTGTAGGGCATTTATTCAAGTTTCTTAAACTGCCCTTTAAATTACTGTGCGACCATTAGTTGCTAAGATATCGATAATCAAAGACAAAAGGACCCTTTTTCATTTGGAGGCTGATATCTCAGCAGCATATTGTCGTACAGAGAAACAAAAAAAAGCAAATTGTAGCTGAATAAATTTCCTAAACGAGTTATGAATTGGTTTTTTTGAAAAAAATTTTCCCGGCCCCGTAGACCTAAAAAACAAAACTGGAAACTTTAGAAAAATTTTGTCTCGGCATATTTCTTATGATTCCGCAAAAACTGTGGCTCAGAAAATTATTTGGCTGAAAGATCTTTAAACTAGAAATTTCAAGCTTCAATTTGCATCTTTATTTTATCGATACGATCATTTTTCACTAAAATACAGACTTCCAAAAATCACTAAAAATTTTATAAAATTTTCTTGTTCCTTTAATTTTTTGGATAAGTGTATATATTTTTCTTATTAACAGCTGTATCTGTAGGCAGACGTTACTCTATATTTTATTCTTAAACTATAACTAAAATCAAAAATCTGTATCAAAATCGTTAATTACTGTAAGCGAAACTATAAGTCTTGAGTTACCATGCTCGAAAATATAATACAATCAGTTGGTGCTTGTGACGTTAACCTTAATCCAAGCCTCGTACAAAAAATAACGTCACAATATATATATATATATATATATATTAGGGTGCTTTTTATTTTTCGAACATTTTTTTTTTTCTTGGCCCATATGAAAATTTTATTGTAGGCGACAAAAAAAAAATTTCCTGAAAATTTTAGCCCTTAATTTTAATTTTAAAAGGTCGCTATCTATTTTTAAAATTTTCCCGTTTAAAAAGCATGGGAACGATATCACATTTTTTTATAAAAATTCCTACCCAGGCAGTTTTTGAGCAATTCACTCGTTTTTGGGCTCGTTTCATAGGGCTTGTAGTCCTCTTTAAAATTGATTTTAGTGACATAGATGCATTAACAACAGTTCATAAGTTATGAGACTTCAAACTTCAGAAATTTTTATTTTTACCAAAAAATAATAATTAATGGCTATTATTATTCCAGCTATCAACTTTCTAGAAAAAATGACATACAACTTTTGTAGTGTGTAAAATACTCTGAAAGAAATACCCAAAAGAATTCAATATTATCAACGTTATTGTTTATTTTTTTTAACTTTTCTCTTTTAAAGGGTTTTAGAATTATTTAATTTTAATTTTATTCTCGTGACAAATTGAACTTTTGTACTTATCCTTTTTTTTGGTATTAAATTAATCGAGCTTTATCAATTTTTATGTAGTTTTATGATTAAAAAATAAAATAATATTAAAAAAACTGATAATAGATTTGTGACTTGTAATTCAATTTCAGTCATACAGACTGAGATTTTAGACCGTCGAAAACTATCGGCGCTTCGATCGATACGTTAAATCATAGAACTACATGAAAATTAATGAAGCTCGATTAATTTAATACCAAAAAAAAGGATAAGTACAAAAGTTCAATTTGTCACGAGAATAAAATTAAAATTAAATAATTCTAAAACCCTTTAAAAGAGAAAAGTTAAAAAAAATAAACAATAACGTTGATAATATTGAATTCTTTTGGGTATTTCTTTCAGAGTATTTTACACACTACAAAAGTTGTATGTCATTTTTTCTAGAAAGTTGATAGCTGGAATAATAATAGCCATTAATTATTATTTTTTGGTAAAAATAAAAATTTCTGAAGTTTGAAGTCTCATAACTTATGAACTGTTGTCAATGCATCTATGTCACTAAAATCAATTTTAAAGAGGACTACAAGCCCTATGAAACGAGCCCAAAAACGAGTGAATTGCTCAAAAACTGCCTGGGTAGGAATTTTTATAAAAAAATGTGATATCGTTCCCATGCTTTTTAAACGGGAAAACTTTAAAAATAGATAGCGACCTCTTAAAATTAAAATTAAGGGCTAAAATTTTCAGGAAATTTTTTTTTTGTCGCCTACAATAAAATTTTTATATGGGCCAAGAAAAAAAAAAATGTTCGAAAAATAAAAAGCACCCTAATATATATATATATATATATATATATATATGGGGCATTCCACGCCAAATCGGACGGTTTGAAAAATTTTAATTTTAGATTTCCTCAATTTTTTTTCATTTTTTTGTACCCATCAAGAAACTCTTTTTCCGAAATGTTGAAATTTTTTTGATCACCCGTTCAAAAGATATCGAATTTTGAAGAAAACCGCTCTTTTTCTGGTTTTTTACTGATAACTTTTTAGGGAATGGTTTAAATCAAAATACTCACTGAATAAAAAACTATAATTTTTCCATGTATTTTTGGAAAAAAAATACAAAAAAATCTATTTCAAGTGTTTTAATACGGGTTTTTTTATTTTTAAAATTTAAATTGCATTTTTTAAAGTGAGTGCATATTTTGATTTTCTTTAATATTTTTTACAGTAAACTACTACTCAAACCACAACTTTTTAGGCCAGTCTGATCGTGGGTTCTCAATAGCTACTACTTTTTTTCGATTTTTGAAAATTAAAAAAAAAATTTTTTTTCTCTATTTTATCAAATTTTATCACTGGTTTCTCTCTTTCAACGTATTTTGAAAAACTTCGTGAATATTTTTTATTATAACAAGCATAGGAAATTGTTAATAATTCAAAAAGACTAATGATTATTTTCAATGCAACTTCTTGCACTGATAGAAGGATTTATTACTGAGTAATATATGGATTTAGTAACAAAATTTTTAGTCACTTATTTGGGAGAAAAAAATATTTTGTGCCCATTCACATAATCAATTATAATGTAATAAATCATTTTTTTATTTCAATTAAATCTCATTATGGTAAAATAAATATTGGTTTCCACCAAAAAAATATTTTGTAATCGGTACTAAATATTTTTTTGGTAAGTTCTGTCGGTAGATGGCTTGTTTAGGATTAAAATCGCATGCAATAAATATTTTCTTTATTTGGATAAATAACAGTATACAAAAAAAAAACATTCATTTTAAATTTAAAAATATTCTCATAAATCTCTCGCGTATTCTTTTTGAATTATTAACAATTTCCTATGCTTGTTATAATAAAAAATATTCACGAAGTTTTTCAAAATACGTTGAAAGAGAGAAACCAGTGATAAAATTTGATAAAATAGAGAAAAAAAATTTTTTTTTTAATTTTCAAAAATCGAAAAAAAATAGTAGCCATTGAGAACCCACGATCAGACTGGCCTAAAAAGTTGTGGTTTGAGTAGTAGTTTACTGTAAAAAATTTTAAAGAAAATCAAAATATGCACTCACTTTAAAAAATGCAATTTAAATTTTAAAAATAAAAAAACCCGTATTAAAACACTTGAAATAGATTTTTTTGAATTTTTTTTCCAAAAATACATGGAAAAATTATAGTTTTTTATTCAGTGAGTATTGCACGTCTCAACGCGAAGCGTGAGCTGTGCTTTACTCTCACTCTCTCAAGGTCAAGCAATTTTCACGGTTTAAATTGCTTTTATCCGATCATTTTTGCATTTGGAGTATTAAATGAGTTGACAAATATCAACAATAATAGTTTTCTATGACAATAGATACTTTAAAAAACCTTATTTTTTGTAAATAGTAAAAAAAAAACCGTTCATGAAAAAATATTTCGGCGGACGTCGGGTTGTCTGTATGTGCGGATGATGTATGTGGTCACGATAACGCCCAAAAATCTTCACTTTTTGAGTCAATTTTTTTTTCATTCGCTTTAGTATCATTCTGAGTAATAGCCTATTAAAAATTACTGTCTAATTCAATGTAATTTAATTAAAAAATGAATAAATTCATTAACAGTCTTTCTTGTATATCTATATATCTATATATATATAAATAGTTCAATCTTTGGCCATACATGGGCGCTTCCGATCATCTCAGTTTTATCTTATTTCATTTTCAACAGATTCTATTCTAAATATTTTAGTCATTAAGATACAAGAAAAATCTTAATATTAATTTACAAACAAACTTAAAAACTTTCTTTAAATAAACTTTGTTACACGCAGGGACATAAAACGAAATACCTGGTATAGGGATTATTTTGATTTTTTTAGTTCGTCATTAGTTCGTAATTTGAAACAAATTTTTTTTTTTTTATTTTATTTAATACTTTTACGGAGTATTTATATACTTAAATTATGAGTCACTGATTAAAGATTATTTTGTCATAAAATGAACGTTGAGACGTGCACTTTCGGATTTTCCAAACTTTTTTGATTTAAACCATTCCCTAAAAAGTTATCAGTAAAAAACCATAAAAAGAGCGGTTTTCTCTAAAATTCGATATCTTTTGAACGGGTGATCAAAAAAATTTCAACATTTCGGAAAAAGAGTTTCTTGATGGGTACAAAAAAATAAAAAAAATTTGAGGAAATCTAAAAATAAAATTTTTCAAACCGTCCGATTTGGCGTGGATTGCCCCATATATACTTTTGAACCAAATATATGTCCTGATTCAGCTCGTCGAGCTGAGTTTAGAGGTAGCAAACTTTATCGAAAACGCCATCATGAAGACAAATACAATAGTAAAATTTCTATGAAATCTTCTAAAAAGTTTATTTTTTTTTAAAGTCAGACAAAATGAGAGCCAACTATCACTTAGTCTATAGCAAAGATACACTGTAGGCTTGCGATATACACACTCACACATATACATGTGTTCTAACGTATACTTGCCGTAAAAAACAACCGTACCTCCTGATATTTACACACAAGGTTACTGTGATTCTAAAGCTGGCTCACAAATACTCTCAATTATCTCTTAAAGTAACGAATTGTTGATGAGATACTAAAACCTCCCTTTTCTATATCATTTCAACTCTTCAATTCCTCTATTTCAACCCGAAACACCAGGCTATCGAAAAATATCCGGGTTATCGTAGTCTGGTGTGATTATATTGAATTGACATTACGTATGATTGATGAATATTAATCAGCATCGATGAATTTTCTCTTTAGGTAACTAATGTTGATGATGTATTGACTGTTCATCAAGATTTACAAGATAGTTATTTGAAAGAATGTATGTTAACCGATCCTGAGTTATTATCCGCTATCACTGGAATATGTAATATTTGCAGACAATTCTGTAATTTTATTCAGGTAATCATTCTCATAATATTTTTTAAATATTTAATGACTATGTGCACAGAAAAAAAAAATCTTGGCTCAAGAAAATTTTTCTTCAACCTAGAAATTATTCAGTGGGTGGAATGAAAACCGGAAATTTCTTGAACGAAGTGAAATAATTTTTTTGTATTTTAAATTTTGAATTAAGAAAAAAAATTCTTAAGCCAATACATATCTCATATTTGGTCCAATAATAGAATTACTTGTTTTAAAAACTTGCATTTCTTATTGTAATAAAAATTTTTCTTAACCTAAGTATGTGACTTACTTAAACCAAGAAATAAAAATATTTAGTTCAAGAAAGTTATGTACTTAATTAAAGAACTATGATGTTTTGAAACAATAAACGGCATGAACTCGAACGAAAAATAAAGGGAATTGATTTAAAAAATTTAAACTCTTGGTTTGAGTATAGTGTATTTTCTGAAACCAATCACAGGAAAAATCGCAAACCAAGATTACTAGAGTCTCAAGCCAAGAAAGTTTTCTCTTGGATTCACTTATAGGTGCTCTCTCCTTTGCACCCTAAGGAATGAATACTCCCCACTTTCCCTCTATCTCACACTAGCGTAGCAAGTGTATTTTGAGTCCACATCTTTATTATAAATGAATTGAAAATTAAATAACTAAATTATATTATTATAATTAATTAATTAATTAATTAATGTAAATAAACAATATTAAATAATTTCTCAATTTTTTTTGTAATCAAATTTTTTTTTTTTTTTTTAACTTATTTATTTTTATGTCGAAATTAATTTATAAACGATTCATACGATTCGTTCAGTATTTCGGTAAAATGTCCGAACTAACATTTTTCTAAATTATTAGCGGTAATATTTGTAATATTAATTCTGTGTTTAGGATTTAAAAATGTGACTGACCATAAAGCCAGTGTGGCTCGGTGTGTGTAGGCAAAGTAAACGTAACTTAGCAAAGGCTGGGATGACTTATAGTCTAATAGCCAGTGGACGGATACCTGTATGTATTTGACCAGACCTGAGCTTTTGTATATTGAGGCCCCTATACCTACTGTACATGAGATGGGGACTCACTAAGCCCAAAGTGGTGGACGCGGCTACTGCGCAGGTAGGACAGGTATCGATTTTTGGCCAATTATAAATGCATTTGACCACGTCTGCCGTTTTGAAATTTCAAAATGTTTTATTATTATTGACGGAAAATAACAATGGCAGACCATTATCATGCGTCCAACATCATGGCAGACGATTTTTAAAATGCAAAAAAAAATTTTTTCTGAAAGTATTTGACCAGATCTGCCAATATATTTTATTCATTATAGTCTTAAGAACTTATATTTATCACGGCAGACGTATTCATAGTGGACACACATCACCAGATAAAAAAATCTAAGATACTACCCGGTCAGATGTCTATGTATTACGATAGCTGTTTTACATCAATATAATTTACTTAATCACTGAATTTATCGAAATTACTATCTTTCATGTATTCTATATGCTAAATTTTAAAAGTTTGACGATAAAAAAAGGAGATATTACGAAAAAATCTTAAATATCGAAGTATACTGCTAATAACAAAAGATAATTTAAATTAGTATTTTATTTTTCATTTTTGTTTATTTAATACAAGATTTATAAGGACAGATGAATAAAAACATATCATGCATGCATATAAAAATAAATACACAAACGCAAAAAAATTAAAGGAACAGAAAAAGTTTATAAATTTTTTAGTGATTTTTGGAAAGCTGTAACTTTGTGAAAAATGATCGTACTGAGATTTTAAATAAAGCATTTTATTGCCTAAAATCTTTAATTTCGGTGCATTCCTATCAAGATTTCTTAAGAGCCCCGGTTATTGCGCAAATATAAGAAATACCGTAAAACAAAAAATTTCTAAAATTTTATTTTTTTTCTAAAGAGCAACTAAACCAATGCACAGTTCATTTAGTAAATTTAATCAGCTTCAATTTGGCTTTTTTGTTTAGGCGCGTAGGATGATTTGTCGCAGAGATATCAGCCAGAGTCAAAGAATGATCGTTTTGTTTTTGATCATCGATATTTCAGGTACCAATGATCGCACAGTGAATTAAAGGGCGGCGTTAAGAACTTAAATAAATTCCCAACATGATCCGATTATAATTGTTTTAACAAAACAACTTTTTTATTTTTAACATCCATTATAACTAAGTACAAAAGAATGACCTTTTTGGTTTTCTAGTAAATCAACCGCTACTCTGCAAATGTCGATGAAACAATGAATGTTATCAGGGACGTTATTTACCTTAACGTATCCTCAATAATCTTGTAAATTTTCAAATTGATCTATCAATCCGTTTTTTGGGGGTGATCGATCAGTTCTGCTAAACAATTCAAGGATCAAGTTTTGTCTAATGATCATCAAAATGAAAAAATAATTTTTTTTCAAATTTTTTTTCATTTTTACGTTGGTTTCTCAGTAAATGCGAGGAGAAGAGAAATAAACGAAACATTTTCAAAAAATGTGAAAAAATATTTTCATCCACCAAAAAACAAGTTTTAATTTTTGTTTTCGTTGACTTTTTTAACTTCCCGCTAAGAAAATTGCAAATTTTCAAAAATTCGGGAAGTTATTAGTTTCAGTCCGGTTTGTGAAAATTGAAATTCCAACAGATATCGACGTTTTGAGGTCCTAGAAAGCTATTCTGACTAATTTCAATTTGGGCTCTTAAGAAATCTTGATAGGAATGCACCGAAATTAAAGATTTTAGGCAATAAAATGCTTTATTTAAAATCTCAGTACGATCATTTTTCACAAAGTTACAGCTTTCCAAAAATCACTAAAAAATTTATAAACTTTTTCTGTTCCTTTAATTTTTTTGCGTTTGTGTATTTATTTTTATATGCATGCATGATATGTTTTTATTCATCTGTCCTTATAAATCTTGTATTAAATAAACAAAAATGAAAAATAAAATACTAATTTAAATTATCTTTTGTTATTAGCAGTATACTTCGATATTTAAGATTTTTTCGTAATATCTCCTTTTTTTATCGTCAAACTTTTAAAATTTAGCATATAGAATACATGAAAGATAGTAATTTCGGTAAATTCAGTGATTAAGTAAATTATATTGATGTAAAACAGCTATCGTAATACATAGACATCTGACCGGGTAGTATCTTAGATTTTTTTATCTGGTGATGTGTGTCCACTATGAATACGTCTGCCGTGATAAATATAAGTTCTTAAGACTATAATGAATAAAATATATTGGCAGATCTGGTCAAATACTTTCAGAAAAAATTTTTTTTTGCATTTTAAAAATCGTCTGCCATGATGTTGGACGCATGATAATGGTCTGCCATTGTTATTTTCCGTCAATAATAATAAAACATTTTGAAATCTCAAAACGGCAGACGTGGTCAAATGCATTTATAATTGGCCAAAAATCGATACCTGTCCTACCTGCGCAGTAGCCGCGTCCACCACTTTGGGCTTAGTGAGTCCCCATCTCATGTACAGTAGGTATAGGGTCCTCAATATACAAAATCCCAGGTCTGGTCAAATACATACAGGTATCCGTCCACTGGCTCTTAGGCTATATCGGATTACTACCCATACCGCATAGATGTAGCGGCAATACTCCGTCGATAAATAGATGAAAATTTATTTATGTAAACAAGTGTATGTATCATTGTGTATGTTAGGAAATAATTGTTATTAGATCGATAGATGTTAAAAAAAATATATTTTTCATATAAAAAGTACATAAATATGTATGGAAATATATTTTAAATAGCTAACTTGTGGCCGATTTTCGTAAATATTTCAAATATATTAAAAATATATCTTAAAGTGCATAAAAATTATAGTTATGAAAATATAAAAAACATATATCAAAATACATTTTTTTATATAAATTTGATATATTTTTTTTTTTTCCAGGTTGTTGGTTACAATAAAAATATAATTTTTATATATATTATAACATTTCCATAATTTTATATTTTAAATATATTGTTAATATATTTTTTTAATATTATATATAATTTTTTTTATATTTTTATATATGTATTTTTAATATATTCTAAGATAAATTTTTGACATATTTAAAATATTTAAAAAATATATGAAAATCGGCCAAAGGTTAGCTATTTAAAATATATTTTTTATATGTTTATATATTTTTAATACATTTTTTTGTATGAAAAGTATATTTTTTTTATAAATTTTTTTCATGGGGGATATAACCTATTTTTTGAATCAAATAAACTTTGGTAATACTACAATATTAGCATAAGAAATTTCACAATATTGAATAGCGTTATCTACCAGAAGCATTGTGGATACTGCCAAGCAGTATGGGCTTGACGCCCATACTGACATAGGCTCATCCGCAATGACTATCGTGAATGTTACCATTCCCGTGATGGTCAAATCATCTATACTTACAATTTTTAAGTGAATGAAAAAATCCTTGCTACCATACAGTATGGTCCAAACGACCATACAGCATAGTAGTATCCGCGAAAAATTTCTCTCCGTGTAAGAAGGGTAAATTCGACCGAGCAACCTTCACGAGGGACGCTTTGGGTAACGTTAATGTCGGCGGTAAAAAAAAATTGAGGAATTGTTTTTGAAAATAATGAATCATTCCGGATACAACAAAAAAAAATTTTTGAAAAAAAAAAAAATTTGAAAAAAAGAAAAAATTTTTCAAAATTTTTTTTTTTTTTTTTTCATTTTTTTCCGATAATCAATCTTTTTGGTCAAAGCAATCAATATTATTGGTTAATAAAATATTTTGAAATCGAAAAAATGACCAAAAACCGAGAAACTACCAATTATGGTGATTTTTGGCAAAATCAATAAATTTAAAGCTTCGGGACACTAAGAAAGAAAAATCGCAGCGCTTTGAAATTTTCAGGGTTTCTTCAGAACACTTTGAGGTTAAAAAAAAATGACGATATCCTTTGTTCATCCGTTATATCCAAAGTTATAGCAAGATTTCCGAATATCCTTAATTATACGAATTTTTACCTGTTTTTTAATAAACATTATCGCTTCAAAAAAAATTTTTCCATCAAAAGTCACTAATTTTGTCTTACAGAAAATTTTTTCCAGTTTTTAAAACCCTACTTCCATTCTCGGTACGACCAATACGACCGGAGTTATTAATTATCAAAGCCAAAATGGACTTTTTTGCTTTGATCTATGATAACTCGGCGCATAATTGTCGTAGAGACTTTTTGAGGTCACCAAATTAAAGGGCATAAAACCTCCTAAAAGAGTCATAAGGTCAAACTATCCAAAAATGTTTATTGAAGGCCATAGACTTGTTGAAAGACGAGCAAAAATTTTGAAAATTTTTTTTTCGTTGGTTTTCTTAATATTACTTTGGAACCGTGCATGATAAAAAAATTTGAGGTCCAGATCTAAAAACTAGAAACTTGAGGCTACAATTTACTTAATTTATTTTCATTCTACAATCATTTTTCCCTGAGTTACAGCATGTTGAAAATCATCAAAAAATTTCGATTTTTTTATTCTATCCCTTAATTTTTAGGACTAGTGTATATATGTGTATATATATATGTGTATATATATATATATATATATATATATATATATATATTTATATATATATACATATATATACATATTAGGGTGATTCATTTCCGCAAAAGTTTTTTTTTTTTAAGTGCTCAAGCAAAATCTCAATCTATACCAAAAAAAAAAAAATTCTCAACAAATATGAGCTCTTAATTCCAATGCTAAGTACTTACTATTTGATTTCAAAAATTTCCCATTTAAAATCCACGTGAATTAAATTACTTTTTTTTTAACTTTCTAATACTCAGCTGCGTTTCATGATATCAACACGGTTTTGGTCGCAAATTGTAGGGCATTTGGTGTTCTTCAAAAGTGCCCATAGTTACTTAGCTGTTATTCCAGCTGTTTCACTTGTGTCCGCTGCAGAACTCATTTTTCCTATGAAATTGACCATTATTGGCTTGCAGAACGTTAACCAATGAAAGTACACTAAAATCGCTGATAGGAATTTTATAGGAAATTTTATTCCCTTCAAAAAAAGTCCTATGAGTCAAGCCGCTAAAGTCCATAGTTTCCGAGTTATAGTCATTTTAATAATTTGGAGAAAATAATATAAAAAAAAAATTACAATTGATACTTTATTTCTCAAATTATAAAGTTGATTATAATTCGGAAACTGTAGACTTTAGCAACTTGACTCATAGGACTTTTTTTGAAGGGAATCAAATTTCCTATAAAATTTCCATTAGCGATTTTAGTGTACTTTCATTGGTTAACGTTCTGCAAGCCAATAAAGGTCAATTTCATAGGAAAAATGAGTTCTGCAGCGGACACAAGTGAAACAGCTGGAATAACAGCTAAGTAACTATGGGCACTTTTGAAGAACACCAAATGCCCTACAATTTGCGACCAAAACCGTGTTGATATCATGAAACGCAGCTGAGTATTAGAAAGTTAAAAAAAAAGTAATTTAATTTACGTGTATTTTAAATGGGAAATCTTTGAAATCAAATAGTAAGTACTTAGCATTGGAATTAAGAGCTCATATTTGGTAAGAATTTTTGTTTTTCGATATAGATTGAGATTTTGCTTGAGCACTTAAAAAAAAAAAAACTTTTGCGGAAATGAATCACCCTAATATATATATCAGATTGGGCCAAAAGAATCGACTATTTTTTTTTTCTTTCGATACTGTGAAAACATTATTCTTGACGACCAAAAATAATTTTTGTCTAAGTTTGAGTCCTTAATATTGATATTAAGAGGTATATCGTTACAAATATTCATTTTTTGACAGAAATTTCATTTTTTATCCAAAACTCGTAAATCATCTATGTGAAAAATTTGAGCAATGCATAATCTTAAAGGAAATTGAATTCCCTACAAAAAATCTCTCTTAGTAAATTGACGAAAAACGAGCCGTTTCCTTGTAACCGTGCCTTGAATATTGATTTGTTTTTTGAATTCTTTGTTTTTATTTTGAATTTTTGTAACTACTAGAAATATTAAAATTTTTTCGAGTCAAGATACATGTTTTTAAAGTAAATTTAATGCTCTACAAGAAAGGTCTCTTAACATTTTTCGCTAAATTCGCTCCTTCAAAAGTTATTCAAGGTTGAAAATGAGTAAAAACGACTTAAATAACCTGAATAAATTTCGAAGGAGTGAATTTAGCGAAAAATTTTAAGAGACCTTTTTTGTAGAGAATTAAATTTCCTTTAAAAATATGTATCTTGACTAGAAAAAATTTTAATATTTCTAGTAGTTACAAAAATCCAAAATAAAAACAAAGAATTCAAAAAACAAACCAATATTTAAGGCACGGTTACGAGCAAACGGCTCGATTTTCGTCAATTTACTAAGAGAGATTTTTTGTAGGGAATTCGATTTCCTTCAAGAATACCCGTGAAAAATGAATCATACATGGCCATGCATGAATGCTCCATGCATGGCCATGTATGAAAATTGGCCAGACATGGCCATGTATGACCATGTATGGCCATGTATGACCATGCATGGCCATGTATGACTATATATAGCTTGATACGGCCATACATGACTTGAAATGACTAGGTATAGAAATTTTAACTAAATAAAAAAAAATTATTTTAATTTTTTCTTTTTCTTTAACTTATTTTGGCGACGTAGAGATTATCAGATATGCGGATAATTGAATTCCTAATCGAATTGGAAATTTTTAATTCAGAGAAAAAACGCTAGACTTATTAATGACACCACCCGCTTTAGTAGGATTCGAACCCGGGACCTTCCGTACGAGAGACCGACGCTTTGTCGACTAAGCTATGTGACCGACAGTTACAACGAAGTTTACGTGTGCTACGTAAGATTGAAAGGATATAATCACTTTCGAAAAAGCAAAATATAATCATCAATATGCTGTTAGTGATATCAAAAAAATATTCTATTTTTTTTCACTACAACATCCTGTTTATAAGTAATTGTAATAGTCAGCTCAAATTTTTTATATCCGTGAAAAATAAATCATACATGGCTATGCATGGCCATATATGAATCATACAAGGCCATGTATGGCCATATATGAATCATACAAGGCTATGTATGGCCATATATGAATCATACAAGGCCATGTATGGCCATATATGAATCATATAAGGCCATGTATGGTCATGCATGGTCATGTATGTCTATATATGTCAGTGATTAATTGGACATATATGGCCATGCATGGCCGTATATGGTTCATACATGGTCATACATGGAGCATATATGGCCAAACATGGAGCATACGGACTTTTTTAATTTTTTTTCTTTCATTATCTCATAAACAACAAGACCTATAAAAAAAATGTAAACGACAATTTTATAGGAAATTTAATTTCCTACAAAAAAGGTCCTTAGCACCGAATCACTCAGATCGATATTTTCCGAGATATTAGTCAAATAAAAAATCAGTATTTTCTAAGATTTGATTCGACATTTTATGGGAATTCAACGCTACGTAAGCTTCAATAATTAATATCTCAGAAAATATCGATCGTAGTGATTTAGTGCCACCTTTTTTGTAGGAAATTGAATTTCCTATAGAATTGTTATTTATATTTTTTCTGTAGGTCTTTTTTTTATGAGATAATGAGAGAAAAAACAAGAATTCAATGAAAAAATTTAGTTCAGCGGTCCGTACTACCCCACTCGTATGAGTTACGACTTCGCGACAATGGATACTTTTGAAAAGCATTTAATTCTGAGAAAATCTCGACTTTGGGCGAGATGATGTCATAAAATGCCACGGAGTTACAGAAGTTTAAAACATAAAAACCCAAGTTTACGTGGATTTTGAATGGGAAATCTGCGCCTGCTCTGGGAAAGTACTTTATATTAATATCAAGGGCTTAAACTCTCAGGGAATTTTTTGGAGGGTATTTCCAACAAAATTTCGGGATGGGAGCGAAAAAGAAAAAAGTCGCTAAAAAAAGCAGTCTAATATATAGTCATCCATGACTATGTATGACCATGCATGGCCATACATGGCCTTGCATGATTCATAAATGGCCATGCATGACCGTATTCAAAAAGTTCGTATGCCCATGAATGGCCATGTATGAACCATATACGGCCATGCATGGCCATATATGTTCAATTTATCACTGATAAATATAGGCATACATGTCCATGCATGGCCATACATGGCCTCGTATGATTCATGTATGGCCATACATGGTCTATGTATGACCATGTATGCTCCATGCATGGCCATGTATGCTCCATGTATGCTCCATGCATGAACCATACATGGCCACGCATGGCCATGTATGATTCATTTTTCACGGGTATGCATTGCTCGAATTCTTCAGATAGATGATTTACGAGTTTTGGGTAAAAAATGAAATTTCTGTCAAAAAACGAACATTTGCAACGATACACCCCTTAATATCAATATTAAGGGCTCAAACTTGCACAATAATTATTTTTGGTCGTCGAGAATAATATTTTCACAGTATCGAAGGAAAAAAAAAATAGTCGATTTTTTTGGCCCAGTCTGATATATATTCGGGTGCTTTTTTCGCGACTATTCTTTTTTTTTCTCCCCCATCCCGAAATTTTGTTGGAAATACCCCATAGAAAATTTTCTGAGAATTTGAGCCCTTAATATGAATATTAAGGACTCTACCACAGCGTGTGAAGATTTCCAATTTAAAATCCACGTAAACTTGGGTTTTTATTTTTTAAACTTTTATAACTCCGCGGCATTTTATGATATCATCTCGTCCAAAGTCGGGATTTTCTCAGAATTAATTGTTTTACAAAAGCACCCATTTTCGTGAAGTTATATCATACGGGTGGGGTAGTACGCACCGCTCAACCGAATTTTTTAATAGAATTCTTGGATTTTATCTCAACAACCTAGACCTCAAGACCTACAGAAAAAATGTAAACTATAATTTTATAGGAAATTCAATTCTCTACAAAAAAGGTCCTTAGCACTAAATCACTCAGATTAATATTTTCTGCGATATTAGTCAAATAAAAAATCAATATTTTCTAAGATTTGATTTGACATTTTATGAGAATTCAATGCTACGTAAAGTTTAATAATTGATATCTCAGAAAATATCAATCTAAGTGATTCGGTGTTAATGACCTTTTTTTTTTAGGAAATTAAATTTTCCATAAAATTGTTATTTGTATTTTTTCTGTAGGTCTTCTTGTTTATGAGATAATGAGAGAAAAACCTAGAATTCTACGAAAAAATTCGGTTTAGCGGTCCGTACTACCCCATGCGTATGAGTTACGACTTCGCGACATTGGGCACTTTTGAGGAGCATTTAATTCTGATGAAATCCCGACTGTGGGCGAGATGAAATCATAAAATGCCGTGGAGTTATAGAAGTTTAAAAAATAAAAACCCAAGTTTATGTGTATTCTGAATGGGAAATCTTCATACTCTGTGGTCGAGTACTTAATATTAAAATTAAGGGCTCAAACTCTCAGATAATTTTTTTGAGGGTATTTCCAACAAAATTTCGGGATGGGAGCGAAAGAAAAAAAATAGTCGCGAAAAAAAAGCATCCTAATATATGGGACATTCCATGCCAAATCATCCTACCAATGGATTTTGCATCTTCGATTTGGCTGAAATTGGGTCAATTTTTTGTACTCCTAGAAAAAGGTTTTTATGAATTTTTTCAAATTTTTTTTATTCAGCCAATCAGGAGATATGAATTTTTTAAGATTTCGAGGATTTTTTTTTTAAATGGCCATAACTTAGTGAAAAATTGTCCGATTTGGGTCTTTTTTTTCAAAATTCATGTTTCTTGTTGAATTCGCTAGAAAATTTATACAAAAGGGTATTCATTATGAATTTGATTGTTTTTTCATTATTTTAAACTTAAGCAGCGATTTTAAGATTGTTTGTATCCTTCGATTTTTTAAAAAAAGTTTTCAAAAATATTACTCCCCAAAACACGAATTTTGAGCCCAGTCTCGTAATGGGATAATGATGGGTTATAATTGTTTTTTAACTTTCCGCTAATAAAATTGAAAATTTTCACAAATTCGGGAAGTTATTGGTTTCGGTCCGATTTCTGAAAACGGAATTTCTATCAGATCTTGATGTTTTGAGGTTCTAGGAAACTATTCTCACTAATTTCACAATTATGTCCGAGTGTATGTAAATGTGTATGTACGGCCGTATGTGAACATCTGTAACTTTTGAATCGATGAACCGATTCTGATCGTTAAGGTGTCATTCGACGCGTCTTGTTAATATCTACACGGAGAGAAAAATATCGTCAGAATAACTATCCAATGTATCCTCAAGTGCCGTATTGTCAGAATAACGATTCGTATACTTAATTTAGGAATACTCTCATATTAATTTAATAATCTATAGTATCGCTAAAATAAAGATACGTATTTAGGTTAGGATAAGTATTCGTTTATTTAGTTTGACAATACGACAAATAGCCGTTGTAACGATATGTAGTTTCGTTAATATAGGTATCTGTATAGCCAGCGTGAGGATCCGTATAGCTGAATTGGCTATACGTATCGTCGTTCTCGGTTTCCGTATGCCTAAATACAGAGTATGCGTAATAGTTATATTAACGATTCATGAAATGTCTAAAATAAGGATACGGATCGTCATTTTGACGATCCACTCTGAGGATACTCCGTATAGCTGAATTAGCTATACGGCGTATCGTTAAGTAAGTTAAACTATACAGCGTATAGTCAGAATAACGATACGTATAGTTAATCTGGCGATATTTTTCTCTCCGTGTATAAGATGTGAAAATCTGAGCTTAATCAATATGGTACGTTCGGAGATATTTAAAAAATAAAATTTTTCCAAAAATGTTTTTTCTTGATAATTTTTAATTTCCTCGATGGATTGATTCCAAAATCTAATCAGCTCTAGAAGTTTATAAGCCGTGTTGAATGACACCTTAACGATCAGAATCGGTTCATCCGTTCAAAAGTTACAGATATTTCCATACGGCCGTACATACACATTTACACAGAAAAAAAGGATTACTTGAATTAAGGAATTTACGTTCTTCCCAAATTTTTCCTTGAATCAAGCTCACATTTTGTTTTTGATCAAAACAACAAAAAAATTTGGATTTAGAAGCTAATTTCTTTATTGAATGAATAACTGTCTCGATTAAAGAATAAAATTATTCAGCTTGAGAAATTTTCGTATTTGTTCAGAAACATTTCAGATTTATCTCAAGTATTTTTTCTCTTGGTTTAAAGTGATTTGATTCTCAGCCCAAGTATTTTTTTTCTTGGTTTTTCAAAAAATAATTTTTTTTGATTAAAAAAATTTTTCTTTTCTACGACTTATTTACCTTCTGGAAAGGTTGAATATTATATTTTCAACCTTCGGTAAAGAAGGAATTTAAATTTTTTTGCACATGCGGTGGGACTCGAACTGTCGACCTTCATTAGAAAGCAGTTTAAGTCATGTGCTTTAGACCACTCGGCCACCACGCGCATTTAGAAATGGAAATTTATTTATTTACTTAAGGTAGTTTGGCACCCACAGCTCTCAAACTTGACCCCCACTTTTTTTATTTTTATTTGAAAAATTATACTAAAATGTACTTGAGAAAAAAAAATCAGAATTTTTTACCACGTCGTTTAAGAGATATAATTAATTAAAATCATGTAATTATACACGGGCTCTTATGGTTGTCCTTATCCAATTTTACCGGTAATCAATAATTTGTAAAAAATTGACAAACTTGACCCACAAAAAAAAACTTTTTATTAGATAACTTGATATCTAAAGCGTATAATAAAAAAGTTTCAGAATGATTTACCACACGGTTTTTTTTTTAATTCATTTTTTAATATGATGATTAGCTATCTGTCTTTGTTTATAGACGGACACTTACTTTCTCTCGGCTTGCAGGCGAACCGTCAAAAGTAAAAATTTCAGAAGTATATCAACTTCAGAAACTCATAGTTACGAATGTACAAAATAAAGATGGTTCATAATTCAGAATGACGAATTATCACCTTGTCAAAAACATCGATTTTCTAATCTTCATATCAACACATACTCAGAATTTACAATATTCATTCTTTCGTACTAAAGAATTGACAATATTTAGAAGAACAATATTTCAGAAATCCAATACTTCCGAAATATTCAAACTACGAACGCCAATTCTTCAGAATTACATTTTATACGAAAGACCATTTTTAATAAAATTTTCTAAGGTTTGCTGACAGTCGATATTACAGACTTCCCCTATGAATTTACCATTATCATGTGAGTGTTTTGGCAGATTGATTGTGTTTAAAAAATTTGTATGATTCGTTATGTAATAATTATATATGAATTTGACGAGTTTGATTTGTATTAAATAATCGCCCCAAAAACAGATTCTCTGTAAATACACTAATGGAAAAAATTAAAGGATCAAAAAAAAATTCCAAACTTTTGGGTGATTTTCAACAGGCCGTAACTTCGAGAGAAATGGTCGTACAAGGAAAAAAAAAAAAGGAAATTGTAGCTCCAAATGTCTACTTTTTGGATTAGAACTTCAAAATTCTTTTGCGTCAGCGGTTTTTGAGTAATCTTAGAAAAACCAGCGACAAAAAAATTTTCAAATTTTTTTTACTTTTTTTTTTTGGTCTACGGGCGTGGGAAAATTTTTTTTGCTTAACCACTATAAGTATCGGATACCTTCATTATTCAGCTTTAATTTCATTTTTTATAGACCTTGATACGTCCATTTGTCGCCGAGATATCGGTCTTCAAATGAAAAAGGATCCTTTTGTCTTTGATTATCGATATCTCAGCAACCAATGATCGCACAGAAAGTTAATGGTGGGTTTCAAAAACTTAAATAAATTCCCTTGAACGATTAGTCATTTTTTCGAATAAAAAATTTTTTCCTGTCGTCACATTAATTTGAAAATGCAACAAAAAAGGGCTTTTGGTGGTTTTTTGGAAAATCAAGCGCTGGATCGAAAATATTGTGGAAATCAATAATGTTGAGTGTGCAATTTACAGTTCAATATGCCCACAAAAACACCACAAAGGGCCAGATTGATCCAACCAGCCGTTTTTTTGTTTCAATCGATCAAATTTTTAAAAAAATTAAAGGATCACTTTTTTTGCTCTGAAAAGCTCATAATCTTTAACAAAATGAAAAAACAAATTTCTCCGAGCTTATTTCACATTTTCATTCCAAACAGTGCTTAAATTTCCAAAAAATAAAAAAATTTAAAAAAAACAAAAATTTTTTCAAAAAAAAATTTTTTTTGAAAATTTTTTTTTTTTAACAACTTTAAGAAATTTAAGAGACCACGGAATGCAGCGAAGAAAACGTGTTTAAAATGATTGGGCGTTGGTCTCTTAAATTTCTTAAAGTTGTTAAAAAAAAATTTTCAAAAAAAATTTTTTTTTGAAAAAATTTTTGTTTTTTTTAAAATTTTTTTATTTTTTGGAAATTTAAGCACTGTTTGGAATGAAAATGTGAAATAAGCTCGGAGAAATTTGTTTTTTCATTTTGTTAAAGATTATGAGCTTTTCAGAGCAAAAAAAGTGATCCTTTAATTTTTTTAAAAATTTGATCGATTGAAACAAAAAAACGGCTGGTTGGATCAATCTGGCCCTTTGTGGTGTTTTTGTGGACATATTGAACTGTAAATTGCACACTCAACATTATTGATTTCCACAATATTTTCGATCCAGCGCTTGATTTTCCAAAAAACCACCAAAAGCCCTTTTTTTGTTGCATTTTCAAATTAATGTGACGACAGGAAAAAATTTTTTTTTCGAAAAAAAAATGACTAATCGTTCAAGGGAATTTATTTAAGTTTTTGAAACCCACCATTAACTTTCTGTGCGATCATTGGTTGCTGAGACATCGATAATCAAAGACAAAAGGATCCTTTTTCATTCGAAGACCGATATCTCGGCGACAAATGGACGTATCAAGGTCTATAAAAAATGAAATTAAAGCTGAATAATGAAGGTATCCGATACTTATAGTGGTTAAGCAAAAAAAAATTTTCCCACGCCCGTAGACCAAAAAAAAAAAGTAAAATAAATTTGAAAATTTTTTTGTCGCTGGTTTTTCTAAGATTACTCAAAAACCGCTGACGCAAAAGAATTTTGAAGTTCTAATCCAAAAAGTAGACATTTGGAGCTACAATTTCCTTTTTTTTTTTTCCTTGTACGACCATTTCTCTCGAAGTTACGGCCTGTTGAAAATCACCCAAAAATTTGGAATTTTTTTTTGATCCTTTAATTTTTTCCATTAGTGTAGTTGCGCCAAGTACACGTTCAACATTAATCTCAGATCGCTTAAGAAATAATATTTTCACAAAAAAGGCCGAAATCATAAAACACCAAGTAACTGAAATTATTAATAATTAAAAAAAGAAAAATTTCAAATATAAAAATGAAAAAAGAAAAAAAATACTTGAACGTACTTGGTGTGCGTAAATGCGAACAATTAATTATTCAATGATGTGTAACGGGGTAGAAATTTTAAAATATATTTTAAATTCAAATATCGACTCGCGCCAAAAGCCAAGTGACCTCCTTCCGCAACAACAGCCGATAAGGAAAACTCCCCATTTACCATTGAGGTCGCCTCCGTCGAGTGTCGGCGAAGTTTTGATTGCAGAGGTTGGTAGACTGTGAGAATGTGGGGTATAAACTACGGAGGATGCAGGTGATCGGTCTCTTGGTTAGTGGCCATCACCGCATTCGGACGTCTTTTCCTGAATCGAAACGCTACTACAACATCCAGTACAACCGTATACGCCATCTTATACTAGCCAAGAGCTAATAAGCCCTCATACGGGGAAGCTTATATTAGTTGTTATTATATTGGAGATTAATTTTGGATTTTAATTGGACTTGGAAGGATTTGGAGAGTGGAGTATTTTGGAATTGGTTGAAGGATTGGACTTGGTTGGAGGACGGGAGGATTGGAGATTGGAGATTGGAGATTGGAAGCGCGCGAGAGAAGTGAGTGGTGATTTGGCTTTGGTAAAATTTATAAAATTCTGGAAATTTATTAGTATTTAGTTTGTCGAGTCAATTTTGTCAAATTTGTAAAATCCGTCGAATTTATTTAGTATTTAGTCTGTCGAGTCATTTTGTCAATTGTAAAACCTGTCGAGTCATTTTATTGAAAGTTACTAATTGAAATAATCGAGTCAGTTTCATCAGCCATCTTTAATATTGTTCATTTTCATTAAGTATTTTGTCAAGGCGACTTCGTCAGCAATAAACGCTAGTAAATTTAAATTTATAATTCTATCAATTAATTAAATTCCTTACTGAAATTTTCCTTTTTAAGTATAAGTAATTTTAAGATCTCTCTCTTTAATTTCAAATACTGCGTGGTCCAGTACGGGGTTTATCCTCGTCCTGAGATTTCACTGAGCATAGCTGGACAGGTACGTAGAACACCTTTAAGTTTTACACATGGATGGGCCCTTGTTTTGTTGAGACCACAAATTATTAACAAGACAAGTGGACCCATTACATTGGCGCCCAACGTAAATTTTTAACATCAAAAATTTGAGAGAGAGATTTTATTGGCTTTAAACTTTGGGAAAATATTTTTTTTTATATATAAATTGTTGAGTATTTTTTTTGTGTCTTGGAAAGTAGCGTCGGTTTGTGGGCAAGTCGAGGGAGTTGGTTCGGTGGACGGAAGGTCCAAGTCCGCAACAAGTCTTGTACTTTGGAACGTACTTATTTATTATATATTTATTAGTTTTTTTTTTGGTAGGAAAAAGGAAAAAAAAAATCCCAGTAAATTAATTGTGATAAAAAAATTTTTTTTTTGGAATATTTTTTTTTAATTAATTTTATTTATTTATATATTATTTATATTTTATTTATGCACGTTATTTATTATTAATCATTTATTTACAATTTTTTTTTATTATTATTGTTTTACTTGGTAAGAAATTGGGGACTCGGTAAATTTTTGCTGGGTAGATTTTATTTTGGAGTTTGGGTAAAAGTCAGTGAATAATTTTCTCTGATTTTTACTAATAAAATTCTTTATAAATTTCTGCCGGGTAATTTTACTCGAGTTTCTTCGTGGCTTGCTAAGTAAAATAAAATTTACATATTACAGAGATTTGTTTTAATATTTTTTTTTGTTATTATTTTATTTTATTATCCGAAAAATTTTAAACATATTATTTATTTAAACGTAATTATTTATTATCGCTCGTTGCCGTAAAATTCTTGTCAGCTTAGTCTTGAAATTTTAAGCTGCTAAATAAATAAATTCTTTTAATCTTTTATTTACATATTTATAAAGTAAGTCTACAAAATGTCGACTCGATCACGAACAGCAAGTGCTGCGCGGGCAGAGGAACGCCGTAATAATGATGACGTTGTCATTGTTGCTGCGCGCGCGTCTAATGCCCCGTCACTTCCGGTACAGCAGGGTACAGGGCGTGTACACCACTCGCCCCCGCCCGCTTACTCGACAGTAGCTACCGCACCTACTAGCACAGTAACTTCTTCGGTACCGTCAGCAACCATAACATCAGCTAGTAATTCAAATGAAGTTAGTCAAGTCTCGGTCGATACGAGAGTCAATAACGCTTTTCCCCTGGGTCCAACCCAGTATTGGCTCAAGTCGGGGCGAGAATTGAAAACTTGGTAGCAAATCAGACACAGATCGGGGCTCGAGTTGAAAATTTATCGGGATTAATTGGGACACAAAATCAAATGAATCAAACAAATGCCCAGGCAATTGAAAGACTAACTGAAGCTCTGGAGCGGCTGATGGCTCGGGAGCAAGCTCGGTTAGAGGATCATGTTCATGATAACAATCTAAATAATAATTTGGTAAACAATCAAAATGCAGCACAAAATAATTTAATAAATAATAATCCGGCTCAGGTAAATCCTAATAATAATTTAGTCAACAATGACTTAGTACAAAATAGCAATAGTAATTACAACAACAATAATTTACCACTAAACTCAGTTTCTCAGAATTTAGCATCAAATAGTAATTTAGCATCAAATAGTAATTTAGCATCAAATAGTAATTTAGCATCAAATAGTAACTTAGCATCCGGTAATCACTTAGCATCTGGTAGTCACTTAGCATCCAATAGTCATTTAGCGTCAAATAATCCGATTTTATCTCAAAACAACTTATTTCAAAATTTAGTTCAACAAAGAAATTTAAACAACAATAGACCGGATATCAACATTAATAATTCACAACAAAACAATTTAGATAATTTACAAAATGCTAATTTATTAAATGTTCATGATCCTTTGCCAGCTGCTTCCGACCCAGCTGTTCCTGGAACTTCTTTTGGGACATACAGATGTCCAAGTGTATCTCAATCTGTCCGCAACCCTATGATTTTATCTAATCATGGTGCTGGTAGGGGGGAGAGGGATGCACTTGGATTACTGGGTAGAAGATCACCCCAAAATTTGTTCCAGGGTTCAGCGCATATTCCGGTACCTCCTCTGGGTTGCTTAGGCGACCCGAGTCGAGAAGATCCGAATTTACGCTTGGGTTTTGACCATGTTGATGACCCCGCTCACGGATATCCTGACCTTGATAATCGTTCTTTAAACAACTCACAGAATGGGCTACGTAGAGTGGGTTTCGGACTATCTACTAGATGGAAAGAAATTCGCTCTCAACTAAACATGTGGTCATTGCGCTTTCCACAAGGCGATTTATCGGCAAACGATTTCATTTCATCAGTTGAGGCCAGGGCTGTCCGTGAGGGGTGGTCAAATGAAGAGATTTTGCGTCTCATGAGTTACCTTTTACAGGATAAAGTATCTAGATGGTATGATTTAAATTTTCCGAGATGGCGGACGTATGACCAATTTAAGCTAGAATTTTGTAGAACATTTGGTTCTTCGAAATCCGATCAGCAGATTTTAATGGAAATTGGGCAAATTAAGCCCCAAGATGGAGAGAATAGCTGCGATTTCATATTCCGGATGCAGCAAAAATACCTTTCAATGCGTATCCCACCAGCTGAATCTGAACAGGTAATAAGTATTCGTAACCATCTCCCTCATGATGTGCGTACACTTGTTTACTCTCGTCCTGTTTATAGCTACGAAGGTCTACTTTCTGCTGTGCACGAGGCTACTGTGTCTTTGGAGGAGTGCAGAAGGGTTTATGGCGCTGAGAGGTCTATGGTCGACAAATCCATCAAACAGAAGGAGAAGATTCGCTTCTCGGCTCTTCAAAGCTTCCAAGATGCTGAATTCAATCTTGTGGATGGTGATTATCGACAGCCACTGTTGATTGAGGAGGTCAGAGAGGAGGAAGGTGGAAATTATACGGTGTGTGCTGCAGTCAACAGCAGCGGACAATCGTGGCGAGGGGCGGATTATCGTCCTCGTCCACGCTTCGATGTCCAGATCCGTGGTGGACAACCACACCGTTTTTCATCTTCTAACCCTGCCACTCAGCCTCAGTCTGTCCCTAGTCAGCCTCAACAGCAGCCTAATCCAGTACATTCTTGTACTTGTGTTCATTGTGGGAATAATCAGCACTCAGTGCCACCTTCTGCGCCTTCAAGACCAGTGGATCGTAGCTACACGCTATTCCCATCGCGTAATCCACGTAGAATCGCTACTTGTCATAATTGTGGGCAACCTGGTCATACGTTCGACCATTGTGAGAATCCCCGTGCAGATGTATGCACATACTGTCAAGAACTGGGTCACGTAAGACAAAATTGCGTGCTACTGAACCAGTCCAACTCATCTGCAACTATGCCATCAAATTCGTTATTACCATCAGGTAGTTATCCTAATAATACAGCTCACATTAATCCTGCTTTACCACCTTCCTCTGATCCAAAAAATGGCCCTCGCCAGTCTGGGTAGTTTCCCCTTCCAGATGCGGCGGGCGGTCAGTCAATCAGGGGAAACAGACTGTCAATTATTTAAATAAAGTAAATTCAAATAGAGTCAATTCAAAAGTAAATTCACTTTCAAATTTAAATTCAAATAATTATAATTCAAATCAACTTTTTAACGTCAAGTTTAATAAAATTGTCAATAGTAATTCTAGTAAATTTTATAATGGTAGCCCTCTTCAAGGGAATAATATTAAGAGGAAAAAGAGAAAATTAACGCCTAAGAGGATTTTACGGGTGGTTAATTGGCAAAAGAAACAAAGGGAAAAGTTTAAGATAGGAAATGGAAGTAAGGAGGTTGGGGTTGGCGGAAGAGGCGTCTCACAAGGGCGAGATGTCTATCTCTGATATGTGTACGGCAGCACAGGTCAGGGACGATACCTCGGGACTGGGAGTTATTCCTCAGGCTCCAGGTGGTTACCTCTGATGTGTGTTTGCCGACACATGTTGGGGATGCTGACGTCGAGCACTCGGGTGATGTGTCGACTGTCAACGAGAAGGAAATTGAAGTTTTGGATTTAAGTGGGAATAATTCGGATAATAATATTGTACATAGTCGTATATTTATTAATTTTAATACTGTTTTAAATAATTTGAACGCCGGTTACTTAGAGGGAGTTTATTTGGAAAGTTCCTCGGGTACCTCAGACATGTCAGTAACATTGAGGTCATCTGATGATTTAACTTTAAGTAATAATTCTAATTTTAACCAATTAACTCAATTCAATCATGATGATAATTTTAAAGATCTATCTGATCAAGATTTAATTAATTTATGTAGTATCACATACGACGTTAATGATGATAGCTGCACATCTGCTCTGAAACGTCTTCTTGATCTTTATGAAAACGCGTCGTTGCCTAAATTTTATTTAATTGAGTCTGTTGGCCCTGATGATATTTTGGAACCTCAACAAATTAATGTTGAGAACACACCCTATCTTTGTGGCCTCGAACCTATCTCTGAGGAACACGAGGAGGAGGTTGAGGATATAGAGGATCCTGTGGAGGAGGAATTAGACACTGGCTTTGAGTCAGATTGTTCTGTGCCTGAATATTTTCCTCCAGGGATTCCTCAATTCTCTGCCACTTCTCGTGCTTCTTTCATTCCTAAGATACTATCAAAAAAACATCTATCTTCATCTTTCATACACCGTATTGCTTCCCGAACAGCCTTTATACCTGGCACTGGACCCCGCGCGCCTGTTATCACTGCTCGTATTCCAATATCCCTTTGGGTGTTTGGAGTACAGTTGGAAGGCATTATTGATACCGGTAGCGAACGCTCATATATCAACTCTCGCATTTACGAGAAGATGTATGAGTTGAGCTCTGGTAAATTAACACCTGATGACACGCAGCGTCGTGGTGTCTTGTTGGCCAACCACACGCTCTGCAAAACTAAAGGTGGAGCCCCCTTTATTATTCAGGTTGGTACAGTTGCAGGAGAGCAGTACTTAAGTGTATTGGATGGTTTAAGTCACCAAGTAGTATTGGGAATGGATTTTGCTTTATCTTTTGATTTAAAAATTGATTGTGGGAAAAGAACTTGGCGTTTTGGCGTCAGTGACGAAGAACACCCGTTTGAGTTGATTCATTGTCGTGAAAAACCTAGTAAATGTAATATTTTAACTTCTGAACAACGTGAAGATTTTGATCAATTTTTTAAAACTTGAGATGCAAAAATTTGAGTTATTACCTAACCAGGGGCTGACTGATTTGGTTCAGCATACAATCGTGATAGAGGCTGGTGCTAAGCCGGTAAGGATTCGTCCTTATCGACGAAGCCCAGCCATATCTGCGGAATTAAATCGTCAAGTCACTGAGCTAAAAGAAAAAGGGTACATTCGAGATAGTGTAAGTCCTTGGTCGTGTTCTCCAGTGATGGTTCCGAAAGCATCGGGTGATCTTCGTTTCTGCGTCGACTATCGCCCTGTAAATAAATTGACATCTCCACCAGCACACCCGTTGCCCAATATGTTGCGAATTCTCAGTGCGCTGCACCATGCCGTTTTTATCAGCACGATGGACCTCAAGGAAGCTTTCCACCAGATTTTAATGAGTGAGGAGTCAATTCCGTACACTGCATTTTCTGTGGAAGGTTTGGGGCATTTCGAATGGGTCCGCATGCCATATGGTCTTTGTGGTGCTCCCAGCACTTTCCAGAAGGCCATGGATAAATTACGTGAACGCTTTATTAAGCTTCTTGTTGATCGTAAATTACCGATGGTGTGGGCGGAGAAAGTTTTTGCGTATCTGGATGATTGGGTCATAATCAGTGAGACCTACGAGGAACATAAAGAGCTTCTCTTTAGTGTTCGAAGTTTTTCGTGATGCTGGTCTTTTAATCAATCCTAATAAATGTAAATTCGCGCGCTCGGAAGTCAAATTCTAGGCTTTATTGTCGATTGTGAAGGATTAAGACCAGACCCAGAAAAAATGGCTCCAATCATCCAATACCCCCGCCCCACCAATCGCAAACAACTCCGTAGGTTCTGTGGCATGATTAATTGGTTCCATCGCCACCTACAAAACATTGCCCGTGTACAAGGACCTCTAAACAAACTCTGTAGTCCTACAGCGACTTGGGTTTGGGGTGAAAAGGAAGAGGAAGCTTTTCAACAGCTCAAAAAAGCATTAATTAATGCAAAGCCTCTGTCCATCCCAAAAGTTGGTCTACCGTATTACTTATATACCGATGCAAGTGATACGGGTCTTGGTGCTTTTCTGGTACAGAAAGATCCTGCTACCAGTAAAGAATATTTAATAACTTGTTTAAGTCGCCCGTTGCGCGGAGCTGAAACACGGTATACTACGACTGAAAAGGAATGCCTTGCAGTCGTGTGGGCCGTGCGTAAGCTCCGTTGCTACTTGGAAGGCGCACCATTCACCGTTATTACAGACCATTCTTCGCTCAAGTGGCTTCATTCACTTAAGGATCCTAGTGGTCGACTGGCACGTTGGGCAATCGAGTTGATTGCTAGCCAAGTCACCATCGAACATCGCAGAGGGACTGAGAACGAGGGCCCGGATGCACTTTCTCGCTTACACGAGGATGTTGAACCGGCCCCGTGGTCCGAAGTTCTTGAAAACCTTAAATCTAACAACTTGAATTTTACTTCGGCATTGGAAAAAGACTGGTATGATGCACGTATTGAGAATATCACTAAAAATCCTAATAACTACCCGGGGTGGCGCATAATTAATAATCAACTTGAATATTATAAACCTGACTATTTGAAAGATACTATAGGTGACGAGGACGCGTGGAAAAGGGTGGCGCGGGAGTCCGAAGTCCATGATATCCTTCGCAGGAATCATGAAGACCCGGATGCCGCTCACCTAGGGCGTGAGAAGATGTATCAAAGGATACGTATTAAGAACTATTGGCCGGGGATGTATCGCGATATAAGTGAATACATTGAGGAGTGTGAGGTCTTTAAAAGGACGAAGTATAAACAGACATCTTCCCATGCCCCTATGCGAACTCGTCAACCTATTGAACCTTGGGCTGTCGTGGCCGCTGATGTGACTGGTCCATTCCCTCGTTCCCGTAAAGGATTTGAATATATTTTAATAGTACAAGACCTCTATACTCGATTTATTGAGATTTATCCATTACGGAAACAAACTGGTAAAAATGTCGTTGAGTCATTACGCAACGCTTTTAGTCGATGGGGTTATCCAATGATTTTTGTTACAGATAATGGACGTGAATTTATTAATGAAACTCTTCGCGACTATCTGAAGAGAGTTGATGTCAAGTTTGTGCCACTGGCGGTTGCCCATCCCCAGGGTAACCCGGTTGAGCGGATCAATCGAACCCTCAAGCCAATGATAAGGGCATATATCAATCAAGATCATACCCTGTGGGATGAGCATCTCGGCGACTTCCAGTTGGCATATAACTCGTCATATCACGCGTCTATTCATTTAACTCCATACTATCTGAATCATGGTCGGGAACCGCGTTTGTCGGGACGAGTTACTGAACTCGAAGTTCATGATTTTGAGGACGATAACCCGGAATGGAAAGCGAGAATGACCCGTATGGACCAGTTGCGTCATCGAGTCGAGACGGTAATGAGGAAAGAAAGTGAGAGGCAGGCCCTATATTATAACAAACGTGCAAAAGAGCCCCCAGTACTTAACATTGGCGATCGGGTTTATTACCCGAATCGTAAATTGTCTAAAAAAGCTGACCGGTACTGTGCGACACTAGCTCATAAATTTCTAGGACCTGCTTTTGTCGAGAAAATAATAAGCCCTGTTGTTGTCCAATTGCGTGACGAAGCTGGCAAGAATCTCGGTACTCATTATACGGCTGACTTGAAAATACCGCGCTCAAGTCCGCGAAATAAAACAGTCGCGTTATAATTTCAGAATGGTTGATCCTGGCAAGGACAAGCAGGCGGCGGAGAGGCGACTGAACAAAAACCGACGTCGCCGGGCCCGACGCAAGCGGGCCCCGGCCACTGATGCCAAGCCCGAAGTTCAAGAGGCCCATAAGGCCCGGATCAATTTGCAGACGCGCCGTCGACGCGAAAGGCGACGCAAGGCCAAGGAGCTGAGAGAACAGAAGCAGGGAGAGGGGGCCCCCGTCGTCATTCGTGAGGGTGACCTTGCGAATGATGAAGAGCGGGCCCTCATCGAACTGATAAGTTCGCCGCGCCAAGGAAGTGGGGGCATCTCCTATGTCCTCGACTTCGCCCCTCGCGATGACGCGAAGAAATAGTCATCCGCGTTAATTACTTCATTTTTTCATTCGTTTATTATTATTATTATTTTTCACTTTTATAATTTAATTATTTTTGTATTTTATACCTGTGATTAAAGGAAAACTTAACTATAAATTTATTCATCTAATTTTAAATTTTAAGCTTCCCTGGCAGTTGTTGTGGGACGAGGTCGCCACGCTTTTGGAATAGATGTTCGAGTCTGGGGGGGGAGAGTGTAACGGGGTAGAAATTTTAAAATATATTTTAAATTCAAATATCGACTCGCGCCAAAAGCCAAGCGACCTCCTTCCGCAACAACAGCCGATAAGGAAAACTCCCCATTTACCATTGAGGTCGCCTCCGTCGAGTGTCGGCGAAGTTTTGATTGCAGAGGTTGGTAGACTGTGAGAATGTGGGGTATAAACTACGGAGGATGCAGGTGATCGGTCTCTTGGTTAGTGGCCATCACCGCATTCGGACGTCTTTTCCTGAATCGAAACGCTACTACAACATCCAGTACAACCGTATACGCCATCTTATACTAGCCAAGAGCTAATAAGCCCTCATACGGGGAAGCTTATATTAGTTGTTATTATATTGGAGATTAATTTTGGATTTTAATTGGACTTGGAAGGATTTGGAGAGTGGAGTATTTTGGAATTGGTTGAAGGATTGGACTTGGTTGGAGGACGGGAGGATTGGAGATTGGAGATTGGAGATTGGAAGCGCGCGAGAGAAGTGAGTGGTGATTTGGCTTTGGTAAAATTTATAAAATTCTGGAAATTTATTAGTATTTAGTTTGTCGAGTCAATTTTGTCAAATTTGTAAAATCCGTCGAATTTATTTAGTATTTAGTCTGTCGAGTCATTTTGTCAATTGTAAAACCTGTCGAGTCATTTTATTGAAAGTTACTAATTGAAATAATCGAGTCAGTTTCATCAGCCATCTTTAATATTGTTCATTTTCATTAAGTATTTTGTCAAGGCGACTTCGTCAGCAATAAACGCTAGTAAATTTAAATTTATAATTCTATCAATTAATTAAATTCCTTACTGAAATTTTCCTTTTTAAGTATAAGTAATTTTAAGATCTCTCTCTTTAATTTCAAATACTGCGTGGTCCAGTACGGGGTTTATCCTCGTCCTGAGATTTCACTGAGCATAGCTGGACAGGTACGTAGAACACCTTTAAGTTTTACACATGGATGGGCCCTTGTTTTGTTGAGACCACAAATTATTAACAAGACAAGTGGACCCATTACACATGTCATATCTCTTCAGTATCTTACAATTAAATAATTCTAAAAATCAAACTTAACAGCGCACACCAAGTACGTTCCAGTATTTTTTTTCTTTTTTCATTTTTATATTGGAAATTTTTTTTTTTTTAATTATTAATAATTTCAGTTACTTGGTGTTTTATGATTTCGGCCTTTTTTGTGAAAATATTATTTCTTAAGCGATCTGAGATTAATGTTGAACGTGTACTTGGCGCAACTATTTACAGAGAATCTGTTTTTGGGGCGATTTCACATTTTTTTGTAGTAGAGCAAAATTATTTATTTTACTACTCTTTCGATGAAAAACTTTTTTCTGATAAGGAAAAATATTAATGAAAATGAGTTATTCCTTTCAGCTCCAAATTATTTTTTGAAGAGTTCTAGTCCATAAATTTTATACACCCACAATAATTCTAATTTTGCTCTGTTAATTAATTTTTGAATTCAACGCCCTGATAGCCACACTTTGCTCAGCAAATTCTGCAGTGAAACATTTTTGGCTAACTTAACGAAAAATTTTTGGCAAGCTTTAGCTGGATAATACTTCTAAGCAAGTTGATGCAAATCGCTTGCCTTCATCTGAATGTAATTTTATAGAAAAACTTGCAGTCGATTTGAAATGAAACTTTCAATCAACTTAACGTCATTGTTTGACAGTGGCACTTGTAGTCAAATTGAATTCTAGTTATCGACAATTTACTTTCAACTTAACTGTAACTGTTTCCGCCCCTGATAGCCAGTTGAGCTCAACCAACAGTCAAATTGCGCGTAAATTTGACGTCAGATTAAAGCCGCTATTTGACGTACTCGAAACATCAAAAATTGAGCAGCGAAATTTGACTACAGTAGTAGCTCAAATTGACCTGAATTGTTTAAATTCAATTTTGCCGTTTGATACATATCGAAGAAAAGTCAGCTCGCGACATCTAGCAACTATTCAACAAAGTAAATTCAAGAATTAAAAAGTAAAAAATATCTCTCTAGTTGAGGTCTTGTTGACGTCATTTGTTGACGTCGTTTTTTGCGTCTCAAATTTTGATGTCCCACAGACGTCAAATAGCAGCTTTAAACTTACGTCAAATTTATATGAAATTTGACGTCAAAGAGAGCTCAAAAGTTGACATTGAAATTTTTTATGTGTACCGTACGTCTCTGAGAAGGCAAAAGTTTCAGCTCAAAAATTGCGCTGAAACTCTGGTTATCTGGGAATATATATTCTATATAATTTGTTAGCAAATATATGTCAACTTGTTGTTCGGTTTTCTATCTACGATATGACTGAAACTTACGGTCAGAATTCGACGTAAAGCTAACTGCCAACAGCTGATGCTTTTCTAATAGTTGACACCAACTTTCCTGCAACTTTCCCCAATCAAATAGCCAGGATTTCTAAGCAAAAGATTAGTTTTATTTTGCCGTCCAATCGTAGAAGTAGATTTCCGTCACGTTATATTTCACGTCAAGCAGATAACCAAATTTTCTGAGTAAACTTTCGCTCAGTGAAAATTTCCTTTCATTAGACAACAGAATGTTGCCGAGTATAAGTTTAAGTAAGATATATTTCAACAATTATCGACTGCCACTTTTGGAAGTTAAACTTATAGAAGGAGTAGCCTGAAAGTTACGAGAAAGTTGCCGAAAAACAACAATTGTCATTAATTTGACAGAAAGTCGTGGAAAAGTTGAGGTCAACTAATTAAACAACACTTCTTTACAGTCAATTCTACGTCGATTTCCGACAGTAGTTTTCCAGCCAATTAAAATAATTTTATTTCTTCAGATCAGATTCTTTTCCATAACTTTCCATCAACACTTCCTGTCAATTTCCTGTTGTAATCAAGTTGAAATATCTTATATAATTGGCAAATCTTGTCGTCAAGTTAATGATAACTTTTGCTGAACAAACATTGACGCGGCAAACCTCACTGTCTAAGTATATATATAATAAATAAATATATATATATATATTAGGTTGCTAATATAATACACATACTATATATAAAAAATGTAATTTCGTTAGGTTGCTAACTTGGAGAGATTTCTATTAAAAGCGAATTACAGTTAGCTACTTTCATTGCACACTACGATATGAAGTCAGCTAAAAGGCGAAAATTCGACAAAAATCCGAGTTTTTTCTTGTGGATCCCTAAAACGGGGCAAGAGAAATTTTTAAAGTTTTGATTTTTCATTAGATCATGAAATTATGCAAATTATGAGTAAATTCGTTAGAAATAAGATAATTATTAATGAATAAACCGATAAAATATCAAAATATGCCATATTTATTAATAATTATTAATTTGAAATATGAGTGAGGTTAAACAGGCCTCTGGCTCCGGAATAGAGACACACAGTCGCCTCGCGCCGCCCATGTACACGAACACACATATGAAACATGTGTTTGAACGTGTACTTGGCGCGAGACACTGCCGTGTCTCCGGATTGAATTGAATTTATTTAATTAGGATAGTAGTGCTATTTGTGGCCAGTGCTTTATTTTTAGACCTTTTATATTTTATTTTAATTAATGAAGAAGTATAAAAGAAAAAAAAAACAAATGGTATTTTTACGTAAACGTACCATTTTTTTACGTACCATTTGTTTTTTTTTTTTTATACTTCTTCATTAATTAAAATAAAATACGAAAGGTCTAAAAATAAAGCACTGGCCACAAATAGCACTACTATCCTAATTAAATAAATTCAATTCAATTATTTAATACGAATCAAACTCGTTAAATTCATATATAATTATTACATAACGAATCATACAAATTTTTTAAACACAATCAATCTGCCAAAACACTCACATGATAATGGTAAATTCATAGGGGAAGTCTGTAATATCGACTATCAGCAAACCTTAGAAACTTTTATTAAAAATGGTTTTTCGTATAAAATGTAATTCTGAAGAATTGGCGATCGTAGTTTGAATATTTCGGAAGTATTGGATTTCTGAAATATTGTCCTTCTAAATATTGTTAATTCTTTAGTACGAAAGAATGAATATTGTAAATTCTGAGTATGTGTTGATATGAAGATTAGAAAATCGATATTTTTGACAAGGTGATAATTCGTCATTCTGAATTATGAACCATCTTTATTTTGTACATTTGTAACTATGAGTTTCTGAAGTTGATATACTTCTGAAATTTTTACTTTCGACGGTTCGCCTGCAAGCCTTTCTCTCATGTTTGCTAGGGAAAAAATGGCAGCTTCGTTGTGCGCGCTAAATTTGAAATATTCACTGAGATACTAACTTTTTGAATATAAATATAAATAATGTAAAGACAGTAAATAATGTAAATAAATTATTTACATAAATCCAGTTGACATTTGTTATGTAGTGGTTATGTTTACCTATTTAAAAAGTAAAAATAAACACAAGATGTTAGAGAAATTATGGTACCAACTGTAAAAAATTTATGACAGTTGGTATAATCTCGAACTATTCTAGTTCTAGTTAATGTAATTTATGTAAATTTTGTAATTATAATTATTTAACTTTAATACATATTGATTCTGTCTAAATTATTACTAATATTAATTATAATGATAATTAATGAAAACAGTTGTTTCATTACTTGTAAAAAAAAAAAAAAAATCTGGGCATCGGTTGACCCTGCGGGCCAGCCCCATAACTTCCCGCTGTTTTCGAGCTCAAGGAGCTCAAAAACATCGTTGTAAATACATTTTCGAGCTCTTCGAGCTCGAAAATACTTTTGCATGCCATTATTTTCGAAAAAAACAGTTTTTAGCATTTCTTTCTCCCGCGATAACTCTCAAACGAATTATCCGATTTTGATGTTTAAGGATGCAATCGACGCATTTTAATAAATTCTAAAGCTGATTAGATTTTTGGATTGTGTGGTTGAGTTGTTTCAAAGATATTCGCAAAAAACTGTTTTTTATCATTTCTTTCTCCAACGATAACTCTCGAACGAATTATTCGATTTAGATGTTTGAGGTGGCAATCGACGCGTTTTATTGAGTTCTAGAGCTGATTAGATTTTGAAGTCGATCGTATAAGTCGTTTTCAAGAAATCAATAAAAAACTAAAAAAAAAAAATTTTTTTTTTTCGTAATTGGCCAATATCTTCGAGTCTACTTGGTCAAATGATCTGAAATTTTCAGAAAAGTGGATGGCCAAAAAACTCTTTCGATTGTCGCCTTAACCATCCAAATCGGTTCATTAGTTAAAAAGTTATAAAGAGTTTTCATACATACACACACACACACACACACACACACACACACACACACACACACACACACATACAGACACTCGGACATCATTCTAAAAATAGTCAGAATAGCTTCAAAACGTCGACATCTGATGAAAACTCGATTTTTGAAAATCGGGGTGAAAACAATAACTTCCCGAAATTTTTGAAAATCATCGATTTTCTAAGCGGGAAGTTAAAAAGTCATTTTTTTTAATTTGGATGCGAGTGCCAAACTACCTTAAAGCGATTTAGTACTATATATACTTGAGACTAAGCTAAAAAAAAATGCTTTCATTGACTACTGAAAATTTAAAAGAGTTAAATATTTATAATAAAAAAAATTTTGCCATCATTTGTAAATCATCAAGTTTTCTTAATTTAAAAATATTTTATTTTAAATTGTAATAACTATTAAATATTTATTATTAAAATTTTAATTCAAATGATGTTCTCTTTATTTTTTGTAATAGTTTTACATTCAATTAATGCAGTTTTGAAAAAGAATAGTTTTTTAATTCTTATATTTATTGATTTATTTTTTTTTTTTTTCATAATTCTAAAGAATTTTACCTTTTTAAGCTTTTATAAAATTAATTAAATTAGAAAAAAACAGGCAAAGTTTCCCCCGGAAATTTCTAAAATAGCAGAATTTATAATAAATAAAATACACATGTGCCCAAATATTTGCTAAACTTAAAAATAATTATAACAACATTTATGAAATAATAGTTATTATTTTTTTTTTAAATTTCATCTCCTGAACCTTACAACGTGGACAAAATTCCCATTTCTTGTGTAGGAGCGACAAAGATAGAGATAGAGCAGTGAGAAAAGAGTGGGGGAACCTCTGCGTGAATCCAAAAGAGAAAAAGTACTTGGCTTAAGGAGGTTCATCGGATAATCACTTTTCTTACAATATCTTTCAATTTTTAAACACAAATACTTTTAAGTGTCCTGTATACGTAGGATTTTTTTAAAATAGTTCTTGCGGTACTAAATTTCGAAATATTAACAATTAAAAATCGTACATTTAACATGCATTCCCTATGTTGACCGTAGTTAGAGTGAGCATTTTATTAAATAACAATCATACATTTCTTACAACATTTTTTTAAAAGTTGAAAATTATTAATTCAATTTATAACAAGTAATTTTTTTCAATAAAAACATAAACGAGCGGTATTCATTTTTTTGTAATCAATTTTTAAAGTTTGTTACTTTTAATGATTTTCAAGCTTTCTCCCATAACCTGACGAGTAAGAGATAGTGACTTGGCAACGTTGCAGTGCGCGGGAAATTCAAAACACAGTAGAAGCCCAACAGATTTAAATAATTACAAATTATTTTTTAAATTTAGAATTTTTTAAATTTAGTCGTGAAGTCATTGTTATTTATTATTTATTGTTTGTTGTCTCCAACTACGTATAATCTTGAAATTATTCAAAACACTTTCTACAACACATGCTCAAGGGGAAAAATATTCTAAATTCGAATGCAACGTAGCCAAGTCTGAGAAAAGACACAATGGGATCATTTTTATACTTCTGCGCATATAAGAGGATGCGCAAAAGTGTACTGTATCTCAACCACTTCTTATTGTAGTTAGAATGTTTTACACGGGAGAAATCTTTCTAAAAGTTGCGAATTACTGCTACCGATGAACCTCCTTAAGCTTGCAGTACTCTTGATTCGAGATTTGTATTTTAGTTCAAGTTATCACTGTTTATTGATTCAAAACATTGCATTACTTTATTCAATATTCTAACTTTCTTGTACTGAACATTTATATTTTTTGGTTAAAGTAATAAATATATTACAGTAAGGAACAATATTTATTAAATCAAAAAATTTAAATTATTTAACTAAATAACTCAACTGTTGAATCAATCTTTGTAGATTTATTGAGTCAAAAATATTTTTTCTTTCTTTAAGATTTAAAATCCAAGGAATTTTTTTACTTCCCTCAAGAAAATCTCGATTTCCATTCTATGTCCTCAAAAGTTTCTTGGCTCAAAAAAAATTACTTTGAGCCAAATAATTTTTTTTTCTGTGTACATACACTCAGACATAATCGTGAAATTAGTGAAAATAGCTTCCTAGAACCTCAAAACGTCAAGATCTGATAGAAATTCCGTTTTAGGAAATCGGACCGAAACCAATAACTTCCCGAATTTGTGAAAATTTTCAATTTTATTAGCGGGAAGTTAAAAAACAATTATAACCCATCATTATCCCATTAAGAGACTGGGCTCAAATTTCGTGTTTTGGGGAGTAATATTTTTGAAAATTTTTTTTAAAAAATCGAAGGATACAAACAATCTTAAAATCGCTGTTTTAAGTTTAAAATAATGAAAAAACAATCAAATTCATAATGAATACCCTTTTGTATAAATTTTCTAGCAAATTCAACAAAAAACATGAATTTTGAAAAAAAAGACCCAAATCGGACAATTTTTCACTAAGTTATGGCCATTTAAAAAAAAAATCCTCGAAATCTTAAAAAGTTCATATCTCTCAATTGGCTGGATGAAAAAATTTGAAAAAATTCATCAAAACCTTTTTCTAGGGGTACAAAAAAGTGACCCAATTTCAGCCAAAGCGGAGATGCAAAATCCATTGGTAGGACGATTTGGCATGGAATGCCCCATATATACATACATGTTTTAGTTTTTAAGTTTGATTAAAAACATTTTTTCTATTAAGAGTATGAGTCGTTACTACATTGACGCAGAATTGTCATCAATGATTGAAGAGCATCACCGTGAATATTTTATTTATGAGGTATTTCATTGTTTATTAAACGAAGAAAATCAGTTAAATATAAGCAGTAGAAATTTTTTAGATTTAACTCCTATCCTTATCATTTTGCCGTTTTTAGTATTGAGACATCATTATTGTTAGTCTTGAATATTATTTATCGTACAAAAAAACGAAGATATTTTCACCTTTTCACGAATTCTTTTCTCATTTATTTTATAAATTTTATGTGCACATTGTATTTTGAATCATGTTAAAAAAAAAAAATATTTGCATTAAACTCAAATTTTCGATAAGTACATTTTTTTCTAATATGGAGGTTTCGATAGTTTTTAATGTTTGAGTAAAGTTAAGACTATAATCAAAATAAGAGATTATGAGTATGAATAATGAGCCATGAAGAATCTACCGACAAAACTTTCTCTCTAATGAATGAGGCTGAAAATTGGACAAAGGCTCTCGAAGTCCATTCTAAATTTGAGTACATGTACACATGCATATTAGCAATTTTTTTTTTTTTCTTTTTGAAAACCTGCATTGAAATATTTTCAAAGTACTGAAAAAAGATGCGTGTGAAAACCAGAGCTCTTAATTCAAAAATTTAGAGGTCACGCATCGCAGATTTCTATTTTCGATCTAAATACCATATCGCGTTACTGATGCCATAAGGGCGTATCCGCAAAAAAATACCCTTGAAAAGGCATAAGGGCGTATAAAAAATTTTTTTCCGGGAAACGACGTAGTTATGCCTGAAACGGGCAGAAATGCAAAAAAAAAATTTAGTACGCCCTTATGGCACCCAGGATACCTACCGGGAGCCATAAGGGCGTACCAAAAAATTTTAAATTTGAAGAAAATTTTTTTTTTGTCATTTCTCCGCGTTTCAAGTAAAAATATGTTTTTTCCGGAAAAAAAAATTTTTGGTACGCCTTTATGGCTCCCAGTGGGTACCTCAGGTGCCATAAGGGCGTACCAAAAAATTTTAAATTTGAAGAAAATTTTTTTTTCGTCATTTCTCCGCGTTTCAAGTAAAAATATGTCGTTTCCCGAAAAAAAAATTTTTTGATACGCCCTTATGGCTCCCAGTAGGTATCTCGGGTGCCATAAGGGCGTATCAAAAAATCTCAAATTTGAAAATTTTTTTTTTTCATCATTTCTACGCGTTTCAAGTAAAAATACGTTGTTTCCCGAAAAAAAAATTTTTTGGTACGCCCTTATGGCTCCCAGTAGGTACCCTGGGTGCCATAAGGGCGTACCAAATTTTTTTTTTGCATTTCTGCCCGTTTTAGGCATAACTACATCGATTCCCAAAAAAAAATTTTTGGTACGCCCTTATGGCACCCGGGTGCCATAAGGGCGTATAATAGGCAGATACGCCCTTATGGCATCAGTAACGCGATATGAAAAAAAAAATAATTTTTTATTTTAGAATTTTCTAGCTCGCAAACAAATCAACAAATTTTTATACGCAATCAATAATTTCGTAGAAAATTGAAAGCTGTACAAAAAATGTCTCTTATCATTTTTAATAAATCCATCCTTTCCAAAGTTATTTGAACTTGTCAAATTTATAGTAAATTTTGGGATCTTTTTACTTTTCCAGCGAAACTTTCAGTCTTATCACAAAATGTCAGAATCAGTGCTGCCAGAACGTGCGATATTTTTACCCCCTCCTGCCATTACAGTCAATGCTATTTCACCTCTAGAGGGGGTAAAAATATCGCACGTTCTGGCAGCACTGGTCAGAATCGTTATTGTAGATAATTTTATTTCTCAAGATATCTTTATTAAAGTTTTTTTTAGATTCTGCATTGTTTTCTAGTTATTTTCAGTTTAATGTCGAGCCCGTAAAATCAATCAGAATACTATTTTTTTTAAGAGCTTGACATTGAAATGAAAATAACAAGAAAACAATGCCGAATTTTACAAAACTTTATTTGTAATAACTTGTAAGGAATACAATGATCTACAAAAAATTCCAATGACATTTTTTGCAAAGATTGATAGTTTCGCCGGAAAAGTGAAAAAAACTCAAAATTTACTTTAAATTTGACTTGAAGCTTTCATTTTCTTTTCAAAAAAAGAAAATAATCGATTTTTTTTTAATCAACCTAGTATATATAGGGTACTCCATACCAAATCGACTACTTTTGAACCCGACCCCTTTTGATTTGGCTGAAATTTTTTTTTCCTTTTCTACCCCATTAAAATCATTATTCAGGAAATTTGTAAATTTTCTTCGCAGTTTCTAAAGATACAGAAAAAAACCTGAGTTCGGAATAGCCGATCATTTGGCACGTTATCGTGCTGCACGCTTATCCCTTATTCTATCCCACCTATCTCTACACACTTATTTACGACGAATGTTTCTACCCATCTCATAAAAAGTTATGAGTTTTTCCAAAAAAAAGGCTTTTATTCTTTCGAATAGCTATAACTTGTTCAAAAATTGACTAATTCGGACGTTTTTTTTTTTTTTTACAAAATTTTTGTTTTTAGTAGATTGCATAGAAATCTAACTATTGTATTTTTCCTCATGATGGAATTTTTGAAAAATTTTGCTATTTCTGAACTGAGTCCGAAAATACATTAGGTTCAAAAGTTTATATACGTATTTATATATATATATATATATATATATATATATATATATATATATATATATATATATATATATATATATATATTAGGGTGCTTTTTATTTTTCGAACATTTTTTTTTCTTGGCCCATATGAAAATTTTATTGTAGGCGACAAAAAAAAAATTTCCTGAAAATTTTAGCCCTTAATTTTAATTTTAAGAGGTCGCTATCTATTTTTAAAGTTTTCCCATTTAAAAAGCATGGGAACGATATCACATTTTTTTATAAAAATTCCTACCCAGGCAGTTTTTGAGCAATTCACTCGTTTTTGGGCTCGTTTCATAGGGCTTGTAGTCCTCTTTAAAATTGATTTTAGTGACATAGATGCATTTACAACAGTTCAAAAGTTATGAGACTTCAAACTTCAGAAATTTTTATTTGTACCAAAAAATAATAATTAATGGCTATTATTATTCCAGCTATCAACTTTCTAGAGAAAATGACATACAACTTTTGTAGTGTGTAAAATACTCTGAAAGAAATACCCAAAAGAATTCAATATTATCAACGTTATTGTTTATTTTTTTTAACTTTTCTTTTTTAAAGGGTTTTAGAATTATTTAATTTTAATTTTATTCTCGTGACAAATTGAACTTTTGTACTTATCCTTTTTTTTGGTATTAAATCAATCGAGCTTCATCAATTTTTATGTAGTCCTATGATTTAACGTATCGATCGAAGCGCCGATAGTTTTCGACGGTCTAAAATCTCAGTCTTTATGACTGAAATTGAATTACAAGTCACAAATCTATTATCAGTTTTTTTAATATTATTTTATTTTTTAATCATAAAACTACATAAAAATTGATAAAGCTCGATTAATTTAATACCAAAAAAAAGGATAAGTACAAAAGTTCAATTTGTCACGAGAATAAAATTAAAATTAAATAATTCTAAAACCCTTTAAAAGAGAAAAGTTAAAAAAAATATACAATAACGTTGATAATATTGAATTCTTTTGGGTATTTCTTTCAGAGTATTTTACACACTACAAAAGTTGTATGTCATTTTCTCTAGAAAGTTGATA
Source organism: Microplitis manilae (assembly GCA_030273425.1). Classification (NCBI taxonomy): domain Eukaryota; kingdom Metazoa; phylum Arthropoda; class Insecta; order Hymenoptera; family Braconidae; genus Microplitis; species Microplitis manilae. The sequence continues at coordinate 12,051,502 of CP092727.1, read as the reverse complement.
GCTGGAATAATAATAGCCATTAATTATCATTTTTTGGTACAAATAAAAATTTCTGAAGTTTGAAGTTTCATAACTTTTGAACTGTTGTAAATGCATCTATGTCACTAAAATCAATTTTAAAGAGGACTACAAGCTCTATGAAACGAGCCCAAAAACGAGTGAATTGCTCAAAAACTGCCTGGGTAGGAATTTTTATAAAAAAATGTGATATCGTTCCCATGCTTTTTAAATGGGAAAATTTTAAAAATAGATAGCGACCTCTTAAAATTAAAATTAAGGGCTAAAATTTTCAGGAAATTTTTTTTTTGTCGCCTACAATAAAATTTTCATATGGGCCAAGAAAAAAAAAAATGTTCGAAAAATAAAAAGCACCCTAATATATATATATATATATATATATATATATATATATATATATTTATATATATATATATATTTATATATATATATATATATATTTATATATATACGATATAACGCGCCGTTCTCCAACGATAGCGTCAATAATTCTACACCGATCTTAATGAAACTTAGTGTACTTATTCTATGGACGATTACCTTGGATAAGTTCGAAGATGAGCTAATTCGGCCAATAAGTTTAGAAGTTATAGTTAATTGAAATTTTGTAAAATTTTCAAAAAAAAATTTATTTGCCGCTTTAACTAGATGTAACTTTCAAACGGAAAGAGATAGCTTATTTTCGTTTGTCTTATGTGAAAGCTCGCTTGATTGCCTTCAATTTTCACTATGTAGCTCTTCGATTTGATTACTTTTTCGAATAGAAAAATGGTTTTAAAAATTTACAAAATGGGGGGGGGTAAACCTTTTACATCTTTTTAATGAACGAACCGATTAAGATGGTTCTGGCGGCATTTAAAAGATTTCTTCTAAACTTAGATTTCTAGGAAATTTTAGATCGTTTAGCCAAATAGACTCAGAGATATTTAAGAAATACCAAAAAAAAAAATTTTTTTTTCGTTTTTTGGATATTCTCAAAACAGTCGGATCGATCAATTCCAAAATCTAATCAGCTCTCGAACTCGACAAAAGCTTTCGATTGCCGTCAAGAAAGTCTCAATCGGATGATCCGTTCGAAAGATATCGTTGTCGAAAGCATGAAAAAAAATGTTTTTTAACTTCGATCCTGGCGGATTTAAATCATGGTGGGACCATGTTGGGTTTACCGTGAAATCACGGTGGTAAAATGGCACAAACCCATCGTGTAACCACGGTGAATTCACGGTGGATCCACGGTGTTTTCAGTGTGATTCAAAACTGCCAGGGGATTCCGCTAAGGAAATTGAAAGTTTTTAAAAATTCCGGAAGTTATTGGTTTCGGTCCGATTTTTGAAAATCGAAATTTATCAAATCTAGACGTTTGAGGTTTTAGGAAGCTATTCTAACTAATTTCAAGATGATGTCCGAGTGTATGTATGTAATTAATTAATGTAACGGGACGGTTAAGTCCACCTCCGTTTGACGGGAAGCCGATTCCTCACCTATTTGTGCACACTCACGCTGCGTAATCCCCTATCCTCTACCATAATATTATAAAAGCTAAATATGAACATAAGCTCACATTAGCTTACCCATTAGACATGCAATGCATGAGGGCGCCTCACCAACAGCCACCACGAGACCGACCTCACTTGGACCCAAACACTCCTCCCATCTCAGGAAATAGAGAGACTCTGGTCGAAGCGAGGCTTAGAATGGATCTCCCATGGTACCAATTCCATGTATTGGTGGACATGCTGCAGATTAGTGGTGAGTCGCAGCCTCCACTCATTACCCCAAAAAGGGTTTCTTACACATTATGCTCACTCGGATTTTAGACAGCAGTTATATAAGCTTGCCCTCTGTCTTTGCCGAGTGATTATCACTGTATGCTAGAGATAGTGTTGTGTACGAGCTAGTATCCCTTGGAATTTTAAGACAGTCTGAAGAGTTGGTCTCACTCACGCAACGGTACCTATTGGCTTCCTGCAACCACGGAGTTGCCGCATGTTACAAGCTGCAAAACATGCGGGCACCGCTAACGGTTGGAGTACTGGCCAAAACCACTTCTGGGATCAAAACCACTTTTGGGAGTGTATGAATGTGTGTATGTACCTACGTAGGTATGTAAATATTAGGGTGGGTCAAAAAAATCAATAATTTATTTTTGACTTTATACTCTGAAAAATAGGTTCGTAGACACCTAAAATGAATTCTCTCCAAGTATGAGCTCTTAACTATAACGGGAAGGCCCTCCGCTTTGCGGGTTTCTATTTTTTTCGAGTAATCGGATAAAAAAATTCATATCTCGTTTCCAACTGCTTGGAAAAATATTCCGTGACATAGACTTTGTAAGAAATTGAATGCTCTACAAAAAAGGTCTCTTATGATTTTTTCAAAAACCCAACCGATTGAAAGATATTCATAGTTGAAGTTTGGCTATTTTAAGGAAAATATTCGTTTTTATTATGAATTTTATAAGTTTATAAGAACTCATGGTTTTGTAGGAAATTTACTGCTCTACAAAAATGGTCACTTATGATTTTTCGATTAAGTGAAGCCGTTACGAAATATCTATCGTCAAACATTAACGAATATCAATATTTCCAGTTTTTGATCAATAATTCGATAAATTTAATTTTAAATTATTAGTTTCAGGAAAATTTACATAAATTTGAGTTTCGATGGATGAAGAAATGTTATAAACAATTTTTTAATATTGTTTTCAGTCTTGAGCTTGTTTGATTGCGCTAAAACAAGAAATTAGAGCAATTTTTTCGACATATAGCCAATGATTAGTTCAATTTAAAGTGAATGACACATTTCTTTGTCAAATTTAATATAAAAAGTATTGAATCGAGTGAAAAACAACCAGTATTTAACTTTTTTATAGATAAATTTTTTTATTGAATTATCAATTGCAATATAATTGTCAATATTTTTAACATAACAGTACGCTATTACTTTAAATAATTTCCTTTACTACAATTTGGGTATGTTTTTTGATGTTCTTTGACAACTTGCAATAAGTAGCTTAAGCTTAAGGAGCTCAAAAACAGTGGGAAGTTTTGGAGTGGGTCCGCAAGGTCCACCAATAGACCGATTTTTTTTTACACTACACCTAAAAACGAAGAGAATGAAAAAAAAAAAAAATCCGGGCGTCGGTTGACCCTGCGGGCCAGCCCCAAAACTTCCCACTGTTTTCGAGCTCAAGGAGCTCGAAAATATTAATGTGACTGTATTTTCGAGCTCGAAGAGAGAGCTCGAAAATCTTATTGCATGCGATTGTTTTTTTATGAGCTTTTCAAACTCTAACAAGTTACGCTTTATGCTAAAGTTTAAAAGATTAAGAATCGAAAATCATTAATGAACAAGCGGTTTTTAAATTTCAATTTCCGATTATGTTCAATAAACTATATGTATTGAGGCAGAAATCAATGTCAGTGATCGAAATCAAGATTTTAATGAGTTTTGGCTTAGGTCAGAGCAATAATATGTAAAATATCCGAGAAAATTACTAAAAACTGGGTTTTTTTGATTTTTTCGTTGATAATATTGTAGTATTTCAACTTATAATTAATATCACTTATACTACAATGATAACACACCTATATTAGAAATAATAACACCACAATTAACAGCAGTAAAAGAAAGCAAGAGCAATATATAGTTTATTGAATACTGATGATAAGGGCGGGCAGGTTATTAATTAATAAGATATATGTATTCGTGGTTATAACGTTAAGTATATTCTAAGTATATTACAATATGTATATAAGTACAAGCTACACGCCCGTTTAGGATGGTGTACTGGTAAGAACTAACCACTATAGATATTTCGGCAATGGCCATTAGTATAGCTAATACATTCTGGTATATTCTAGAACATTCTAGCACGATGGACCTTGCCCCTCAACACCCTCTCTCAAGGTACATAGTGCGTGCACACTTATCCAAGCATTCATGCACACTAATTTACAATGCCTATATTACACACACATTTCCTGTGCTTATTCTTACTCAGACTTTTTGTAAACATATCTGCCGGCATTCGTTCTGTACACAGATCGTTCGGAAGTAAGTCATCAACTTAGCGCGGACCATGGAGAGATACCATGGCTCATTAACTTCGCACGGACCGTGAGAAAGACTGCTCGCTCTCCGTACGCGACCGACCAATAAGAGTTGACTCGACCCCCTCCACACTCAACGAAGACTTCTCATTCGCTCGCTATTAACTTGCTCTCAACCAAGCTATCTCATTGGAACGCAGATACCGACATCTCCCACTCCGTCGAGAACCTTCTAGAAGTCGGGCTCTCGGGTATAAAAGAAGGTGATCTGAGAGCGTAAGCGCATTCTATTCTGATCAGTCCTACTGTAAGGAATAACTCTACAGATAGCGAGCAAGGCTATCAGCGATCAACATAAAATAATCAAGCGAGCAAGGCTTGAATATCATTCAGCTACTTCTCAACACCATCAGTTCTTTTTAGAACTCTCTCGTCAAGTTTTGACTAGCTCTTCTCAGGGCTAGTCTCGTAAGAAACTTTCAAATTCAAGAAACCTCCGGGTCTCCAGCTAGACTACTCGAGTACAACCAACAGTTCTTCTCAGGACCAGCGGTCAATTCTCATCGTCGTCTCCAGCTCAAACATTACTCTCAAACGGTCTTTCTCAAGACCACAACGGCCTTTTTCAAGGCCACCAATTGACTTTAACGTAAAGAATTCTCTTCAGTGCAAAGTTATACTACCGGCAGACTACTCGTTAAACACAGACACTTTACGTCTATCACTCCACACGCATATTCATTCCTTACAAAATGATGTCTAACATCTATATGCTTAGTACGCTGGTGATCTACATCGTTCTTGATGATACTGATTGTACTCTGGTTATCATTCAGTATTGTGACAGTCTCTGAGTCTTCCTGTATACCCAAACTAACTAATAAGCCTTTTAAGTATAGGGCCTCTTTAGTAGCCTCCGCTACCGCCATATACTCAGCCTCTGTACTTGAGAGTGCCACTGTTTTCTGTTTTCGCGCCTCCCAACTGATTACAGATTCCGCCAGAATGAGTCCATACCCGGTATACGACTTACGATTCGTTGAGCTCCCTCCCCAGTTAGCATCTACAACAGCAAATAGAGCTAGCCTGGTTTGCTCGAATCTTAACCCGTAGTCCATTGTACCCTTCAAATACCTCAGAACCCTTTTCGCGGCTTTCCAATGCTTGATATTGTAATCGGTATTAAATTGACTTAAATAATTAACCGCGTAAATTATATCTGGCCTAGTAGTTACCGCAAGATACAACAACGCTCCGATTAAACTCTGGTACGGATACTTATTCATTTCTGACTCACTCGCACGTTCTGGTTTTACTAAATTACATTTAGCCTCAATGGGTGTGTCTATCGGTTTACACTCATCAATCCCAAAACGTTTAAGTACGGCTCTGGTATACTGTCTCTGTCTCAAGAACACACGTGACTTTTCGTCCCGCTCAAACTCGATACCTATATAACTTTTAGCTGTCCCGAGATCTTAAGTCTCAAATGACTTTGACAACGCTTTCTTAATTTCACCTATCCAAGCCTCGTCGTCACTAGCTAACAAGATATCATCAACGTATATCGCTATATACATTACTCTGTCATCTTTCCGGTTAACAAACAAACATTTGTCTTGTAGCACTGCGCTAAAACCTAATACGTTTAGTCTATCTACTAATTTTCTATGCCACTCAACCCCGGCTTGGCGCAACCCATACAACGACTTTTTCAGCGCACATACACTGTCACTCCCCGCTTTCAAGCCCTCTCTCCAGCGCTTTACAGTTTCTATTATTTTTCTGTCGCGTATTACCTTCCCGCCTAAACCAATAGGTTCGACCGCAATTATCTTTTCGATAATCTCATGCATACACTCGGGCACTTCCATGTATACACTTTCGCGCAATTCACCACTTAAATACGCAGTCACTATGTCCATCTGATGAATTTACAAATCATATTTTGCTGCTATTGCTGCCATAATCCTCACCGACGTTGACCTCACTACTAGTGAAAATGTCTCGGTGAAATCTTCTCCTGGCCTCTGAGAACACCTTTTTGCAACTAATCTGACCTTTCTTTTGCCATCAGTCTTAGTGCAAAATACGTAGCGACTTCCGATTACTTTTCTGTTCCTGGGTCTCTTTTCGATTTCCCATGTCTTGTTCTTTATCTGAGCTAACATTTCTTGTTCTAATGCTATCTTCCACGAGTCCGAATTTTCTGTCTTACTCGCTTTTTTCCATGTAGTCGGATTTTCTGTCACTATTAGATAAGCGAATACATCTTCGTCCATCGCATTTTCCTCTTTTTCTTCATTCTCTTCTTCGCTAGCAGCTCCGTGGTCATCTCCACTCTGTTCGTCTGGTACTGTGACGTATACTTTTCTCGGTCTTCCTACCGATCCTGTCCGAATGTACATCGGACGTCCCCGGCCTTTCTTGCTGGGTAAATCTACGCCTTCCCATGACTTGGTTGCCCCTCTCTTTCTCTGGGGTCTCTCTTGCTTCTTTTCTGGTTCGGGCTTCTCCGGCTCTTCGCTCGGCATCTCGAGTTCTTCGCACTGCTCTTCACACTGCTCTTCGCATTGCCCCTCTATTACCTCCGGGTTTCTTTCGTTTTCAAATATCTCTTTATATTCGCCCTTAAAACCAATCTGATCAACAAACTTCACATCCCGTGTAGTCTTTACTGATCTATCTCGCGGAAAATAGATACGATATGCCTTCGAGGTAAGTGCATATCCTACGAATACTCTTGGTACTGACCTGGAATCTAGTTTCCCGCGCTTTTGCGTCTTATCCAAGACGAAAGCCTTTGTTCCAAACACTTGCATGTGCTTAACCGTGAGAGGTTTTCCCTTCCACACACAATACGGTATTTCTCCGTTTAACGCACTGGTCGGACATCTATTTCTGGTATAGTTTGCGTTACTTAAGGCCTCGGCCCACAGGTCAGGGGGTGCCCCTACCTGCCGCATCATACATCGTACCATTTCTATCAGCGTTCGATTCTATCGTTCTGCAATGCCGTTTTGTTGGGGGGTGTGAGGTGCAGTCAGTCTTCTCCGAATTCTATTTTTCCGTAGATATTCGTTGAATTCCCCGTTACAATACTCCTTTCCGTTGTCCAACTGTAACGCCTTTATCTTTTCCCCAGTCTGGTTTTCCACCTCGTTCTTGTACTCCTTGAACTTCTCCAGGACTTCAGATTTATTTTTCATCAAGTATATTTGACACCATCTTGACTTGTCATCAATGAAAGTGACAAAATATCTTTTTCCTGAGCCAGATGCATGTCGCATTGGTCCGCACACATCAGAATGCACTATTTCTAATAACTTCTGAGTTCTCTGTTCACTGGTCTTGGGAAAAGGTAATTTGGTCTGCTTTTCTTGAATACACACCTCACATTCTGATAACTTTTCATTATCGCTTATTTCCAAGCCGTAGACCAATTTACTTTTGGCCATGAGCTTCAGGTCTCGCTCATTTACATGCCCCAACCTTTTATGCCATTTATTTATCCCTAGTTTTTCACTAGTCTCGGCATTGCTAACACTGTCTTTAATGTCGTTCACAAAGTACAGATTCCCGCGTCTCTGCGCGCGCATGATCACATCATTGTTTTTGGAGTTTACTCCTTAAGAATCGATTTTCATATAAGGCCCTCGGTATGGAAAAAATATGAGGTGTGAAATCTACTCAACGAATGACCTCGTTACGTTTTAGGTGCACAACTTTCACTTTTGAGTGCATAGGGTATCCTACGGGGCAGCGTACGAATGTATTGTGTGTATACAATACATTCGTACCTATATATATACATATACACCTAAATATATGTGTATATATATATATATATATATATATATATATATATATATATATATATATTAGACTGTTTCAAATTAGGGGACTATTTTTTTTTTTTGATGAACATTGAAAAATCGAAAGGGTATCTTAAAATATGGTGACAGTTAAAATTTGAGCTCTTAATATTAATATTTAGAGGTGGCTATTTGTAATTTTCGATTTTTCATTTAGAAACATGGTAAAAAATACATAACTTCCGAAAAAATCAAGATACAAAAAATCTCTTCTCAACTATTTTGTAGGAAATTTACTGATCTACAAAAAAGGTCTTCTATGATTTTTGCATAACTTCAACCATTCACAAGATATCCGACGTCAAAATTTAATAAAATTCAAAGAACTTGTTTTTGCTCGCTCCGAATTTTATACCATGCCAACCAATGAGAATTCAGAAATTTTCAATACATTTTTTTGTAGGAAATTGAACGCTCTACAAAAAAAGTCTCTTATCGTTTTTTGATAAATCCATTTGTTCAAAAGTTATTAGAGCTCGAAGTAAAGTTGGAGATCTTTTTACTTTTCCGGTGAAACTATCGGACTAATCATAAAATGTCATAGAATCTTTTTTGTGGGCAATTTTATTTCTCACAAATTACCTCTGATAAATTTTTTCTGAATTCTGCATTCTCTTCTAGTTATTTCCATTTTAATGCTAAGCTCCTAAAAAAAGTGTTCTGATCGATTTTAAGAGCTCGACATTAAAATGGAATTAACTAGAATAGAATGCAGAATTCGGAAAAAATTTATCAGAGATAATTTTTAGGAAATAAAATTGTCTACAAAAAAGATTTAATGACATTTTATGATTTGTCCGATAGTTTCACCGAAAAAGTAAAAAGATCTCGAATTTTACTATAACTTGACTTCAAGCTCTAATAACTTTTGAACAGATGGATTTATCAAAAAACGATAAGAGACTTTTTTTGTAGAGCGTTCAATTTCCTACAAAAAATTGTATTGAAAATTTCTGAATTCTCATTGGTTGGCATGGTATAAAATTCGGAGCGAGCATAAACAAGTTCTTTGAATTTTATCAAACTTTGACGTCGGATATCTTGTGAATGGTTGAACTCATGAAAAAATCATAAAGGACCTTTTTTGTAGACCAGTAAATTTCCTACAAAATAGTTAAGAAGAGATTTTTTGTATCTTGATTTTTTCGGAAGTTATGTATTTTTTACCATGTTTCTAAATGAAAAATCGAAAATTACAAATAGCCACCTCTAAATATCAATATTAAGAGCTCAAATTTTAACTGTCACCATATTTTAAAATACCCTTTCGATTTTTCAATGTTCATCAAAAAAAAAAAATAGTCCCCTAATTTGAAACAGTCTAATATATATATTAGGGTGATTCATTTCCGCAGAAGTTTTTTTTTTTTTTTAAGTGCTCAAGCAAAATCTCAATCTACATCGAAAAACAAAAATTCTCACCAAATATGAGCTCTTAATTCCAATGCTAAGTACTTACTATTTGATTTCAAAGATTTCCCATTTAAAATACACGTAAATTAAATTACTTTTTTTTTAACTTTCTAATACTCAGCTGCGTTTCATGATATCAACACGGTTTTGGTCGCAAATTGTAGGGCATTTGGTGTTCTTCAAAAGTGCCCATAGTTACTTAGCTGTTATTCCAGCTGTTTCACTTGTGTCCGCTGCAGAACTCATTTTTCCTATGAAATTGACCATTATTGGCTTGCAGAACGTTAACCAATGAAAGTACACTAAAATCGCTGATAGGAATTTTATAGGAAATTTTATTCCCTTCAAAAAAAGTCCTATGAGTCAAGCCGCTAAAGTCCATAGTTTCCGAGTTATAGTCATTTTAATAATTTGAAAAATATAATAAAAAAAAAAAAAAATTACAATTGATATTTTATTCTTTAAATTATTAAAATGACTATAACTCGGAAACTATGGACTTTAGCGGCTTGACTCATAGGACTTTTTTTTAAGGAAATAAAATTTCCTATAAAATTCCTATCAGCGATTTTAGTGTACTTTCATTGGTTAACGTTCTGCAAGCCAATAATGGTCAATTTCATAGGAAAAATGAGTTCTGCAGCGGACACAAGTGAAACAGCTGGAATAACAGCTAAGTAACTATGGGCACTTTTGAAGAACACCAAATGCCCTACAATTTGCGACCAAAACCGTGTTGATATCATGAAACGCAGTTGAGTATTAGAAAGTTAAAAAAAAAGTAATTCAATTTACGTGTATTTTAAATGGGAAATCTTTGAAACCAAATAGTAAGTACTTAGCATTGGAATTAAGAGCTCATATTTGGTGAGAATTTTTGTTTTTCGATGTAGATTGAGATTTTGCTTGAGCACTTAAAAAAAAAAAAAACTTCTGCGGAAATGAATCACCCTAATATATATATATATATATATATATATATATATATATATATATATATATATATATATAATGAATATACTCTACGGCGTCTGCAAATGATAAATATATATATTAGGGTGATTCATTTTAGACCAACATTTTTTTTTTTCAAGTCCCACTCAAAAATCTTGTAGCATATGAAAAATAAAAAATTCTCACCAAATTTGAGCTCTTAATTTCAATTTGTAGAGGTCTCTCAACGAACTTTTAGTTTTTCCATTTAAATAACATGGGAAAACTTTTTTTTTTCATTTTTTACTTCCGCATCACACCTAAAAATTTTTTTTTCGAAATATCGTTCCGACATTTTTATAGTAGACTAAATGCTCTACAAAAAAGTTCTTTGAGTCGAGTTTGTAAGTTCAATATCTCCATCATAATTCGCGTTGCAAATTGTGATTTCTGTGGAAATTCGATTTAAATGCACTTAGAAACGAAACTATTGGTGATAGACGAAAACTTCAAATGGCAATTTTGTAGGTCATTCAATGCTCTTAAATAATGCATTAATGACTATCTCTGCACCACCAATAGTTTAGCCTCAAGACGCTCTTAAAGTTCTATTTTTTCGAAAATATACTTTCAATAAATGTCGAAACGAAACTATTGATGATAAACAAAAAATTTACATCGCAATTTTGTAGATCATTTAATGCTCTGAAATAATACCCTCGTGGATATCTTTGTATCACCAATAGTTTAACAGCTAAACGCTCTTAGATTTAAATTTGTTCTTAAAATTCACGTTCAATGTATTTATTACGGTGTGTTCTTTTATGACAACTTGTTTTTTTCAACAGTCTAACAGTATCTATACTTGGAAGAAGGTAAAAAAAGATGTCTGTTAAAATTAGAGCCCTAAATATTAATATCGACAATTGTCTCATCCCTATTTTCTATTTCTCATTTAAAGAACATGGGAAAAAGAAAATATTAAGTTTGGATTTTTATATCTTGGTGATGGCGTACTGTACAAATAAGCCCAGGATACATTTTTGAAGGGAATTGAACGCTCTTCAAAAGAATTCCCTAATCATTATTTGGTAAATCCATCTCTTCAAAAGTTATTTAAGATTGAAATTAGATTTATGGTAAATTTTAAGATCTTTTTACTTTTCCAGTGGAACCATCGGACATATCATAGAGTATCAAAGAATCTTTTTCATATACAATTTTATTTCTCATAGATTATCTCAGAGAAAGTTTTTTCTAATTCCGCATAATTTTCTGTTTATTTCTATTTTAATATCAAGCTCTTGAAATCGATCGCAACACTATTTTTTTTAAGAACAAATTTAAATCTAAGAGCGTTAAGCTGTTAAACTATTGGTGGTACAAAGATATCCACGAGGGCATTATTTCAGAGCATTAAATGATCTATAAAATTGCGATGTAAATTTTTTGTTTATCATCAATGGTTTCGTTTCGACATTCATTGAAAGTATATATTTTCGAAAAAATAGAACTTTAAGAGCGTCTTGAGGCTAAACTATTGGTGGTGCAGAGATAGTCATTACTGCATTATTTTAGAGTATTGAATGACCTACAAAATTGCCATTTGAAGTTTTCGTCTATCACCAATAGTTTCGTTTCTAAGTGCATTTAAATCGAATTTCCACGAAAATCACAATCTGCAACGCGAATTATGATGGAGATATTGAACTTACAAACTCGACTCAAAGAACTTTTTTGTAGAGCATTTAGTCTACTATAAAAATGTCAGAACGATATTTCGAAAAAAAAATTTTTAGATGAGATGCGGAAGTAAAAAATGAAAAAAAAAAGTTTTCCCATGTTATTTAAATGGAAAATCTAAAAGTTCGTTGAGAGACCTCTACAAATTGAAATTAAGAGCTCAAATTTGGTAAGAATTTTTTATTTTTCATATGCTACAAGATTTTTGAGTGGGACTTGAAAAAAAAAAATGTTGGTCTAAAATGAATTACCCTAATATATATAGTACACTAACGCAAAAAGTTAAAGGAACAGAAAAATTTTATAAATTTTTTAGTAATTTTTGGAAGGCTGTAACTTTGTGAAAAATAATCGTATCGAGATTTAAAAAAAAAAAAATTTATAGCTTGCAATCTCTAGTTTCGATGTATTTTCATCAAAATTTTATAAAAAGTCTGGTTATTACGCTAAAATGAGAAATACCGCAAGACAAAAAATTTCTAAATTTTTTTTTTTTTTTTCCAAAGAGCCCACGGACCGTGGAAAAATTTTGTGAACTAAACCAATGCATAGGTAGTTTGGCAAATTTATTCAGCTTTCATTTGTTTTTTTTTTTTTAACCTCGTAGGACAATTTGACGCAGGGATATCAGCCTTCAAACAAAAAATCATCCTTTTGGCTTTGATCATCGATATTTCAGGTACCAATGATTGCACAGTAAATTTGAGGGTGGCTATAAAAACTTGAATAAATTCTCTACAAGACCCGTTCATTAGTTATTGGAAAAAACAATTTTTTTTTATTTTCAACATCCTTTAGAAGTAAGTACAAAAAAATGACTTTTTTTGGTTTTTTAGTAAATCAACCGCTCCTCTGCAAGTATTGATAAAAAAAATATTGTTGCCAGAAACTTTTTTAGCTTAATGTACCCCCAATAACCCTTTAAATTTTTTAATTGATCTATGGAGCCGTTTTTTGGGGGCGATCGTTCAAAGTTTTGCTAAACAACTAAAGGAACAAGTTTTGTTCCTTCAATTGTGTAATCATAATCAAAATGAAAAAATAATTTTTTTTTACTTTTCTTTTATTTTTGCATTAGTAACTCAGTGATTGTGAGGAGAAGAGAAAAAGAAACGAAAAATTTTCAAAAATCAAAAAAATTGAACCTTGTTTTTTGGGGTCGAAATTTTTTTTTTTTAACTTTTTTGAAAATTTTTCGTTTTTTTTTCTCTTCCCCTTACATTCACTGAGTTACTAATGCAAAAATGAAAGGAAAGTAAAAAAAAATTCTTTTTTCATTTTGATTATGATTACACAATTGAAGGAACAAAACTTGTTCTTTTAATTGTTTAGCAAAACTTTGATCGATCATTTCCAAAAAAGGGTTCGATAGATAAATTTGAAAATTTAAGGGGTTATTAGGGATACATTAAGCTATAAAAAAGTCTCTGGCAACATTTGTCTTATCATCGATATTTACAGTGTAGCGGTTGATTTACTAAAAAACCAAAAAAAAGTCATTTCTTTGTACTTACTTCTAAAGGATGTTAAAAATTAAAAAAATTGTTTTTTCCAAAAAATGATGAACGGGTCTTGTAGAGAATTTATTCACGTTTTCAACGCTGGCCTCAAATTTACTGTGCAATCATTGGTACCTGAAATATCGATGATCAAAGCCAAAAGGATCATTTTTTGTTTGAAGACTGATATCCCTGCGACAAATTGTCCTACGAAGTTAAAAAAAACCAAATTGAAGCTGAATAAATTTGCTAAATGACCTATGCATTGGTTTAGTTGAAAAAATTTTTTCACGGTCCGTGGGCTCTTTGAAAAAAAAAAAAATTTAGAAATTTTTTGTCTCGCGGTATTTCTGATGTAAGCGTAATAACCAGACTTTTTAAAAAATTCGGATAAAAATGCACCGAAATTAGAGATTTTAAGCTATAAATTTTTTTTTTTTAAATCTCGATACAATTATTTTTCACAAAGTTACAGCCTTCCAATAACTATTAAAAAATTTATAAAATTTTTCTGTTCCTTTAATTTTTGCGTTAGTGTAGTATTAATCTTTTTCTTAGATTAGTAAGCCTTTTTTGTGCCTATTTAGACAGTCGATCTTAGGGAGTAAACTCCAATCGTGCGTCGGAGCTGACACACACACTTTTTTGTTTATCACTACCGCTTCAGTTTTCCTGAAGGTCACTGTATGTCCAAAGTCTGTGGCCCGTGCCACCGAGAATAGATTCGTTCTCAAATCTTGTACGTATGATACGTTTTTAAACCCACTGTCTTTTACCGGTAGACACTTTCACCAAAACGTTTCCCGTTCCCAATATTTTAGTGTTTTTATCAGTTGCCAGGCTCAACTCCGCACATTTAGGCTTAAATTCACTAAACTTGTCTCTACTGTTACACAAATGACTTGTCGCACCACTGTCTATACACCAACACACGTTACCACTACTACTGTACATAGCCTGTTTACTGGTACTTAACGATGAGTCATTTGTACTACGCGCACTGTTGTATTCTCTTCTAATTCTTTCTGGGCAGTTTTTTGCAATATGTCCTCTCCTATGGCACTTAAAACACTCGACTTCCCGCCGAAAGTTCTCGTCCCTGGAATTCGACGCCTTTGGCTTTCCGCCATATTGTCCACGTTGTTTCTTCTGATTTTGCCTCGAATACATTGCTCCTTGCGCTGGTTCGACATGTTGCTCTGCATGTCCCTCCTGGTATTCCCGAATTTTTACTCTGAGTTCGTCAAGTGATGGTAACTCCTTCTGTGTTTCTATCGACGTTTTGAATATTGTGTAACTATCTGGTAAGCTGTTCAATAACAAGATCACCAATATCTCATTGGCTATCTCCAGCTTGACCTCTCGCAGTCGTTTCACTGTCTCTATAAACTCGGTGATAAGTTTTCTCACATCATCTCCCTCTGTCATCCTCGACAGAGTCAGTTTCTTCAGCAAGTACGCTTTTCGCGCCGGTCCCCCAGACTCATACGTCGCCTTGATCTTATCCCAGATTTCCTTCAACGTCTCCAAGTCATCATACGCTGCTGCCTCGTCTGTCCCCAACGCAATCTGGTTTGGTCTTTTCACCAACGACATACTCCCACGTTTCATGGCTCATCAGAATACCCTTCATCTGCGTTTTCCACGATCGGTAGTTCTTTCTGGCAAGGGGGTCTATTTTTATTGAAAAAGCCATTTTTTACTGTTCACTTAACAACCACCAAAAATCGACACTATCAACTTTTACGCTAGTCACAGCACACAACGGTTTTCCCGCCAAAAAAATGTCCGAGCTCTTACGCCTAGTGTCTCACAAATGACGAATTCTACGCCACTGTACGCTATCGAAACTTCTCGGTTTTTCTCGCGCGCTTTTCACGTGCTTCTAAATAACTTCTTTATTAAATTAATAACTGCTTCTATTTTTATGATGGAATCCCCGCGTTACCTGGGCCCATAACCTGATGATAAGGGTGGGCAGGTTATCAATTAATAAGATATATGTATTCGTGGTTATAACGTTAAGTATATTCTAAGTATATTACAATATGTATATAAGTACAAGCTACACGTCCGTTTAGGATGGTGTAAGAACTAACCACTATAGATATTTTGCCAATGGCCATTAGTATAGCTAATACATTCTGATAAATTCTAGAACATACTAGCACGATGGACCTTGCCCCTCAACAAATACAGATATGTTTGCTGTTAAGATGTCAATATAAGACTAACTGATTCTAGTCGCGCATCTATAAAACAAGAGAACAAGGCATTTGTTTTCTAGTTATTCAAATATTTTAAAACATCAGTTTCACATTCGTTACACTACCCCCTTCTCAATAAATTATCGTCCAGATAAAAATTGTGTTGGGCGAATCGAACTTAATTGGAATTGAAATCATTTACAATTTTTGGTTCGATTCCGTTATGGTCCCAGCACACCCTATCTATCACCCTACAGGAAAAAAAACACCATAGCAGAAAAAACAATCCTGAAGGCTAACGCAAAGATAATAAAAAATTTAAAAAATAGTCTATAATTTAATTGAGCTAAGAATTGATAAAAAAAAATAAAATATTTTGCTAAGAAGTTAATCGACGCGTGTGACTCTATTTTCCTATTCAACGAATCAAAATAATAAAATTAAAAATTGTAACTCTCTTTTTGAATAATGGATTTTCAATGGGAATGGAAACCGGTACGGGATGGGAACAGAAACTCCTTCCTCTCCTCCTTGAAGGACTAGGAATGGACTCCTTCTCTCCTTCCCCAATGAAGTTGGAAATATTATCTGCACATAATAAAGAAAACAAAACGAGTATCTCTAACATTTTATTAAATTTTATACTTCAACATATTTCATCGTTACATCTTATTATTTGTGAGTTGTTAATTTATAAACTTTCATTATGATCAATTCAATAATTTTCGATCTTACATGCTCAATGTTCTACTGCTCGATTCATTCAGCTCATATGCCGATATCGACGTTCTAATTAGCAAGTTGTCTAACTTAATATTTTTCATTATCTGATTCTGCGCGATTTTCAGATAGTAATAGTCAGAAAAAATATTATTTGAGTAACGTAGACGAAAATATTATGCATTTACTAGATATGGAATTGATTTTTAGATAAAAAAAATTTTTTAAATTACTTTTTTTTTCGCATAAATGGGAGAATTTTGAAATGGAATTAGATCATTTGCTAATTAGAACGTCGATATGTTATCTATAGCTAACATATCAATGATTACTGAATAATACCCGTTGCAGCGAATTTCAATTTTTCCCCTAAAATGTTCCTCGGAAACTCTCCAGGGTATCCACTTACCTTCCAGAAGTCGTGCACTACTTAAGAAAAAAGCTGACTATGTCAACTCCGGATGGATCCCAAAGCTCCAGTCAGGATACTGTTGACCAATGATAAGTCCTAAGAATTCAAACTTTTGATTTGAGCTGAGCTCACTTAAACCAAAAGAAATATCCAGTATCTCATTAAAGGTCCAAGAATTACGGGAACCCCATGCAACGACCAATCGTTCAGGGCCCTCAGACAGACTTCACTCAGCTAATAATCGATCCTAGAACATTTCTAGTCCTAATAGAATCCTGGGAATCCCTCGAACAACGTTACCACCGAGATCGTTCAGAGCCCTCTTCCAGACTTCTTTCAGAATCTCGAGAACTCTTAAGCAACGTCTACAGTGTGGTTATTCAGGGCCCACTGCCAGACTTCTCCTAAGAACTATACCAGTCTTTAGTAAGTCGTCCAGACAAATTTTTCAATTCTATCAGTTTGAAAGAAATATATCCTAGTCTTACTAATTAACTACAGAATCCCGGGAACCCTTTACAACGTCTACGCTGAGATCGTTCAGGGCCCCAGTCGGACTTCTCTTTTATTTTTCTTATTGATCACAATATGGTGCAAGACGATTTACATGCACGATTTTATATTGTTCATTTGATATTTTCTCAATTCTGTAAACTATGTTATTTAATTTGTTTTCAATTTCATAAGGACCTTCCCAATCACATTGAAGTTAGCAAAATTATTAATTATTTTCGTTAATTTAAACTAAAGAACAATTTTGATGGCATTATATGATGATCAAAAGAGACAGTAAAGAGGAAAAGTTTGTAAGATTTTAGACACATTTTAGTACAGTACATTTTGATTTATCTGGAAAAAATAACATAAAATGTTATTTTTTTAACTTTTCAACGCCGATATCTTTTGAACTAATTAACCGATTTTGACGTTTGAGGTGGCAATAGGCGCGTTTTATTGACTTCTAGAGCTGATTAGAATTTGGAAGCGATCGATTCAGCCGTCTTGAAGATATTAGAAAAAAACCGTTTTTTACCATTTCTTTCTCCAACGATATCTCTTGAACAAATTAACCGATTGAGATGGTTAAGGCGGCATTTGAAGCGTTTTATTGAGTTCTAGAGCTGATTAGATTTTGGCGTCGATCGTTAAATTCGTTTCTGAGAAATCAATAAAAAACTAAAAAAAAAAATTTTTTTTTTTCGTAATTCGCCAATATTTTCGAGTGTATTCGATCAAATGATCTGAAATTTTCAGGAAAGTTGATGGCTAACGAGTTCTTTCGATTGCCGCCTTAAACATCCACATCGATTCATTAGTTAAAAAGTTAAAGACCATACACACACACACACACTCGGGCATCATTCTGAAAATAGTCAGAATAGCTTCCTAGGATCCCAAAACATCGACATCTAATGAAAACTCGATTTCCGAAAATCGGGGTGAAAACAATAGCCCCGAAATTTTCGAAAATCATCGATTTTCTAAGCGGGAAGTTAAATATCGGTCTATCAGTTGACCCTGCGGGCCAGCCTCAAAACTTTCTGTTGTTTTCGAGCTCAAAGAGCTCGAAAACATTGTTGTTAATACATTTTCGAGCTTTTCGAGCTCGAAAATAGTTTTGTATACCTTTGTTTTCGAATAATAACGTTTCTTACTATTTCTTCTCCAACGATATCTCTCGAACGAACTGACCGATTGAGATGGTCGAGGTGGTAATCGACGCGTTTTATGGAGTTTCAGAGCTAATTAGATTTTGGAATTGATCCATTGAGCACATTAAAAGTTATCTAAAAAAAAACATTTTTAATAAAATTTTTATTCTTGGAGTATCTTCGAACACATTCGACCGATCAACTTCAATTTTTCACGGCTTTTAGATATAAACAAACCGCATCGAATGACACCTTAACGATCAAAATCGGTTCATGCGTTCAAGAGTTATAGATATTTACATACGTACGTACATACATCCCCGATTTAAAAAAATGATTTAATCCATGCTAAGTGTATAACTATATAGTAGTCGATTCAAATTGTTTTAAATCATTTCGAATCATTTTTCTTAATCAGGGATACACATGCATACACTCGGACATCATCGTCAAATTAGTCAGGATACCTTCCTAGAACCTCAAAACGTCAAAATCTGATAGAAATTTGGTTTTCGAAAATCGGACTGAAACCAATAACTTCCCGAATTTTTAATAATTTACAATTTTCTTAGCGGGAAGTTAAAGTTGCCATTCGGTCTATTTTTGACCAAGTCACAGGCTTTCGAAAAAGAAATCCAACGCATATCGCTATTTCAAAGAACAGAAAAAGTCGACCCATTCTGGAATTGGTGGAAATAATCACAGAATTAATTGAAGTTTTTTTTTAGAAAATAAAGAAACAAATAAAAAATAGCGAACTACAAGAAAATAACAGTTTCTCTCAAAAAAGGCAAAAATTTTATGAAGTTTATTATCCTAAAATTTTTTTATATTTTTTTCTAAAAAGTACATTTGAAGACAAAAATTTTAAAAAAACAAACGTCACACGGAAAAAAAATTTTTATAGCTATAAGATAAGATAACTTACGGTAGTGTTCAACGAGTAGTCTGCCGGTAGTATAACTCTGTACTGAAGAGAATTCGTTACGTTAAAACAAATTTGGTGGCCTTGAAAAAGGCCGTTGTGGTCTTGAGAAAGACCGTTTGAGAGTGACTTTTGAGCTGGAGATGACGATGAGAGTATACTGCTGGTCCTTAAAAGAACCGTTGGTTGTTGTTGAGTAGTCTTACGTGAGACTTGACTAGTCCTTAGAAGAACTAAGTCAAGTTGAAAGTTGCTTACGTAGACTAGCCCTGAAAAGAGCTAGCCAAGAGGAAGTTCTAAAAAGAACTGTTGCTTTTGAGAAGTAACTGGATGATATTCAAGCTTTGCGCGCTTGAATATTAGATGTTTATCGCTGATAGCCTTGCTCGCTATCTGGAGAGAGTTCTTCACAGTAGGACTGATCAGAATCGAATGCGCTTACGCTCTCAGATCCCCTTCTTTTATACCCGAGAGCCCGGCTTCTAGAAGGTTCTCGACGGAGTGGGAGACGTCGGTATCTGCGCTCCAATGAGATGGCTTGGTTGAGAGCAAGTTAATAGCGAGCGAATGAGAAGTCTTCGTTGAGAGTGGAGGGGGTCGAGTCAACTCTTATTGGTCGGTCGCGTACGGAGAGCGAGCAGTCTCTCTCACGGTCCGTGCGAAGTTGATGAGCCATGGGATCTCTCCATGGTCCGCGCAAAGTTGACGACTTACTTTCGAACAGGTAGCAAAAGTCTTTTCTTTTTAAAAATTCATAACTTGTTTTGAGTTGGGTAAAAAAATTTGAAAATTTTCTGAATAATGATTTTAATGGGGTAGACAAGGAAAAAAAAAATTTTAGCCAAATCAAAACAAGTCGATTTCAAAAGTGGTCGATTTGGTATGGAATGCCCCATATACATTAGACCGATTCAAAATAATCAACAATTTTTTTTTTTTAAAGATACATACTCAAAAATTTCAGTGGGATAAAAAAATATACCTTTTAAAATTTTAGTCATTCATTTCAATATTAAGTACTCCCTGATTGCAATTTTCTATTTTCCATTTAAATAACACCATGGAATTTTTTTTTTCTAAACCGATTTTTATAACTCATTAGCTAATTATTGTACCGAAAAGGTCAATACATATTCTTGCTGAAAATTAAAAGCTCTATAAAAAATATCTCATATAATTTTTTAATAAATTTACTCTTTCCAAAGTTATTCAATGTAAAATTTAAATTCATGGTGAATTTCAATATTATTTAAAATTACCGACGAAAACATTAGTCTTCTCACAAAATGTCGTAGGACTATTTTTGTAGACCATTTTATTTACTATGAATTATCTGCCCCCAAGTTTTCGAAATTCGGCAATACTCTTCTGTTATTGTGCTTTACGATCGAAAAATTTTTTTCGCCTCACTTCGGCAACTATTTCAATTATTTGCATTTTAATGTCAATTCTTAAAAAAAAAAAAATCATGTTCTGACCGATTTTGACTAGTCTTAAAAATTCTCAAGCAGATCAATTGCAATCAGTAGAAGATAGAAAAAATAATAAACGTGTGAATTTAAGATTAATAGAAAATATATCATCGTGAACAGTTAATTACACTTGAATAATAGTTTACCGTTTCCTAATCATACACATATATTAGGGTGCTCGTGTGAAATGAATATTTATTTTTTTTTTTTTTGGCTTCCCATTAAAAATCTTGTTCTACATGCTGAAATGAAAATTCAGTCTAATTTTAAGCTCTTACTATTTATTGTAAAAACTGGATCAACCTCGTTGCAGTTTGTCCATGCTACAAGCATGTAAATCTCGATTTTTTTGTTTTTAATGAATGAAAATCAGCCTCATATTAACGTATCTTATTGGTTCAAAGTTTTATTTAGACAGAACTGTATGCTCTTCGAAAAAGCCACAATGTGCTTAGTAGTACCTTCAACTACAGTCCGTGTGGAAGCCTTGAAAGTTTGATTTCCTAAGAAATTGGTGGTTTTTTGTTAACTTATAACCGGTTAACTCTCAGGTAAAAAAGTACATTTTCTGTAGGAAATTTAATCTTCTACAAAAAAGTTCATAAAAGTTGAATTTCTAAAATCAATATTTAAAGAGATTTATGAACTTTAAGTAATTAAAATTCAAAATTTCAGCTATTAAATGTCAAGACTCAATATTGCAAATTATTTTCATCTATTAACTTATGACAGATATTGATTAATATATTTTTGTAGAAAATATTAAATACTCATAATTATTTATTTAAATTATTTGGAAATACCCACCCATTTGCAATTCTTTTCAAAAAATCAATGATTAATAATTAGGTTTTAAGAATTTCCTTGAATTTTTAATTTCATTGAAAGCTAACAAGTAAATTCTAATCGAAAAACATGATTAATATGAATATTATTTATTTATAAACCCGTTAATCTTGTAATTTAGCTGAAATTTTTAATTTTAATTACTTAAAATTCATATGTCTCTTTAGATATTGATTTTAGAGTTTCGATTCAAAGTAAAGGGACCTGGTTCAAGCACTTTAAGAGTGATAGTTGAGGATATTCTATGATAACTAATATGAAATTTAATTTAAGTAAACAGTATTTTTTGTAATAAACGAGTAAAGAATTTTTAAATCAGGTCATAAGCGCAAAATCATTATTTGAAGCTAATTTGTAATTTCAATTAATGTATTAAAAAAATATGCTTGAAGACCTAATTTCTGGCACTCAAAATTTCCTATGCTGTAGTTTCTGACACTGACATTAGCCTAGTTTCTGACACTGATATTTAAAAATGAATTATTATTTGTTAAGTTATGAGATGTTAAGTTTAAATAAACTAATATTATTGATTTCAAAAGATATTAAATATTTATTATGAACTAAACGATTTGTTTTGAACAACAACTTTTGTATCTTTTTTTCTCTGAGTTTTTCTTTTTTTATTTTTTTTTTTTTTTTGGCTTATGTAATTGCTTCAATTTTCAATCTTTCTATGTTTTCCGTTCTTTATCATCTTCCAATTTCTGTCTCTTTACTTCTCTATTCTCGTAACAGGTTAGAATTTGAGGGCCTATAAATGTGACGTACCTGGGGCATTCCACGCCAAATCGGACGGTTTCAAAAATTGATTTTTCCGATTTTCTTAATTTTTTGGTATTTTTTAGTACACCTCAAAAGAGGCTTTCTGGTAAATTTTGAGGTTTTTATGATCAACGGTTTAAAAAGTATTGAATTTTCAAAAAAACCGCTCTTGTTATAGTTTTTTTATTATAACTTTCGTAGTAATGGTCGAAATTCAATGGTTTTTTTTTTTTCAAAATTTTCGATCTTACATGGCCTTTACAGCAAAAAATACAAAACAAATATACGATATGTTTTTAATCGATATTATTGAATTTTAAGTTTTCAACCGTGTTTTTAAAACACGTCTGAATATACTAGATTAGGGTGCTTCGTTTGAGATGACTACTTTTTTTTTCTAAGACCCGTATCAAAGTATCGTTGTACACATTGAAAAAAAAATTCTCACTAAAGATGAGCTCTTAATTTTGATTTTAAGTACTCGCTAAATGAATTTGAAATTTTCCCATTTAATTAACACGTAAATTTTAATTTTTTCATTTCAATTATCTATAGCTTCGCGGCATTTCAAGATATTTGATCAGCCATAGGCGGAAATAACAGAGGAATATTTTCTCTTTGAAAGTGCTTGTAGCCAATTTATGTTTTATAACCGGCCTCAACAGTAAAAAATCTTAAAGCCAATTTTTTCTCGAATTTCATGGTTTTTTTTATTTTACTTGCAAATAACTAACTTTACGACAAAATTGTACCTGACTTTTTTGTAGGGAATTTTATTTCCTACAAAAAAAGTTATGTACGAGAATACCGTAAAACTAGTAGTTTTCGAGATAAGTCCAATTAAACATTTTAAAATTTGAAAAATCGCTGTTTTATCCAAGATTTCATTACTTTTTTATAAAATTATGGCGGAAGATATATATATATCCTGGTTAATATATCATCGAAAATATATAATCCCGGGAAAAAAGTTTTTCATGAAATTTTATAAAATTTCATATAATTTCACTAATGAAATTTCATGAAATTTTATGCTGAAAATGGCCTGATGAAATTTTATGAAAATTTATAAAATTTTCTGGAATTTTATAAAACTTCTTCAGTCACCATTCATTTTTCGAAAAAAATATTAGGTTTTGCAAAAAATCTGCAATTAAATCTTTCACATTAATCTAATGGGTGGAGGTATTACGGTGACACACTAATTATAATTTTTATTGACGAAAAAATCCTGGTGACTTCTGGGCTCGAACCTACGTCCTATCGATTTCAAGTCTCTCATAATATTCTATGAAATTTGATAAAATGTTGTAAAAAGAGACAAAATTTCATAAAAATTCATGAAGTTTTACACAATTGTTGTCAAGATTCTAAGGATTTATTGGTATGAACTTTCATAAATTTTTTCAAAATTTTATGAAATCTTATAAAATAATATGAAACTTTATAAAATTTCATAAAATTATTCAAAATATCATAAAAATTTTACGTATTCACTACAAAGATCCGAAGGAGTATTGTAAAAATTTTTTTTTGATTTTTTAAAAATTCTTGAAATTTCATGAAATTATGTAGTTTTATTGAACTATGAAATTGTAGAAATATTTTCAAAAATCAATTCGGAACCAACAGATAATTTTCATAAAATTTAACAAAATTTTATGAAATTTCATAAAATTTTGTAACTTTTCGTGTGAGGCCAAAACTTTAATTATGTAAAATTACATGAAGTTTTATAGAATATTGTAATATTACATAAAACCTCATATAATTTTATAAAATTTTATAAAAATATATGAAATTTCATACCATTAAGTCCTTGAAATCTCCATAACAATTATGTAAAATTTTGTAAATTTAATAAACCATTATGAAGGTTTACAAAAATTTATGAAATTATGCGAAACTTTATGAAATTTTATAAAAACCAAGTTTTGGCCTTTCACGAAATTTCACAAAATTTTATGAAATTTTACAAAATTATATGAAATGTCACAAAATTTCATAGAATTATCTCCCAGTTTCTGATAATATTTCATAAGTTTTTTTCAAATTTTATAAACTTTTATAAAATTTTGTAAAACTTTTTAAAATTTCACAATAATATATAAAATTTCATACTAATAACTTCTTGGGATCTCAATAACAATTATAAGAACTTTATAAATTTTTATAAAATTATATAGAATTTTATAAAATTATATATAATTGCATAAATTTTTATGAAACTTAATCAAATTTCACAGAATTTCACCAAATTTCATTAGTATAATTTCTCAAAATTTGTTGAAATTTTGTAAAATTTCATTAAATTCTATAAAACTTCATGAAATTTCATGAAAAAATTTTTTCCCGGAATGTTATACGAAATCCTCTCCTGTTACACTTCCTTTGTCTTATCTTAACTCAAATGCTCTTGTTTGATTATCGGAAGCTTATTTAATTACTACCTCTTTCAGTAAAAAATGATTGTTTCATACTTTTTATACTTACATATGGATGTGTCATATAAATTTTCATATTTTCTTCTTATACATTATATATGTTTTCAGCGATGATTTCGTTAAATGCTACTAAATTCTTTAATAAAACAGCGATTTTTCAAATTTTAAAATGTTTAATTGGACTTATCTCGAAAACTACTAGTTTTACGGTATTCTCGTACATAATTTTTTTGTAGGAAATAAAATTCCCTACAAAAAAGTCAGGTACAATTTTGTCGTAAAGTTAGTTATTTGCAAGTAAAATAAAAAAAAACCATGAAATTCGAGAAAAAATTGGCTTTAAGATTTTTTACTGTTGAGGCCGGTTATAAAACATAAATTGGCTACAAGCACTTTCAAAGAGAAAATATTCCTCTGTTATTTCCGCCTATGGCTGATCAAATATCTTGAAATGCCGCGAAGCTATAGATAATTGAAATGAAAAAATTAAAATTTACGTGTTAATTAAATGGGAAAATTTCAAATTCATTTAGCGAGTACTTAAAATCAAAATTAAGAGCTCATCTTTAGTGAGAATTTTTTTTTCAATGTGTACAACGATACTTTGATACGGGTCTTAGAAAAAAAAAGTAGTCATCTCAAACGAAGCACCCTAATACTAGATGTATCCTTCGATTTTCTTGATAATTTTCTATCTTAAACTTCTATCCATTCTGCAACTTTTAAGCCCGGTCCGGCAGTGAGCCTTTCATAATTTTTATTTTTTTCGATTTTTGAAAACTAAAAAAATTTTTATTTTCGCTATAAATTAGTATCAGTACCGACCCTGATGAAACGAAACGATTTGTGACGATTAAAACTGTTTTAACTGTTTTAAATCATCATGAATCGTCAATTAATGATTAAAGACGATTCAAAACAATTAAAATTTCAAATCGTCATAAATCGTTTTTAATCTTCATGCAGGACCAGAAATTGCTATATATTATTTTACGATTAAAGAGGATTCATGATGATTAAAAATTCCAAATCGTCATGAGTCGCCTTCAATCTTCATGCAAAACCAGAAATTGCAATATTATTTTACGATTAACCCTAGACTGGTCAACGTATGAGCGTGACGCCGCACTTGATTCTATTATTTTTATTACAATTACATTTTTTACTAAAAAGGTTTGAAAAAATTTGACTTTGTTCTTCAAACATTTTAGAATATTTTAACAATTTTTTTGAGCATGTTTAAAAACATAAAGTTGCTGTAAAAAAAATTCTAAAAAAAAAAGTGACGGATTTGCGGGACTGTTTTCATCACTTGACCAGAGTCGTTAGTAGATTTTTACTTGCGGCGTTGCCGTCTCTGGTGTATGTTCCCTCTTTCCGACTTCTTATGTTCATGCGCAGACTGTTATTGTGTATGAAAGGTTATGTGGAGGTAAATATTTATGTTTATTTATAAACATTTTTAAAAACTCTGCGATGAAGAAAATAATTTTTTAATTTGTTTTATGGTTGAATTTATAATAAACTTATTAAAATATTATTTTCTGTCCACTATCAAAATATTTCTATCTACTGCCGAAGGCATTAACCTATGTCTACGTGATGTTATTCATAAAAAAAATAGTTGAGTTTTTTTTAAGTAAAATAAAATTAAATACTAGCAAAATTTAATAAAAAAATAGGTTTGTTAAATTTGTTTAAATTACTAATTGTTTTAAGCAAAGTTTGAAATTAATAAAAATAAAGTTGAAAATTTTGATTCATGTTCGAATTTTTCACAAAATTCCCGCCAGAAATAATACACCAATAGTAAACAGCCAGAGCGATCAGGCAACGTCGCACTCTCAAAAGCATTGCGGCGATTCCCTCATCACTTGACCAAAGTCGTTAGGTCGCGTTTGTTGACCAGTCTAGGGTTAAAGACGATTCATGATGATTTGAAAATTTTAATCGTCATAAATCGCCTTTAATCATAAAATAATGTTACAATTCCTTGTCCCGTATGAAGATTAAAGGCGATTCGTGACGATTAAAAATTTCAAATCATAATGAATCGTCTTTAATCGTAAAAAAATATTTCAATTTCTGGTTCCGCATAACGATTAGAAACGATTTATGACGATTTGAAATTTTAATCGTCATTAATCGTTTTTAATCGTAAAATAATAAATCGTCTTTTGACGATTACAGACGATTAAATCTGAAAAACCATGAGGATTATGACGATTAACGATGATTCAGTTTTTAATCGTTGTTAATCGTCACAAATCGTTTTGTTCAATCAGGGGATTTTTAACACTGTACACTTTTTTTTCTTGCATATTATAAATTGATTCCGATATTTTTTTGTTCTGAGTAGAGATTTAAAAGCAATAAGTAAAAGTTAATGCTATTTTTGAGCAGTTATAATAAATGTTTTTATTTATTAAGAAGCAACTATTTCGAAGCAAAAGAAACATTAAATTTGCTATACAATACAGCTAAAACCATAACCGGAGCTCGAAAATTACATATAATTATTCGAAAAAGCGACGAAATTGTATTACAAACGTTTTAAATTATTTCCGTGTTCTTTCGAAAATTTTACATTAACGATTGTTTCATGATAGTCTAAGAGCCAGTGGACGGATACCTGTATGTATTTGACCAGACCTGAGCTTTTGTATATTGAGGCCCCTATACCTACTGTACATGAGATGGGGACTCACTAAGCCCAAAGTGGTGGACGCGGCTACTGCGCAGGTAGGACAGGTATCGATTTTTGGCCAATTATAAATGCATTTGACCACGTCTGCCGTTTTGAAATTTCAAAATGTTTTATTATTATTGACGGAAAATAACAATGGCAGACCATTATCATGCGTCCAACATCATGGCAGACGATTTTTAAAATGCAAAAAAAAATTTTTTCTGAAAGTATTTGACCAGATCTGCCAATATATTTTATTCATTATAGTCTTAAGAACTTATATTTATCACGGCAGACGTATTCATAGTGGACACACATCACCAGATAAAAAAATCTAAGATACTACCCGGTCAGATGTCTATGTATTACGATAGCTGTTTTACATCAATATAATTTACTTAATCACTGAATTTATCGAAATTACTATCTTTCATGTATTCTATATGCTAAATTTTAAAAGTTTGACGATAAAAAAAGGAGATATTACGAAAAAATCTTAAATATCGAAGTATACTGCTAATAACAAAAGATAATTTAAATTAGTATTTTATTTTTCATTTTTGTTTATTTAATACAAGATTTATAAGGACAGATGAATAAAAACATATCATGCATGCATATAAAAATAAATACACAAACGCAAAAAAATTAAAGGAACAGAAAAAGTTTATAAATTTTTTAGTGATTTTTGGAAAGCTGTAACTTTGTGAAAAATGATCGTACTGAGATTTTAAATAAAGCATTTTATTGCCTAAAATCTTTAATTTCGGTGCATTCCTATCAAAATTTCTTAAGAGACCCGGTTATTGCGCAAATATAAGAAATACCGTAAGACAAAAAATTTCTAAAATTTTATTTTTTTTCTAAAGAGCAACTAAACCAATGCACAGTTCATTTAGTAAATTTAATCAGCTTCAATTTGGCTTTTTTGTTTAGGCGCGTAGGATGATTTGTCGCAGAGATATCAGCCAGAGTCAAAAAATGATCGTTTTGTTTTTGATCATCGATATTTCAGGTACCAATGATCGCACAGTGAATTAAAGGGCGGCGTTAAGAACTTAAATAAATTCCCAACATGATCCGATTATAATTGTTTTAACAAAACAACTTTTTTATTTTTAACATCCATTATAACTAAGTACAAAAGAATGACCTTTTTGGTTTTCTAGTAAATCAACCGCTACTCTGCAAATGTCGATGAAACAATGAATGTTACCAGGGACGCTACTTACCTTAACGTATCCTCAATAATCTTGTAAATTTTCAAATTGATCTATCAATCCGTTTTTTGGGGGTGATAAATCAGAGTTTAGCTGAACAAATGTCAAAAAATTGGTCTGTCGGTTGACCCTGCGGGCCAGCCCCAAAACTTCCCGCGTATTTCAAGCTCCTTGAGCTCGAAAAATTGTAGTAGATACATTTTCGAGCTCTTCGAGCTCGAAAATACTTTTGTATGCTTTTGTTTTCAAAAAATAACGTTTTTTATCATTTTTTCTACAACGATATCTCTCGAACGAATAAACCGATTGAGACGTTTAAGGTGTCAGTCAACGCGTTTCATTGAGTTCTATAACTGATTAAATTTTGAAATTGATTCATCGAGTCATTTTTGAGAAATTTTCAAAATACTAAAAAATTTTTTTTTTTTTAATTCTTTCGACAATGGTTTCTCTTGAAAGAATTAACCGATTTCGATGTTTGAGGTGGCATTCGACGCGGCTTATGAATCTCCAGAGCCCAGTCCATTTTGGAATTAATCTATCGAGCCCGTAAAAAGTTATCCAAAAAAAACATTTTTGAAAAAAGTTTATTTTTGGAATATCTCCGAACGAGCCCTACCGATCAAGCTCAATTTTTTTTCAGCTTCAAGATATCAAATAACTGCGTCGAATGACACCTTGACAATCAAAATCGGTTGATCCGTTCAAAAGTTATAGATATTTACATACGGTCGTGCACTCGGACATCATCGTGAAATTAGTCAGAATAGCTTTCTAGGACCTCAAAACGTCGATATCTGTTGGAATTTCGATTTTCACAAATCGGACTGAAACTAATAACTTCCCGAATTTTTGAAAATTTGCAATTTTCTTAGCGGGAAGTTAAAAAAGTCAACGAAAACAAAAATTAAAACTTGTTTTTTGGTGGATGAAAATATTTTTTCACATTTTTTGAAAATGTTTCGTTTATTTCCCTTCCCCTCGCATTTACTGAGAAACCAACGTAAAAATGAAAACAAATTTGAAAAAAAATTATTTTTTCATTTTGATGATCATTAGACAAAACTTGATCCTTGAATTGTTTAGCAGAACTGATCGATCACCCCCAAAAAACGGATTGATAGATCAATTTGAAAATTTACAAGATTATTGAGGATACGTTAAGGTAAGTAGCGTCCCTGGTAACATTCATTGTTTCATCGACATTTGCAGAGTAGCGGTTGATTTACTAGAAAACCAAAAAGGTCATTCTTTTGTACTTAGTTATAATGGATGTTAAAAATAAAAAAGTTGTTTTGTTAAAACAATTATAATCGGATCATGTTGGGAATTTATTTAAGTTCTTAACGCCGCCCTTTAATTCACTGTGCGATCATTGGTACCTGAAATATCGATGATCAAAAACAAAACGATCATTTTTTGACTCTGGCTGATATCTCTGCGACAAATCATCCTACGCGCCTAAACAAAAAAGCCAAATTGAAGCTGATTAAATTTACTAAATGAACTGTGCATTGGTTTAGTTGCTCTTTAGAAAAAAAATAAAATTTTAGAAATTTTTTGTCTTACGGTATTTCTTATATTTGCGCAATAACCGGGTCTCTTAAGAAATTTTGATAGGAATGCACCGAAATTAAAGATTTTAGGCAATAAAATGCTTTATTTAAAATCTCAGTACGATCATTTTTCACAAAGTTACAGCTTTCCAAAAATCACTAAAAAATTTATAAACTTTTTCTGTTCCTTTAATTTTTTTGCGTTTGTGTATTTATTTTTATATGCATGCATGATATGTTTTTATTCATCTGTCCTTATAAATCTTGTATTAAATAAACAAAAATGAAAAATAAAATACTAATTTAAATTATCTTTTGTTATTAGCAGTATACTTCGATATTTAAGATTTTTTCGTAATATCTCCTTTTTTTATCGTCAAACTTTTAAAATTTAGCATATAGAATACATGAAAGATAGTAATTTCGATAAATTCAGTGATTAAGTAAATTATATTGATGTAAAACAGCTATCGTAATACATAGACATCTGACCGGGTAGTATCTTAGATTTTTTTATCTGGTGATGTGTGTCCACTATGAATACGTCTGCCGTGATAAATATAAGTTCTTAAGACTATAATGAATAAAATATATTGGCAGATCTGGTCAAATACTTTCAGAAAAAATTTTTTTTTGCATTTTCAAAATCGTCTGCCATGATGTTGGACGCATGAGAATGGTCTGCCATTGTTATTTTCCGTCAATAATAATACATTTTGAAATTTCAAAACGGCAGACGTGGTCAAATGCATTTATAATTGGCTAAAAATCGATACCTGTCCTACCTGCAAAGTAGCCGCGTCCACCACTTTGGGCTTAGTGAGTCCCCATCTCATGTACAGTAGGTATAGGGGCCTCAATATACAAAAGCTCAGGTCCGGTCAAATACATACAGGTATCCGTCCACTGGCTCTTAGACTATGAACTAGAGTACTCCCTAGTGAATATAGCTCCGTCGCTTTTTCAAATAATTATATGGAATTTTCGAGTTCCGGTATTGGTCTTAGCTGTATTGTATAGCAAATCTAATGTTTCTTTTGCTTTGAAATAGTGTCTTCTTAATAAATAAATACATTTATGATAACTGCTCATAAATAGCATTAACTTTTACTTACTGCTTTTCAATCGTTACTCAGAACAAAAAAATATCGGAATCAATTTATAATATGCAAGAAAAACAAGTGTAAAGTGTTAAAAATCGGTACTGATAATAATTTATAACGAAAAACAAATTTTTTCAATTTTCAAAAATCGAAAAAAAGTAGTAATTATGGAAGGCCCACTACCGGACCGGGCTTGAAAGTTGCAAAATGAATAGAAGATTAAGATAAAAAATTTTCATGAAAAACGAAGGATACATCTTGTATATTCAGACGTGTTTTGAAAACACGGTTGAAAACTTAAAATTCAATAATATCGATTAAAAACATATCGTATATTTGTTTTGTATTTTTTGCTGTAAAGGCCATGTAAGATCGAAAATTTTGAAAAAAAAAACCATTGGATTTCAAAAAAACAAAAAAATCGAGATTTACATGCTTTTAGTATGGAAAAACTTTAAGGACGTTGTTCCAGTTCTCACAATTAATATGAAGCGTAAAATTAGACTAAATTACTATTTCAACATGTAGAATAAGATTTTCAATGGGGAACCAAAAAAAAAAGAAATGTTCGTTTCAAACGGAGCACCCTAATATATATGAGTCATTCCACGCCAAATCGGACACCATTTAGCTTTTGCATCTCGGATTTTTTTGAAACTTTTTTTATCTTTTAGTATAGGTTGAAAGAGGCCCTCATGACTTTTTTCAAATTTTTTCCTCTAACCGTTTTTGAGATATAAAATTTTGAAAAATATAGAGATTTTTCTTTCAAATGCCTACAACTCCACGAAAAGTAGTTTAAATAAAGTTTTCATAGATACAAAATATGTTTGTTTTTAGACATCTTTTCAGTAAAAAATAAAAAAAACAATTTTTGAACCACGCTACTATTGAAATTTTAAATTTTAAGTATAAATTGTCGATTTACAAAAAACACGTACTGTACGATTTTCCTCATAATTTTTCACAGCAAACTGTCACCTTTTCTACAACTTTTTCAGCGATGCTCATAATGGGAAAACGATGGGATCTATTTTTCAGTTTTTTTTAAAGAAAAATGTGTAAAAAAAATATCATGCTCAGGATTTACTATTAATAATTATCTGACCCACAATTATCATCAAAATTTTCAAATCTTATTTCTACAGAAAAATTATTAAACGTGTGAGGAAATAGATGTGAATTAATAATAATTTTTCTGTAGAAATAAAATTTGAAAATTCTGATGATAATTGTGTGTCAGGTAATTATTAATAGTAAATCCTTAGCATGCTATTATTTTAAGACATTTTTTTAAAAAAAAAACTGGAATATGAAATTTAAAAAATCGAGAAAAAATAGATCCCATCCTTTTCCCATTATGAGCATCGCTGAAAAAGTTGTAGAAAAGGTGACCGTTTGCAATGAAAAATTATGAGGAAAATCGATCAGTACGTGTTTTTTGTAAATCGACAATTTATACTTAATATTTAAAATTTCAATAGTACTGTGGTTCAAAAAATTTTTTTTTTATTTTTTACTGAAAAGATGTCTAAAAACAAACATATTTTGTGTCTATGAAAATTTTATTTAAAACACTTTTCGCGAAGTTATAGGCATTTGAAAAAAAAAAAATTCTATATTTTTCAAAATTTTATATTTCGAAAACGGTTGGAGGAAAAATTTGAAAAAAATTATGAGGGCCTCTTTCAACCTATACTAAAAGATAAAAAAGGTTCAAAAAAATCCGAGATGCGAAAGCTAAATAGTGTCCGATTTGGCGTGGAACGCCCCATATGCAGGAAACGGTAAACTCTTATTTAAAAATATTAACTCTTCAAAAAGATATTTTTTTACTCTATTAATTTCAACTACACGTATTCTCCATTTTTTCTATCTTCATCGATTGCAGTTGATCCGCTTAAGAAATAAGCAGTAGTTTTTTATTTATTAAATTTTTATCATTCTCAACCATTGTGAAAACCATTGTACTTACTCAATGGTAAATATCAGTCATTACCAATTAGTGTTTGATTTCTTAAACATGTAACTATTGAAGTTTTCGAGTTCTTTCAGCTCAGAAACATTAGGATTTTTAGATTGCCTTACAAAGTCAACTGTTTTCCAGATTTTTTTTTATCTTGCTATGACCATTAGTACTAATATTATTTGTTTTAGTGCATGAAACTATTACTTATTTTAATATTTCTTCATGATTTTCAAGCTGAATTTCAGTATTGGCGTAATCTATATTCAACATTATACTTTTTGCATATTAAACGATAAAATTTTTGCTTACTTCTTAGTGTTCATGGTATTGTTATGAACCAAAAATTCCTATTCATTTGATTTTCGTTTTTTTTATTCTAGGAAAATAAAACCAAGTCAATCGTGAGTGGAAGTTTTAAAGAGACAATTGAATTATTAGATGTTCAATTTACTGATGCCTTACATCGTTTATTAAATCGTATTATTACATTAGGATGTAATAATGACTTTGAAAAATTACTTAACGTTTTATGCAGGTATAGTTTATACTAAATTTTTGTGTGGAATATTGTAATAGTATTTGACTAATCCAAAAAAAAAATTATAAAATATTTACAGATTGGACTTTAATCTTTTTTATACTGATTCAATGGCTGATAAAAGTTCTGAGGTAACACAACAATATGAAATATCTGGCTGACAAATTAAAAAAAATTCCTTAATTATTAAAGATAAACGAACGTAACATAGTGCTAAAAATTGTCGAAGATAATTTATTGTATTAATATTTTTATGGCAAAATTATTTTTTTAAATTACGTTTTCTATAAAGTATCAATAATAGTGATATTATACATGCTTAAATATACTATGCTGTAATAATATATAAATAAATCCTCTGTTTGAACATCTATTATGTAATTTTATATTGATTTGCTTACTATTATATCTTATATCTTATATATATCATAAAAGAAGTGTTTGTGCCTATGTCACGATTTGCAGCCAAAACTACACATCGCAAACGAATAGTGTTTGTTTGTGTGAGTAGTTATAAGTCTCCTACTGTATACTGGGATGGTTGTAAGTTGATAACTATGATGGTATAAAAGATACGGGGGTTCAAAAAAGATGAATTTTGAAAATATGTCTATGATTAGCTGAGTGTTCTAGATTGTTCTAGAAATTTCAATAATAATCTACACTGTAAAAAATAAGGTACTGACATCAAACTCCCTGAGAGTTTGACAAATTTCCTCTTCAGTGAAACCAAATTCGTTTGAATCAACGAAAACTATTTTATCTCAAGAAAATCATTTTTATTGAATTAAAATCTCTTCCCGATTATGAGAAATTGCTTAAACGTTTATGTTAAAGTTTTTAAGTTTGACCATAATTAAACTAACATTTGATTAAATAGTCAAATATATTTTTATTAAAGTTTAGATGTACTTGATTTAAAAATAAAAACTTGTTGAAGCAAACTTTTCAATTTTTAAAAATTTAACTGA
Source organism: Microplitis manilae (assembly GCA_030273425.1). NCBI lineage: Eukaryota > Metazoa > Arthropoda > Insecta > Hymenoptera > Braconidae > Microplitis > Microplitis manilae. The sequence goes on along the minus strand of CP092727.1, from coordinate 12,016,480 downwards.
AACTCTTGAAACGTTAGGCTTGACAACTTCGTGTCAACCGACAAGTTTCTTGAGGAGAGAATCCGATGAGGTTGTAGGAATAATTTTACGCACTCACATTAAAACTGAAAAATATTCGACAAGAATATAAATGGGTCATTCCATGTCAAATCGACAAATTTTTTACCTGACCCCCTTTGATTTCGCTGAAAATTTTCTATCTTTTTCTACCCCCCGAAAGTTATTTTTCAGAATTTTTTCAAATTTTTTTTCCCGACTCAAAAAAAGTTATTAATTTTTGAAAAAAACCGCTCTTTTATTTTTAAATTGCCAGAACTTTTTCAAAAATTGACCGTTCGGGAACTTTTTTTTTTCAAACTTTTTGTTTTTAAATATAGTTTTCGAAAAAAAATGTGGAAAAATTTTCAGAATCCCAGATATATGAAATATTTTAGTTTTTTTGAAAAAACCGTAATTTTCTCAAAGTCCGACCGTTTTTTTTTTTTTTTTTTTTACTCTAAAAATACTTCAACTAATTCTGTAATGATCCCCGTTAATCAAAAGATGTGACGACAATCGCTTGTAATTTTTTTTTCTTGATTATAAAAAAATTGTTGTTGAATTTTTGCTGATTTTATATAACTTTGTTATGAAATTTTTTTTATTTCCTCGTGAAACCTCAAAAGTTCAAAAATAAAATTTTATTGGAGAATTTCAAGTGATTATCGTCCAAGAAATTGTTGTTTTTTTAAAAAAAGTAAAAAAAAGGACTTTTCATACTCTTAAATAAATTCACCGTCTCTTAACATCTTTAAATAAATTAAAAACATTTTTTTGTATGTGTTCAAATTATATTTTCTTATATTTAACATAATACTTGATTCTTAAATTCAACATTACACCTATTTTTATTATCTCTTTTTACTGGATGATTCCCTTCTTTTCTTCATCGTACTGTGATTTAAATATTTTTCTGAAGAAGAAAACATCTTAACTTGCCCCATACAATCTTCCAATGGTTAAATTTTATGGATTTTTTTGTGTCGCTGGGATAAGAGTAATAAATAACGTCAATGAGAGAAAAAAATTATTTTTTTAGAAAAAAAAACAATTTCTTGGACGGTAATCACTTGAAATTCTCCAATAAAATTTTATTTTTCAACTTTTGAGGTTTCACGAGGAAATGAAAAAAATTTCATAACAAAGTTATATAAAATCAGCAAAAATTCAACAACAATTTTTTTATAATCAAGAAAAAAAATTACAAGCGATTGTCGTCACATCTTTTGATAAACGGGGATCATTGTAGAATTAGTTGAAGTATTTTTAGAGTAAAAAAAAAAAAAAAAAACCGGTCGGACTTTGAGAAAATTACGGTTTTTTCAAAAAAACTAAAATATTTCATATATTTGGGTGTTTAATGTGCGAATATACAATAGAGGATCTGGTTTAGGCGAGGTTATTAAACAATTAAGAATTACACTTTTTATAGATTAAATAAATTAACAATTTATTTACACTTTGTACAAAATTATTGTTAGAAATAATTATAAATAGCGAATTCAACTCAAATTAATATACGCGATAGCGAATGCAACTCACAGTAAATTGTCACGTATAGATTGACACATGGTCAAAGCGATTTTAATACCGGTAATTATTTGTAATATAATTATAAATAATTATCAATCAATTTACTCTCAGTAAATAGCAGCCTTAATTTACTGACTAAATAAAGAGAGAAATTAGCAGAGCGATTTAGAATTAATTAACACAAGAGAAATTATTAAGCGGGTTCAAGCACGAGGTTACCGAGGTAAAAGCACGATGTAGAATGATCAATTAATGGCGGAAAAAGCAGTCCTCAACGGTTTCCTTGTAACGTCAGAGCGATAGACCAATTAGAAAATTGATAACAGACGCTAACTAATTTTCAGCCAATAGCGAAAATCCACGTAGCGAGTTGAGATCTTGAGCCAATGAGAGTGTTTCACGTCGCAACTCTTTTGGTCAAAGTTGGAACTAATTGATCTAAATGATGGAATTTTCTCATTGACCAAGATCTCGCGCGTAAGTTCAAATAGCGATAGTGCTGCCGACCTATTGGTGAGACTCGGCGTTCGCAGGTGGAAGCGAATTGTGTCTTGACTGAACATTCTCCCCAGCGCTGACGACGGAGTCGACAGGATTGTCATTTGGCGAGTGAACTGGCAGCACACATAGTTTAGCGATTGGTCGAACAAGTTCCGTGGTAGCGGTCTTCAACGTAACTACTCGAGTCAGGCCATCTCTTCCTGGATGTAATGCTAGTAGTCGAGCTAGCGGCCATTTTGATGGTGGGAACCTCTCATCAGTCAACAAAGCTAATAAACCCACCTTGATGTTGTTCTGCGGATTATGCCACTTAGAAATAGATTGATGTCGTTGTAAGTACTCAGACGACCATCTACTTCAAAATCTCTGGAACATTTGTTGTAGTCGTTGCCAGCGTGACACCGTAGCAGTATTGTTCTCCAGTAGCGAAGGTCCAGGTACAGCGATTAGCGGTTCACCGATGAGAAAATGTCCTGGAGTCAAAGCGGTTAAATCTGCAGGATCTTCAGATAGCGGAGCGATCGGTCTTGAATTTAACACAGCCTCAATCTGTGTTAAAACTGTAGCGAGTTGGTCGTAAGTCAATAGCGATTCACCAATAGTTCGTATGAGATGGAACTTGATTGACTTTACGGCTGCTTCCCACTTGCCACCAAAGTGAGGAGCGCTTGGCGGATTGAACTTCCAGTCTGTGCCATCTGTAGCGAGTAAATACTGAAGTTCTTTTAGCTGTCTCGATCCTGCTGCGAATTCTTTCTTTAGCGTGGCGTCTGCTCCTACAAAATTTGTACCACAGTCCGAATATAGGGTACTGCAGGCGCCTCTTCGACTAGTGAATCTTCTAAATGCTGCGACGAAAGCTTCAGTAGAGTAATCGGTGACAATTTCAATGTGTATAGCGGAGGTAGAGAGACATACGAAGACAGCGATCCAACCTTTATAGGTTTTCGCACCTCGACCTTGGAAAGTCTTCAGTGTTACTGGCCCAGCGTAATCTATACCAGTGTGTAAGAATGCTTTAGATGGTCTTACACGAGCAGATGGCAATTGTCCCATTAATTGTTGTGCACGAATACCTCTATGTCTCGTGCACACGACGCAGCGAAGAATGTGTGATCGGACTGGAACTCGACCACCTTCTATCCAGACAGATCTCCGTAGATCAGCGAGTGTCAATTGAGTTCCCCCGTGAAGCGTTCTCTGATGCGAATGATCTATTAGTAGCGTACTTAAGCGTGATGACCTCGGTAAAATAGCTGGATTTTTCTGTTCGTCGTCCAGCAGCGAATTCTTCAAGCGACCGCCGACTCTGAGTACTCCATTTTAGTCGACGTAGGGAATCAATTTAGCGAGATGATGATTTCTATGTAGAGAATCACCATCTTTCAGTAGCTTCAGCTCTTGCGAATAGTACTGACTTTGAGTATACTTGATCAGCAAAGTCTTAGCGAGTTCCAGGTCAACTGTAGAGAGTGGTGTGGCCAGTGTGGACTGTGGCACTTTTTTAAATTTAGCGATGGCACGAAGACAGATTCCAAGAGTGCGAAGTAACGGTGACAACTTAGATAATTTTTCCAGTAGCGTGTATAGCGGGTGTAAATCTGCCTTGAAGATGGTAAAAACCAGACCTGGACGTTCTTCAAGATGTGATACCGTCTGCGTAGGGATGTCAAAAGATGGCCAGTTTTCTTTTGATTGACTGAGCCGCTTTGGTCCCGTCCACCATAGCGAATGCTGTTCTAGTTTGGCTGCTGATAAACCTCTTGAAGCGCAGTCAGCTGGGTTAAGTTTCCCAGGAACAAAATCCCAGTTGACACTTGGTAGCGATTCTTGAATCTTGGTCACTCTGTTGCGAATGTAGACCTTCCATCTTGCTGGGTTGTTTCGTATCCACGTTAAGGATACAGCGGAATCCGTCCACATGAAAACTGGAACGTTTTCAAGTTTCAAGACTTTCTTCACGTAGAGTACCAGTTGAGCGAGTAAAACAGCGGCATTGAGCTCCATTCTTGGTATAGAAATTGGTTTCAGTGGTGCGACTTGTGTTTTGGCACACACTAGAGAAATATTGGAGCTTCCAGTAGCGTCAGTAACTTTCAGATAAACGACAGCAGCCATAGCGAGTTGTGAAGCGTCCGAGAATCCATGTAATTCAATTGATATACCAGTTTTTACATGATTCCAGCGAGGTATCTGAATCTTCGAGATCTGATGTAGTTCATCTCGAAACAAATTCCATTCTTGAAGCAACAACGGAGATAGCGTAGCATCCCAGTCGAAGTTCTGCAGCCAGAGCTTCTGCATAAACATCTTGGCTCTTACGATGATCGGAGCCAAAAACCCCAGTGGGTCAAACAAGCGAGCAATTTCAGATAAAATTGTGCGTTTAGTAGTTGGTGATGCTTCTGGAAGCGAATAGCTGAACTGGAATTTATCCTGTGTAGAATTCCAGGTTAAACCGAGCACTTTTACGGTAGTATCCCCAAGCTCTCTTGGTGTATCTACTTGGGTTTCAACTGGAGCGACTTGCGATAGTAATTCAGTTGAATTACTTGCCCACTTGGCAAGCGGAAAACATCCTGTGGCACACATATTTTTTGTGTCGAGAGCAACTTGGATTGCCTCAGCGAGTTCATCTGCACCTCCATAGATGTCATCAACGTAGCGTGTATTTGTCAGCGGTTCGACAGCTTTTGGAAATTTATTTCCTTCATCTTCAGCGAGTTGTAAAAGTGCTCTCCCAGCGAGATATGGAGCTGAAGTTGTTCCATACGTAACTGTAGCGAGTGCAAATACTGTTGGGATGTCATCTTCGTCAAACCAGAGTATGCACTGTAGATGATGATCTTCCTTGTCAACTGCGATCTGACGAAACATTTTAGTTACGTCAGTAGCGAATAGATAGCGATGACAGCGGATGCGAATAAGTACGTCACTGATGTCAACTTGAATCTTGGGACCCACATGAAGTATCTCGTTGATTGATACACCTGATGTTGTTTTCCATGACCCATTAAAGACCACCCTGAGCTTGGTAGTAGTGCTCTGTTCTTTGAGAACCCCATGATGAGGCAACAGATAGCTATTTGGTGGTAAATCCTTCAATTTTACGCGTCTCATGTGTCCCAAGTCTTCATATTCTTTCAAGAAGTCGAAGTACAACTTCTTGTAGACTGGATCAGCCTCCAGACGTTTGCGAAGACGTAGTAAAGCGTATTGTGCAGCTCGAAGCGAATCACCCAGTTGACTTGAAGAAGATTTGAGCGGCAAGCGAACGACAGATCGACCATCAGACTGTCTGTAGTGTGTATTGACAAAGTGTTGTTCACACTCTTCTTCTTCTTCAGTATAGCGTGTAGCGAATCCTGTCTGTGGCTCTTCTTGATACCAAAACTTGCTTAACAAGTCTTGTAGTTGATCATCAACAGTGACATGATGACCATAGGCTGTCAATTTTGATGTAGCGGTGTCCACAGATCCATAGATGATCCAACCAAGTGATGTTGACTGAGCGATTGGGTCATTATCACTCCCTTTCCGTATTTTAGCGTTGATTATATGTGCAACTGGTGCTGCACCCAGAATGATGTCAATAGGTCGTGATGTTAAGAAGTCTGGATCAGCGAGTTGTAGCCCAGTTATATGCGGCCATTTTCCTTCAGTTAGCGTAAATGACGGTAAGTTAACCCTCAATAGTGCAAGCACATGGGCTTGGATGGTAATAGAAGCGGAACTATGTAGCGAATGCAGTGTCATCTTGCATGAACCAAGTGAATGCCTAGCTGACACATTACCAATCCCACGTAATGGTACAGCAGCCTTATTTAGCGGTATATCCAGCTTCTTAATGAGCGAATGCGTCACAAAGGATAACTCCGATCCTTGATCAATAAGTACACGGGCAGTACATGTACTTCCTGTTAGCGAATGCAACTTAACAATAGCGGTAGCGAGTAATACATTGAGCGAATGAGCTGAAAGCAGACTAAGTTAGCGAATTCAACAACAAAAGTTACCAAAATTGGAACTATTTGTTACCTGGTTCAGTTACAGGAGCGTCCTGTACTGGTTTAGTGGCAGCACCATCATCAATGTGTGTTGAGGTGTGATGTGGCTGGTCACAATGGCGGCACTTCTGCTTCGTCCTGCAATCAGCGTAGCGGTGGCGTCCCAAGCAGTTAAAACACAACCGATAATGATGGACAATCATTCTGCGGTTTTGTGGCGACGCCTTTTGATAGCTGGGGCAAAAGAGAACAAAGTGTTTCTCCTTGCAGAGTGGGCACATGCCCGGTTCACTAGTCCTATCTTTCGGAGTGAAAGCGACGTAGCTGGTGGAACTGGTAGAAGTAGCTGGAGTAGACGATGTAGCGGATCGACTGTTACCAAACTTTACTTGCTTGGTAGCGGCTGACTTAGCGAAGGACTTCGGTGATGCAGGTCTTTCAGTGGCACTCTTAACTTGCGTAGAGGTTATCTTCGCGCCAATCTCGGAGTTTTCCCACGCACGAACCTTTGCCTTTAGCATGTCGTGTAATTGCTGGTAAGTGGGAAACTCGTTGGATAACCCAAGCGAAGCCATCCATTCGACACGGAGATCTGATGGCAAGCAGCGAACAGTCAGTCGAATCAAAAAAGGGTCCAATTCACCAATTGGTATTCCCAAAGCAGCGATAGCGTCCAGCGATTTTTTATTAGCGAGTAGCAGCGCGTCAAGATCAGCAGCGGAGTGTGACGAGAGCGGTTGACGATCCAGCAAGTCATCGATATGCATATCGAGTAATCTGCGTGGATTTGTGTAGCGAGTATTCAGTAGATTCCAAGCAGGTTGGAAAGCGTCGTCAGTGATCTGAAGGTTAGCGAGTAGAGCAGCGGCTTCACCTTTGACCTGCGTTTTTAAATAATGCATTTTCTGAGACCCAGTTAGCGAATCTTCATTGATGACGAGAGACGTGAATAAGTCCTTGAAGGAGTCCCACTCGTTATAAGAACCCTGGAAGGTTGGCAGTTTAATCTGAGGCAAGTTAGCCTTATGTGCACCACCAAAGTACGCCGTTTGGTCATGATTGACGGCAGGAGCTTCATGAACCGGTTCAGGTGCAAGCCTCGCAGCGCTGAGTCTCACTCTAAGAGAGGTGTAAGCAATGTTAGCGGTTTCATAAGCATTACCTGTATGATATTCATTAGCGATGATCTCAGGTATGTCATCATACAGCCTCTCGTGAGTGGTGTTAAAGCGGTTCCACAATTCCGTCAGGATAGCGAGTTCAGCGTCAATAGCAGCGGCACCTTGAGTAGCGAGGACATCATCAGTCAAGCGGTTGGACATGTTGCGCATCGTGTCGATGCGTTGCATTTGTAGAGCGACTTGAGCTTCAGCGGCCATCTTGGATAAATACGTGGCACAAAATGGACGCGATAAGTGAACCCGACGCTAAGTTTTCGATCTTTTTTTTGAATAAAATGTCTTTTTACACCGGAGTGTAAATGATCACCCCGGGCCGCACTCTAGAAGTGCTCAGCAATGCCCACGGCACTTAGCGATTTTCACTGCACAACACTGATCACTACACTTTTTCTCACAATTTTTTAGCTTTTTAATTTTAAATTCATAATTTTTAATTGTTATACCCACACCAGATCCGGCTCGAAGGACCAATGTTTAATGTGCGAATATACAATAGTGGATCTGGTTTAGGCGAGGTTATTAAACAATTAAGAATTACACTTTTTATAGATTAAATAAATTAACAATTTATTTACACATTGTACAAAATTATTGTTAGAAATAATTATAAATAGCGAATTCAACTCAAATTAATATACGCGATAGCGAATGCAACTCACAGTAAATTATCACGTATAGATTGACACATGGTCAAAGCGATTTTAATACCGGTAATTATTTGTAATATAATTATAAATAATTATCAATCAATTTACTCTCAGTAAATAGCAGCCTTAATTTACTGACTAAATAAAGAGAGAAATTAGCAGAGCGATTTAGAATTAATTAACACAAGAGAAATTATTAAGCGGGTTCAAGCACGAGGTTACCGAGGTAAAAGCACGATGTAGAATGATCAATTAATGGCGGAAAAAGCAGTCCTCAACGGTTTCCTTGTGACGTCAGAGCGATAGACCAATTAGAAAATTGATAACAGACGCTAACTAATTTTCAGCCAATAGCGAAAATCCACGTAGCGAGTTGAGATCTTGAGCCAATGAGAGTGTTTCACGTCGCAACTCTTTTGGTCAAAGTTGGAACTAATTGATTTAAATGATGGAATTTTCTCATTGACCAAGATCTCGCGCGTAAGTTCAAATAGCGATAGTGCTGCCGACCTATTGGTGAGACTCGGCGTTCGCAGGTGGAAGCGAATTGTGTCTTGACTGAACACTGGGACTCTGAAAATTTTTTCATATTTTTTTTCGAAAACTACATTTAAAAACAAAAATTTAGAAAAAAAAAGTTCCCAAACGGTCAATTTTTGAAAAAGTTCCGGCAATTTAAAAATAAAAGAGCGGTTTTTTTCAAAAATTCATAACTTTTTTTGTGTCGGGAAAAAAAATTTGAAAAAATTGTGAAAAATAACTTTCGGGGGGTAGAAAAAGATAGAAAATTTTCAGCGAAATCAAAGGGGGTCAGGTAAAAAATTTGTCCATTTGATATGGAATGACCTAAATGTATTCATTACAAAATATCGAAGGATATTTGAATGAAAGCCTTTATATTATCGATTCGATAGAAAAATTTATTTAGAAAAAGAGACACATATTTATCTCGCTTAGATCAATGTATTGGGAACCTTGAGATCGGCGGAGCTTAGTTTTTGAGCACTTGGTGGTTTAAAGCGGAACTACTAATTGTAGGATAATTAAATCAGCTGATGTATCCTAGCACATGTAATTTTATTTTAAAAATATTTTAATCATACACATTTAAAAAATTACACAATAAAAATGCATGTATCTATAAAAGAAATCTGTGAGTTCACATCTGGCACACCTACCAGTAGAAATTTTACTGGAGGAGTAAATATTATTCATAGTGGTCATGCGTTAACCCGGGAAAAAATGATCAGTCCTGATCATTCCTGTTCATGTATGATCAGGCCTGATCATGTCTGTCCATGGCTGTTCATGGCTGTTCATGTACATTTATGGCTGTTCATGTCTGTTCATAGATAAAAATTTTGTTGACCAAGAATCTATCACATATAAGATTTTTATTACTTAAAGTTCATACGAAACTTACTTTTTAACTAAATCTCTTAGGTCAGTGGGTAGCGTGTTAAACTTTCGAGCGCAAGGTCCACGGTTCAAACTCTGCACACGCCCGAATTTTTCATTTTATTTTTTATTTTTATAGCAATAATTATATATAATATAATATAGTTATACATAATTATACATAATTATAAAGGATTGTTACGTCCAGCTCAAATGCTGAACATTATTATTTCTCTTTCTTTTAGAATTTATTTTTCTTAAAGTTATTCATTGCAAAAAAATACGTGGCGACCAGATTTTAATTTATTTTATTTTTTTAATACCCCTAGAGTGATAAGAAATAATGCAGTTGTAAAATGTGTTTAGCATTAGTAAATTAGTTTGCTCTGACGCACGTAGAAATTCTAGAGCAAACAACCAAATGCATTTTTAATGACCCTTCAGGCCACAATAGAATAAAGGCCCGAAAGAACATCTGGAAACACTTTCCGAAAAAATTATCAAAAATATTTTATCAACAAAAGCGTACTTAAAAATTTTAAAAGAGAAATTGAAAGTTTAACAATGACTCATTGTTAAATAAATAAAATAAACAAGGTATATAATTCTATAAGCTCTTACATTTTTAAGTGCACTTTTGTAGAGAATATTTCGGTGTCCACGTAAACGTAAAACAGATACCCAAAGAAATGAATTTAATTTAATTTAATGACTCGGGCCTAGAATATTCAAATAAATAATATTAAATGCAATAAAGTTTAAATAAAGACTTTTATCGAGGAATATTCACATAAGTTACATACAAAATAAATTTTACTTAAAAGAATTCAAATCAATAACTTCTAAATGGAAAAGTTAGCACAAGAGTTATCTAAATAAATAATATAAAAATAAATAATAATTATCAATTAAACAAATAAATTAATAGCATTTACATGAGTAAATTTATAAGAATAAGTACAAAAATTGGCGGGACGCCATTCAATGGTAAATCTTATTAAATAAATAAATAATTTTGGAAACGAACAAAACTTATTACGAATAAATTAAACAAATTAAATAATAGGCAGGATGCCCTTTAATGAAAATTTTATATAAATAATTAAATTAATTAATTAAATTCAAATAGATAAAAATAGTAAGAATAAATATAAAATTTTATATAAATAATTTAAATAATTAGTTAAACTCAAGTAGATAAAAATTGTAAGAGCAAATATTAAAAAATTTTATATAAATAATTTAAATAATTAATAAAATTATAGGAATAAATACAAATTTTAATATTAACGATTAAATAAATTACTAAAACTTAAAGAAATAAAAACTATAAGATAAATATGAAATTTTACATGAATCAATAAATTAATTAGCAGAACTTACATAAAAAAAAAGATTCATGCAAGCAGAAATAAAAGTTTTATGAATAAATAAGTAAACTAATACAACCTAAATAACAAAAAAAATTATATAAATAAATAAAAGTAAATATTTATAAGGAAAATGTGGGTGTACGTGTGGATGCGCACACACATAGGCCTGCATCGGGGGATGCCTTTACCACTTCCCTAGTGGAAAATCGTAGGAAAAGGGGAAGGGCCCAAGGGAGCTGCGTTCCGATTGGACACAGTCTTCCCCCAAACGATTCACCAAATAGGACCCGATTGGAAAATATAAAAAGTGTGGACATACATCAATCACTCTCAGTTGTCAGTTCCGGGTCAGTAACGACAGGAAAATATACACTAGTTCCGTACTAGTTTTCTTTTACAAGTGTTCTCACACTTACACTAGTTCCGTACTAGTTTTATTTACAAGTGTTCTCACACTTACACTAGTTCCGTACTAGTTTCTGGTTTTGTATACACGTGTTCTCACACTTTATTATTAATTTTTATTTAATTGTACAAGTGTTCTCACACTTTATTTTATTAAGTATATTACTAGTGTTTTGTATATATTGTGTCAATCGGTTAAGAAATATTAAGTTAACACCGAAATCAATTGTAATCGCGAAATAATATAGTAAATTCAGTCTAAACCAGAATAATACTCCAGACTGAGCAACTTCAGGTACTGTAATTTTAAGTATATTATTTTCTTGTGTTCATACAAATTTCCAACCAACGAAATATCTTACGAATCGATTTTTGAAACAATTTAATAGTGAATATATTATTGTAAAATTCTAATTATATGAGAAAGTGTCGGCACGTGGCCACCTTTATCTACGTTATAATTTTGAATTTATGATAATTTGTGTCTATGTAATTAGCGTCGGCGGGTCGCCACCTAATACATTTAGCAAATATCTTAATCTTTGAGATCTATTGTAATCATAGTATTAGAAATTTTAATTGTAGAATATATAATAGTTGAATTCATATTTACAACATTTTTAGGTAGATTTCTTTGGAAATCGGCCTATTGCAGAGACCCTCATGATCGAATTATCAAAAAATTTTGCTACCATATATCTTATTTTACTTCGTAAAGTCGAAAAATACCATCCGCTCAAAAATTTATATATGTATGTATGTATGTATATATATATATCTATATATGTATATATATCTATGTATATATATATATATATATATATATATATATATATATATATATATATATATATATATTGAGACAATGTGAATTGTCTTCGTCGCCCTCAGCCTTGCGGTTCCCAATTTTCTCCGTCTCGTTGCCGCCTAAATTCAGTACGTCATAGTGCCATGGTCACATGACTTAATTTTCACGTCGACGCATGTCCGTAAGGGTGAAGTGGGCATAGTTCAGAGGCGAGTCCCAAACCCTCAATTATCGGTCAATCACTTCGATCCTGGATCACTTAGCGTCTAGACTTGTTATCTAGTATTCATTTGCGATTTTTTTCTATTAATTATTTTGATACTATTTCACTCATTATTCTGGCAATTTTACTTGCGACACTAATTTTATTATTCCGTATAAACGGTTATTATTACTATAAATAACGATTTAATAAAGTAAATCATATTGTGCGTTACCGACGAATTGTTCGCGGTATTAATTATTATAACTAGTTAAAACTTAAATATTGTGTATAACTGCGTCGTTCCACTGGGAGGAAACATTGTATATTCTGTACACAGAAAAAAAAGTTATCTTGAGTCAAGAAAATATTTTTGAAGACCACCGTTTTCGGGAACCAAGTCAAGATTTTCTTGAGCTAAGTAAATTTATCTTGGTCAGATAAAATTACTACTTTATCTGAGAAATTTTAGGTCTCCAAAAAAATTTTCCTGAATTAAGAATATTTACCTTCAACCAAGAATTTTTTTTTTCTGTGTACCTACGAGGACACTACATTCATTGTAAATTACGCAGTATTTGTTGTAAGTAACTGAATATTATTATAATTGGCAATAAACTTGCATTTTCTAGTCAAATTTATATCACTCTACCTTTCATCCACACTATCTACTTTCCTATTCTACTGGTAAGAATTATTGAGCTGTCTATTAAGAATATTATCATTAATTAAGAAGCTGATAAGTTTATTTTATTATAAGAAATCTATCGATAATTAATAAGCCGTGAGGTAAGTTGGTGAATTTTATATACGTTGCCGTTTGAATAAGTGCGGGTCCTTGCTTTGCAAGAACCCTAGCCCATTGCTCTGTCCCAATAAAATAAAATTTGTTAGAGGCCAGCCTAAGCCAGGGTTCAACTCGCGAATTCTGGTGGCTGCTGGTGAAAATCGCGAAAGAGAAAAAGCGATTTGTCTCAACTGGCGCTCGAACAGGGACTTTGCAGTAGTTCAAACGGGCAATGGAAAATTTTATCAATTTTTCTCACGGCTTCATCGTAAAAATGCCCATAGAATTTTTCTGTGATAATTTCAAAAAATTTCTTACCAGTATAAAATCTTAAATTCTCTACATTCATCGTTTCATTTCATTCTTCATTTATCATCCGTATCAAAATTTTATAAAATATTTAATTTATTCTATTTATTCTTTAATTATTTAATCTAATTATCTTAAATTATTTATTTCAAAATATTTATCATTGTAATATTGTGTGCCGGTATCGTTCCTATAAGAATTTCGTTATATTTTGACCTTGAGCGTATACTAGCTACACGCGTCGTAACCCGAGACGCTAGTATTTACTTCTTTACAGTTTACGATTCTTTGCTTACGCACAAAGACAACTCGAAGTAAATAATAAAATAAATACTTAAAATATTAAAATAAAACTTTGGGTCGAATATTCTTTAAGTGTAGTAACGAAATTTATTACTTTCGTTACAATACAAAAGATTACTATATTCGTTTCCGGTTTAAAATAAAAATATCTTTTGCACGACAAAATTGTCTCTGAATAAACTAAGCACTTATGTAAATTATCGATACAATCTCTACAGTAATAAATAAAATTTTATGAGTCATTGAAAATTTCAATAACCGAAATAAGTCATTAAAGTAATATACAAAAATTTATTAGTCATCAAGAATTTTGATAACTTAAATGAATTATTCAGTTATAAATAAATAATCTTTTCAGTTCAAAAAGATTCGTATTACAATAATTCGTGATTAAATAAACTTATTTTTAATCCAACAAGAGTATTATTAGCTCCGATTAAGCTAAAATCTATTAATAATAAAATTTTATAAATTATTATTTTGAAAAGAATTTACTGAGACAGTTTTACCGCCAAAATGACGCTACCTAGAACGCCGATTCCGCCACCACCACCTCCTTTAGTCACTTTAGTTAATAACCCCGCGGATCATCCATTTTCCTACTACATCGATCGCATCGGAGGATCTTGTCGATCTTTCACAGAACGATGACGTACACAACAGTACCCTCTGTACCCAAAGCCAATCGTTAAGTAATAATAACAATGTTGGCACTACGAGTTCGGGCAGTAACATGAATGACCACTCTCACAATGTTAGTGGGGTTGTGCATATTTCGGAACCTCGAAATACGACTTCCGTTGCCGTATTGCAAAATGTGGTTTCGGGCCTTCAGACGGAAATTGAAGCCTTGCGGGCAGAACGTCAGCATTTGCTTCGCATATCGAGCACGGTCTTGCGACCCCCAGGTGCTCAATTGCCACCCCCATCTTTTCGACCTGACACATCAAGCATGTGGATGCCGAGAGAGTTATTCCCTGCTGCCACTGTGACGTCACAAGCAGCAAATCCCCTCTCTACTCGCCCAGTCATCACACATCCACATGCACCTATTTCGGCAACGCAAGCGAACGGACAGCAGTTTGCCATGCCTGGCTTGCCTGCGCGTGAACCGTACGCGCACCCAGTGGTCCCACCACCTATTCATACGTTACCAGTACATATGAATGCTCAGCCGACACTCCCGTACACGTACACACATCCACTCAGCAGTAATAACGTACCTGTATACATCAATACACACTCACAAGCCCAATCATATCCACATGCACAGCCGTCAGCCTGGTATAATACTTATACAATTCCAGCGGGAACTTCAAATATGAATGGGTCTAATTCTATGAGACTGTACGATATCACTCGTCTTGTCAAATCCTGGAATATTTCGTTTCCGTCTCGTGACCGATCGTCTCCAATTGACGCAAAGAAATATTTGAAAATAATTGAACAGCGGATGATCAGCAATGAGATCTCTCTCGACAATTTTCAGGCAGTCGTCACCAACACACTCAACGGCGACGTACTCGAATGGTACTATCAGAACGAGGGCTTGTTCCACAGCTGGTCTACCTTCAAAGATTATTTTAAGATTTGGCATGTTCAACAAACAGATGAGTCAGTACTGCAGGAGATCTACTCAACTAAACAACGCAACGACGAGACAGGAGTTGCATTTATCAATCGTATGCAAGGTGCATTCGCGAAATTAGAAGATCCGTTACCGCAGACTAAGCAAATTAGAATTATAATCTCACGATTCAATTCTCAGTTTTTACAAAAGTTCGCGGATACAAAAATTTTGACGTATGCCGAATTATATACACAGGTCAGTGCTTGGCAGCCAACCGCTGATGCACTGAATCCTCATGTTAAAATTCACGAAGACAGTAATAGTAGAATTAAAACTCGTAATCAATTAAATTCAATCAACACTTCAGAAATAAATTCATTAAACAGTATGGAAACCTTACAGTCATCATCAAATAATAATTTGTCTAATAATAATAATTTGTCTAACAATAATTTCCATAGAGACAATAATTTTAATAGAAATAATAACTTTAATAGAAATAATTTCAATAGAGACAATAATTTTAATAAAAATAAAACTTCTGGTAATTTTCAACATTCACAAAACCAGAATTTACAAACTTCAAAACCAAATTCTGAGTCTTCTACGATATTAAATAATTTTGAGTCTTTAATGAAAACTATTTTAGAAAAATTAGATCAAAATAGTACAAATACGTCACCGGTAGAAGTCAATTCAACTCCGGTATTGAATCATAATACAACAAAAACTCCTGTCTGCGGTCGTTGTGGAAAAATTGGTCATGCTGCTGAGGTCTGCTGTGGGCCAGTAACGGATGAGTTACGTATCAAGGCAGGGTTGCCTCTTCGTTCCCGACCATCTACTCCAAAAAACGCGGGAGCGCCCTGGTAGACACCAATCACGTTACCAGGGCTTCAGTATCAAACGATAACTCGGATAAGCCCATTGTAAATACCGATGATAAACCTAATTCATCTAAATTAGATCCTGACGCTCCTGAATTCGTTATCAGTCGTGGAAACTTTTTCTTAAATTATCCTATTGCTGCTGATATTCCAGATATGATCGGTAACGTCTCAGAAAATCTCGACGTGGATTTAATTGATTTTACGTCGCCTCTGGATCAAATTACGACTAGACCAGCGGAATCGAAGACTGATAAATTGGCAGATGCAGAGACCAATTGGGAAACGAGCTCGGAAGCTTCGCAGCAAATTAAAAATATTAAAAAATCAAAAGCTAAAAATTCGGTAAAAATTTTAAAATCAAAACTTAAAGATTCCACAACCCCATCGCGTAAAATTAGAAATAAAACAAATAAAACTCAATTTAAATCGCCAATCCAAAATTCATTACTGGACTATGACACTGAAGAACAGCAGCTTGCGACAAAGCTTAAAAATGGCTCGGAGACACACGATACCTCCCTCTGTGATCTAAGGGAGGATCCTAGTCCTTTATATGACTCAGAGATTGATAAGTATCAATCCGATTCTAGTGAACGTATTGCTTACGCTCCAAAATTCACTATCCAAATAAAGTCGGACAATAAACAAAGTACATTACTGCCAATGCTCAGTAATGATAATAAATTCAGCAATATGACTTCTTCAGCCAGTCTTAAAGCTCCGTCAACCGTAAGCCGGATGATTGCCAATATTTCTATCGGTAAATATGAACTTGAAGCATTACTAGACAGTGGGAGTGAGCGCAGCTATATTTCTGAGATTGCTTATGAACAAATCAAAGAATATCAACTGCAAGATCTCACACCTGATCCCACTAGTACTCATGGAGTAACTATGGCCAACTCCAAGTCCACGCAAACACGTGGTGGAGCCCCAGTTAAAATTCAACTTGACGGTCACGATATCATCACTTGGTTAAGTGTTTTATCTGACTTGTCTACTCCAGTAATTCTTGGTCTTGATTTCTGGCAACTAGCAGATATTCAAGTAAATTCCAAGGAGAGTACTTGGAAATTAAATACCAGTAATGTCACTCATTCATTTTTCTCTCGATCTGGATTTACAAATCAAGCATCCTTAAATGTACTGTCGTCAGCTGAACGTGCTGATCTTGAAAAATTCCTAGCAAAAGAATTCGAGAAAAATAAACAAGTCCAATTGGGTTTAACACACGTAGTTCAACATCGTATCGAATTGACAGATGATACTCCAGTACGTACAAAGCCGTACCGTAGAAGCCCACCAGTAATGAAAGCCATGCACGACAGAGTAGATGAGTTGATTGCGAAGGGTTACATTCAGCCTTCCAATAGTGCTTGGGCATGCTCACCGGTAATGGTACCGAAGAAAAATAATACTTGGCGTATGTGCATTGACTATCGACCACTAAACAGAGTAACGAAAAAGTCTGCTTATCCGTTACCGATCATGCACCGTATTTTATCGAGTCTTCAAGGTGTTAAAGTAATTTCAGTACTCGATGTCAGCGATGCTTTCCATCATGTCTTGGTCGAGCCAAATAGCCGTCAATATACAGCATTTTGTGTGGATGGACGAGGTTTATTTGAATGGATTCGGATGCCATTCGGTCTGACAAACGCACTCAGTACCTATCAAGAAGTTTCCGATACCGTACGTCAAGAAATTATCAAATCATTAAAACTACAATTTTCTCATATTTCAGCTGAGAATAAAATTTTTGCATATCTCGACGACTGGATAATAATCAGTGATGACTTGAAAGAACATAAAATTCTTCTTCAAGCAGTTTTCGAAGGATTCCGCAAGGCTGGAATAAAAATGAATGAAGAAAAAAGTCATTTTGGTTGCTCTGAAGTTCATTTTCTGGGCTTCATAATTAATGAAGATGGTTTGAAACCTGATCCAGCTCGATTGGAACCAATTGCAGATTACAAACGACCTACCAACCGTAAGGAACTGCGCAGATTTAATGGGTTAGTTAATTGGTACCATAAACATCTTAAAAATGTTGCACAAGTTCAAGGTCCTTTGAACGAACTGACAAGCACTCGAGTTCCATGGGAATGGACAGATATTGAAGAAAAAGCTTTCGTGGAAACGAAAGAAGCTCTGTTAAAAGCCGCAACATTGTCACTGCCACGTCCGGACTTATCCTATCGTCTATATACCGATGCCAGCAACACTGGGTTAGGTTCAGTTTTAACTCAGTATGATCCAGAACATGATCGGGAAAACTTAATTATCTGTTTAAGTCGGCCATTAAATAAAGCGGAAATGAATTACACCACAACTGAAAAAGAGTGCCTCGCTGTCGTTTGGTCCTTACGGAAATTACGAGGTTACATTGAAGGTTTACCAGTCACAGTCTATACTGATCATTCCGCATTGAAATGGCTTCACTCGTTAAAAGATCCAGCAGGTAGATTGGCCAGGTGGGCAATTGATATTTCTGCTTATGACATTGAAGTTGTTCATTATCGGGGTACGCAAAATGAAGCTCCAGACGCACTTTCGCGTCGATATGAAGAACCAGAGACGGCTGATGTACTTATTCCAGATTCAAACCCTTCAT
This sequence comes from Microplitis manilae, assembly GCA_030273425.1. Lineage (NCBI taxonomy): Eukaryota > Metazoa > Arthropoda > Insecta > Hymenoptera > Braconidae > Microplitis > Microplitis manilae. The sequence continues at coordinate 11,997,913 of CP092727.1, read as the reverse complement.
CAATGTGTATAATTGCGCAAAATTCTGCTTGGTACAATGAAAAAGTCCGAGTTGTCCAGAAATATCCGGAAAATTATCGTGATTGGAAATATGAAAACGACAAGTTATATTTTTATCGTCCATTAGCTGTCAAGGAAATACTTGGTGAATTAAATCCTTGGAAAATCGTCCTAACTGAGCCAGAAATTCGTCCAGCTATCGAGAAAGTTCACTGTCAAGCCCAATCAGGCCATCTTGGGATCGACAAAACTTATCAACGAATACGAGATAATTTTTACTGGCCAGGAATGTTTAAAGATGTCTCATCGTACGTTTCATCTTGTGAGACTTGCATAATGACCAAAAGTGACCAGACAAAACCGCAAGGATACATTGGAACGAGACCACCAACTCAGCCTTGGTCCATTATCTCAATTGATACAATTGGCCCATACACTCGTTCAACTATGGGAAATCAATACGCTCTAGTCATCGAAGATCTTTACACCCGTTACCTTGAAATTTTTCCTTTAAAACAACAATCTGGCAAAATCATAAAACACCACCTGACGACTGTATTTAATCACTGGGGTCCTCCTTGCCAAATTATTTCAGATAATGGCAAAGAATTTATAAACAAAGACATAATTAATCTAATCAGTCAATATAACATAAAATTTACACCAACTCCTATCGGTCATCTCTGTGCAAATCCTGTTGAACGTTGTAATCGTACAATTAAACCCATAATTGTCGCGTTTACGAGTAAAAATCAAAAAGACTGGGACGAACATCTTGATGATTTAAAATTTGCGTACAATACTTCAGTACACACTGCTTTGGGTGTATCCCCATTTTATTTAAATCACGGACGTGACGCACGACTGATTAACGATACTGATCCTCTTGAAAATCTAGACGTATCTGACGTTACCGTTTGGCAAGCCCGAATGGACCGTGCGGTTGAACTGAGGCATTTTGTTGAGCAAAATATGTTGAAAGCTCGGGAACGCACGCGAAAACAACACGAGCAAAAATTCTCTGACATTCCTATAGATTTAAAAATCGGTGACCAAGTTTATTATTTAAATAAAAAATTAAGCAGAAAAGTAGATGGCTATAGTGCTAAATTAGCACCAAAATATTCGGGACCCGCGATTGTCTCTAAAATTTTAAGTCCTCTAGTAGTTGAACTACAAGATAATGCCGGTAACGACATTGGCACATATTATTACAATGATTTAAAAATTCCGAGACGGTCTCGAAGACGTAACTAATTATTATCGATATATTTCAGATCGTTCGTCATGAAAGTGAAAATCCATGGAAAGTCAGGATCGGATACGAAGCCTCATCTCATGAGTCCGAGGCCGAGGTATCTGATACTGAACTGTCATCAATTCATGCAGTCATACCATCATCCGATTCATTCTCACTTTCATTAAATACTGCATCAACATCTGCACCTGAATTACCACCTACTACTGAAATAACGACACCAACTTCGTCACCGGCTGCACCTGTAATGTCATCAACCATCGCAGCATCGCCAACATGGTCTACTGGATCAGCTACATCAGCTGGACCCCGATTTGCGTTGCCGCCATGGCAAACTACAACTGGCCTTGACTTTGGTCGTCCATCATCTGCACTATACGTGTCGAGTCCAACCGCTACACCAACTTCCGTAATGCTTGAGACTCTAACTAAACTCATGAAGGATGAATTTAGTAAGCTTCATGCCCGTATTGACCGTGCGATAAGTCATCGCCCTGCGGTCACGACACTACCATCTGGGGTCTCAAGGTTTGACGTTCAGTGGATGGAACGTATCGACGAGCGACTTGAAGATCTTCAGATAGTAGTGCAAACCAACACGGACTAGGTTGCAGAATTAAAGACACAGCTAGAGTCTTTAAAAGTACCTCCAACTACTACAGAATCCACTGACATCACCAACCTCACGGCTAAACTTCAACAGTTATCGGAGCAAGTCCAGCAAAAGGGGCTGGCAATAGCCTATCGAACAAGGTACTTGCTTACTACAGCGTTGGACCAGGTTCGATTCCGGCATGCACCAATGAATTTTATTTTCACAATACTATTTATGTGCATTACATTGGCAGCCCCCTGATGGTGAAATACCGACGATTTTTCGAGCGAGTGGAAGTGGCGCCGACTTCATTACAAAATGATGGCGGAACACAAAAACTCGATCGAATCTGCAGGACTCTGCTGCCTCTATGACTAGGCTAGCGGGTGGGGCTTCTTATCGAAGAAGAACACCTGTATCGGCCGAGCATTGATGGCAGCGGAGGTCCATAAACATTCGCAGAACCTCTAGCTTTGGTGTAAGCCAACGTGTCAAAGCAATAATAAAGGGAGTCCTCCACCACCAACGTTGCCCTTGGATAACAGGCGTCCTCCATTGTATAAGTGCCTTATCTTACACAGTGGGCTCTGTAGGATGGACCATAATACACCCACATTAACTTCCCAGGTGACATAATTTCGGTCGACAAGACCCCCCGACGACAAGGACACGACGTAAGATGGCCACGGCAGCTGGCGGCTAGGACTCATAGCGACGGGAGTACGACGGTGGGCTTAGCTAATGCCAAGTCCCGGTTCTTCCTGAACTAGTGGGGACTACTGACAGCAGCTGTGTCCCGCGACGTGTCTCCTTAGACTCGGGGCGGGGAATCACCGAAATAAAAACTATGTCTCCTCCACTTATCAACTCACAAACAATAGTATCTGAAATAGTTAAAAGTATATATAGTTGTCGGAAGGACAGTGGGCTTGCTAAGTTTATTGTTATGTGGACTGGCAAAGAGGCTAGGCTTAATAACAATGATCACCAGGACCGCAATCCTCTCCGACAACTATAAAAATTGTCCTCAATGGGCCCGGGTACAATGGCTTACACAAGCTGAGTGCCCGGTTAAATTCAATTCAATTCATTCATTCATTCATTCAAGTCCAGCAAAGCCAGAAAATGATTGCAGACATTAAGTTGCCAAGCCCAGAGGAATTTGTGCAGAAATTTCAGGCAGTTAATGTACAATCCAAATTGACGGTCACCGAAATTAGTTGCCAGATAGCAACTACATCAGCTACAATTTCTACTCCAGTCAAAGTAGAATACGACATGGGTACTACACCAAACAACAAAGCAGTACTACCATTACTGGCTCAACAAGCCTCTGCTTGTGGTCCGAATCCAGGACTGAAGATTCGCGAGAGCGCCTATCAACGTCCACCGCCGGAGAATGCCAGATTTCCACCATCATCGTTGCTTGCTAGGCGAATGTCTCGTCAGGAGTTAACTGAAAAGGAAGTAGCGACATTACGAGCTTCGGGAGCGATTCCTAAGGATATTAGGTCTAAGATTCAGATGGTAACTTTTGCTAATTCGTTACCGTATTCTCAGACAGCTCCAGCACCAAAGTATGAGGTTCCATTGCAACCTGCAGACGCCTACAAACAATTTTTGTCTGGCTTACAATCAGCTCCAACACCAGGTTCTACTGTAGCTGCCACTGATTCAACACCACAAGTTGTGATCCACAACGGTATTCAATTCATGGACTTTACAACCTTCTGCAAAGCCATTGAGAAGATCTGCGTAACCGTTAAGCCTCGCATATGCCACACCGAGCTCAGAGAATCCTGGACGCAAACGGTAACGACGCAAGCTCAGTCGTTATTCATCTCAAATGCATGCCAAAATTGTCGGCAACGGGACCATAAAATTGCTGAATGCCAATTACCATGGCGACCTGACATGTGCCACGTATGCTACCAAGACCAAGTAACAACGGCAACGTGCTTCCGTCCACATGATAAAAATTATAAAGACTATATTCGGGGACGTTGCCAAGGCTGTGGTATTCCAACTCAGTTATATGATCCGCACTGTAACGCCTGCAATCGCAGATACCCAGGGTACAAAGATTGGATCTCCACAAAATACACTCCAGAGGACATCGAGCGATTCCATCGTAATCATCGGCGATCCATGAAGAAACCCGAATAAATTTAATTATTTTTTTTACGCTACCGATTTAGATGTACATCTAAATAAACACACATATTCAATCATATTCATCTCATTGATTCATTTAATTATCATTGCCAATTGTAATAATTTTCATTTACAGCTCAGAATCCTGTGGCAGTTGGCAGGCAACAGTATAAATTATTTCTTTTATTTTATTATTTTTTTTTTCAGCTCAGATCGAAGCTGTCATATTCAAAACATTTATTATTTTTTTTTTGTACCTAGCATTAAGTGTAAATAATCATAATGCATTTTTATTCTATACTTTATTTTTTTGTTGTAAGTCGTACAGATTTCCTGATCCAGGTCGAGGTCCCAGGATCGAGGTGAACCTGAGATTGGGGCTGGGTTGGAAGATATTTATCATATCCCTAACGGCTTGCGATCGATTTATTTGGCAAGTTAATTAAAATTTTACTGGCAATCTACTTGCATCACTGGCGAGTAACTCGCAATCACTAAAATTTGAATCAAAATTTTACTGGCAATCTACTTGCAATTTTTTAAGCGATCTGATCGCAACATTCTAAATAATTTTTCTGGAAATTATTTTTGTAAATATTATTAAGTTTTATTATTACAGTCGAGCAACCCAGACGGAAATCCAAAAGGGTAACCTTGGCTTGGTGGGGGAGATTGAGACAATGTGAATTGTCTTCGTCGTCCTCAGCCTTGCGGTTCCCAATTTTCTCCGTCTCGTTGCCACCTAAATTCAGTACGTCATAGTGCCATGGTCACATGACTTAATTTTCACGTCGACTCATGTCCGTAAGGGTAAAGTGGGGATAGTTCAGAGGCGAGTCGCAAACCCTCGATTATCGGTCAATCACTTCGATCCTGGATCACTTAGCGTCTAGACTTGTTATCTAGTATTCATTTGCGATTCTTTTCTATTAATTATTTTGATACTATTTCACTCATTATTCTGGCAATTTTACTTGCGACACTAATTTTATTATTCCGTATAAACGGTTATTATTACTATAAATAACAATTTAATAAAGTAAATCATATTGTGCGTTACCGACGAATTGTTCGCGGTATTAATTATTATAACTAGTTAAAACTTAAATATTGTGTATAACTGCGTCGTTCCACTGGGAGGAAACATTGTATATTCTGTACCTACGAGGACACTACATTCATTGTAAATTGCGCAGTATTTATTGTAAGTAACTGAATATTATTATAATTGGCAATAAACTTGCATTTTCTAGTCAAATTTATATCACTCTACCTTTCATCCACACTATCTACTTTCCTATTCTACTGGTAAGAATTATTGAGCTGTCTATTAAGAATATTATCATTAATTAAGAAGCTGATAAGTTTATTTTATTATAAGAAATCTATCGATAATTAATAAGCCGTGAGGTAAGTTGGTGAATTTTATATACGTTGCCGTTTGAATAAGTGCGGGTCCTTGCTTTGCAAGAACCCTAGCCCATTGCTCTGTCCCAATAAAATAAAATTTGTTAGAGGCCAGCCTAAGCCAGGGTTCAACTCGCGAATTCTGGTGGCTGCTGGTGAAAATCGCGAAAGAGAAAAAGCGATTTGTCTCAATATATATATATATATATATATACAATATAACGCGCCTTGTCATCACGATAGCACCCGCTATTCTTAACGGATCTTAATGAAATTTTATACACTTATTTATTGGACGATTACCTTGATCAAGTTCGAAGATGAGCCCAATCGGTCGATTAGTTTGGAAGTTGTGGGTGTTTGAAATTTTTTTTGATTTTCATAAAAATGAATTTTCTGGCTTTATCCTTAAATAACTTTTGAATCAAAAATGATAACTCAATTCTGTAAAAAGTATCTTAAAATTTGAACGATTAGCTTTAATTTTCACTGCAATACTGGATTTTTTGAAACATCTTTTCTAACTATTTGATGATATCAAAAATTTCACAAAAAATACAAAAAGCTTATTTTTGCAGCTTAGTCATCTAATAACTTCTAAATAATAAGGAATAACCCATTTCCTTAAAATTCATGTTTAAGCTTACAAAAAAAGTATTAATCACACTATTGTAGCTTTATTGTATTCACATCTATAAGAAATCTACCTTTTCATTCCGGGTAAGGCCGGATGGCTCTTTTTTTTTATTCCGAAAACCCTTCCAGATATTTATTCAGTGTGATCCCGGTCTATTGGTCGAAAGACTAGGGCCGAAAATAATAATTATAATTTGTCCATTACAGCGCAAGCCATTTTGGACATAGCAGGATCAATTTTTATATATATTTTTTTTTCCCGGATGGGCATGAACAGACATGAACATACCTGATCAGACCTGAACATGCGTGATCAGGCCTGGTCAGTCATGGCTATTTTTCATGTCTGATCAGGCCTGAAGACTCATGCCTCTTCATGTCTGATCATTTTTTCCCGGGAAATTGTGGTAAAGTGGATGCGCATGGATGTGAGTGACACAAAAACGTCGGTCACTTTGTTCACGAAAGCGTCGACGTTTTAATAAAAAACGACGATGATTTAAAACATCGATAAATAAACTAAAAATAATGAAGAATATAGATGTACTGATTATAGGAATTGTTTACGGTAAAAGGAGAGGTATAAAATTCATATATGAATAGGTTAACAGTAAATAAAAAATGACAACGATTAAACGAAAATGAGTCGGATGTAAGTTATACTGAGCGTGTAATATGTAGGATCGCATTACCGCTAACAAGGCCAACAGCGATATTATCGACACATAAGGGTACGATGATAAAATCAGAAATGGCGCAAGGACTTCGGAATTTTAGTCAAGAAAATATATATCAATTTAACATGAGATGTGCAAAGCTGTTGATCGATAGCGAGAAAAAAGCGCCGTCGTTTTATTGTGGGCGTCGAAAAAAACGTCGGCTATCAATTATACTAATTTTTCATCTGTTAAATTTTCGTTTTTTTTTTTACTTTTTTTTGTCCTCGCCATTGAATATGCAATCTAGCTTCGAAATACCCGAAATATTTAGGACAATAGACGTTATTATCTTGCAAAAATTGCAAAATAAAATTGTATCCAGAGCAAGAAAGGAAACTTTGTCGTTTTATTGAAAGCGTCGAAAAAAACGACAAGTACAATTCCCAGTGAACACATGACCTTGTTTTGACGTCATACGTAGGTCATAGAAATGTCACGACATCTTATGTGAATTTGATGTCAATGTGACGTTTTACATGACTTCAATATGATGTAAAAACTTGACATCATATTGATGTAAGCACCCTAGCGGTTTCAGTGGCACGATACAATTACCGTTTATTGACGTTAAATCGTCGTAAGTTCTACCATCGAACATTCGACTGCATGGAGTGATTTGACGATCGTTTCCGAGTGCGGTTGTGAAAAATCGTCACCATATATATATATATTTTTTTTCAGCACTTACGGCAATAACACCATCAAATCAATTATTATAAATCGCTAAATAACGATAGTATGAGCGTCGATCACCAATATCATAATAGTTAATTTACCGACTGTGGATACCAAAAGTACAAACATATGAGAATAATTGCACTGCATTTTGACCGACGTTTTACGCTCAATTTACGGTAGATTGACTCTCCAATCACATGCATTTAGGTGTAAAATTTGGAAATCCATGGGACTACCCGGGAAAAAAAATATAGTATAATTTTATATAGTGATTTATGTGTATACAATAACTGCCATGAAAAAAAAAAAACCTCGCCGAGTTAAGGACTCTAACCCAAGACCTTCTGATTCGAAGTCTGACGCGATAACCACTGTACTGATCCACACACTTGGAATGATGAGTTAATTGTATATATTTATTTGGATATACACGAACTTTAGACAATTGAGGACATTAATAAATGATTGATTCCATTATTCGTATTATATTTGATTATGTTATTGTTTATAGGGTAAAGAGACTAATAGCGGGGTCCATTCCTTCTTTTGGCAAATTAAAAAAATGAGAAGTTAAAATCTTTTAAACTTAACTAAGACATTTTAAATTTTATATCTCAGTTTTTTATAACTTAATTCATTGTTGAATCTTCAATATTTTTTGCTGCTATCCCGCTTTGGGTCTTGTTAGTCTATTTTCAAGAATTTAAAAAAAATTTTTCTTTATAACATTCATATATGAATGCGGTAATAAATTAAAAAATTTTATAGACTTTATTTAATAAATAATTATGCAGTTTTTATGAATAATCTTACGTTGTTTGGTCGTATCTAAATTATTTCACAAAATATTATGATTCACATGCCTGCACAGCTCAATATTCACTTAGACATTGCTATTCGATAAAATTTTTGAGAACTTCATTGTATAAAATTTTATGTAATTATATAAAATTATCTAAAATTTTATATAGTTATATAAAATTTTTCCGACCGAATGTATAAATATGTATGATTATATATAAGATAACATAATTATGTATATACAACTATATATAAATATGAATATATGATTATAAATATTTATATATAACTAGCTGTACCTCACCCGCTTCGCTGGGCTGAAAGTTATGTTTAGTTATTAATAAACTATTCTTGGAAAATGTTATATTTGTTATTAATTATTTTTTTTTAAATGTACTTTTTTTCAATATACACCTAGTTATAAAATTTAATTACAATTTTAAAGTCCAACCAAATTATAATTAACTTATATAATTACATTACTAAATTGAAAAGTTATGACAATGCTTCTTTGTACACTAAATTACGGGTCATACCATTTTCTGGTGCATAAATGAATAAGCTGGAAGACTCAGAATCTTTAAAAATTATTAAAAACAATTATTAAAATATATTTACGAATATATGGGGTTTAGGAAATTAAAGAACATTAGTTACGTGATTATCGTGAAATTTTAGTGAATGTATCCGACTCAACCGAAAAATCATAAAAGTTGAACTCCTAATAACTCCTCCTTCAGAAAGCGTAAATACAAAATACTCAACGCTATTATTAAATTGAAACTCATACGTCTTCACTATAAATTCTTTAAAATTGATTAGCCCTGATGTACCGATGACGAATAGTAATGATATCCTGATTAAAAACTCTGATTGAATCTGATTAAGTCTGATTGAAACTCAATCAGAATTCTATCAGTTTCAATCAGAAACGAATTTCCAATCAGAAATGTTCGGGAGCGTTCGAGGGTTCTGATTGACTTTCTATCAGTTTCAATCAGATTCTATCAGAAGAAATACTTAGTATTTTCTGATTGGATTTTTCTCTATCAGTTTTAATCGAATGCAATGAGTGAATAATATTTTATTTTTAAGATTACTTATCATGTTTTTATTAACTCGCTTTCATGTAGTTGAAGCTTTATGTGGAGAAGAATGTTGGTTCGAAACCTAGCAATTTTTATTATGCTGTTGACAACCTTGAGACAGGAAATGAAGCATAAAAAAAATTACGATACTCATACGAAAATTTATTATGCTGTATCACAATACTTACTACGCGTGAGAGACTTATCGATAAACTTTAATAACAATTACTTTCATACATTATAATAATTCTGATGCGGCGTAACAATTTTTCATATGAGTATAATAATTTTTTAGATGCTTCACTTCCTGTTTCGAGGCTAGTCAACAGCATAATAAAAATGGCTAGGTCTCGAGCCAATATATTTCTCCGTGTAGAATGTTCTAATTAATTTTAAACTATCGTCCTGATTAGCTCGATATATTGCTAAAGTCTCTACACGGAGAGAATTTTCGTATGAATATCGCCATGTTATTTATTTTAAAAATTACTCTAAGTCGAGTCATCTTGGGCCATTACGACTTTTTACTTCCAAATTACGAAATTTTACACTTTCAGTGAGTAAAAATCAGTCAGATTAATTTTTTTACTCATACTTACAAGTAAAAATTACACCTAGCGGCTGTCTAAATAAATTCTCTCTAGTTCAATTATTACTCGTCGGTTATGATAAAACGTTGATGGTTCAATTTATAAAATTTATATTGAATTACAATAAAAATTACAATGAATAGGCTGAAATTTTTATAAATATTTAAAAACCATCTAATTGCCTTAGAATATTAATTAATATAAATATTTTGAAAAAGAATAAAAAAATAGTATATTTTACACCTCGGGCAGGAAAGTAAGAAATGTCTCAGATCTCATGTAATTGTTGGCCGAGGCGAAGCCGAGGTCAACAAACATGTGATCTGAGGCTTTCTTGTTTACTGCCCAAGGCTTAAATACTATTTTTCGCCTCGACGGAGGCGGAAAGCGTCAACTTCGTTTCACACAGCGGAAAAAAAGTTGCCGCTTTTCGCCCGGAGGGGCGAAAAAAAATTACTCGTATTGTGTTGAAAACGAAAAGATACAAATTTTTTTTATAATTTTAAAATAAATATTAAGTTATGGAGAGATACAGAGATCGTCTTTTTTTCCAAGCCTAAGTTTGTGTGCGTAACATGTGAGTTGTGGCGAGCAAAATAAAAGACATTTAATTGAAGCCGATATCAACCGAAGATTAACGGAGACTACTGAAATATTACTCTGCAGTTTAGAGTAAAAATTACTTCCATAGATTAGAAAATTTATTCGAGTTAGAAGCAGTTTTTTATCAAAAAATTAATGGGTTTAAAAGAATGGTATATTAGGGAGTAAAAATTAATCGCATGGAGTAAAAATTAATAGATTAAGATGAGTTATTCATAATAATCGATTAAATATAAGACTTTTAAAAAATTACTCAATGATAGAGTAAAACCTAGTCAAGCAATGTTAATATTTAAATAAAAAATTTAAATTTAAATCAAAAAATACCAATTTTTTGCAACGGCCCAGGATTACTCGAAATAACAGAGTAATTTTTATCAAAAAATTCTTTCCGTGTAGTAAAAATGAAACGAGGCACTGGCTAGCACCTCGCTAGCGTTTCTAGAATCAATACTAACGGTAGATGATAGACGATGCGGCCCTCGTTTATTTTTAATAGAGGTGTCTCGAGTTAAAAAACAAATTCCAGTTAGAACCTCAAAATACTACGTGAGGTATTTGAGGGACAAGTTGGACTTTGGAGATTAAGAGCTGTGTGGAAAGTAATTCCAGTTTAGGCCTCAATGGTGTGGTTATGGGTGATTTTTGATAATTGAGAGCTAAACTGGTATAAAAAAAAAGACGCGAGGACCTCGAATTTCTCATAATATAAAAAAATTTAGTGCTCCAGATTTAGGCCTCAATTTCTCAAATGACGTAACCTACGCAGATTCCCTCACTTTTTTTCGTAAAAAATAAATACTTTGGACGGAGAATCTCAAAAAAGTTGACTCAAAAATAAATAATTAATTACAAATTTGCAGAAACATAACCGGAACCTCTATAAAGGATAACAAATGAAAATGAAGTAGTTAGGTAAGGGGAGTTCACCCGCCCGATAAAACAGATTGTGGGTTCGTGTCCACGCTAAACTGTTTTACCGGCAGATGGTAAGTTACTAGCAGTCGATTTGATGCGAATTGACGTTATTTGAGCTTATCTAGGATCTTTTTGAGCACTTGTCATCCATTTGATGCTAATTGATGTCATTTGAGCTTATCTAAGGCCTTTTTGAGCACTTGTCAGCCATTTGATGCTAATTGAGCTTGTTTTGAGCTCGTGTCATGAGAGATGGCGCCTCCTCTATATTTCAAGTGGGGGAAATTTTTATAGAAAAATTATGTACAATTTCATTAATGACTAGAGTGGGTTCTCGGCTTGCCTATCAGGTTACAGGTTCTGGCATCTTGTTTGTGCTTAACCCCAGAGCTGACACTAGCGTAGCCTACCCTGATTAATGTAATATGTACACGTAAATGTATGATTTGAGGATTGATATATTCAAACTAGGGGTAGTACGGGTACTTGCGAGAAGACATGCCATCTAGTGGCATAGTTTCTCTCCTCTTTTTTTGTGCTGATGATGACGTCATTCAACAAGTCTGAACTGGTTTTTCCTTTGGTCATTTCTAACTGCGTAATAGATGACGTCATCCGACAAGTCTGAACTTGTTTTTGAGCTAGAGTGGGGAAATGAGCTGAGCGTTGAGCTCGCGAGCTCACAGCATTCAGTCTACACTAGAAGTCCTTAGCGGTTGGTCAGTGACAAAAAATAAAATTTCTTTTCTCAAGTGACGGTATACACAATAAAGTTCAAAAGTTTGTTTGTTATACCTTATATTTCATCTGAAATTGAAGTAATTATCATGTGTATTAATTTCAAGTAAGTACCAACAATTAACTTAATAAATCGTTTTAATTAAACAAATTATGGTCTAATAATTAATTTCTTTTTGTTTAATTTAAGAATGGATCTGTCCGAAATCAATAAAATCAACTGCTTGGCGCATATTCTGCCAGTTAAAAAGCTTCAAGACTTGGAAGTGGACAAATCATACAAAATCACTGAGATAAAGATTATTAAAACTCAGTATGGACCTAAAATTATCGCTCATGTTGAGGATCAGTTCACCATCTACTTCCCAACCAGGACAAATAACGAGCTTATTGGTGATGCTGAGAAGTTAAAAAATCTCAACGACATGGCTACCGAAGCGTGTCTTTATATTTTATACCACGGTTCAAAATACAACAAATTTGAATTTGTATCACAGCCATCTTGAATGTATTTATTTTAATTCAATAAATTCAAAAATTCAAATATCTTAAATGTTTTTAATTATTACATGGATCCCATACACACATTATAGGTTTAAATATATATAATTAAAATTATTAAACATTAGAAATAAAAAAAAAATACTTATATAATGTAGTGACAAAAAAATTCATATAGAAATAGATAATTTATTAATAGTTGTTAGATTTATACAAAAAACAAAAAAAAAAAAAAAATAATAATCATAAAAACATGCGGGAAATTTAAAAGTCAGTTCGCGGCTCTTGTCTGGGTTGAGTTTGCGGGATAGAGGCTCACCCTATCGTCGCCTGCTAGTACTACCGGTAAAATTACCACAGTAAGATAAGCGGGAAATTTAAAAGTCAGTTCGCGCAAGTGTAGGGATGTAAGTGATGGTAGGGAATTAGCCGCGAGCAGCAGCGACGGTTGAAGAAAGATGTTGAGGGGAAGGAAGGAGCCGCGAGCAGTACGGATGCATGGAGAGAGGTGCGGAGGAGCCGCCGCGAGCAGTACGGATGTTTGGAGGGAGGTACAGAGGAGCCGCCGCAAGCCGCCGCGAGCAACAGGGACGCATGGAGGGAGGGGGGAGGAGCCGCCGCGAGCAGCAAGGATGCTTGTCGGGATGTACGGAGGAGCCGCTGCGAGCAGTACGGATGTTTGGAGGGAGGTACAGAGGAGCCGCCGCAAGCCGCCGCGAGCAACAGGGACGCATGGAGGGAGGGGGGGAGGAGCCGCTGCGAGCAGAAAGGATGCTTGGAGGGATGTGTTGAGGAGCAAACAGCAGCAATTAAATTATCAGATGAAAAAATTAAAGATTTTCATTCTTAAATATATATGTGACAACAAAAATTTTTATTCATGAAAAACAGAAAAATTACTACGGATACAAAAAACTTATAAATATAAATTTTATTCATTTTTATTATTAAACTTATAAATTAAATTTCTAAGTACTTAAAAGCTCTAAGGGAATTTTTAAAATATAATAATCTATAACTCTAAAAATTACGAAGATCAGTATAAAGCTTTCAGATATCAATGAAAACTTAATTTATGTATTATTAATAAAAAATTTTCGTTCTATAATCATCTTAAATAGGTACCAAATTTATATCTTAATGATAAACAACCGTAAAAATTACAGAGATCAATATAACAACTTGCAGATATCAATATTAAAAAAAAAAATTATATAAGATTTATATATTATTGAATTAAGGTCTTGAAAATAATTGATAGTAAAATAAAAAATTTTAACTAAAAAAAATAAATTAAAAAATTTTCTGAGATGATATCTATAGCTCTATGAGAAAAAAAATATTATATAAATTAATATATATATAGATCTATAAATCTTCATCTGTACTATCATCTTTTACGAGTGCAGTTGTATTAATCTTCCTTCTTGTTTCTCCAGACTTCGAACTTTCTATTTCATTTTTAAAATTTTCTATTATCCGCCTCTGATTGTGATTATCCATTACTAATTTCACTCGTTCTTGATTGATTTCATCAATTTTACAGTCTCTTACCATCATCTCTCCAACTTGCTTATGAAGCTGTTCATTTCGCATATTTAATTGAAAAATTTCTTCATTAAGTTCCTCTACTTCGGAATTTGGATACTGACATGTTGGTGTATTATCCTCATCTTCCTCATACAAAGGCTCTAATTCGGCACCCTCATCTGCATTTGGATCTACATTCCCATCTCTGATTCTTCGTAACAACTGAAACTGTTGGTTTCAAATCTCAATCAATCTAGCAGCTTCTTCCTGGTCTCGTTGGTAATTCTCATTCCCATTAGCAGCATCATCATCATCATCAATTATAATAGTGTCTGCATCGCCGATATCAACATCATTGAGAATGTTGACAACATTCCCAAAGTCTACCCAGTTCCCAATATTTATAAAATTGTCACTAAAGCGATAAGATTCAACTGTTGGTGATTGATCGCCAAGTATAGAAAACCACCAGCATAGGTGATTATTAAGTACTTTTAAAACTGTCGTTACTCCGGCAATTGTTGTAATAGGTCCAAAGAAAAAAGTATGATCTTCAATAATATACGCATTCAGTTGATCCCAAATTATATATGTCAATTCCTGATGGGAATAATTTTTATCCCACGTGCGTGGTATTATATAACTATAGGTGAGTATATTTCCCATCTACATGAAATGAAAATGAAGAATAAAAATATTATATATATATATATATATATATATATATATATATATATATATATATATATATATATATATATATATATATATATATATATATATATATATATATATATATATATATATATATATATATTAGACTGTTTCAAAAGAAACCACTATTTTTTTTTTCTTCATTATATCGAAAATATTGTTAGAAATGACGAAAAAAAAAATACTGTAAAAGTTTGAGCTCTTTATATTAATATTAACAACTGCCGCATCGCAATTTTCTATTTCCCGTTTAAATAACATGGGAAAATTTATTTTTTAAGCTTTGGAATTTTGTAGCTCATGGTGGGACCAATACTTCGAAATGTTCAAGACATGTCCTCATGGGAAATTTGACGCTCTACAAAAAAGGTCTCTTATAATTTTTCGATATTTTTATTTCTTTAAAAGTTATTCAAAGTTAAAGTTAGATTGATGATAAATTTTTACATTTTTTAAATTTTTTGACGCAACCATCAAATTTATGGGAAAATTATATTCGACATTTTTTGTCTTATCTCTGAGGAAATTTTCAATATTTCTCACAAGTTGTAAGTTATTTGCAATTAACTGAAAATTTTTTTAAAGAATCTAAATTTTGTTGCATAAAATTAATTATATTAAATTTTCAGTTAATTGCAAATAACTTACGACTTGTGAAAAATATCGAAAATTTTCTCAGAGATAAGTTATAGGAAATAAAATGCTCTACAAAAAATGTCCAATATAATTTTCCCATAAATTTGATGGTTGCGTCAAAAAATTTAAAAAATGTAAAAATTTATCATCAATCTAACTTTAACTTTGAATAACTTTTGAAGAAATAAAAATATCGAAAAATTATAAGATACCTTTTTTGTAGAGCGTCAAATTTCCCATGAGGACATGTCTTGAACATTTCGAAGTATTGGTCCCACCATGAGCTACAAAATTCCAAAGCTTAAAAAATAAATTTTCCCATGTTATTTAAACGGGAAATAGAAAATTGCGATGCGGCAGTTGTTAATATTAATATTAAGAGCTCAAACTTTCACAGTATTTTTTTTTCGTCATTTCCAACAATATTTTCGATATAATGAAGAAAAAAAAAAATAGTGGTTCCTTTTGAAACAGTCTACTATATATATATATTTATATATATATATATATATATATATATATATATATGTATTGAGACAAATCGCTTTTCTCTTTCGCAATTTTCACCAGCAGCCACCAGAATTCGCGGGTTGAACCCTGGCTTAGGCTGACCTCTAACAAATTTTTATTTACTTGGACAGAGCAATGGGCGAGGGTTCTTGCAAAGCAAGGACCCGCACTTATTCAAACTCGGCAACGTTATGAAAAGATCATCAACTTACCTCACGGCTTATTAATTAACAATAGGTTTCTTATAATGAAATAAACTTATCAGTTCTTAAGTAATAATACTATTCTTAATAGGCGATTTAATAATTCTTACCAGTAGAATAGGAAAATACCCAGGTAGGAATCGCCAAGGCTGACAATAGGCCGAGTCTTGGCCCTGTTGTCACTTGCCAAGCTTCGGCAGCTGACCATTGGCCCAAGCCTCGGCCAGGGCTTGATCCAATGGTTTGATTACGTTAAGCCAAGTCTTGGCAGCTAACCATTGGCCCAAGTCTAGGCCGAGACTTGGCCCATTGGTTTCATTAAATTAAGCCGAGCCTTGAGTAGTGACCATTGGTCTGAGCCTCGGCCAGGGCTAGGCCCGATAGTTTAATTTTTGTCAAATTGAGCCTTGGCTGCTGACCATTGGCCCAAGGATCGGCCCAGGCTGGGTCCGATAGTTTAATTTTTGTCAAGCCGAGCCTTGGCAGCTGACCATTGGCCAATGCCTCAGCCTGGGTTAAATTATATTTTAATAGTAAAATTATCAACTTTACATGTATCTATATATATGTATATAGAGAAGACCAGGGCATAACCGTCTACCGAGTATACGATTAATATCAATAATTTTCATTTAATTAGTTATTGCTATGTAGAAAACTTTAGTTAACATGAAATTTTTATTTTTGGCGAGCAAAATGGGGTACCCTTTAAAAAAGTTGAAAAAAAAAATTTTTGAAAGTTGATCAAATTTCATTAAATTCAAAATTTTTGTATGTAATATACATAAAGAAAAATTACATTTCACATCATTGGTTTAATAAATTGTTTCTCCTCGATTATCTTACTTACTAATTTTTTTATTTAATAAAAAAAAAAACAATTCTATACTTTTTATTTGTCATTATTATGAACCCAAGAAACGTGATTTTTGATTTTTTAGATTACAGATTATTTTGCATTATTTCAAAAATTTTATCAATTAAAAAATGAAATATTATTTCCGAATATTTTTAGTGACCGAATTTGCCCCGGCTATAGAGAATCAGCCGAAAAATGGATTAATATATTAAATTTTTTTAATTTAACGATAAAAATATGAATCATTTTTTCAGAATTTTCGGATGGTCCATTTTGCCCCAGGTGTCATGCGTAGGCCTAAAAATGCATCAGACAATTTTAAGTTCATTAAATAAAACTACATTTCATCTCATCTTTACGATCTAATATTTTTGAATTAAATTGTATTTAAACAATTTAACAAGCAAAAAAATCATAATTATCTGAACATCAGATTTAGCACAGTGGATAGCGTCCCAGCCTAGTAATCAGAAGGATCTCAGTTCGAACCCCGGTAGCCCCCAAATAATTTTATTCGTTATTTCCCATTAATTCAGTAATTAGTTAATTACCCTCTAATGTAATGTCGATAAAAGTGTGATCAAACTTTTTTTTAATTATATTTATTAATTTAAATAATAATATTTTAGATCGAGCATTGGGTGAGCCGTGGATTTTTTGCTCCCCGAGGTTTGACCGAGGCTTGGTTTTTTGTTTCCCAAGCCTTGGCCGAGGCTCAATTTTTCGTTTCCTAAGGCTTGGCCCAAGCCTAGTTTTTTTGTTTGCCAAGGCTTGGGGACATTGTTATCATCCTAGGCCTGGACCAATCCTTGGCCCAATGCTTAGCCAAGGCTGGTGCCAAGGCTCGGAACTCTGGCATGACGACTGGCCAATGCCTGGTCCGAGCCTTGTCCAATGGTCCCTTCCTACCAGGGTAGAGAGTGTGAGTGAAAAATAGAATGATAAGAATTAACTAGAAAATGCAAGTTTTATTGCCAATTATAATAATGTTCAGCTACTTACAATAAATACTGCGCAATTTATTATAAACGTAGTGTCCTCGTGGTTGCCGAATATACCATGGTTCCTCACGTGGAATAGCGCAGTTTTACCCAATATTTTATATTTACTAGATTATAATAATTTATACCGCGAATAATTCGTCGGTAACGCACAATATGACTTTTTTATTAAATCTTTATTATAACAATTCATAAAAAGTAATGAATAATATTGCAAGTAAATTTGCCAGAGTAATTATAGAAAATATAGCAATATACTAAGTATAAAATAATTATCGCAAACTGACAATAAAAGAAAATATGTCTGAACGCTAATTGATCCAGGATCGAAGTGATTGACCGATAATTGAGGGTCTGGGACTCTCCTCTAAACTATCCCCACTTCACCCTTACGGACATGCGTCGACGTGAAAATTAAGTCATGTGACCATGGCACTATGACGTACTGAATTTAGGCGGCAACGAGACGGAGAAAATTGGGAACCGCAAGGCTGAGGACGACGAAGACAATTCACATTGTCTCAATATATATATATATATATATATATATATATATATATATATATATATATATATATATATATATATATATATATATATATATATATATGTATAAAGAGGTTGCTTAAAAAAAAAAATATATTAATTAGTTATATATAAATACATACCACATATTTTTGTAGATATATGATGGTTTTGATATTAATAATCAAATTTTTTCTGTCAGGACTCTAGAAAATAAAATTATTTAGTTTCATTTTAAGATATCTACAATTAAAACTAATAATAGTAATTTTTTAGATAAAGTAAA
The DNA here is from genome assembly GCA_030273425.1 of Microplitis manilae. NCBI lineage: Eukaryota > Metazoa > Arthropoda > Insecta > Hymenoptera > Braconidae > Microplitis > Microplitis manilae. The sequence continues at coordinate 11,978,964 of CP092727.1, read as the reverse complement.
TAATAAATACACACCTTTTTAAATATATATTAGGGTGCTTCGTTTGAGATGACTATTTTTTTTTTCTAAGTCCCGTGTCAAAATATCGTTGTACACATTGAAAAGAAAATTCTCACTAAAGATGAGCTCTTAATTTTGATTTTAAGTACTCGCTAAATGGATTTGAAATTTTCCCATTTAATTAACACGTAAATTTTAATTTTTTCATTTCAATTATCTATAGCTTCGCGGCATTTCAAGATATTTGATGAGCCATAGGCGGAAATAACTGAGGCATATTTTCTCTTTGAAAGTGCTTGTAGCCAATTTATGTTTTGTAACCGGCCTCAACAGTAAAAAACCTTAAAGCCAATTTTTTCTCGAATTTCATGGTTTTTTTTTATTTTACTTGCAAATAACTAACTTTACGACAAAATTGTACCTAACTTTTTTGTAGGGAATTTTATTTCCTACAAAAAAAGTTATGTACGAGAATACCGTAAAACTAGTAGTTTTCGAGATAAGTCCAATTAAACATTTTAAAATTTGAAAAATCGCTGTTTTATCCAAGATTTCATTACTTTTTTATAAAATTATGGCCAAAGATATATATATATCCTGGTTAATATATCATCGAAAATATATAATCCCGGGAAAAAAGTTTTTCATGAAATTTTATAAAATTTCATATAATTTCACTAATGAAATTTCATGAAATTTTATGCTGAAAATGGCCTGATGAAATTTTATGAAAGTTTATAAAATTTTCTGGAATTTTATAAAATTCTTCAGTCACCATTCATTTTTCGAAAAAAATATTAGGTTTTGCAAAAAATCTGCAATTAAATCTATCACATTAATCTAATGGGTGGAGGTATTACGGTGACACACTAATTATAATTTTTATTGACGAAAAAATCCTGGTGACTTCTGGGCTCGAACCTACGTCCTATCGATTTCAAGTCTCTCATAATATTCTATGAAATTTGATAAAATGTTGTAAAAAGAGACAAAATTTCATAAAAATTCATGAAGTTTTACACAATTGTTGTCAAGATTCTAAGGATTTATTGGTATGAACGTTCATAAATTTTTTCAAAATTTTATGAAATCTTATAAAATAATATAAAACTTCATAAAATTTCATAAAATTATTCAAAATATCATAAAAATTTTACGTATTCACTACAAAGATCCGAAGGAGTATTGTAAAAATTTTTTTTTGATTTATTAAAAATTCTTGAAATTTCATGAAATTATGTAGTTTTATTGAACTATAAAATTGTAAAAATATTTTCAAAAATCAATTCGAAACCAACAGATAATTTTCATAAAATTTAACATAATTTTATGAAATTTCATAAAATTTTGTAACTTTTCGTGTGAGGCCAAAACTTTAATTATGTAAAATTACATGAAGTTTTATAGAATATTATAATATTACATAAAACCTCATATAATTTCATAAAATTTTATAAAAATATATGAAATTTCATACCATTAAGTCCTTGGAATCTCCATAACAATTATGTAAAATTTTGTAAATTTTATAAGGCATTATGAAGGTTTACAAAAATTTATGAAATTATGCGAAACTTTATGAAATTTTATAAAAACCAAGTTTTGGCCTTTCACGAAATTTCACAAAATTTTATGAAATTTTACAAAATTATATGAAATGTCGCAAAATTTCATAGCATTATCTCCCAGTTTCTGATAATATTTCATAAGTTTTTTTCAAATTTTATAAACTTTTATAAAATTTTGTAAAACTTTTTAAAATTTCACAATAATATATAAAATTTCATACTAATAACGTTTTGGGATCTCAATAACAATTATAAGAACTTTATAAATTTTTATAAAATTATATAGAATTTTATAAAATTATTTATAATTGCATAAAATTTTATGAAACTTTATCAAATTTCACAGAATTTCACCAAATTTCATTAGTATAATTTCTCAAAATTTGTTAAAATTTTGTAAAATTTCATCAAATTCTATAAAACTTCATGAAATTTCATGAAAAAATTTTTTCTCGGAATGTTATACGAAATCCTCTCCTGTTACACTTCCTTTGTCTTATCTTAACTTAACTCAAATGCTCTTGTTTGACTATCGGAAGCTTATTTAATTACTACCTCTCTCAGTAAAAAATAATTGTTTCATACTTTTTATACTTACATATGGATGTGTCATATATATTTTCATATTTTCTTCTTATACATTATATATGCTTTCAGCGATGATTTCGTAAAACGCTACTAAATTCTTTGATAAAACAGCGATTTTTCAAATTTTAAAATGTTTAATTGGACTTATCTCGAAAACTACTAGTTTTACGGTATTCTCGTACATAACTTTTTTTGTAGGAAATAAAATTCCCTACAAAAAAGTCAGGTACAATTTTGTCGTAAAGTTAGTTATTTGCAAGTAAAATAAAAAAAAACCATGAAATTCGAGAAAAAATTGGCTTTAAGGTTTTTTACTGTTGAGGCCGGTTACAAAACATAAATTGGCTACAAGCACTTTCAAAGAGAAAATATGCCTCAGTTATTTCCGCCTATGGCTCATCAAATATCTTGAAATGCCGCGAAGCTATAGATAATTGAAATGAAAAAATTAAAATTTACGTGTTAATTAAATGGGAAAATTTCAAATCCATTTAGCGAGTACTTAAAATCAAAATTAAGAGCTCATCTTTAGTGAGAATTTTTTTTTCAATGTGTACAACGATATTTTGACACGGGACTTAGAAAAAAAAAATAGTCATCTCAAACGAAGCACCCTAATATATATATATATATATATATATATATATATATATATATATATATATATATATATATATATATATATATATATTTATATATATATTAGCTATTACCGATGCTGTTTGGATTGTATATCCTGAAAAACAAATAAAAAATAAATGAATATCACATTTTAGTATGTTGCTATTTATAAGACATGAGAATAAAATTTAAAAAGAAATAATTAATTTATTCGTGATAATTTTTTTCTCATTAAATATTCTTTAAAATAATAATAATAATACTCATAAGTACCCGATAAAAAAAGATTTTGTATAATTATATATAATTATATATGAGACCATATATAATCAGATCTGAAAATTGGCCAGACCTGATCATATAGACTGCATGCCAAAGTCCCTCGATGGACATTGTCCCTCAAAGAATAAAAATTTAGCGCCGCCTGGTGGTGCAAAAAAAAACTAAAAAAAATCATTTTTACCATAAATATAATTAAGAACCCCCAGATGACTTTGAAACTCCGTAAACGCTGGAATTTGACGAGCAATTACATCAGGACGGATATTTTTTAATCTCTGATGTAAATATCGATATCACAAGCACATGTACAAGTTTGAGCTAGTACTTCGTGAATTATCGGTGGGCAAAAAAAGAGTATAAGCTGAAATTTTTTTTTTACAAGGTTTGGATCGACAGATTAGCATGATTGATCCTGAAAAGGATTCGAGCTAAAACGAAAAATATTTTTCAGGGTGAAACAAATGTAATTCGCAATAATAGCTACAAGAATTTCGAAAAAAGAGTCGGCGTCAACATAGTTGTTACCCCTTGCTTGTGGGAGAGTTCTAGCTCGTGTTATTCACTTTCGTCTAGAATAAACAGATAAAAGTCAGGATTTTACACCTCAAAGTTTGATTAGAAAGGTCGGCGACGACAAAGTTTATACTGTTCACTCAGAAGACGGTTTTAGCTAGAACGCAATGTTTTTTTCGAGATCAAGTTGATGCAAGGCAAAATTAGACTTTTCAAAAATATATCAGGATGTTCAGCGTTAAGGGGGTGTACACCGTTTGATCAGGGGGCATTTCTAGCAAGATCGTCTTGTTTTCTTCGTAGTCAAATTGATGAAAGGCAGAATTTGTCCTCAAAAAATTATATCAGGAAGGTTAACGACGCGGGTCTATGCTGTTTTCTTGACGGACAGTTCTAGCTAGAACGCTTTATTTTCTTCTAAATTGAGAGTGAAAACTAATAGAGTTTGGTCCATAAGAATACTATCGGAAAGGTCAGCGACGAGAAAGCTTGTACTGTTCATTTATGGGACAGCTCTTGTGAGAGCTTTTCCATTTTCTCTAGGTGAATTAGGCAAAAGTCAAAATTAGACTCCAAATAATTTTATTCAAAAGGTCGGCGACGAGAAAGTTTGTACCGTTTACTTTTGAGACAGCTCTAGCTGGAGCACCCTTTTTCCTTCGTTGACAAGAAAGATGTATTATTTCTTTCGCAGCCACAAAAAGTATTAAAAAACGACATGAAGCGTTTTTTCATACCATATAAAAATTATTACATTTTACCGAATATATTTTTTATGTAAAAAAAAAAATATATAAATGTAATATATTGTGAATGATACATTTAAAAATACACAATTTGTATATCATTTATAATATACAAATTACTGTATAATATAAATATATGAGTTCATATAAGCGCAAATTATATTATTATATACTTAAAACGGCCAAAATATCTATATATGAAAATCAAAGGTACTATATATTTTTATCTTGTAGAAATATACTATACCAATTATTTTTTTTTTTCATACGGATACTCAATTTTTTTTTGTTTAAATTTACTTACGTGGAGCAGTGATAAAGCCGTAACAGAAGGAATACCGGGACACAATGGACCATCCTTAAAAATTTTATAAAAAAACTTGTTTTTTTGAAAGTTTAATTTCCATGTTTTGTATATATATATATATATATATTAGGGTGATTCAAAAAATAACAAATTTTTTTTTTTTTTTTTTCGGGCACCATCAGAAATCGATAGTTCATGACAAAATAAAAGTTATTTCGAAAAATCAGCTCTTAACCTCAAGTTCTAGAGGAAGCTCATTACGACTTTGGATTTCCTATTTAAATAACATGAGGAAAAAAAAATTTTTAGTTCGGAATTTTTTACCACGGCAATGACTCCTTGTACAGATAATCCCAGCATACATTTTTGTAGGGAATTTAATGCTCTACAGAAAACGTCTCTTATCGTTCTTTGATAAATCTATCTGTTCAAAAGTTATTGGAGCTTGAAGTAGAGTAAATTTCGATATCTTCTTACTTTTCCGGCGAAATTATGGGACATATCATAAAATGTCATAACATCTTTTTTAACTTTCCGCTAAGAAAATTGCAAATTTTAAAAAATTCGGGAAGTTATTGGTTTCAGTCCGATTTTCGAAAATCGAATTACGAAGAGATCGTGATGTTTTGAAATTCTAGGAAATTATTAATTAAGTAATTTAATTAGGATTTATTGTCTTCATTAATACAAATGGCTGTTAAATTTTAATTGAAAAAAAAAAAAAAAAAAAATACTATCGGTTAACTATTATTGTACTGAGGGGTCACCCATCCAATTGTTGATCCACGTCGATGCTGCTTAACTTTGGTAATCGCTGGATGGTAGTCGGATCCTCTAGTCTGCTATACACTTATAGTTGAGAAAAATTTATGGCATTACTTAACTCAAATAATCAAATTGATACATCCTACACAAATAATGCACCTAATGATGAATTTGGTTTTGTACATAAATTACAATAGAATTCATCAGATAGATATAATCAAATCTTTTTATCTATAAACTTGAAATGATCCATGTATAAAAATATAAACCTATATCGATTTATACTTTTGAATTGCTGCCGAAACCTTTAAATTTTTTTCAAGTAATGGGGATTTAAGTTTTATTGATAGTTGACAAAATAAAAATTTAATAACATTAATATTAAATTTGTCACATTATGTTATATATATATATATATATATATATACATATGTATATATACCTATGTAGGGGAAGGGGGCCAAAAGGGGGTAGGGTAGATAAAACGGGGTACCCCAAAAATTTTATAAAAAAAAATTTTATTTTTTAAATATTCCAAAATCACTTTAGTAAATATAATTGAGTATTATTTTGAATATTTTTTGTGAAACTTTTTCAAAAATCGAGTTTCAGTCAAAAAATTTTGATGGCTTTTGATTTATGATAAAAACCAGTAAAAAGTTTTTTTTCTGCTTCTGCATCCAGTAATTGTGTAAAATGTAATGTTTCTTTATGTAAATTGCTCACAAAAAAATTTAATTTGATCAATTTTATTTAGTATACAGAAACTTTTTTTTCGCCTTTTTTATTAGGGCAAACCCTATTTTGCCCGCCAAAGTGAAAACTTTTTGTTTTAACGGCAACTTAAATTTTTGTTTATTTACTTCGCATATCATTAAAAACAAAAAGATTTAGCGTATTTGAGTTCTCGGAATCATAGTATTTCCTTAAGTACCCCGCTTTGCACCCCCCCCTTCCCCTACATAATTAAATATTTATAGATTTCATATCATTGAAGTCTGATCAGATCTAATTATATATAGACTTATATATACTTAGATCTAATCATATATAGGTTTATATATGATTATATATAATTCCATGTATGACCATGTATAATCATATATAATTCCATGTATGATTATATATAGTTATATATGATCTTATATATAATCATATATACTCAGATATAATCAGATAAAATCATTTTTTATCGGGTTAAGATAAAAATAAATACAAGTTTTATAGTAATTTATTGTTAATGAGTTGTAATATTCAACTTCTACGCTTACAAATCTTTTTAACTCAGAATTGTAATATTGTCAAAGAGATTTTTGTATATTGTTATTTCCAGAATGATCGTTGTAAAATAATTAAGGATTATTACCATTCTTTATTCAATTTTTTCTAATCTGCATTATAATTTTTGCAAATCGTAAAATTTACAATACTGATTGTAAGAATCAACAAAAAAATAAAACTTTCCATAAATAATAGTAATTTTTGGTTTGGATTCTAAATTTCTCTTCGGAAAGTAATTTTTATGTGACGACTATGAATATTAGCTAATTTTGAGCTGCGTTTTATTCCGTGTAAGTGGGTGTGCGTGTGTGTGTGAGTGCGCGATTGCGTGTGTGTGTGTGGGTCCGAATATGTGCGTGCGTGTGTGGGTGCGTATCAGCTGATCAGGAATGTAATGCGCGAATTTTTACTTTGATTTTATTGAGTTGGGTTATCTTTAACTTCCCGCTAAGAAAATTATTAATTTTCAAAAATTCGGGAAGTTATTGGTTTCACCCCGATTTTCGAAAATCGAGTTTTCATCAGATGTCGACGTTTTGAGGTCCTAGGAAGCTATTCTGACTATTTTCAGAAGGATGTCCGAGTGTGTGTGTGTGTGTGTGTGGATGTAAACTCTCAATATCTTTTTAATGAACTGACCGATTAACATGTTTGAGGTGGCAATCAAAAGAGTTTGTTAGCCGTCAACTTTTCTGAAAATTTCAAATCGATCGATCGAATAGACTAAGATATGGAAGAAAAACAAAAAAAATTTTTTTTTTCAGTTTTTTTCAAATTTTTCAGAAATGGCTCAATCGATCAATTTCAAAATCTAATCAGCACAAGAATTCATTAAAACGCGTCGATTTCCGCCTTAATCATCTCAATTGGTTTATTCGTTCAAGAGAAATCGATCGAGAAAGAAATGGTGAAAACCGGTGTTCTTCGATTATCTTCGAAGCGACTCATTCGATCAATTTCAAAATTTGATCAGCACTAGAACTCAATAAAACGTGTCGATTGCCGCCTCAACCACCTCAATTGGTTAATTCGTTCGTAAGATATCGTGGGAAAAAGAAATGCTAAAAAATGGTTTTTTCCGAAAACAATGGCATACAACAGTATTTTCGAGCTCGAAGAGCTCGAAAATGTATTCACGACAATGTTTTCGAGCCCAAGGAGCGGGAAGTTTTAGGGCTGGCCCGCAGGGTCAACCGATAGACAGATTTTTTATTAATATGTTCAAAACTTCTCTCCAGAATGAATTTCGCTCCAGTGAAATTAAATTAATAAAATATTATCTACTCCACGAAAAGTCCCCTTTAGAATGAATTCCACTTCGAGGGAAGTTAATAATTAAAAGTTCATTCACTCCGCATTTACTCCGGTTTTAATCCGCATTCACTCCATAAATTTTTTACAGTATATAGTCTAAGTTTGATGAAAAGTATGATTAAGGCATATATATTGTTTATTTTCAGTATTAAAATATACAACCTTCGAAAATCTTAAAATGAATGAAAGTATATAAATTTGTGTGTGTGTGTGTGTGAGAGAGAGAGAGTGTGTGTGTAAGTGTGTGTGAGAGAGTGTGTGTGTACTCATATATACGTAATCATTTTATTTCTTTCCAGTGGAAAAATGTTACACCATGTTTAATTACGCGAATAATCTTTTTGTCTTCTACTTTCCTATCTTCAACAATATGACATCTTTCGTTTTCCTCTCTTTTGACTTCCTCTTTTTTCATTTCATTTTCCACCTTCTTTTCATACTGTTCTTCTTCTTCTTCTTTTTCTTTTTCTATTTCACCTTCTATATCTTCTCCATACTCTTTTGCTGCCGATTGACTCTCCTTCTTCTCAATCTTTTCTTCTTTGTTTCTATTTCGCCTTCTTCATTTTCCCAATACTCTTCTTCTCTCGACACGTTTATCTCCATCTTCTTTTCTTCCTTTTTAACGATGCTCCATCTCTCCTTCCCGTTATAAATAATTTTTTTAAATTTAATTTTCATTACTTCATCTTCATTTTCTTTTTTTTGCTTTTCCTTTTCCTTAATCAAATTCCTCCAATCTTCTTCGTCGTATACTTTCTTTGCCACTGTCCAAAAAGACAAATAGAACTCTGATTAAAAAATCAGATTAAATTGATTGAAAGTCAATCGGTTTTAAATTGTCGAATCGCAACGCACTCCGTGCTGTCGCAACCCAGGTCAAAAATCAAACTTGATTAAGGCTTGCTTCACCTTATTTTCTTTTGAAGTTATCGATTTGCCGATGATCTTTCGATACACTGTAAAAAATTCGGAGTGAATTCGGATTGAAATTAAATCCGGATTCACTCCGCATTAACTATGCCACTCGGAGTTTTGGAGTTTTTTAAACAAATCACTCCACATGCGGAGTGAATTAGGAGTTTTTTTTTAGCGAAGTGATCTCGGAGTGACGCGGATTTAAATGACTTTGTATTAATTTATATTAAACTATTAAACAGTGTGTGCGTGCGTGAGTGCGCGTGCGATTTTGTGTGTGTGCGAGAGCGTGTTTGTGCAAATGTGTGCGTGTGTGTATTCAGGTGTTTACGTGTATGAGCGTGTGTTTGGGTGTGTGCGTGTGTGTGCATATCAGTTGATCAGCAATGTAATACGCGAGTTTTTACTTCGATTTCATTTAGTGGAGTAATTTTTTATGAATAATATTGTCAAAACTCCTCCCCGGAGTGAATTTCACTCTGGTGGGAGTGAATAATTAAAAATTAATTCACTCCGGATTTAATCTGCATTCACCATGCGAATTTTTTACAGTGTAAGATGTAGACTTTTTCGACTTAAATTAAATTTTTTTCAACTTTTTGAACTTTTTTCATCTTAGTTTCAACTTATTACAACTCATTTGTATTTTTTCATCTTAGTTTCAACTTATTTGCCTTTACTTCGAGCACGAAAGTTATTTACCTTACTTTTGACTTGCTGGACCAATTCGAAAAAAAGTTATTTATTCGCCTTACTTTCGCATAAATATATAAAAATTATTTCACCTTAGTTTTGACTTTTTCGTCTTGAAGCTTAAGTCAAATAAGTCTAAACCAAATCAATTTCAACTTGATTTTAATTTTTTCGTCTTAAATCAAGACTAAGCAAGCCAATTACATATAAACCAAGGCGAAAACTCAATGTATTTCATGTCTCCGTAAAAAAAGTCGAGTTTGTCTTGTTAAAAACGGCTCCAAATTTCGACTTGGTAAACCAAGTCTAAATCAAGTATTATTTTTGACCTGGGTAATCTCGAATTGAGATCCAGTCGAAAAAGAATTATTTATTATTTTACAATTATAACCAATTAAATTCAATAAAAGTATTTCAATCGGATAATAATTTAATAAAAAAATATCATTGTCAAGTCAAGGTAGTGGCAAATGAAGTATGGATAATTTCCGGAATTCCCTTTACATTTCGTTGTGCCACTCTCTTATTAAAAACAATTGATTCTGATTGAAAATTTTTCTATCTATTTTAATCAGAAAAAAAAATATTTTGGAAAGCATTATTTTTTGATTGAGCTCCATTGATTACGATTCAAACTGTTTCTATCGGTTTCAATCAGAAAATAACATTTTATAAATATTTCCGGCTTAAATGTACTTTGAAATTTCCGATAAACTTTCAATCGTTATTTTTAATCAGGGCAGGACGATAAGTGAGGATTATCACCGTCGCTTTTCTCCTATAATAATCCCTATTAATTCTCCTGTGATGGAGAATATTCTATCGTCTTAGACTACACAGAAAAATAGTATATTGCCCTAGGTGTGTAATATACTAATTCTCGCCTCCAGGCGGAAAACGTCAACTTTTGTGCTTTCGTCCCGCTGTGCAAAACGAAGTTGCCGCTTTCCGCCTACGCCGAAGAGAAAAATAGTATACACACCTTGGGCAGTAAATAAGGAAACCTTAGATCACCTGTTTGTTGGCTTCGCCTCGGCCAATAAACATGTGATCTTAGACACTTCTTATTATACTGCCCTAGGTGTGTAATATACTAATTTCTCTTCGATGGAGGCGGAAAGCGGCAACTTCGTTTTGCACAGCGGGACGAAAACACGTAAGTTTACGCTTTCTGCCTGTAGGGGAGAAAAAAAACTGTTGCTGCAACAGGAATGTACTGTAGTATTTACAGGATTAGTCCTATTGCAGCCACGTGTCCATTCCTGTGGCAGGAACGGACCAGTGGCTGCAATAGGAGTAGTCCTGTAGAAGCGACAATAGTGATCTTGCGAATACTATGGGGCTTTCCTGTTACAGCTACAGAGCAAGCCGTGTAGATATGACAGAACTGTCCTGTAGCGGCTACAGTTCTTTTTTAGTCGTGTAGAAATAATCCATACCGTAATGTGCAACTTTCTCAACTTAGCACATAGATAGCTATGATACTCACATTCATCAAAATTCGTTAAGTTTGAAGATAATTTTACAAGATCCATCGGCTTCGTCAGCCCTTTGTAATATTTTTCCAGCTCACATTCCAGAATAGAATTTTTTAATTGGTCAGAACGTTGTACCCTCTGTTTTTTTTTCAAAGCCATAAAACTTTGATATTCATTTTGAATCCGTTCTTGATATCTCATCAACGAATCTTCAATATTAAATTAAAGAAATCAACGAGCCCACGTATGTAATTTTTGTGTATTTGTATGTATGTATGTGTGTGTGTGTGGTATAGCTGTATGGTGTATGGGTATTTGTCAATGCGTAATGTATGTCGATGTTTTCAGGTCCTAGAAAGCTATCCTTTTAATTTTCTGATTCATATCTGTGTGTCTGTGTTGTATATTTATAGGCATATTTGCAAGTGCGTTGTATATTTCTAGAGGTACATGTGTGTGTGTGTGTGTACGTATGCGTGTGTGTATGTACGTATGCGTGTGTGTTGTATAGTTGTAGAAATGAGTGTGTTTGTGTTTGTTTGTTTATGACTGAGTTTTTGTGTGTACGTGTGTGTTTAAATGTAGAAGTATTGGTTAAATATTAATTTATCAGTCTGACTTACTCACAAAATCCCACGCTGGTGGATGATTTCCGAAGAACGAATTGATGGTCCTGTTACCTGACTCAGACCCATTATTGGTTCTTCTGAGGATCCCATGAAGGGACCATTCAATTGGCGGCCTGAGTACAAGCCATTGTCTGATGAAATATTTAAAAAATTCATACAATCGCAAATAAATTGAAATATTGTCTGCATCACCAGCAACAGCCTTATAAATGATCATAAAAGTGTCAAGAATATCCTCAGGTTTTAGAAAAGCGAGTGCCATAATTAAATTAAGGATATCCTTGACCTTTTCATTTTGTTCTTTTTCATAGGCACTGGTGTTGGGAGTTTCTTTTTTGAGGGCTCCTTTTTTTTTGGCATTTTTCATAATTGCCTGAAATTGAAAATGATTAAATTTCTCCGAATAATTAAAAAACGCTTGCGTGAAGTTTGGTACACAATCTTTTTAGTGTGGCTTTTAATTATTCATAGTATCTATAGCTATCCACGGAAAGAAAATTATGGGGATGGTTCCCATAATTTTGTGAAATTCTTATACCAGTATAGGAATTACGACCATAAATTATGGGAGCAGTTCCTATAATTATAGGAATAGTTCGTATAATTATGGGAATGCTACTCATACCATTATAGGAATGGTCCCTATAATTTATAGAAAGACTTCCTATAATATTATGGGAATCATTCCCATAATATACAGGAACTATTCCTATAAAGTATAGGATCCATTCCCATAAATTATAGTAATCATACCTGCACGAAAAAAAATTTCCTGTTGCTGCAACAGGAGGCAGTCATGTTGCAGCAACAGGAAAAAATCCTGTTGAAGCAACAGGATTAATACTGTTGTTGCGACTTAATAGTAAAATATAGTTATACAGTAAAAAATTTTGCGTCATTGCGTCAAAAAATTTAGTGTTAGAAATTTTTGTGTTGAATATTTAATAGTTTTATGTGTACATTTAACATTAATTCTGTTAAACCAACACAAAAAGTGTTCAATATTTAACACAAAAATTTCTAGCACTAAATTTTTTGACGCAATGACGCAAAATTTTTTACTGTATAACTATATTTTACTATTAAGTCGCAACAACAGTATTAATCCTGTTGCTCCAACAGGATTTTTTCTTGTTGCTGCAACATGCCTGCCTCCTGTTGTAGCAGCAGGAAATTTTTTTCCGTGTATAACATTATAAGAATGGTTCCCATAATAGTATGGAAATGGTTCCCATAATGCAATTGGAATATTTCCTATATCATTATGGGAATGGTTCCCATATTGGTATAGGAACTATTCCCATACCATTATGGGAATGGAAACCATAATGGTATGGGAATTGTACCCATACTATTATAGGGATGGTTGATAATATATATGTATATATATATATATATATATAATGTATATAATGTAATGTATAATATAAATATATATATATATATATATATATATAATGGATGATAATATATAGGAACTATTCCTATAATAGTATGGCTACAGTTCCTATACCATTATGGGAACTATTTCCATAATGCATAGGAACACTTCCTATAATTTGCTTTCCGTGTAGCTATAGCAGTTCACGCTTTGAACCTAAACAAGTTAGAATCAAGCCTAGGAAACGCCGTTATTTTTTCATCAATTCAAACGATTAATTATCTGACTAAAAATAGCTTGCTGGAAACAATTTTTTCGCTAGCCGCTAACGATTTTTTCGTTAGCAGGCAGCGATCAAAAATCGTTTGCTGAAAGTGATTTTTTCGCTAGCTGCTAACGATTTTTCGTTAGTAGCTAGCACGGTGTAGGTATTTTTAAGTCGGTGTGAGTGTTATCGTCCACACCGTTCGGTGTTATTAGCTCAAAGCTCATACATCGTCTAAGATCTGTATATTAGTTGAAAATTACTTCATTCCTGTTTTGATTATTAAAATGAATATATGTGTATATTTTTTATATTGTAATATGTATATACATATATTTAGGTATATACATATATAGTCATTTTAATAATCAAAACAGGAATGAAGTTATTTTCAACAAATATACAGATCTTAGACGATGTATGAGCTTTGAGCTAATAACACCGAACGGTGTGGAAGATAAAACTCACACCGACTTAAAAATACCTACACCGTGCTAGCTACTAACGAAAAATCGTTAGCAGCTAGCGAAAAAATCACTTTCAGCAAGCGATTTTTAATTGCTACCTACTAGCGAAATAATCGCTTGCAGCTGCATTACTGAATTATTAGTTGCTAGCGAAAACAAAAATTTTTTCTCACTTGACAGAAGTGAAAATAACAATTTCTGATTGTTACGTTTTTAACCGTTGAGCAGAGGGCATTTCTAGTAGCCAATTCAAAATCGGTGTGTATGATCGGGCTCATTTTCCCAAGTTCTGGACATAAGTCGTTAGAAATTTGTTGGAATACGCTTTCGTAAGCCTCTGTTGACTTACGTTCCATTAGTACAAAAAATACTGGAACAGCCTATAAGGTTCAATAATGTAAATTAATTATTATTTCATTACTTCTCGCTAAAAAAATTGAAACGAAGGTAAGTTGTTGTTTTCTTTCGGTTTTTTTGAAAATTGAGATTTCATCAGATGGCGTCGTTTTCAGGTCATCGGAAGATATTCTGACTCTTTTCAGAGTGATGTCCGCGTGTGTGTGTGTTGTATATTGGTAAGTGTGTATGTGCATGCATGTGTGTTGTATATTTGTAGGTGCCCGACTAAAATTTTTTCATGATTTGCCTGAAGTACCATACTCTCTTAAAATGAATCAGTAAAAAGTGCTGCAAATTAGTGAATATCCACTGATTTGCAGCACTTGTCACTGATTTACTTTAAGAGAGTCAGGCCCTTGTCAGATTAATATAAGGCTTGCCTTATTAGGGCAAACCTAACGAGTTTCTTATCAGGACCTCATCACGATATCCTTATTACTGAAAAAATTATTCAATCCCTTTAAATGTTTTATTTACCGGCTAAAAATTAAACAAAGTAGAAAACAATTATATATGTTTTTATATAAAAATTACGTCAATCATTGCAGCACGGATTTTTCACGTCTTCATCAGTTATTCTTTAATATCATAATGAATATGATATTTGCACTTACACGATCACATATGTGTGTCATCGCAGTGGATTGCATCAAGGACTTTCAGTCGGAAAAATGCCCAGTACTCATCGGGGTTTTGTCATTAATAAAAAAACACATTTGTTCCCTCTAATTAATGCTCTTAATACATTAAATCACTTTTCAGATCGAATTATAATTTAATTTTTTTTATTTTCGCAATTTATCATTTTCTTAAAATTTCTACTAATATACGGAGAAAAAAAATAGGTAATTTTCCTATGTTGTATAGTAATATTTCCAATGTTCACATAGGAATTTTTACTATGTTAACATAGGGAAATTTACTATGTCAACATAGGAATAATTTCTATGTTGTCATAGTGAATTTCCTTATGTGAACATATGAAATATTGCTATGCAACATAGGAAAATTTACTGTGTTAACATAGGAATATTTCGTTTGTGACATAGGAATTACCATAAAATTTTAAAAAAGATAATTTACTTATTTCCTTACATATACATTAGTTTGCTTACTAAAACTTACTTAAGGCGTTCCGAATGGTAAACGTCTTAGTCATACCAACTTTGTCTGAATTTGAATTCTTAAAAAGTAAAAAAATTTCATCCTTTTATAATTTCTTGAACACAAAAACTTTTCCTTTGTTAACATACGAAAATTTCCGATATTTAGGTAGGAATTATACTTATTTTAGCATAGTAATAATTCCTATGTTAACATAGGAACGATTTCTATGTTAACATAGGAATAAGTCCAATGTTTGACAAAGGAAAAATTCCTTTGCTACTGAGAAAAAATTACTGCGGTTACATAGGAATCTCCTATGTTGACGTAGGAAGATTTCCTATGTTTACACAATAACTTTTACTATGTTAACATAGAAACTTTTCCTATGTACAGTAGGAAAAGTTCCTATGTAACTTAGTATTTTTTCCTATGTTTCCATAGGTAATTTCCCTATGTTTACATCGGGAAAATTCCTATGTCCACATAGTAATAGTTACTATGCCAACATAGAAAAAATTACTGTTTTTTTTCTCTGTGTAAGGTAACTATGATAACGATTTGATGAAAATATCCTGATTAGGACTTGATAAGGCCTTCATGGGTCATTAGCGTTACATTCATGTCCGTTTCTCGTCAGAATATCCTGATCTAGACCTTATTTGAAATAAGGTTAACTTGATATGGGCCTTGTCATCTTGTTATGAAAAATTCTAGTCGGGTATATTGTATAGTTGTAAAAATGTGTGTGTGGTATAGTTATGTTTATATGTATTTTTGTAAATAATTTTAGAATTCATAGTTTGAAATTCTTAATTTTGCTTACATAATTTGATTTAAAAATTTGCAAAATCATCAGCTGCCGGATTTTAATGCCCTTTGGCAAAATATTAAATGTAGAATCAAGGCAAAATTCTTCATTGTCAGTAGCGAACTTAAGTATCGATTTAACAAATTGTGGGACATGGAGTATCACTGATGAGAATCCATCTGAAGACTTGACTATTGTTGCACTAAAGTGCCCCTGGGAATAGTCAAGCAAATGGGCCCATTCTTCATTGGTCAAATGTAACCCAAATTCTTCCAAAGTTTTCGGAATCGGTGGCTGTATAAAACTCCGCTGTCGTCTCATGGTGCGGCATTTTGACTCATAAGAGAGTGGGTTCAATTCTGGGTAGCTATGTATTACATAGGAAAATCACTATTTAATACTTTACCGGATAAAAACAGCTACTTATATACACGAAAGAAGAATAGGTGCTGCCACCGAACGCGGTCCTGTGAGAGTAACAGGACAAAATACTGTTGCAGCATCAGCTTTTTTCCTGTGGAACCAATAGGTTAAGGAACAAGTTTCATGTACTAATTTTTTTTGTCAGTATAATAAAATTTAAAATTTGGAAAGAAAATTCTAATTTTGAAAAAAAAATTTTAATTTTAAATTGGAATTTTTTCCAAACTGTATTTTTTTCAAATTTCAAATATCACTATACTGACGAAAATAATAAGTACATGAAACTTGTTCCTTATTTTATTGATTCCACAGGAAAAATCCTGTTGCTGCAACAGGATTTTGTCCTGTTCCTCCGACAGGATGTGTCCTGTTACTGTAACATGAACATTCTGAAACTGCAACAGGATTTTATCCCGTTGCTTTCACAGGATGTATCCTGTCTGTGTAACATGACAATCCTGTTGCTGAAACATGATTTTCTCCAGTTGCTCCCACAGGACTGCGTCCTGTTGCAGCATCTATTTTTTTTCGTGTACGATCATTCACGGAGCATGTATGCCTATTAGGGTGTTAAAAAAAAATTTTTTTGTCATGGTCTCAAGAGCTGATTTCAAGTAAAAAAAAAATCCCTCTCAAAAGAGCAGATCGAAATCTCAATCCTACTAAGAGCTCAATATTCATTTTCCCCTTTATTTTATTTTTTGATGAAAAAAGTATTGAAAAATTTTTTGTTAAAAAATCACGATACATCGTGTTGTAGGACATTTAACTCTCTACAGAAAAGATCTGGTGTTTTCTTCGTCAAACTAATAGAAAAAAAGTTACTAAGCTTTAATTTAGAATTAGCAGTGTAATTTAATATATTTAAAAGGGACCTCTAATGTGAAATTTTGAAAAAATTATTTGTGAAGTAAATATTCACTGATTTAGGTACTGTTCAGAAATTAATTTTAAGAGAGAATATTTACGTTTTAAGGGTCTCGTCAAAAGCTTTACGAAGATTCCTCTGATCAGGATTCTTCGCAGCTCTGATGAGATCTTGGTGAAAACTTTTTTTGGACACCAGGTTTTCATCGGCCTGATGATTGTGGGATTGAGAATTTTGAACAAAATTCCCGTCCATATCAATTGTCGCTGTCACACGACAATTGTCCTCTCCGGTGTGAGGTCGGCGGCGTCGAATACATTCGATCTCCCTGAGATAGAAAAAGTTTATGAAAATAAAAAAATAATTATTGCCTATCGAGATAACTACACTGTAAAAAGAGCGGTGTTGAAAATGGACTAAATTTAACACCGCGTGGTTTTAAAATGAAATAATACCGGTGTAGGCGATGAAATTTGGCGGTGTAAAAATACCGGCATTAAATCGGTTTAAAAAAAAATTCCACTTATAGTAATTAGAAAAAAATATAAATTACATACAGAGAAATATAAAAATTGAATAAATATTATCTGAAAGAAATTTTAATTTTTCTGTGTACCTATTTATAATTATTTATGTTATACGTAATTTATTAAAAAATTATACAATTTATCGCCCATCATTTCAATCATCAATAATTTAATTACCAAATCAAAACACTGTTTAACTGCAGTGATCGAGTAAGTGAAAATATTCACAAAGAAAAATATGTTCAACACCGAAAAATATTTAAACACCGGGATATTTTTTATCACCGGTAAAGAACACCTACACTACCTGGATTTACTCCGTTTTTTTTTTTTGTTACAGTGTAAGAATTGATAATTTCATTAACTAAAGGTAAATTTTACATTGTGGAGTTAACTTTAAATAAAAATATAAAAATTACAATTAATTCAATACTTACTTAACCGGTTGATTATCAAGCATTCGATATCGTCCTTTTGATATGAATGAAAACCCATCAAAAATTTTTTTTTCATTAAATTTTGCCGTCAAAGCTAACTTAATATCGTCAGAGATATTTTTAGCCATTTCGACGAAAAAATAAATAAAATAAAAAATAAACTATACAAATTATATAGAATATGGACAGCGAAGAAAAAAAACGCAATTTAAATTGATGAAAAAAAAAATATCTCGAAGAATAAAAACTTATTTATAACGATCAAATGTAATGCGTTAAATATTATAAATAAACACAAACGAGAAAATTGTAAATGCAATGGATTATTATTCCACAAAATAAAAAAAAACAGACTTGACTTTAACCATACGATTCACAGGTTGGGTAGAAATTGCTCTACTAAAGTTTGTTAAAATCAGTGCTTAGTTACGGATAAATAATAAACAATTGAATCGAATAAATTGATTTTAATATATTATGCATCAACATTCATTTTAATTCCAATGATAGTACACTTAAAAATTTCTGCCGATGGTTTTTTCATTTTATAATTCGAAAGATATTATAGAAAAAAAATTTTCTAATGATTTCTAAGCCGTAATGTAATGATGATTTTGTTAGTAACAAATAATGTAATTTCTTCGACAATAAATAATTTTCAATTAAATGAATACTCACCACCGAATGTTTGCAGCAGAAAGAAATATTTTGAATTACAAGTAAAATTTTTTTGAAAAATACAAAACTATTTGTAAAAATTATAATGCAGATTAGTAAAAATTGAATAAAGAATGGTAATTATCCATAATTATTTTACAACGATCATTCTGGAAATAACAATATTCAAAAATCTCTTTGATAATATTACAATTCTTAGTTAAAAAGATTTGTAAGCGTAGAAGTTGACTATTACAATTCATTAACAATAAATTACTATAAAACTTATATTTATTTTTATCTTAAGCTCTTACAATCGATCAGAACACTATTTTTTAGGAGCTTGACATTAATTCCAAAAATTAATTAAAAAATTCCAAACTAAAAAATTTTTTTTCCTCATGTTATTTAAATAGGAAATCCAAAATCGTGATGAGCTTCCTCTAGAACTTGAGTTTAAGAGCTGATCTTCTGAAATAACTTTTATTTTGTCATGAACTATTGATTTCTGGTGGTGCCCGAAAAAAAAAAAAAAAAAATTGTTGTTTTTCGACACACCCTAATATATATATATATATATATATATATATATATATATATATATATATATATATATATGTATATATATATATTAGGGTGGCGCAAAAAAACCGACTATTTTTTTTTTCGAGTCTCTTATGAAAATTTGTTGGCTTACGATGTTTTAAGAAGCCTCTCCAAAAATCAGCTCGATAAAAAAATTTTAAGAGGTCGCTCACGAATTTTGAAAATATCAAAAATGATCGAAATTTGAATTTTTTATTTCAAAATTTTTTCTTTCTCGTGGCAGCAATAGTTTATATTTGTGAAATCATGACCACGCTGAAAATTTAAGCCCAAAATTTAAATATTTAAGCCTCGCTCAAGAATTTTGAATGTTTCCGAGTACTGTCTTTTGGACGTTTTCGAGCGACCTTTAAATATTAAAAATAAAGCTTCTCGATTTTTTCACCATCAATTTGCATGACAATAAATAAAAATATAACCCGAGAAATAGAAATAACAAGTTATTTACATGCGTTTTTATTTTTTAATTCAATTTGTAGGTTTTTTGGCTTATTCGAAACTTACCAAATTTTATTGTTTAAGACTGTCCTGTATATTTTTGGTTATGAAAATGTTATATTTTAATAAAATGACAATAATTGAGTTATAAAAAAATACAAAAACCAATTCAAAGTATTAGTTACATATTATCAGTTAATATTCAAAATTCTTGAGCACCGTTTCAATATTTGAATTTTGAGCTCAAATTTTCAGCATAGTCATGATTTTACAAATATAAACTATTGCTGCCACGAGAAAGAAAAAATTTAGAAATTAAAAATTCGAATTTCAATCATTTTTGATATTTTCAAAATTCATGAGCGACCTCTTAAAAATTTTTTATCGAGCTGATTTTTGGAGAGGCTTCTTAAAACATCGTAAACCAACAAATTTTCATAAGAGACTCGAAAAAAAAAATAGTCGGTTTTTTTTGCGCCACCCTAATATATATATATATATATATATATATATATATATATTAGGGTGATTCAAAAAATAACAATTTTTTTTTTCTTCTCTCAAACAGGTTCAAAAGTTTCATTTACACTGAGAGAAATCTCAGTAGTTGCCATAACTAAAAAGAGACAACTATTTTAAATTAGTTGGTGTAACGAATTCAAATAGTTATTGTAACTATTTATTATTCAGATGACTTTAAAAAAATAGTTGAAGTAACTAAAATTATTTTGTTATTTATTTTTAGTTATCTCTACAATTAAAGTTTAGTAGTCACAACAAATACTAACTAGTTGAATTAAATATTATTTGATATTCAATCTAATTAATAAAAATTGTAGCAGCAACTATATATTTTTAACTATTTCTAAATAGTTGATTCAACGATTTTTTTTAAGTTGTATCCGTATATCACTATATTTTTGCTGTTGATGTAACAATTTCCAGATAGTAGTGGTGAAACATTTTACATGGTTGTATCCAACTATTTTCATTTAGTTGGTGTAACTAATTTAAATCGTTATGATAATTATTAATTGTTCAGATGACTTTAAAAAAGTTGTTGGAGTAACTAAAATTATTTTGTTTTTTATTTTAATTATCACAACAATAAAAGTTTAGTAGTCACAACAAATACTAAATAGTTGAATCAAATATTTTATGGTACTCAATTTAACTAATAAGAAATCGTAGCAGCAACTATATATTTTTAACTATTTTGTAATGGTTGATTCAACGATTTTTTTTAAGTTGTATCCGTATATCACTATATTTTTGCACTTGATCGAACAATTTTTAGATAGTACTGGTAAATTATTTTGATTGTTGTATCCAACTATTTTTATTTAGCTAGTGTAACTAATTTAAATAGTATTTGCAATTATTTATCATCCCCATAACTTATAAAAAATAATTGAAAGAACTAAAATTATTTTGTTAATTGTTTTTTATTATCAACAACAAAAAAAAACAGTAGCCACAACAAATGTTAAGTAATTAAAACAAATATTATTGGATATTTGATCTAAATTAAAAGAAATCGTAGCAATAACTCTATTTTGATAACTAATTTAAAATAGTTGTTAGAACTGTTGTAATAACTGATTTAACTATTATTATTTAGTTGTATCTCTACATCACAAAAATTTTTTTGTTCATTGAACATTATAGCTAATTGTAAAAACGATGATACTATGATTATAGCAAATATATATTCATAGCTACAGTGAATGCAATAGTTAGTTACTACATCTGTTAAAATATCGTTGTTTTAAAGTTAACATAAATATTGTTGTTTTAACCGATATAAATATAACGTTGTCATTGATACAACTATTCAGGAATGTTTTACCACAAGTATGTAAGCGTTGTTCAATTAAGAAAATAATTTTTGTGAAATACAGAGACAACTGATGATCATAGTTGAATCAACTAGTACAATAGTTCTATCAACTATTTTGAAGTAGTTATCAAAATATAGTTGTGACTACGATTTTTTTTATTTTAATCAAACATCTAATAATATTTGTTTTAATTACTTAACATTTGTTGTGGCCACAGTTTTTTTTATTGTAACAATGACTAAAAATAAGTAACAAAATAATGTCAGTTACTTGCAATTATTTTTTGAAAGTCATGTAGACAATACGTCGTTATACAAATACTATTTAAATCAGTTATTCCGATTAAATCGAAATAGTTTACGCTTTTTTGCTTTGCATGTATTGAGTTGTCCCTGAGTATTTTGTCGATACTTTTTGTCGTTGCAACATAAAACAAGTAGCAGCAATAAATTCTGTTGCTAACGTACAGATAACAAACTAGGTCTGTAATTAAAAAAATGAGTTAATGTGAGTAATAATTTGTTATAATAAAGAAATGACTGTAAGCATAACAAAATTGTTAAGTTCAGACATCAAGTCATTTAGTTTGAATAACAATTAGTTTTGTTGAAATAACAAATCCTTATAAAAGTAAAGCATAAATATTTAATAGAACAATGTAATATCAACACTGAAAAAAACATCTATTACTTGTCTTCGCGATCATAACTTGACTAATTTTAACGATAACTAAATGATATGTTACTGTAATTGAACTAATTTTGTTTTTGTAACGAATTCCTTTGATAGTCCGTCTTTATTTGCTTCAACAAATTCATTTCTATCATTGTCAACTAGAAAAATTAATAGCCATTGCAACGTAAGACAAGTTTGGATAATGAACATTGCGAGCAATGAAGAGTATACGTTTTTTAAGTCGCGTTCGTGATTCTAATAAAAAAACTCGGAAACACGACGCAAGCTCCAAGAGCGCTACGGTACACTAAAGTTATAATAGCTATTTTCAATAGTTACAGTGATTGTGAATTGTAAGATGATACCAAGATTAATTCTAGAGCAAGAGTAAGGTAAGTCATTATATTCAACAATTAAGATAATAATAAAATACAACGAATAATAATAAAATATGTTCAAATAAAAACTATACTTAGAAATTTGATAGACTTTAAAAAATGCTAGAACCGTTGAGTCAACTGACGCTCGAAAGAAGAGTGATGCCGCACTCTTAGTCCATACCAGGACGCTAGAGTAGGCTTAAAAGTTTTTCTTTTGCAAATATTTAGTATTCTCATTAAAATATTAAAATTACTTTATTATTAATTGTTAATAAAGTAATTATATTAAACGCGATCTGAAATACATAAAATTATTACAATTAAGAAATATATTCTTAATCGTCGTTGCGTTGAAAAATAGGTATGGGAAATTTTCACAACTTAGACCGCTGTTAAAATATATTTCATATTTTAATCTTAAACAATTGCAACAAAAATTCCGTCTTATAATTTTTCACGCCACAACGGAAATTAACGCCCTTGGCCATGAATAATTTTAATAATTATAATTATTTATTTTTTTTTTTTTTCTACAAAATAAAGTGCGGGAGTTAAAAATAAAATTTCTTGTGAATAATTACGGAAACATTAGTATGAATAAAAATTCAAATCATCGATCTCTAAAATCAGTCAATTTCAATTATAATTATGGTTTTTTAATCATGTTCAAGTTTTTAAAATAAAACAAAAATCAAATATTAGTGGTATTATTTCGTAACAGGCGTGAAAAAGCGCGCGAACGACAACAGAAGCGTTGGTACGGATCTGGCGTAAACTTCCGTCTGCTATAACAGAACCGTCGAGCCCTTGTTCGTAGTCGAGACAACTGACGCGCGAGAGAAGAGCGATGCCGCACTCTCAGTTCGTTTCACTGCGCGAAAGGAGGTTTTAAAGTTCTTTCTCTCGCAAATATATTCTATTTTCTCACAAAAATTCTTTAGTTATTCAAAATTATATTATTATTAATTGTTCACGGATTAAAAATATACATATTGAAGGAGTTTAGAGGTTACGGACTGCGACATATTTAAAAAATTATCACGCTACGTTATAAAAAAGGTATGAACAATTTTAAAAATCAATAAATATTGTTAAATCGTTTTTAATTTCACAAATTTTATATTTGAAAAAGTTAGTAGCACAAAATTCTTTCGTGTAATTTCTATTACGCCGCGGCATAAATTAACGTCGATAGTTATGATTCATTCTAACGATTATATTTACTTATTTATTCAATTTTTTGTTTTTACAAAATTTAGTGTCTAGGTCGGAAACTAAATTTCTTGTAAATAATAGCGGGAACATTAGTTTGAATGAAAATTTAAATCATCGATCTCTAAAATCAGTCAATTTCAATTATAATTATGGTTTTTTAATCATGTTCAAGTTTTTAAAATAAAACAAAAATCAAATATTAGTGGTATTATTTCGTAATAGGCGTGAAAAAGCGCGCGAACGACAACAGAAGAGTTGGTATGGATACTGGCGTACTTCCGTCTGCTATAACAGCACCGTCGAGCCCTTGTTCGTAGTCGAGACAACTGACGCGCGAGAGAAGAGCGATGCCGCACTCTCAGTTCGTTTCACTGCGCGAAAGGAGGTTTTAAAGTTCTTTCTCTCGCAAATATATTCTATTTTCTCACAAAAATTCTTAAGTTATTCAAAATTATGTTATTATTAATTGTTCACGGATTAAAAATATACATATTGAAGGAGTTTAGAGGTTACGGACTGCGACATATTTAAAAAATTATCACGCTACGTTATAAAAAAGGTATGAACAATTTTTAAAAATTAATAAATATTGTTAAATCGTTTTTAATTTCACAAATTTTATATCTGAAAAAGTTAGCAGCACAAAATTCTTTCGTGTAATTTCTATTACGCCGCGGCATAAATTAACGTCGATAGTTATGATTCATTCTAACGATTATATTTACTTATTTATTCAATTTTTTGTTTTTACAAAATTTAGTGTCTAGGTCGGAAACTAAATTTCTTGTAAATAATTGCGGGAACATTAGTTTGAATGAAAATTTAAATCATCGATCTCGAAAATCAGTCAATTTCAATTATAATTATGGTTTTTTAATCATGTTCAAGTTTTTAAAATAAAACAAAAATCAAATATTAGTGGTATTATTTCGTAATAGGCGTGAAAAAGCGCGCGAACGACAACAGAAGAGTTGGTATGGATACTGGCGTACTTCCGTCTGCTATAACAGCACCGTCGAGCCCTTGTTCGTAGTCGAGACAACTGACGCGCGAGAGAAGAGCGATGCCGCACTCTCAGTTCGTTTCACTGCGCGAAAGGAGGTTTTAAAGTTCTTTCTCTCGCAAATATATTCTATTTTCTCACAAAAATTCTTAAGTTATTCAAAATTATATTATTATTAATTGTTCACGGATTAAAAATATACATATTGAAGGAGTTTAGAGGTTACGGACTGCGACATATTTAAAAAATTATCACGCTACGTTATAAAAAAGGTATGAACAATTTTTAAAAATTAATAAATATTGTTAAATCGTTTTTAATTTCACAAATTTTATATCTGAAAAAGTTAGTAGCACAAAATTCTTTCGTGTAATTTCTATTACGCCGCGGCATAAAATAACGTCGATAGTTATGATTCATTCTAACGATTATATTTACTTATTTATTCAATTTTTTGTTTTTACAAAATTTAATGTCTAGGTCGGAAACTAAATTTCTTGTAAATAATTGCGGGAACATTAGTTTGAATGAAAATTTAAATCATCGATCTCTAAAATCAGTCAATTTCAATTATAATTATGGTTTTTTTATCATGTTTAAGTTTTTAAAATAAAACAAAAATCAAATATTAGTGGTATTATTTCGTAATAGGCGTGAAAAAGCGCGCGAACGACAACAGAAGAGTTGGTATGGATACTGGCGTACTTCCGTCTGCTATAACAGCACCGTCGAGCCCTTGTTCGTAGTCGAGACAACTGACGCGCGAGAGAAGAGCGATGCCGCACTCTCAGTTCGTTTCACTGCGCGAAAGGAGGTTTTAAAGTTCTTTCTCTCGCAAATATATTCTATTTTCTCACAAAAATTCTTAAGTTATTCAAAATTATATTATTATTAATTGTTCACGGATTAAAAATATACATATTGAAGGAGTTTAGAGGTTACGGTCTTCGACTTATTTCAAAAATTATCACGCTACGTTATAAAAAAGGTATGAACAATTTTTAAAAATCAATAAATATTGTTAAATCGTTTTTAATTTCACAAATTTTATATCTGAAAAAGTTAGTAGCACAAAATTCTTTCGTGTAATTTCTATTACGCCGCGGCATAAATTAACGTCGATAGTTATGATTTATTCTAACGATTATATTTACTTATTTATTTAATTTTTTTTTACAAAATTTAGTGTCTGGGTCGGAAACTAAATTTCTTGTAAATAATTGCGGGAACATTAGTTTGAATGAAAATTTAAATCATCGATCTCTAAAATCAGTCAATTTCAATTATAATTATGGTTTTTAATCACGTTCAAGTTTTTAAAATAAAACAAAAATCAAATATTAGTTGTATTATTTTGTAACAGGTGTTTAAAAGCGCGCGAACGACAACTAAATAGTTGGTATGGATACTGGCGTAAACTTCCGTCTGCTATAACAGAACCATCGAGCCTTCGTTCGTAGATGGCACAACTGACGCTCTTAGTCCGTTCCAACACGTGATAGTAGGCTTTTATATTCACGTCTTTACATATACTTTGTATTCTTATTGAAATTTGCAAGTTATTTGCATTAACTTATTATTGCTTGCCAATTATTACTTTTTATATAACTTTTCAATACGAAAAACGTTACCTAACATTTTTGGCAGCGTTACAGAAGGGAAATAATGAAATATGAATTCAATTTTTGTCGAAAAAATTGACTGTATCTTTCTTATGTCTACAATTCGTGATACATAATTTTCAAATTTTTTTCATTTTTTAGTAGGCGTTCAACAATAGTTTTTACTTTCTATTTTTTTTTATCTGGAGTAATTATTAAACTGCGCATTTTTTTGATTTAATTAAAGGAAAATGACAACTCTTCCAGGGGCTAGCAATCAACCGAATGCTGATGATGATGCACCAAATTCCCAGCAGGAAAATTCTATAGATGGTGGCTTGTGCTCTAATTCCGATGCTGATTCGAGTCAGGATTTTGTTTCCGAAAAATTGATAGAGTGGAAGTTGGAAGAATACATCGAGATCTTTAATCGTTAGTATTTTTTTAAAAGTCCTATGTTATTGAATTTTTTATGTGTAAGTTTCATCTGTATAACCGCCTTTAGATATTCTTGCTTATAGGGGAGAAAATTAATAAATTTGTGTTTTTACACATTCCCGATCAGAACCTTGATGAACTAATAAAACCATTTGGAGATCGCTATCAGTTTATATTTCAAAGACAACGATATCTACAGTCCACGAGCTCTGTTGTAATCGCGCCTCAAGTATCATGTACTCCTGGATCTAAATTAAAAACTTTACTAAAAAGTACTTTCAATGGACAATACATTTTGAAGCAATCAAATCTATTGTCATGTGGGAACGAACTGGCCACCATTGTTGTTGAATATATTTTAAGTCTAAATAAACGACTGCTCATTACAAAACAGCAGTATCAATTTTGGGCTGATGAAATAAGTGCTGTTTGGCCAAAAGAAATCTCAACAACATGGTATCATCATCGTAGTGGAACTAACGCTACATCAGGAAAGTTGTATCATCGCTTCTGCAATCAATCTAAAAAAGTTAAGTCATCAGTAAAAAAATTCTTGCAAGAAGCAAAAGAAGATAACGATAAATTACAACAAGTTGAAAATGAAACAATTGCTTCTTCTTTTATCGCCGAATTAGCTCAAACTTCCTTAGATGATAAAGAACGAATTTTATAGCTGTGGGAAAAGACTCACAAGTATCGCACCACAAACATTGAAAGTATTTCATCGTATTTTGAAAATTATGCGCAACTTAAAACACCATTAGTGTTACAGTTATTAGAGTTGGATTTCAAATTATCCTGCCCTACAATAGATGCTGATTCTTTAGTAAAAAAATGGCCTGTTTTACATTTGAAGATTATTAAATTGGCAAAGAAAATCCAGACTGCCAATAAATTACTGGAAAATCTTTCTGGTGTTCCAAGTGATGTCATAGCTTGGAAAGTATTTGTGCATCTTTTTAAACCTGTATCAATGGCTACTGGTACAAAAAAGCCATGGAAAGCATCACGTAAAGAACAAGCTGATGGTTTTATAACTTGGATTGATGTGAGTTACGAAATTAAATCAGTTTTATTTAAACAATTTACCGATTATCTTACAATTTTAATTAATTAACATTAATTTTCCAGGTTGTTGATCAATTGGATATCGCATTAACTACTCAAAGAAAGACTTGTGAAAACTGGAAAATATCTTTACAGCCTTTTATTGTTGTTGTTGGGCCTTTAGTAAACATAACTGCAGCTTACGTTATCATCAACAGTGAACGGATTCAATTTGATTCAGTGACAGCGGCAGTTGCATTTTGTTGGAAAGCAATGTATGCTTTAAATGCAAAATATCAAACTTGCTGCGCTGTTGTTTGGACGTATATTCAAACTGTTATCTTCGAACGAACAGAGGCAAAAAGTGGCAGGTATCAAAGCCTTGATTGGACAAGAAAATCTTTGGACGAAATATCTGAAGTAATCAGCAGCGCTTCTGATGTTTCAGATGAGGGTGAGAATTAGTTTAAAAGTTTCAATTCTCAAATCATCGATAACGAATACTTTTTATCTCAATTTTTTTCATTTATTTTTTATTAAAGTGTTTAACATTAAATAATTTACGTTCTTTAACCATCTAAAGTAAAGTCCTTCCTTAAAATCGATCAGTAAACTTAGATTTGAACAATTATGAACTCTTTTAAAGCTCGTTGCACAGTGTGCTCCAAATTGATCATTACTTCAGCAATCCCTCAACATTATCGATACGTTCACAAAAATAATATTCCCGTATTTGCTTGTGCAAGAAATTTATGCAATAGGATGTTTGATAGCATCTTGAGTTTACATAGACATAATAAAATATGTATCTGTGAATTAGTCGAAGATAATGCACATACTAGTTCTAATGTTGTCTTGCAACTAGATCATACTAATGATATAAATCTATCTCAAAATGAAGTCCTACCTGTAGCTAATGATAATTTAGAAGTTAATAATAATATAAATAAATTAAGAGGATCAGAATTTTTTGAAACGGCGTTGATAACAGCTACTAACTTTTATGGAGATGTAAATCTCAGTCGTTCTCAGGCAGAAAATATAACAACAACAATTTCTAATGTTTTAAATAGTAATTTTATGAATTCATTGAAAATGTTAGTTGTAGAGTCAGTTGATAGTACAGTTAGACATGAAGTTGAAACTAAATTTGTTGATTTGCAAACAAGTTTTGATCTAATAAACTCAGAGCATAAACTTTTTAAAACATTACGTGAGAGTAAGTGTTATATCGAACCAATATCCGAAGTCTATGGTTATCGTCAAGAGTTACGTGATGGAAAACTCGAGTCAATAGAATGTAAAGGTTCTATTATTCCATTAGCAGCTGTGCTTACGAAATTTTTTGAAATACCTGAAGTGTTAGAAAAAACTCTTTCATACATGAATCATTTAAAAACAGAAACAAAAATTTCTAATATTATCCAAACTGAATTTTGGAAATCCAAAGTTCGTGACTCGAATAATTTTTCCTTCCTTTATTTTTATATGAAGATGCATGTGAACCTGGTAATCCGCTAGGTTCACACGCTGGTGTTTATAGTATGTCAGCAATGTACGTATCTATTCCTTGTTTGCCTCCAGAAATTCGTTCAAAACTTGACAATATCTTTCTTTATCGACTGGCTCACTCTAGTGATGTGAACAATTTCAGCGATGATATTGTGTACAGTAAAGTTGTTAACCAGTTGAATGATTTACAGAATAACGGAATTGAAGTAAATATTAACGGACGAAGTATTAAAATCTTTTTTAAGCTTGCAATGATTCTTGGTGATAACCTAGGTTTGAATAAGATGCTCGGTTTTACGCAAAGTTTCAATGCTGACCATTTTTGTAGATTTTGCAAAATAACTAAAAAGTCATCAACTCATCAAATTAAAATTAATGCTTCTTCATTACGTAATAAATTGAATTATGAATCTGATCTCTTAGAAAATAATTTACAGCTAACTGGTATAAAATCAAAAAGTAAATGGAACGATGTTGAAGGCTTTCACGTCACGGAAAACTATTGTGTAGACATAATGCATGATTTATTTGAGGGTGTATGTAATTACGATTTAGGATTGATTTTCTATGATTTAATTAAAGTTAAAAAACTATTTACATTAGATAGTTTAAATTTTAAAATCCAATATTTTCAATATCCTATCGGCGTTAATAAACCTCCTCCTATATCTGATGCACACCTAGAAAAAAAATATTTGAAAATGTCCGCTGCTGAAATGAAGTGTTTTATTTTGAATGCTCCGTTAATTTTAGCTGATTTAGTTCCGAAAAAAAATATAAAGGTGTGGAAATTACTTATATTATTACGTCAGATAATTGGTATTGCGCTGCAGCCTTTCATAGATGATAACGATCCTATTTTGATCGATACCTTAATTAAAGAACACCATACTTTATACACTAAACTTTTTGGTGACGTTTTAAAGCCTAAGCACCATTTTATGCTTCATTATGCTGCTATTATGAAAACTATTGGCCCATTAGTTCATATATGGTCTATGCGTTTCGAAGCAAAACATCAACCAATTAAACAATGTGCATTAACTTCTAAAAATAGATTAAATTTACCAAAAACAATAGCTGTAAAAGAACAACTTTCATTAAGTAAAAAATTTCTTAAAAATGCTAAACTCGAATATAATTTTTCTCACGAAAAATCATCATGTAGTAATGAACGTCCTATTGTAAAAATTTCCTACGATATAAGCAACTACTTCCAAATAAAAAATGTTACTTATAAAAATGTTAAATATAATGTAAACAATATTGTTAAGCTTACTAACGATGATAAGCCGACATATGGTTGCATAAAAAATATATTTAAAACCAAAGTTGATTCAACTGATTGTAAGTTCGCATTCATTGTGAAAATATTCGAATGTGTTAAAAAAAATAATTCACTACAAAGCTATCAGTTACGAGAGACAGAAAAATATGATTTTATATTATTTGAAACTTTATTATTTTTTGAACCACGAAATATTGTGATAATGTCAGGTGCTGTACCTTATATTTCCTATGATAACCATATGATGTAATCTATATATTTCATGAAAGTAAATTTATATTTAAAATTAATAATAAGTCAATATGATAATTTAACTAAATTCAATTAGTTTATTACTAAGTATTAGAAATGATCTAAGAACTACTTAATACAATAATATTGCCTTTCATTACTATGATCTCATTGTATTAAGAATTATTATATTTATTGCAGATTCATGTAAGATTTTTTATATTTGTTGTAGAAGTTAAGTTAAAAATATTAAGTTAACTATAAGTTATATGGCATAATTAGTGCTCCTTAATACATGTTTTTTATAATTAAATGTCGGTAAAGTGATAAGTAATAAAACAATTTACTATAAATACGTTGTTTAATCTATTTAATTATTAGTTATTGATTAAAAAAAAGAAAAAGAATACGTAAAACCAATAAATTGCATGTCTGATTTGATTAAGTAATGTTTTTATTAAAATAAGCAAGTGATATACGATTGATTTAACTAAAAATTTTGTGCTAGTATTCTACTGTAGTAGTTAATCAGCGTATCAGATTATTAATCTTTAACAGTTTGCTAAAGTTTAATATTATTGCAAACAAACAAGGAATTCTATGGTGAGTTTTCTATGGTGAAAACAACTAGACGCTTTTTGTTATAGGTAAACTACAATTTCATCATGCTCGTAATGAAAAATTCGTTGTTCTCATAACTACATATACATGGCTTATAGTACTATCCTGCATTGTGCTATAACTAAATATTATTCAAGTAAATAAGTACAAAATAATCTTTTCATCAACTATTGACTGTTCTTGGTGACGACAAAATTTCCATCGTGAATTTTACTTGATGTTTTTTTGTAAGGTAAACTACAGTATCATTGTGCTGATAATTGAAAATTCGTTATTCTCGTAACTGCATATACATAGTTCATTGTACTAAGCTGCATTAGTTACTGTAACAAAATGTTATTTATATAAAAAAGTAAAAAATAGTGTTTTTATTAACTATTAACTTTTCTTGGTAACGAAGAAATGTCCGTGGTGAATACAAATTGATTTTTTTTGTAAGGTAAACTACAGTATCATTGTGCTGATAATTAAAAATTCAATATTCTCGTAACTACATATACATAGTTCATTGTACTATGCTGTATTAGTTATTATAACTAAATATTTTTTATGTCAATAAGTACAGAATAATCTTTACATCAACTATTAACTGTTCTTGGTTACGACAAAATTTCCATGGTGAATTCTACTTGATGTTTTTTTGTAAGGTAAACTATACTATCATTGTGCTTGGAATTGAAAATTCGTTGTTCTCGTAATTACATACACACAGTTTATCCAGCTATCCTACATTAGTTACTATAACTTAATATTATTTGTGCTAGTAATTATGTAAAAATTTCTATATTAACTACGATTTTGGTCTTGGTAACATTTGAACTTTCGTACCGATAAGTAAAAAACCTTACGTAATTTAACACTTAGGATTTAGTTCTATCAACAATTTCTTTGAATTTGATATAACTACTATTTTACAATTATATTAAAGACGAAAACGTTGATTTAAGTAAGAAATAGTCACTGTAACGATAATTTGATTTTTACATGAACTAAAACTGGTTTGTT
This sequence comes from Microplitis manilae, assembly GCA_030273425.1. Classification (NCBI taxonomy): domain Eukaryota; kingdom Metazoa; phylum Arthropoda; class Insecta; order Hymenoptera; family Braconidae; genus Microplitis; species Microplitis manilae. Next base: position 11,946,021 of record CP092727.1, on the reverse strand, counting down.
ATGGAGACATAAAAAAAAAAGTTGTATCCGTATATCACTATTTTTTTTTAGTTGCGGTTACTGATTTTTTCTCTGAGTGTAGATATAAAATGACGCCTGTGAAAATAAGAGCTCTTAATATTAACATTAAGAGGTTCCTCATTGTACTTTTCTATTTTCCATAAGAATAACATGGAAAAATTGTTTTTTGCATGTTCTGATTTTTATAACTAGCTAACGATGCATCATAGAAAAAATCAACAGACATATTTTTGTAGGAAATTTAATGTTCTACAAAAAAAGTCTCTTATCATTTTTTGATAAATCAATTTGTTCAAAAGTTATTCGAGGTTGAAGTTGAATTTTTATTAGATTTTGAGATCTTTTTACTTTTGCGGCGAAACTATCAGACTTATCACAAATATCATATGACTTTTTTTGTAGACATTTTTAATTCCTACAAATTATTATTTATTAAATTTTTTCGAATACCGCATCGTTTTCTAGTTATTTTTATTTTAATCTCAAGTTCTGAAAATCGATCAGAAGATTATTTTTTTTATGAGCCTGAGATTAAAATAAAAATAACTAGAAAACGATGCGGAATTCGAAAAACTTTATAAGTAATAATTTGCAGGAAATAAAAATGTCTACAAAAAGAGTCATATGATATTTTGTGATAAGTCTGATAGTTGCGCCGCAAAAGTAAAAAGATCTCAAAATTTAATATAAATTCAACTTCAACCTCGAATAACTTTTGAACAAATTGATTTATCAAAAAATGATAAGAGACTTTTTTTGTAGAACATTCAATTTCCTACAAAATTATGCCTGCTGATTTTTTCTATGATGCATCGTTAGCTAGTTATAAAAATCAGAACATGCAAAAAAAAATTTTTCCATGTTATTCTTATGGAAAATAGAAAAGTGCAATGAGGAACTTCTTAATATTAACATTAAGAGCTCTAATTTTCACAGGCGTCATTTTATATCTTAATGAAACTTTTGAACCTGTTTGAGAGAAGAAAAAAAAAATTTGTTATTTTTTGAATCACCCTAATATATATATATATATATATATATATATATATATACAAAACATGGAAATTAAACTTTCAAAAAAACAAGTTTTTTTATAAAATTTTTAAGGATGGTCCATTGTGTCCCGGTATTCCTTCTGTTACGGCTTTATCACTGCTCCACGTAAGTAAATTTAAACAAAAAAAAAATTGAGTATCCGTATGAAAAAAAAAAATAATTGGTATAGTATATTTCTACAAGATAAAAATATATAGTACCTTTGATTTTCATATATAGATATTTTGGCCGTTTTAAGTATATAATAATATAATTTGCGCTTATATGAACTCATATATTTATATTATACAGTAATTTGTATATTATAAATGATATACAAATTGTGTATTTTTAAATGTATCATTCACAATATATTACATTTATATATTTATTTTTTTACATAAAAAATATATTCGGTAAAATGTAATAATTTTTATATGGTATGAAAAAACGCTTCATGTCGTTTTTTTAGTACATTGCATAGCGAGTGGGTTAGATGAGTCTTTATACGGGAAGCACAATGTTTTCAACAGAGTCGTAGGTGCACACGCACGAGCGCCAGCGAGTGCTTAGTGTGCACTGGAGACGAGTGCTAAGAACATTGTGTTTGACGGATAAAGACTTAACCCACATGCTATGCACTATACTTTATTCAACAATTGTCTGATTCTTGCGAATTATCATATCAGCAAAGTTAACCCTAAATCAGGAGGGGTTCTATATGATACTAGTTCTTGATTTCTCTCACCACTCATATCTTTTATTTATTTTAATTAATAAAAAATAACCAACGTATTTATACGTATACACTGACAGCAAAGTTGTTAGATTGATTGTACTACTCATTCTGAATATATTTAGTGTCGAGATTATTTGCTTTAGTGATAATAGTAGAGTTTGTTTTTGAGAACGGTCGATAATGACTTTTGAGGAACGTGTTTATGGATTCAAATCCGGATGTTTATGACCCTATAAACACACGCTGTTGAGGAATATGGGACGCCATTTGCTTTTTGACGAATTATCAACCACCGATCGGTAAATGGTCATTTAGGGTTTGCTTTGCAGATATGATAAGTCGCGATAATCAGGCATGCGTTGAATAAAATACTTTTTGTGGCTGCGAAAGAAATAATACATCTTTCTTGTCAACGAAGGAAAAAGGGTGCTCCAGCTAGAGCTGTCTCAAAAGTAAACGGTACAAACTTTCTCGTCGCCGACCTTTTGAATAAAATTATTTGGAGTCTAATTTTGACTTTTGCCTAATTCACCTAGAGAAAATGGAAAAGCTCTCACAAGAGCTGTCCCATAAATGAACAGTACAAGCTTTCTCGTCGCTGACCTTTCCGATAGTATTCTTATGGACCAAACTCTATTAGTTTTCACTCTCAATTTAGAAGAAAATAAAGCGTTCTAGCTAGAACTGTCCGTCAAGAAAACAGCATAGACCCGCGTCGTTAACCTTCCTGATATAATTTTTTGAGGACAAATTCTGCCTTTCATCAATTTGACTACGAAGAAAACAAGACGATCTTGCTAGAAATGCCCCCTGATCAAACGGTGTACACCCCCTTAACGCTGAACATCCTGATATATTTTTGAAAAGTCTAATTTTGCCTTGCATCAACTTGATCTCGAAAAAAACATTGCGTTCTAGCTAAAACCGTCTTCTGAGTGAACAGTATAAACTTTGTCGTCGCCGACCTTTCTAATCAAACTTTGAGGTGTAAAATCCTGACTTTTATCTGTTTATTCTAGACGAAAGTGAATAACACGAGCTAGAACTCTCCCACAAGCAAGGGGTAACAACTATGTTGACGCCGACTCTTTTTTCGAAATTCTTGTAGCTATTATTGCGAATTACATTTGTTTCACCCTGAAAAATATTTTTCGTTTTAGCTCGAATCCTTTTCAGGATCAATCATGCTAATCTGTCGATCCAAACCTTGTAAAAAAAAAAATTTCAGCTTATACTCTTTTTTTGCCCACCGATAATTCACGAAGTACTAGCTCAAACTTGTACATGTGCTTGTGATATCGATATTTACATCAGAGATTAAAAAATATCCGTCCTGATGTAATTGCTCGTCAAATTCCAGCGTTTACGGAGTTTCAAAGTCATCTGGGGGTTCTTAATTATATTTATGGTAAAAATGATTTTTTTTAGTTTTTTTTTGCACCACCAGGCGGCGCTAAATTTTTATTCTTTGAGGGACAATGTCCATCGAGGAACTTTGGCATGCAGTCATCATATATAATCATATATGATTAGATATAATCATGCATGAACGAATATAGTCATTTTTAAAAGCTCATTGAAAATATGTGAAAATTATTAATTAAGTAATTAAATTAGGATTTATCGTCTTCATTAACATAAATGTTGGTTAAATTAAAATTGAAAAAAAAAAAAAAAATTACTATAGGTTAACTATTTTTGTACTAAGGGGTCACCCATCCAATTATTGATCCACGCCGATGCTGCTTAACTTTGGTAATCGCTGGATGGTAGTCTGATCCTCTAGTTTGTTGTGAACTTACAATAATGAAAAGTTTATGGTACAACTTAACTCAAATAATCAAATTGATACATCCTACTTAAATAATGCACCTGATGACGGATTTAGTTTTGTACATAAATTTCGATAGAATTCATCAGATAGATATAATCAAATCTTTTTATCTATAAACTTATAAATATCCATATATAAATCGATATCGATTTATACTTTTGAATCGCTGCTGAAACCTTTGAATATTTTTCAAGTAATGGGGATTTAAGTTTGATTGATAGTTGACAAAATAAAAATTTAATAACATTAATATTAAAATTATCACATTATGTTATATATATATATATATACCCATGTAGGGGAAGGGGGCGCAAAAGGGGTAGGGTAGGTCAAACGGGGTACCCCCAAAATTTCATAAGAGAAAATTTTATTTTTTAATCATTCAAAAATCACTTTTGTAAACATAATTGAGTAATATTTTAAATATTTTTGTTAAACTTTTTCAAAATTCGAGTTTCAGTCCAAAAATGTTGATGGCTTTTGATTTATGATAAAAACCAGTAAAAAGTTTTTTTTCTGCTTTTGCATGCAGTAATCGTGTAAGATGTAATGTTTCGTTATGAAAATTGCTCAAAAAAAATTTAATTTGATCAATTTTTTTTAACATGCAGAAATTTTTTTTTGGGCCTTTTTTAGGGGATACCCTATTCGCCCGCCAAAGTGAAAATTTTTTGTTTCAACGGCAACTGAAATTTTTGTTTATTTGCTTCGCATATCATAAAAAACAAAAAGATTTAGCGTATTTGAATCTTTGGAACCATAGTATTTCCTTAAGTACCCTGCTTTGCCCCCCCCTGCCCCTGCGTAATTAAATATTTATAGATTTCATATCATTGAAGCCTGATCAAATCTAATTATATATAGACTTATATATAATTAGACCTGGTCATATATATACTTATATATGATTATACCTTGCTTTCATCCGTTAGATCTGATCAGATCTAATTATATACAGACTTATATATAATTAGACATTATGACAGTGTTTAGCTTGCCAAGTCTGGTCGCACCTAGTATTATAGACGAATATTAGGGCGCCACTTGAAGATGGTCTCGGCCTTCCAGAACCGGATGTTGTATGATTTTATTTTAATTAATTAATTCAATTTCTCAGAGTCGTTTGTAATATTTTGTGAGAGAGGTGAGGAATGGAAAAATAACTGAAATAATGCTGATCAAAATTTTATTAATTTTTAGCACCTTGCTTTATTTAATTAACCAATAATTTCCTTATGACAAACTAATACTTATGACAAACTAATAATCTTATGACAAACTAATTTCCTCGTCCCCTGGACGGTTTTACTTATGACAAACTAATTATCTCGTCCCCTGGACGGTATCTTATGACAAACTAATTTTCTTCGTCCCCTGGACAGTATTACACACACTCCCACAATTATTAACCTCGTCCCCTGGACGGAAAACCTTAAAATATAACCTCGTCCCCTGGACGAAAAACCTTAAAATATAACCTCGTCCCCTGGACGGAAAACCTTAATATTAAATTAAAAACATCCCCTGGATGTGTATTTACTTATAACTATAATGTCCCCTGGACTTATCACAGACACAGTTAAATTTTACTTAGAACTACTTGACTCGACTTTGTACTCAATTTTATTCTATTCTCAATGACATCATTAATTTTTACTTAATACTCGACTTTAATTTCTCAACATAAAAATTCCACTAATAATTTTAATTCTTATTACTTTTCACTGGTTTATTTAATTCATTTTATATTATTTATTAATTAATTAATTTTGGTTTATTTGTAATTATTAATTAATTAATTTACCAATAACCTTGATTATCATTTACTTCCAAAATTATATATTTTTAATTCTCTTAATTATGTCGGATAATTATACTTCAGTATTCAACTCAATTTACTGACAAAATAATCCGTTCTTAACTTTTACTCGACAACAATTCTCCGTAATTTTCCTAGCGTCTTTTGATTTTTAGATTTTGCAATTTATAAATTTATTACTTTAAAATTTATTTAAAACTAGATTTACGACTAGAATTACGTTAAAATTGACTAGAATATTCGGCCCGGGAAATGGCGTCACGAGGCCTGAATTTGCGATTTTAAAGACACGGATAATTTACTCGAGGCGGCCGACAGGCCTGGAATACTTTTATGATTAATATTGAATTTAATTTGATTCTAATTATGAACAATTAACGCGGAAATTTATTTTATTCCAGCCGAGAGGCCTTGAATATAATAAATTGAGAGTAACAACAAAATGACGATTGCGTGGCAAAAGATTTGATGGAAAGTTCGAGACGCGTGGTTGAACCGGCCGACAGGCCTTGAACTATTAATATAATTTAACGGAGTCAACGGGAAGATGTTAAGTAATTTATTTATAATTAATTCAGCCCTCTAATAATTAGGAGAGGCCTTAATTAATTATAATTTTACCTTTAGGAAAATTCCAGCCTTCAACCAAGGAGTAGTGTGACTCTCCGATCTCTCTCTCTCTCTCTTGCTCTCTCTGCTCTCTTCTGCTTTCCTCGCTCTCTCCGCTCTCCACCATCTCTTTTACTACAACCCTTTTTATAATGACTGATAACCTGTCAATGAACAGTACGCATTAGACAATGTAATTAATTATTAATTAAAGTAATTATCGGCCCTGAGGCCTTATAATCAATTTACAAATTAAATTAAATAATTAATCATCGCCTCGTTCCACGTGAAGCGGACGTAGACTTAGATATTTACCTGGTTGTTGTTTGCGTCCGGTCAGTTCCGCCGTCTGGGCAACTCTCCTGAATTCACGTTCCGCAGTCCCTTATATTTTTTCACTCCCGTTCACTAGTCCGGAAACCTATTCCCACTATCTTAAACTAGGAAATGACGAACGGGCCGTAGTGATCCATGCGACACCCGGTGACTAGTTGCAACACTAACTCGCAATTTACGAGGTCGTTGGCCGGTTATCGGCGGGAAACAAAATTCAAATTTAAATTTATTTATTCTCTATTAGCTATAATTTACCCTGTTACAACATGATGATATATAGGCTTATATATGATTATACCTAGCTTTCATCCGTTAGGTCTAATCAGATCTAATCATTTATAGACTTATATATAATTAGACCTGATCATATATAGGCTTATATATGATTATACCTAGCCTCCATCAGCCAGGTCTGATCAGATCTAATTATATATAGGTTCATATATGATTATATATAATTCCATGTATGACCATGTATAATCATATATAATTCTATATATGATTATATATAATTATATATGATCTTATATTATACATAATCATATATACTCATATATACTTATATATAATCAGATAAAATCTTTTTTTATCGGGTATGAAGTTTTAATTATTCAAGTTTTAAAATATCATGAACAAGTTGTGGTATCTACAGACATGGTGGACACAGAAGCTTGTAATTAAGCAATCCTTTTATATTTAGGTTACAGGCAGTTGACTTATTATATTTAATAATTATTCATTTAATTTATTTGATTATTAAAAACCATAAAATAATTGAAACTATTGTTTAAAACTAAGTTTATATGTTCACCACACCCATAGATGCTACAACCTTTTCTTATCAGTATTTCATTTTAATATTAGTATATCAAAATATAATAATTCAGAATTATATATATACATGCTCAAATTAACTCATTAACTTGGTATTTATTCATTAATTTAAGCGTGAATGTTTAGTTATATATAAAAAAAAACTTACAAAATGAACGATGTGTCCAATATCATCGACGCTTGTCTAGACTTGTTCTGGATTTAAGTTTCTTGAGAGATTTTGATCTTCTCAAGTAAACGATTTCTCTGTTGAGGTGAAAATCAACCAATCAAAACACTTGTTATGTAAAAGACGATACTGGATTGGTTCGCTTTCGAATGGCGCGCATTAGGGTGCTTCATTTCGGAGCAACATGTTTTTTTTTTTAAGTGCATGTGGAAAATATCATAGTTCAACACAAAAAAAAAATTTTCGCGCAAGAAAAAAAATTCTATGTCGATTACAGACCTAGCTCATTGAAAAATTCGATTTTCCTATTTAAATAACACAGGAAAACTTTTTTTTTTAGATTTAAGTATTTTTAACTCTTCAACAAATCAATAGATTAAATAGACCAATACATATCCTTGTAGGAAATTAAACGCTCTACAAAAAAGGTTTCTTATCATTTTTCGATAAACCCACTTGTTCAAAAGTTATTAGAGCTCGAAGTAAAGTTAGAGATTTTTTTACATTTACGGCGAAACTATCAGACTTATCACAAAATGTTATAGAATCTTTTTTGTTGACAATTTTATTCTCTACAAATTATTAAGAGTAACGTTTTTTTGAATTCCGCATTGTTTTCTATTTATTTTTATTTTAATTACAAGCTCTTAAGAAAGTGGTCTTGATCGATTTCAAGAGCTCGACATTAAAATGGTAATAACTAGAAAACAATGCGGAGTTTAAAAAAATTTTACAAATAATGATTTGTAGAAAATAAAATTGTCAACAAAAAAGATTCTACAACATTTTGTGATAAGTCTGATAGTTTCGCCGTAAATGTAAAAAAATCTCTAACTTTACTTCGAGCTCTAATAACTTTTGAACAAGTGGGTTTATCGAAAAATGATAAGAAACCTTTTTTGTAGAGCGTTCAATTTCCTACAAAAATATGTATTAGTCTATTCGATCTATTGACTTGTTAAAGAGTTAACAATACTTAAATCTAAAAAAAAAATTTTTCCCGTGTTATTAAAATGGGAAAATCGAATTTTTCAATGAGCTAGGTCTGTAATCGACATAGAATTTTTTTTCTTGCGCGAAAATTTTTTTTTTGTGTTGAACTATGATTTTTTCCACATGCACTTAAAAAAAAAAAATGTTGCTCCGAAATGAAGCACCCTAGGCGCGCATATAAACTTCAGCACGTGCACTTTGGTTAAGAAATGTTTATAAATATTCGTCAATATCAATTACATTAAAATATTATCTTAGACACAACTCTCGATGATTTTAAATATTATTCTTAAACAATCACTTTATTTTTATCACATAAAATTAGTTTAGAAAAATAATGTGCGGGAAATAACTGCCATCTCAGGGGGATAAACTAGATGCATCCATGTGGTTATCGATTCCGTATACAGTCAATCAATAATGACGGTCACAAATAACTGCCATCTCGCGGGATGAACTAGATACTAAGATCGATACATCTATACTGTTGTCAAGTCCGTAGACAGTCAATCAATAATGACGGTCAAAAATAACTGCCATCTCACGGGATAGACTAGATACTAAGATTGGCGTTAATTCTATACATCTCTATGTTTTCAAATCATAATGAAAAAAAAAATAATTAATAATAATAAAAAAAAAATGCTATACTTACCTGATAACTAAATATTTTTCAAAACAATGAAACAGTTGTACACTTTTGAATAAAATCATTTCTTTTTTTTTAATTAAATTAAAATAATTTTTAACTTATAAAAATCACTTATTAAAATCAAGATAAATTTTAAAATTAATAAACTATTTAATAACTACATTTAATAACTAATTTAATAAGTACATAATTATTTTCCAAGTAACTCTACACTATTCTATAATAATTAAATTTAAATTAGTTAAGTTTAAAAAAAAAAAGTCAAAAATAAAAATTATTCAATTTGAATAAAAAAGTCAGAAATTAATTTTTTCTTTTTTAATTTTTATTTAAAAACCAATTTTTCATTAATTTTACATTTTCTAAAGCACATAGATATTCATCATTTAATTTACAATGATAATTACAGAAATTACGATCGAAAAATTTATTATTTTTGAGAGCGGGACATTTGAAATCTTCCAGATCGATAACAACTTTATCTCGTCCGACTAGATCTTGTACCCATAAACTTTTTCCATCACCTTTGACATAAATGTACTTGTAATTACGTATTACATGATCAAAAACTTCATGTAGCTTACAATATGGTGTCTTTCCAGCATTCCAGGTGATCCCATGGTGATTATATATGATCCAGGTGTTTTGACGTTTACATTGATGTGATAGCGATTCCCAATCATATGGTGGTTGAAATAGTGTACATGATAACTCTTCAAGTCCCTCGATCTCATGTTGAATCGTAATTGTAGCAAGTTCTTTCACGATAAATTGATTATCGGATCTTTGAATCCTTGCACATCTAGTATCATTTCCATTTTTATAGCTTGTATCTCAGCAACAGTCAGAGAGCAACTGAAGAATTAATACAGCTCAGCTATTTTTTATTTTATTATTCTCCCCACCACACTATTTTTAATTAATAATCTTCAATTTCATTGGCTGAAAAAATATTCTTTGTTTGAGATAACTGCGTAATAGAATGTTTATTTCTAACTGCGTAGTAGAATTTTTATTTTTAGATTATGACTCATCCAGTTCCGAGAAAAAAACTTTCCGTTGTTATTTCAATTTTTTAACTGCGCAGTAGAATTTTTATTTTTAGATGATGACTCACTCGATTCTATTTTTAGATCATGACTCATCTAGTTAAATTTTTAACTGCGCAATAGATGACGTCAAACTTTCCGTCGCGCCATCTAGATCTTAGGTTATGTCGATGCAATCTAGGGAATTATTGTTTTTTCTAGGGAATTATTGCCATTTTCTAGGGAGTTTTTTCAGTTTCTGGTAATTTTATTTTATAAGGTTGGTACTTTTGAGAACTAGAAACTTTCTACTGCGCAATTGATGCCTATAAAAAGACGCGCATAAAAGCGTACTTCATTAAAAAAAAGTACAAGTCTCGCAGTGAAGTACATAACTCCGTGTATTCACTCTGTTGATTTTGTGTGTGAAATTCCTGTGTGATTTACAATTATTCTGATTTTTTCGATAATCAATATTTCAAGTTATATTTTTTTACCAATCTTTTAACATAAAACTTTCGCGTTTGAAAGATTTTTGTGGTGAAAAATTTGTTGATAAGTGAAAAAAAACTCTGTGTGTGTGTGAGAAAAAATTATTTTAATAATAATTATTTATAAACAATTGCAAATAAACATTTTTATTCTTTCTGTGTTAAAGAACTGTTTAGACTTAAAACAGTTATTTTGTGTATTCAAAAACTTTAAACAGAAAAAACTCATCAAATTTTTTTTTTTTTTTTTTGCGAGTGATTTATTTTAGAATAAAAATACTTTTGTTTAATTGTGTCCACAATTTATTTCTGTGTTAAAGAACTGTTTAGACTTAAAACAGTTATTTTGAGCATTCAAAAACTTTAAACAGAAAATATTTAATCGAGTAAAATTAGTGATTGAATAAGAAACATTTTAATCAAAGATGGCGCAATCTCGCGGTATTATTGATGCGATTCAAAGTTTAGTGGACACAGTAGCAAAGTCATTTAATGATTTGCAACAAGACGCAGTGAATGAAGAACAATGTCAAAAGTGCTACCAAGTGTGTGTTGACACAATTAATTATTTTAATGACATTTTGTTGGACCAACAAACAAGTGTCCAAGTTAAAAGAAGTGTGCCAGCGAATATTGTACTACTGTGCTGGTATGGCGATCAATTTTCTCGTCTTAGTGGTCAAGTAACCGGTGGTGACTTGGGTGTAAGAAACAATTTAATTAAATGGCAAGACCTGGAAAATGCGTTTGCGAATAATATCAAGACTGGCTGTGTCGTGAATCGATTCCACACAGATTTGAGAACTTTCTTAACTGATTCTCAAAATTTAGTGACTGCAAAAGTTCAAGATATGTTGAATGATGTTGCAGGTCTTAAAGTCAGTGTAGAATTATTTTGTAAATTTAGAAATGCCAAAAATGAAAACACTGTTGAAGAAACAAAATCATTCAACATTAAAAGCAGTGAAATTTTACCTGCAACATCTCTTGCTGACTGGTATGCGGACAATGTATATGAGAAATTGTTGAAAAAAGTTAAAGACTTCAATCAAAAAGATTCTGGATGGAGTTTCATTGGAATAAATAACTTGGTCATCACGATGTCAAGATATGCACCTCTTCAAGCTGGTGATTCAACGTTTGTCATGCTGCCTAAGGATATCCGGGACAAAAAAGCAGTATTAAATGTTCAGAACTCAGATGAGTTTTGTTTTCTATGGTGTGTCAATGCAGCGTTACATCAGCCCGTTCCAAACCATCAGAGGACTTCAGAATACAAACGTTTCAGCTCGATTCTTAAGTATGAAGGTATTAAATTTCCTATATCTATTAAAGATATTCCTAAATTTGAAAAATTAAATAATTTATCCATAAATGTTTATGGTATTGAGTCTGAATATACCGGTAAAAAAACTGAAAAACGTGTAATTATTCCATTGTATTTAAGTAACAATTTAAAATCTGATAAAGAAACTATTCATCTTTTAATGGTTCAACAAAATGTAAACTTAAATATATCTGAAGATTTAAAAACTTTTGAACCCAAAGTTCATTTTGCGTTAATAAATAATTTATCTCGATTAGTTAAAAGCCAAATATCAGATTTAGAGATGGGCAAAAAAATCGATTAATCGAACATCGATGTTTTTTTTCCATAATCGATTATTTTTTCTCGATGTTTTCAACTATCGATGAATCGATTATTCGATTTTTTTTTTAATAATCGAAAAAAAATCGAAATAATTTTTTTGAATATTTCAAACAAAAAATGGACGTACTCTTAATTTATCTAGTCTAACTTTTTGAATGTTAGCATCGACCATCCCTAATAGCCACTTTCGCTTGGAATTGAGTGTAATTTGATGTTGAAATTACCTGAAATTTGCTGCCCGAATGTGCGGACAATTTCACAGCAAAAATTGAAAATAAAAATTTTCGGTTAATTATTCTTCAATTTAAAAGTAATTTTTTACGAAAACAAAAGTCGGTTATGTTCTTTCTTACCATTTCAGAAGGTAAGTAAATTTATTCATAAAATTGGTTGCAATTTGTGGGTAAAAATATACTTAACAATTTTACAAATCAAATTAACGATAAATTGACATAAATCTTGCCTGAAAATTAAAAACAACTTTTCTCCAGTCAACTTTTGAAGTGAATTTGCATTCTAATTCGAGTAGTAAATTTACGTCAAATGCAATAGCTCATTTAAATGAATCAATTTTTTTAAATGCAACTTCTGAAGAAGATTGAGGCTTTAACAAATAATTAAAGTTGAAAATATTTTTATTTTACTATGTCTAAGCATTTACTTTTATTTATATATTTATTTATTTAATAATTACCCACAATAAAATTTTATTTTAAAAATTTAATTTTAATTTTGGCGGTTCTTTTTTCATCACGTAATAAAAAAAAAAAAAAAACATCGATTTTTTTCGATTATTTTCGTCAATAATCGATTACACGTAATCGATTAATAGTTAAATCGATTATGTAAACATCGATTATTTTATTCAACATCGCCCATCTCTAATCAGATTCTCATTGTCAATTATTTTTTTGTGATCGATGTTTAAATCATTTTAAATTTAAATATTCATATGAAAATCACAAAGCAGACTGTTATACAGTTAATAAAGTTCGAATGCAATTTCCAGATGAAAATGATAAAATTTTAAAATTTAAAAATTATAAATGTAAAGACACTGTTCCGTTTGTTGTATACGCGGACCTAGAATGTACACTTGAATCACAAGATGATGATGCAACACAAAAGCTCGTTCCGCACAGTATAGCTTTATATTATCATTGTAGTTATGATAATAAATTATCCAAATTTGAATTAAATCGATCACCAGCATGTATTGAGTGGTTCTCGAAAAAACTCAAAGACTTAGCTATTGAATTTGAAGAATATTTAAAACATCCCATAGCTATGAAGCCACTAACGAAACAACAGCAAGCAAATCATAATCAGGCAACTCTTTGTCATATTTGTGAAAGATCATTTTCTTCAAATAAAGATAAATGTTATGATCATTGTCACTTTACGGGTAATTATCGCGGTCCAGCTCATATATTTTGTAATGTCAATTATCCTAAATCTCATGTTATTCCCATAGTCTTTCATAATTTATCTGGCTATGATTCTCACTTTTTAATAAAATCTTTGGCTACAACTTTTGAAGGTGATATGACATTATTGCTAATTAATAAAGAAAGATATATATCATTCACAAAGTCTATTGCAAATATTTCAGTTTCTTTGCGTTTTATAGACTCATTCCGATTTATGGCATCAAGTCTTGATAAATTAGTATCATATCTTGGTGATGATGAGAAACAAATAACAAAACTTAACTATCCTGATCAAGAACAATTTAAATTAGTTACCCGTAAGGGTGTATTTCCGTATGAGTATGTTGACAATGTAGATAAACTTGATGACAAACAGTTGCCTGATAAAGACAAATTTTTTTCTAAATTAACTGATAATGATATTTCTGATGAAGATTATTCTTTTGCAAATTTAGTTTGGGATAAGTTTAACGTTCAAACTCTCGGTGGTTACTCAGATTTATATCTTAAAACTGATGTACTTCTGTCAGCTGATGTTTTTGAGAATTTTCGTAGCAGCTGTTTCAAAACTTACAGTCTAGATCCGCTTCATTACTATACTGCACCGGGACTTGCTTTTGATGCGATGCTAAAACACACTAATGTTGAGCTTGAGCTTCTGACAGACCCCGAAATGGTACTATTATTGAGAAAGGAATCAGAGGTGGAGTATCTCAGTGTACAAACCGGTAAGCTGCTGCTAACAATCGGTATATGGGTAAAGATTTCGATCCTAGCAAGGCGGAATCTTATCTCATGTACTATGATGTAAATAGTTTGTATGGTGCGGCAATGAGTATGCCACTACCAAAAGGCTCATTTGCGTGGGTAGAGGATGTAGATAATGTAGATAAATTTTTTAATGATGATGTAAATATAGGATTTATATTAGAAGTAGATTTAGAGTATCCTGAAGACTTACATGAGCTTCATAAAGATTTGCCTCTGTGTCCTGAGCATTTTGTACCGCCAGGAAGTAAATATTCTAAGCTATCAACTACTTTATATGATAAAAAAAATTATGTAATACACTATAAAAATTTGCAACAGTGTCTAGAGTTAGGATTAAACTTAAAAAAAATTCACAGAGTTCTTAAATTCGAACAGTCTGCTTGGCTAAAATCATATATAGATAAAAACACAGATTGTAGAAAATTAGCGAAAAAAGAGTTTGAAAAAAATTTTTTTAAACTAATGAATAACGCTGTATTTGGTAAGACTATGGAAAACGTTAGAAAGCATAAAGATGTTCAAATTTAAACTAAATGGACGGGAAGATTTGGTGCTAAAGCTTTGCTTTGTAAACCAAATTTCCATAGTCTTACCATATTTGATGAAGATATGGTTATAATTGAACTTACGCAAGCAAAAGTCTTTTTTAATAAACCAATTTATGTCGGCTTTGCAATATTGGACTTGTCAAAAACATTCATCTATGACTTCCACTATAATTATATTAAACAAAATTTAAAAAATGACGAGTCTGAATTAATGTACACTGATACAGATAGCTTAATTTATCACTTTACTGTACCAGATATATTTGAAACCATCAAACGTGACATTTCAAAGTTTGATACTTCAGACTACCCGGTTGATAACATTTACAACATGCCGCTAGCAAATAAAAAAGTTCTGGGTCTAATGAAAGATGAAAATAATGGTGAAATCATGACTGAATTCACTGGACTTAGAGCTAAATTATATGCATTTAAGACATATAAAAACGAAAAGGCCAAAAAGCGAGCAAAGGGAGTAAAAGGTCCAACTTTGCGAACAATCACGTTTGATGATTACAAACGATGCTTGAAAAATCATGTAAATTTAACAAAAAAACAATATTTAATTAAATCGAACAATCATAATGTAAAAACTATTGTACAAAATAAAATAGCGCTAAGTTGGGCTGATGATAAGCGTCAGCTTATTGACGGTAGCCACGACACTTTGCCATGGGGTTACAAATTACCGAGTGTTGATGATATAATTGTAGATGAAGAAGGAATAACTATAAAAAAGAGAAAGATACTGTAAATAGTTATAATTTATCTTATAAGTTTGTAAAAATTGTTATTAAAAATAAATATTTTATGTAAATAATTATATATATTTATTATCTAATTTGTAAAATTAGTTTAAAGGTTTATAAATAAAAAAAAAATGTTTATACAATTAAAAATTTTGTTTTCATTTATTGAAATATAAATTTACATAATAACCGAGCCACTTTAGATATAATTTATTTCCACGTTTTTTTATAATTTTTTCTATTAGATAGACATCTGGATGCTTGACTTTGCTGAGTTCCTCAACATAAAATCCACCTTCAATTGGCTTATCCTGATAGTTTACAAGTTTGTATGTTGTTGGATTTGTATTCTGCACTGTCTTGATTGTAAAAATTTCAGTGGTCCAGTTGGGTGTGTAGCCTTTTTCAAACACATGTTTGTACTTGCTGATTCGAACTTTGTCTCCAACTTTGAATTTATTTTTTCGTGCCTGTCGCTGAGCTTGAAGAGGTTTGTATATTTTTTCAAATATCTGCCTTTCATTTTTAGCAGTTACATCAATAGGTTTCAGTTGAATAGTACGATGTTTTCTAGTATTATATTTGTGTAATAAATCTTCCAATATATCAATCCACTTATAATTGCCACGAGCGGTGAATCGACGCCACATGTTAGTCTTAAGTGTTCGATTGAAACGTTCACATATTGATGCCTTCAAGTTGCTGAATGTGGAGTACATGTGGATGTTTTTACGTTTCATAAGTTCTTGAAATTCTTTATTATAAAATTCTTTGCCTTGGTCAACATACAGATTTTTTGGTACACGTCCTTGTTGAAATATAGATTTCATTGCACTAGTGACATCACTGCCACTTTTACTTTTAATCGGTACAGCCCAAGCATACTTTGAAAAAATATCTATGACAGTTAGCAGATATTTGTTTCCTTTATTTACTGTTGCATAAGGAATCATTTCAACTAGATCAGCTTGCCAAGTTTCATCGAGTGCTCGTATGTCAACATGACGACGTTGGTAATTTCTGCGTGCTGGTCTGTGCAGCTCACACGCTATTACTGATTTTTTGTCCTCCATTGTCAACAAATATTCTAGCTTCCAATTCTTTTATTCGCTGTGTATTTCTATTAATTAATTCTTTTCGTGACTTTATACGTTTTATTATATTTTTTAATTCTTGATTTTCTTTTTTTAAAAGCGCAATAGCAGAGTCCAGTGTTACCACTTGAGAGTGCAAGTGTGAAATGATCTCTGACTGATCATTCCTTATACTATCATACAATAGAGACAGCTCTTTGTACACAAGATCACGTGTAAATTTTACAGTTGCTGCATCACTGTCTTCAGCTGGTTTACCAACATGGCACAGTCTCTTGCTCTCAACATCATACTGTCCATCAATAGTTATTTGAAATCCTCGTCCAGGTGGTCCTGGTGGTCCACTGATTGCAGCACCAGTTGTTAGTGACCGTCCAAAAATATCGATACTCATTTTTTGCTCTTTTCAGTTCAACAGTTGGCGTGTAAATGACATAAATTTGATGCAGTGGTTGCTAATAAATAATTCCTGCTTCTCATAGCTCTTCGATAATTGATATGATTTCATTGGTGTGACTTGGATTTCCAGCTGCTTGAGATTCCATAAGTAAACGAAGACGGTCGACTAGTTCATTTGGATCATCCCAGTAGACATAATCCATACGTGCTTTTTTCTTTTTCGCAATCATAAAATCAGGTAATCCTTTACCTCTTGATAAGTTTGCATTTTTAGCAAGAAAATCAGCAATATAATTATTATACTTGATTGTCGAGTCTTTGTAAAAACTACCATTTGGCTTATATTTTTTTCTATGAGCATTTGTCATCTTTATAATTTCGAGATATTTATTTTTATCATCCTGTGTGACTTTTGAATCATCAGGTGATTTTTTAAATAATAATTCCAATAAATCAGGAGTCACTGAGTAATTTTTATTTTTTATATTGATCTCAGTATCATCAAAAGCTATTTCAGAATCACCAATGTAAAAATCATTGTAACATCGACGGACACCATATCTCATATCCATATCTCTACTTTTTTTATACACTTTAGATAAATAAGACTTTATTTCACTGCTAGCTCGTTTAGCAGGGGTACTTGATGCAGCAGGAGATATTTGTGTATCTTCCAGAGTTCTATGTTCAGAGATAATACTATCATAATTACTTGCATCATCAAGTTCTGTATCATTATTCATCGTCGAATTATTTTTTTTAATTTCTTCTTTGACTTCTTGTTTGATTTTAGATGATTCAACTAAACTCTGCAGAGGTGTAACAATAGGCTTGAACATTTCACCCATTGTCTTCTCAGTTGTGTCTTTACCCAACTTGAGCATTCTGTGCTTCTGTCGGATAGCATCACTAGCCTGAGATATCTGATGTAAGACATCTCGTTGCTTTGAAAGTTCCTCGGTCTTCATGTTGATGCCTTAGAGTTCACTTGATCTCTGATGACTATTTATCAAGTACAAGTTAATTTATACTAACAAAACAGTCAAATTCTTTTCTATATCCTCCACTATTTAGCTCACTGTCTTTGTCAATCACTACAAAACCATATTTACCATCATTCCAACATGCTGAACACAAGTCTTTGAATAAATTGTACGACATGTCAGTATTTACATGATCATCATACACATGTTTCAAGTTCATGTAATCTTGACGAAAGAGAACTATAAAATTTGCATTGTCGCGTATCAAATGTTTAGGGATGCGTGTATAAGTCTGACAGTGATAAAAACTGTCAACATCTTTATGTCGACCCATACAAAAGTATGCTCTGATATGATCTTGTTTTTCACAAGCGACATCATCAAATATCATCAATGAGTTTGTTTTTGCATCTTCCGGTTTCAATACTTCTTCATGCTCGTTAAATGTAAAAAATTCAATACCTTCTATTGGCTTAAGTAGTGATTCTAAAAATTTATATTTCGGTTGGTTTAGAGATTTTGAGTAGAGATAGATATTATCAAATCTCAAGCCGTTGGGGTGTATGATGAGTGAGAGCAGAGCATTTGTTTTTCCACAATTTGATGGGCCACAAAATATAGCACGTACACTGTTTGGCAATAAAGCACCGTATCTCTTGACTTTTTTCACCCCCGTACCTTGAACAATTTGATCAAAATTCATTACTGGCAACTTGGCCTCTTGACTATTAAACTCCATGTTGATAGTTTGCGATCACAACAATAACTCACTCGGCGAGCTATAAGTATCAGGTTTTATATCATTTTAAGTTAGTCATAATGCTGCTACTATGGAGAGCAGACGTGTAGAGACCAGTGGTAGAGGTTTTGTAAACAGTATAATCAATAAGCTACCATTTGAGCTACATATACCTGGTTACCAGTACTGTGGACCAGGCGCAAAGCTAGCCAAGAGATTAGCTCGTGGAGATCCTGGAATTAATCCTCTGGACGCTGCGTGTAAAGAACACGATATCGCATACTTGTATAATCGTGAAAATTCGGCGGCACGTCACGAAGCTGATCAAATACTCGCTGAGAAGGCGTGGCAACATTATCAAGCAAAAGACGCTGGTATTGGTGAAAAAGCTGCTGCGTGGAGTGTAAATAAAATCATGAAGATGAAAAAAAGATTCGGTATGGGGTTGAAAAAGAGAACAGCTGGCAAGAGAAAGCCTAGCAAGAGAAAGACTAGCAAGAGAAAGTCTGGCAAGAGAAAGACTAGCAAAAGAAAGACCAGTGTAAAGAAACAAGTAGCACTAAGACAAGTTGTCACAGCTGCTAAAAAGTCCATGACTCCTGGTGGTGATCCAATCAAAACAGCGTTGAAAGGAGCTCGTCAGGCAGTCAAAGAATCTGGTGGGAAAAAAAATATCAGGCTACCACGAATTTTACCAGTTCCATCTAAAGTTGGTGGTGTACTACCATTTTTAATACCACTTTTTGCCGGCCTGAGTGCAACAGGAGCTTTGACTGGAGGTGCAGCCGGTATAGCAAAAGCCGTGAATGATGCAAGTTGTTGCGTAATCGAAACTATATTTAAATTTAAATATAGTTTCACTTCCGACAAAAAGGAGGCAGCACCTACTGGGGCCTCGTCCATAAATTTGAATTTGATCATGCGCAGCTCGGCGCATGCGCTGTTAATTCTTTCTGCCTCGTGTCGAGAAGACGGCCGCCATTATCTTTCGCATACGTACGTTCAACAAGTAACACGTGTTAGAATTCATCGTTTTATTTTGCGCTCATCTCGAGTAATTAATCAAAACTATTAATTAAAATCAATTAAGTGATCATTAAGCTCATCAAAAATATAATTATTTTTGTAATCGTGGGCACCAGAGCTCATCAATAAATTGATAAAAAACTCAAGCATTCAAGTGATCAACGACCACGTTTTTCAAGAGGTTATTCCAACGGAAAACATTACAGGTGCTTATTTATTCCATCAATAATTATATCAAGTGTTCATAAATATAAAAGACTCAATTTATTATTAATTAATTATCAACATGCTCAATATTTTTAATAATATAAAAGTAAATTCTCGCTCGGTAGCCTCTGCAATCATGCTACCACGTGTTCATAAAATAAATGCAATGCAGTGCAATTTATTCTAAACTCATTAATTAAATTAAATTCAGTGTTCAACAACATTATTAAACAATGAACTCAATTATTTATATAATTCGTGCTATTACAAATAATAATCCAAGTGTTCAATAATTTAACTTCGCTCGGTAACCTCTGAATTTATGTTACTTATTCTCATGACAATTTTGCGATCAACTCAGTGTTCAATTACACTCAAATCAATTATGTCAATTATTTACTCGAGATTAATTTTACTCTTTGCATTCATCTAATTACGTAATCATGAGCTCAAAAAATTAAACAGTATTAATAAATTAAATCAACGATTTAATTTTGTAACCCAGTGATATTATGTGCTGTGACAAATAAAAATATTGTTATATTTTTTAATATGCGTATTTTTCAAACATCCCAACCACCAACCAGTCCTGGCATGTATTTATTTAATTATTATTACAACACAAGTGCTGCTAAAAATCGATTAGAGGAGAGCAAACGACATAATTTAAAAATGGAACAAATATCCATGGGTAAAGGCTTATACTTGAGACCTTACAGACGTGGTATGGGCTTATACTTGAGACCATATCCAGCAGGCAGAGGATGCAAGTCAAAAAACAAGTAGAGCTACCACATCGAGCACTCACAAACATCGATTTACTGAAATACGCTAAAGCTCTGAAAATTCCAAATTTTCGTGGTGTTTTCATGAGAAATGATTTACCTGAAACTGGACCAAGAAAAAATGAATCAGCTATTATTAATCTTGATGATAAACTTGGACCTGGTACTCATTGGGTTGCATACAAGAAAAATAATGATAAAGTTGTTTACTTTGACAGTTTTGGTAATTTACAACCACCGCAAGATCTTATGGAATATCTCGATGTTGGTAGCGTAAAATATAGTCACAAAAGATATCAGGATTTTGATACAATTATATGTGGACATTTGTGTCTCAAATTTCTTACTGGACAACTATAAATTGATGTGACTCTGTGTACAACACATCAGTCATGGCTGAGTCATTCA
This sequence comes from Microplitis manilae, assembly GCA_030273425.1. Lineage (NCBI taxonomy): Eukaryota > Metazoa > Arthropoda > Insecta > Hymenoptera > Braconidae > Microplitis > Microplitis manilae. The sequence goes on along the minus strand of CP092727.1, from coordinate 11,924,671 downwards.
CATTAACGCTGACGGGATCCACATCCGAGTTGGAGGCCAACTACTTCCCTCCAATAGAATTATCACCAACTAAAAATTATGTTCTGGGACTTGTAGAGTTATTAACATTTAACTCAATACCCAATATTGATGTTCGTGCTAATAAATTCTATGTTTCTTATCCTGTGGATAATATTGATATCGAAAAAATTGATACAAATAATATTGTTGAGAAAAAAGTAGTCAAGAAAAAAAGAGTTAAAAGAAATGTGGCAATAATTACAAAGTTTGATGACAATGTCTCAGTAACTGAATATGACTCAGTGAGTGAAAATATAGAAGCTGGAAAATATGAAACTGTTGAAGAGAGAGTCTTGACAATACCAACAGGAAGTTATGAAATCACTGACATTGAAAAATACATTCAAAAGAAATTACAAAGACTCAGCATCAGCATAAGACCCAATAATAATGAATTGAGAAGTGAAGTTAAGTGTGATCACTTTGTGAATTTTACACCTCAAGATTCTATTGGTAGACTACTGGGATTTACAAATCGGAAGCTGACACCACATAAAACTCACTCATCAGATTTACCAGTGAGGATATTAAAACTCAATGCTCTGAGGGTTGAGTGTAACATCACATCAGGTGCTTACATAAATGAGCACAAAGTTCACACTATTCATGAATTTTTCCCAAGTGTACCACCAGGATATAAGATTGTTGAATTTCTATCTCACGTCATTTATCTGCCGATCGCCGTACAAGCAATACAAAATCTCAGACTGAGAATTGTTGATCAAGACGTAGAACTGGCTAATTTTAGAGGGGAGACGATAACCATAAGACTGCATATAAAGTCTATAAAATAATGGGTATCGTGTATGAGACGAAAAGTGGTGCTGGGTATAAAACGACAGCAACATGGTCGAGCAACATCAGTCACCGAGTACCTCACAAGGTATTAACACATCAGAACGCTCAGTTTCTGCAGAGCCTAGGACTAAAATTACGTGGAAAATTAAGAAAATAAAAATTTATTTTTGTCGTTTGACGTGTACACGACCATGGCGGCAGAAATCTTAAATATTCAAAGACAAATCACTTTTGATGAGTCGATTGCACACTATGAAGCACATGCTCATCTCCCGTATGCTTCATCAACATTCAACAACAGCGATGAAATAAGAATTACCGTTCAACATCAGGATTTATGTCTACTTCCAAGTAAAAGTACACTGCATGTGTATGGAAAATTTACAAAATCTGATGGTACAGCTGTAAGTGCAACTACTCACATGGTCAACATGACAGTATGTCATATGATTGAAGAAATACGCTACGAGCTCAATGGTGTTGAGATTGATCGTAACAAAACTCTCGGCATCACAAGTCTCATGAAAGGATGTACATCACCGAGTTCAGCTCAACAAAATACACTAGAAAATTCAGGCTGGATTATAGATGAAGCTGTCAACAAGTTACACAATGACAATGGCTACTTTGATGTATCTATACCACTGAGTCTCCTGCTTGGATTTGCTGAAGATTACCATAAAGTTGTCATCAACGCAAAGCATGAATTGATTTTAATAAGATCAAATGCTGATTTGAATGCTTACGCTGTGGCTACACCTGCTGCTGGAGCTCATGCTGAAGCTGTTAAAATTACGCTGCAAAAAATCAAGTGGATTGTACCATATGTGACTATGGCTGATAAACAAAAAATTGAAGCTTTGAATTATATTACAAGTGATCCAGCTATCTCAATCAGTTTCCGAGCTTGGGAGCTGTACGAGTATCCACTATTACCTAATACTTCGAAGCACATTTGGGCAGTTAAAACATCTACACAGCTCGAGAAACCACGTTTTGTAATCCTAGGATTTCAAACAGCAAGAAATAATGATGCAACTAAAAATGCCAGCGTGTTTGATCACTGCAACATCAGAGAAATAAAATTATTTTTAAATTCTCAGAGTTATCTTTATGGAAATTTAAGCCTCAACGTTGCAAACAATCAATATGCTCTGTTGTATGATATGTATATAAATTTCCAAATTTAATACTACAACAAAGAACCTGAGCCACTGTTGACGTAGAAGAAATTTTTGGAACAAGCACCACTGTATGTTATCGATTGCTCGAAGCAAAACGAATCGATAAAATCTGGACCAGTGGACATTCGTCTGGAATTTGAATCTACAAATCAATTTCCTGCGCAGACATCAGCTTATTGCCTCATTGTACATGATCGCATAGTCGAGTATAATCCTATAAGCAGCATCGTACGAAAACTAATATGAAGACTGTTAAATTTAATCCAACGCCAACCATACATTACATGTATGTATGGAGATTTGCACACGAGCAAGCAAGAAGAGGCGAATGGGAACAAGCAACAAGAGACCGAGAACGATTTAAACAAAGAATTAATAAATTAAATATAATTATTGAACCTGTATTAATTAATAGACTTACATTTATGAATGAATGAACTTTTTTATATTGATATATATTGTTTTTTATTACTTATAACCTGAAAATACATTTAAGTCTTACATAACCTTAAATATTTTTTTTTTTATTTAACAGAACCTCAAATACATAATAAAGTATAGATATTTTTCTAAACCTAAAATATACATTTGGTTTTACATAACCTCAAATACATAATAAAGTATAGATATTTTTCTTAACCTAAAATATACATTTGGTTTTACATAACCTCAAATACACAATAAAGTATAGATATTTTTCTTAACCTCAAAATATACATTTTCGTCTTACATAAAATATAGTCTTTTCTCTTAACCTAAAAATATACAGTGAGAGCAATCTTTTTTAAATGGATATGCAAAGCTATCAGGAATATCATCTCGGAAAATATAATGATCTCGACACCTTTGATAGCCAATCAATTTTTCATTATTTTTTAATTCTTCTGGTAGTTTGTGCCAAACGAAATCAATCTGCTGAGCTGCATTTTCAAGGATAAATATATCATCAAAGCATGCGATGTCTCGATAATCCATACAAAGTAGATTCCCCAATTGATTGAAGATCTGAACTGACTTCTCGTAGGTTGGTTGAATTCCATAAAAATGCCAGAACCATCTCTTGAACTCTTGAACATTTTGAAATGCACATAAAGTATCCAATTTCTTCAAGTGATAATCGTAATATGGATATTGATATTTTAAGAAATCGTTCTTTTGATAGAGTGAGAAATATTCCATTTTTTCTAAATCGATAATTGGTACAGCCGGGTCAATTAGATCTTCAAACTATTTCTTCTTCTGTTCACCTTGTACGTAAAAGTATCGTGTATGTTTGACCATAATTTCAAGAATTTCTTTCAATAATTCATATGGTAGCAAACCAGCTAGCCATGATATTGAACGGTGATGCTTATGATGATCAACACTTTTCTGCATTGCAGCAACATCAACTTGATCCAAAGGTGGTTCAAACAACCAATGTTCACATCGTGCAAGTCCATATGTACCCGCTGTATCATAAACATCAGTAACACAAAGTTCTTTTATCACAAATCTGCCATCAGGCATCTCGAAACCCACAAAATCAATTATTAAGTCTATTATTATTGCGGTTTGTTAGCTTTAAACAATAACTTAGTTAATATAAATGTGATTTCATGACACGCTTGTTCATAATCTTTGCGATCTTTGAAGTTTAATAATATTTCCTTCCAATAAAACAATTGTAATTCTATTTCTTTCCTTCGGGTAGCCAATTCTTTGTCTCTTTCCTCATTCGCTTTCCTAAAATAATAGGAATCTAGAATAGCAGCAGCTTCGTCGTTGTTGTCATCGAAAATATCACTTTCGTCACTTATGTCTTCACACTCGATTTGAGCCTCGAGGTTACACTCGTCTGTGCATGCGTGAATTCTATAGAAAAAGTTAATAAATAAATATTCATAGTTAAGTTATTGGAAAAATAATAATAGTTTTTTATATATACCTTGAACCGTGAGGACCCATTTTTATGATTTTCTAAGCATACGTAATTGCAGTTTTTCCATTTTTTCACTAATTTCAAATAGATTCTGTGCTAACTTTCTGTTTTCAGCACAGCCTGGACACGATACTTCTCGCGCACTTTTGATAATTTCAATATTTTTTGCAAACGCAATTATATCATCTACAAATTTACCAATTTCCTCAGGAGGCACGTCACCGAATAACGATTCAATAATATCATCCAGGTCATCAGTGTATGGACGATTATGGCGGAGAAAATTCTTTCACTTTCACTGAACTTATCCATTAGTACAGGCTGTTAACTAGAACGTTTCTCGAAGTAGACTGAATGCTGTGAGCTCGCGAGCTCAACGCTCAGCTCATTTCCCCCACTCTAGCTCAAAAACAAGTTCAGACTTGTCGGATGACGTCATCTATTACGCAGTTAGAAATAGAACAAACCAGTTCAGACTTGTTGAATGACGTCATCATCAGCACAACAAGAGGGGACAGAAACTATGCCACTAGATGGCATGTCTTCTCGCAAGTACCCGTACTACCCCTAGTTTGAATATATCAATCCTCAAATCATACATTTACGTGTACATATTACATTAATCAGGGTAAACTACGTTAGTGTCAGCGCTGGGGTTAAGCACAAACACGATGCCAGAACCTGTAACCTGATAGGCAAGCCGAGAACCCACTCTAGTCATTAATGAAATTTTACACAATTTTTTTATAAAAATTTCCCCCACTTGAAATATAGAGGAGGCGCCATCTCTCATGACACGAGCTCAAAACAAGCTCAATTAGCATCAAATGGCTGACAAGTGCTCAAAAAGGTCAAAGATAAGCTCGAATAACGTCAATTAGCATCAAATCGACTGCTAGTAACTTACCATCTGTCGGTAAAACAGTTTAGCATGGACACGAACCCACAATATGTTTTATCGGGTGGGTGAACTCCCCTTACCTAACTACTATCGAGCTCTTCGAGCTCGAAAATCATATTGCATGCGATTGTTTTTTTATGAGCTTTTCAAATTCTAGCAATTACGCTTCATGCTAAAGTTTAAAAGTTTAGGAATCAAAAATCATTAATGAACAAGCTGTTTTTAAATTTTAATTTTCGATTATGTTGAATAACATAAATATGGCGATGCAGAAATCAATGTCAGTGATCAAAATCAAGATTTGAATGAGTTTTGGCTTATGTTAGAGCAATAGGATATATAATATACGAGAAAATGATTAAAAACTGTGTTTTTTCAATTTTTTCGTTGATAATATGGTTTAAACTAAAGAACAAGTTTGATGGCATTATATGATAATCACAAAAGACCATAAAAAGAAAAAGTTTGTAAGATTTTAGACACATTTTAGTACAGTACATTTTGATTTATCCGGATAAAATAACATTGAATGTTATTTTTTCAACTTTTCAACGCTGATATCTGTTGAACAAAACAACCGATTTTAACGTTCGAGGTGGCATTAGGCGCGTTTCATTGAATTATAGAGCTGACTAGAATTTGAAAGCGATCGATTAAGCCGTCTTGAAGATATTTGAAAAAAAACGTTTTTTACCATTTCTTTCTCCAACGATATCTCTCGAACAAATTAACCGATTGAGATGGTTAAGGCGGCATTCGACGCGTTTTATTGAGCTCTAGAGCTGATTAGATTTTGAAATCGATCGTTCAATTCGTTTCTGAGAAATCAATGAAAAATTAAAAAAAAAAAATATTTTTTTTTTTTCGTAATTCGCCAATATGTTCGAGTCTACTTGATCAAATGATTTGAAATTTTCAGAAAAGTTGACGGCCAACAAGCTCTTTCAATCGCCGCCTTAAACATCTAAATCGATTCATTAATTAAAAAGTTATGGCCCATTCACACACACACATACATACACACACACACACACACACACATACACATACATACATACATACAGACACTCGGACATCATTCTGAAAATAGTTAGAATAGCTTCCTAGGACCTCAAAACGTCGACATCTGATGAAAACGGTCGAAAATCGGGGTGAAAACAATAACTTCCCGAAATTTTTGAAAATCATCGATTTTCTAAGCGGGAAGTTAAAAAATACACTATTTTTGTAATATTTTAGGAGTTTTCCGTAATGCCCACCTCTTCTCTATAAATTACATTTATTAAATTCACGTAGTGAATATTTTTTTTATTCTACTCACTTTCATCGCCAAGTAAATTGTATCATCAGATTCATTTAAAAATTTTTTGATTTGCGCTAATGTCAGAACTTGAGCTTTTTTGGGCTTGTACCCTTTTGTTTGGTTTTTGATGAAAGCTTTGAGGTTGTTGTATGTATTTAAATTAATATTATGTCGTAAATTTATCGTGGTTTTTAACATGGACCATAAACTCCATAGGGTGGAGGGTTGATGTGTCTTCGCAAGTTCATTAAAATAAACAATGAAAAGATTTTCATTGAATGAGTCGGATCTATTTTTTTCTTTCCAGGATAAAAATTCTCTGTATCGAAACTCATATTTTTTTTTAGACTTTTCTGGGAGTAAATTTTGAGTGATGAGTTCTCCTTCTTCTTCTAAATTTCTCAATATTTCTTCTTCTCCCAAATCACTATCACTGCAGTCGTCGGAACTCATATTTTAGATGTTTTTTAGTTTAACAAATTCAATTCAGTTTTAATTTATTTATTAGCCTTTGATTTGATATCATTAACTCAATTTTATTATAAAAATATACTATTTTACACTTAAATAATAATTTCTCTTTTTAATCGAATATATTATTAGTTTTTATTTAATGTAATCGTGGTGGTTTTATTTATTTTATTGATTTATTTAGTTATTTAATCTATCAATACTTAAGATTTACAAATATAATTAATTAAATAAACAAGTCGTTGCTAAGTTACGCGATAATTAGAAAAGCTTGACGCATGCTTATAAAAGTTAAGGCATGCGTATTATTTCTTTTTAAATTTGAAAGGGGGGAATGTGGCACTTTCCTCCCTGAAATTAGGGTGGAAAACCGAACTTTCCATCAAGGTGTGAAAAAAAAATATTTAAAAAATTATAAGAAAAATATATTTTTTCTTTTATATTTTAACATATAATTTTTTTATAAACTTTTTTCATGGGGGTAGAGCCTATATACTATTTAAACAATTTTATACATAACTATATAAACAAAATTACACATATCACAATTACTGACATATGTCTGGTATATAATTGGTATATACCAGATTTTATAGCACACGAAAAACAAATAAGAAATTTTTTTATTACTACTAATAATCGATTTCCAATTATATTTTGCTGTTTTAAAAGTGATGTATTCTTTCAATCTCATATAGCACAAGTAAACTTAGTAGTCACTGTCGGTATCGTAGTCTAGTCGTTAATGCGTCAGTCTTTCGTTTGTTAGGTCCCGGGTTCGAATCCCACTAAAGCGTGCGCGGTTATTTATTAATTATAGCGTTTTTTCTCGCAATAAAAAATTTCCACTAGAATAGAAATTGAATTGATCACATATCTGATGATTCCCGCATAACCAAAATGACTAAACAATAAAAAAAAAAAAAAAAAAAAAAAAAATAATTCAGAACTCGAGTTAGTAATTTTTTTTTTAATTTAGTTGAAATTTATATACATAGCTATGTATCTATTAGAAATTTTAATATATGGCTGTATATAATTCATTTTCCCGGACAATTCATTAACTATTCGATGAATACAATTATTTCTATTCTATGTAATCGAATAAAATGATAATAATAATAGTTTATCCTCGTCTCTGAGCTATTCTTAAGCTTTATTGTCGGCCTTTTTTCGGCCATTTTTAGGCCTAACGAGTTTCGGCCTTTTTTCGACCTAGCGAGTTTCGACCTCGTGCTCACTACCTAGGCCTTTTTTCGGCCAAATTTCGGCCGAGAAAAAAAATTACTTTTTTTTCACTTTTAAATATTTTTACCCGGGCCGGGCTATCCAATTATGTATAAATATTTATAATAAAAAAAAATTTATTTACGGCTCCGACGATCGGCTTGAAAAAATAATTCAATTTTAATTTCGTTTCATAAAAAAAAAATTTATTTTATCAGATTATACAGCCGGGCCATTTTGCCAGGGTTCACAGAAAAACTTTTGCCAGATTTTTTTTAAAATTTTTAATCGCTGCGTCGTGACCCAGTAGCTTCCAGCCCTCAACAAACTCTGAACACAATCAGCGTTTTCTAAATAATCACGAGATCTTTAAGATCTTCCAGTTCATCAAGATCTCCAAGTCCTCCAGGATCTCCAAGCAGATATCGTCTACCCAATACTCAGGTCACGCATTATGATCCTGCTAACTCTCACTTTTCAAGAGCACAATCACCATCACCAGGACCATCAACATCATCAGCTGGATCATCAAGTCAATTATCTCATCTTCCACTTTCTTATTCCATATACACATCATCTGGATAAATTTTATTACATTCCTCACGTTCACCCCATCATCCTTCACCTTCCGGAGCTCCACCATCTTCTTCAAGTCCAATTAATCCATTTCAAAGGCTACCATACGGTAGTCACAGACATATTTCACCACCCAGACCATCTACTAGTAGACACGTTTCACCATCTACTAGTGGACATAATTCACGTTCCGTTTCTCCCCCAAGATCTCCACCAACTAATCCAGCTCCAGCTCCAGCTCCCACACCCGCACCGCAAAGTTTCGCCGCTCAAAGTTTCGATCCACGAACTAGATATGACATGAGACAACTTCTCCAGAGTGATGCCGTACCAATCCCAACAAACCATGTTTCAGGAATAGTTAGAAGAAGACAAAGACCTGATTTCCATACTCCGAATGATCTTACGTCGCTGCCAGTTCAGCCATCTGCTATAAAAGATTTCGTTGCTGCACATAAAAGAGCTATTTTGTCTGACAGAAGTCTTACGCGCAATGAGAAGAGACAGAGACTACAGCAAGTTAAAGATTTACATCTAAAAATGAAAACTCGACCTCCTACTCAGTCTCCTAATAATCAACAGAATCCGGTTCCTGGTGGTCATAATCCTAATTTACCAGGTCCTAGTAACCAGCATCGACGAGTTCCAGGTCCCAGTAACCAGCATCCACAAGGTGCAGGTCCTAGTAACCAGCATCTAAATCCTGGTGTACCACCAACCCGTAGATCGCTGGATGATCTTCCATCAAAACAGCAGAAAACAATAGCATGTGGCAAACCAGGATTAACACCTCAAAGTTGTTTTGATTATGATACATTTTCTATGTTTTGGTTACCTACGATAATTCATTCAACAGACACAAGAAGAGCAACACCTATGCCAAGAGAAGATAAATGGATAGTCCATGGATTATGGCCAAACAAATATGGTTCGACAACAGCTCCGCCGAGAGCCCATCATGTCAGCAATATGCCTTTTGATGCTAGAAAATTGAATAGGATAAGACATCAGTTAGATAGTAACTGGTACTCGGTATCATTAGAGAATGAACATTACTGGCAACGTGAATGGGACAAGCATGGCAAGTGTGCTGCACGAGGGTGCTTTTTATTTTTCGAACAATTTTTTTTTTCTTAGCCTACATGAAAATTTTATTGTAGACGACAAAAAAAAATTTCCTAAAAATTTTAGCCCTTAATTTTAATTTTAAGAGGCCGCTATCTATTTTTAAAGTTTTCCCATTTAAAAAGCATGGAAACGATATCACATTTTTTTAAAAAAATGCCTACCGAGGCAGTTTTTGAGCAATTCACTCGTTTTTGGGCTCGTTTCATAGGGCTTGAAGTCCTCTTAAAAAATTGAGTTTAGTGACATAGATGCATTTACAACAGTTCAAAAGTTATGCGACTTCAAACTTTAGAAATTTTTATTTTCACGAAAAAATCATAGTTAATGGCTATTATTATTCCAGCTATCAACTTTTTAGAAAAAATGTCATACAACTGCTGTAGTGTGTTAAATGCTCTACAAGAAATACCTGAAACAATTTAATATTATCAACGTCATTGTTTATTTTTGTTAACTTTTCTCTTTCAAAGGGTTTTAGAATTATTTAAATTCAATTTTATTCTCGTGACAAATTGAACTTTTGTACTTATCCTTTTTTTTGGTATAAAATTAATCGAGCTTGATCAATTTTTATGTAGTTCTATGAATGAACGAATCGATCGTAGCGCCGATAGTTTTCAACGGTCTAAAATCTCTATCTTTATGACTGAAATTGAATTACTTTCGTTTTATTGCTGCAATAAGTTAAGCAACGTTAAATTTTACGTTGCTTAACTTTGTTATTTCAAAACCGATTGAATAGTGAACTCTTTCTTTTAACTTCCCGCTGAGAAAATTGTAAATTTTCAAAAATTCGGGAAGTTATTGGTTTCACCCCGATTTTCGAAAATCGAGTTTTCATTAGATGTCGGCGTTTTGAGGTCCTAGGAAGCTATTCCAACTATTTTCAGAATGATGCCCGAGTGTGTGTGTGTGTGTGTGCTTGTAAGTTTTTAACTAATGAATCGATTTAGATAGTTGAGGCGGCAATCGAATGAGCTTGTTGGCCATCAACTTTCCTGAAAATTCTAGAATTCAATAAAACGCGACGATAGCCACTGCAAACGTCAAAATTGATTATTTAGTTCTTGAAATTTCGGCGTTAAAACGTTAAAAAATTAACATTTTATGTTATTTTTTTCCGATAAATCATAATATAACCTTCTAAAATGTGATTGAAATCATACCAACTCACCCTTTTTATGGTTTCTTTCGATCATATAATGTCATCGAACTTGGTTTTTAGTTTGAATCATATTATCAACAATAAAATCGATGAAACGTAGTTTTTAATATTTTTCTCGGATATTTCATATTTTATTGTTTCTTACATGAGTCGAAACTCATTTAAATCGAAATTTTGATCTCTGACATTGATTCCTACCTTAATACACTTATTTTATTGAACATAATCAGGAATTGAATTTTTAAAATCGCTTCATTAATGATTTTCGATTCTTAAATTTTCAAATTTCAGCATAACAGGTAACTTGTTAGAGCTTAAAAAAATCGTAAAAAAACAATGATGTTGATGATAATTGCATGTGATAGTATTTTCGAGCTCGAAGAGCTCAAAAATATATCTACACTGATGTTTTCGAGCTCTTTGAGGTCGAAAATAGCGGGAAGTTTTGGGGCTGGCCTGCAGAGCCAACCGACGCCCAGATTTTTTTTTAAATTCTGGACATGATTAAAAAATAAAATAATATTAAAAAAACTAATAGATTTGTGACTTAAAACGAAAATAATCCGATTTCAGTCATAAAGACTGAGATTTTAGACTGTTGAAAACTATCGGCACTTTGATTGATACGTTCATTCATAGAACTACATAAAAATTGATCAAGCTCGATTAATTTTATACCAAAAAAAAGGATAAGTACAACAGTTCAATTTGTCACGAGAATAAAATTGAATTTAAATAATTCTAAAACCCTTTGAAAGAGAAAAGTTAACAAAAATAAACAATGACGTTGATAATATTAAATTGTTTCAGGTATTTCTTGTAGAGCATTTAACACACTACAGCAGTTGTATGACATTTTTTCTAAAAAGTTGATAGCTGGAATAATAATAGCCATTAATTATGATTTTTTCGTGAAAATAAAAATTTCTAAAGTTTGCAGTCGCATAACTTTTGAACTGTTGTAAATACATCTATGTCACTAAACTCAGTTTTAAAGAGGACTACAAGCCCTATGGAACGAGCTCAAAAACGAGTGAATTGCTCAAAAACTGCCTCGGTAGGAATTTTTTTAAAAAAATGTGATATCGTTCCCATGCTTTTTAAATGGGAAAACTTTAAAAATAGATAGCGACCTCTTAAAATTAAAATTAAGGGCTAAAATTTTTAGGAAATTTCTTTTTTGTCGTCTTTAATAAAATTTTCATATAGGCTACGGAAAAAAAAAATGTTCGAAAAATAAAATGCACCCTAGTGCTGCACGTTCGATATTCATTAATGACATTGAGGGTTGCTTCAGAATGGCACTTCATTTGGGAAATACATATAGATTTGGAGATGTTTTGCATCGAGCAGGTTTTGTTCCTGGATCTACGATGACTTTACAACAGATATATGATACTATTGCTCAACATTATGGTACGCTGGAAATTATAACTTGGAAGGATACGGTAAGTTACTTTATAGACACAAAATTATTAAAAGTTACCTGATTTATTTTTTAAAACCTGAAACATTGACAGAATTTGGGTAGAGAATTTTAAAGTACAGCGAAATTATGGCCTATGGTATTGTCTGCGCAGACAAAATGTCTGTGGCAAAGGGCTATCAAGACAATTATCGCAAAGTTTTAACAGAAAAATTAACTACGGGCAATTCATTTTTTAAAGACATTTTACAGCTGTCTTGTGCAAGTCTTGTGAAAACGGCTTCATGAAAACTTTTTCTGTGTCTTGCGTCTTAATGTAACTATAAATCTTTCATCAGATTTTAGGCAAGATTTATCTATCACTTGCCCATGTTATTGTATGCAATTATATTGTAGATATTTAATATATGACACATTGTTCAAAATTTCTGAGGCAGTTTTTGTGAAAGACGTGAGTAACAAATTTTTTAAAGAACCATACACATTATCTGCAACAGATTTCCGCAAGACATTTTAAATAACTGTCTCTGGCGCTCTGCCCCTCTATCGGGGCCACGATATATGTGCGCAGAGTGGCAGAGACAGTTATGTCAAGTGTCTTGCGCAAATCTGCTGCAGATCATGTGTATATGTCGTCAGCAAAATATCTTGCGCAAGTCTTTCGCATCAACTATTTGCATGACATTGCAATTTATTAATTATTAATATATCAGAGATACAGTCGCGTCATTGTTTAGGTAAAATATATAATTCAATACTTGTGCGAGTTTTGCGCAAGACTTTGAGTTTGAATGTTTTACAAGTGTCTATAGCAGGAACCGAAGTCGCATCAAGCGCCAGACATCCACTTACTGAATTACTAAAAAGACTCGGGTGAAATTTGCGCAAGATTTCTACACGGGGATAGAGAATTCGGGAAATTCAAAAACTGACGTAAACTTTAAGCTTTAAATGAATTTTTAAAAATCCCAATTCAATAATTTTCTAAAAATCCCGCCATATTTTAAATATTTATTTTCATTCAATTACTTTTATTTTTAATTTCAGGTAAATGACGTATATTATTTGGGTGGGATAAGAGTATGTTTAGATCATCGGTTCAAACACACGAGTTGTCCAGTGAGGCCTCCAAATCCCACCGCTATGGCTCAAGAAATTACTTATTTGTCAATTACTTCAGTGCTTTAATTAACAATGAATAAAACTTGGTGACTTAGACTGCAGTCAGCCGCTATCACAATTCATTATTTAATAAAAAAATATATATTATTCTCCTTATAAAAGTAGAAAATAAAAATATAACATCAAAGTTATATACAGTATTTTTTTTTAACTATACCCGGGAAAAAATCAGCATGCAAGACCATGCTTGATCGAGCATGAACCAGACATGATCATACATGAATCATGTATGATCGTGCATGAATCATGCAAGGTTGTGCAAAGTCCTACTCAACCATATATTTCAATCATGAATAGTCATATAACATCATGCATGAACTTGCATGATTTATGCACAGTCATTCTTGACAGTGCACGACCATGTACAATAGAAATTCAAAGATTGTGCACGGGCCTGCATAATAAAGCTTGTTCTTGCCTGACCATTTATGCTTTTTATTTGAACAAGCCTGATTATGCACGATTCATGCTTGGTCAAGCCTGGTCATGTATAATAATACTTAACCCAGTCAAGACCATCATACACGACTGCGCATGGCTTTGAATGGGCATCCATGATCATTCTTGATCATACATGACCATCCATGTCTATTTTCGAGCGGCCAGAATGATCGAGATCGAGCCTACCTGACCGAGTATAGCTTTGTATGAGTATGCATAATCAGACTCGATCAAGCTTGATCATTCACATTTATTTTTTCCGTACTTTATATGATCATATATAAGCTTGCATGATTACGTATGACTTTATATGGTCATACACAATTCATGCTTGGTCAAGACTGGTCATGCTCAACCATTTTTTACGTCAATGAATCGATCATGCATGTACTTACAAGAGTTCTTATGAGTTTGAATGGTTGGGTATATTTGCACGGATTTATACTCATACGAAATTATAGTCATACAAGAACATTAAAACAGTAAAATCATGTAATTTCATTATTTATCTCCAATATATTAACCTACTAATTACAAAAAAATAAAATTTTTTTACAAATAAAGATTAAACACCTAAAAGTTCTCTTTAATAATTTCAAATTATCACATACAAAGTTCCTTATACGCAATACGTGACTTATCATTTTCACTTGATTTATAATAAAAAAAAAGTTAATTTTTTACTTTCAATTATAGGTATTATATGATCTATTTTAACTTGGTGTTTTTAATTAAAAAAGAATTTCTTTTTTTCAATAACAAATTTCTCTAAAACAAAACACACAATTTTATTCATTTCTACAAAAAATTTTATTGATCCATAATTTTTAGTATTGTTAATTAAAATAAATTTTACTGTAAATCTATTTATTTTTATAGTTTTATAAATATCAGAAGTAAATAGTTTTCGTTGAATTTCTGCTCTGCTATAAATTCGTAACCTTTTTGAGTCTATGCTGAGTGATTCAAATAGATGTAACTCATTATCGTCTAATTAATGATCAACGACTTACCCCCTTCAGGATAAAATCAGCATGCATGATTAAGCATGATTAAGGCAAGACCAAGCATAATCACGTATAGATCACGCATGAATTATGCACGATCAAGCATGATTCATGCAAAGTCATGTCTGATCATGCAAAAAAATACAATCAAAATCCGATCGAGCTTCAATCGGATTTAATCAAAGTTTTTAATGAGGGATAATCACATATTTTTGATGAAAAACTTTAAATAATAAAACACTTATTTTAATTTTGGCGATAGTAGTTAGAATTATTATGTTTTTTTTATCGATGATAAAAATAAATTCAATTTATAATTATTGATTCAGTTAATAATTAAAGTTAATTTTTTTTTTTCCAAAAAATAATAAAAATAGATGTAATTACATTTTTTTTTTAATTAATTGAAGAATTGAATCAATAAAGTTTTGCGAAATTGATAATAATAATCAATATAATTACATTTTTTTTTTTCAATTAATAATAAAGATTAATTTAAGTGTTAGATTTGCTTGTAATTTATAACCAGAATTCTTTTCATTCATTGTTAAAAAAAATGTAACGAACAAATCTAAATTGAATTCCAATAATATTTTATTTTTTATAACCCTGAGTTTTCAAAAGGTGTTAAAAATCTTTGTAAACTGAACGAGACAGGGCAGCCTAGTGGACAGCGGACGTGCTTCGTAACACAACGGTCGTGGGTTCGAGACCCATCACGGGTAAAATTTCAATATTACTTTTCAGCCAGTAAACATTAACTATACGAAAATACTAGCAACATAAGTTAATTTAAAGTTGAATTATTGTTATTTAAATTGTTTTTTTTAAATAATGGTAGGGATTGTGTTTGAGCAGGCCTGATCATGCTTGGTCAAACATGATTATGATTGCTCAAGCATGATCGTGCATGAATGTTCGCCAGCTATCAGCATGCGTGATCATGTATGAGAGAGTATGATCATGCCTGACCAAGCATGATCACGCATGCTGATAGCTGGCGAATATTCATGCAAGATCATGCATGAGATTAACACATGATCATGCATGATCATGTCTCGTGATTTTTTCCCGGGAGTACAGAAAAAAATAACGTTATAAATATTTTTAAAATTACTTTATCCATGAGTTTATTCATTATTGCGCCAACTGATTATTTACTGTATGACATTTTATATTTAGTTATCTACGATGTCGTAACATAAAATCATTATAAGGCTTTTTTTCCTGAGAATCAATTCATGAATATTTACTGTTTTGAATAAAAAAAATTAACAACATAAATATATCAATTCCTGTGATCTATACGCAAAAAAGCATTTATTGTTGATTAATATACAAAATAAAATCTTTGAATATTTTTATACTCTTTCCTACAAACTCTATAATCATGATTGTTTATTAAAAATAATAATTATTATAATTATAATTCAAATAATTAATAATAAATAATTTAATTATAATTGAAATAAATAAATATTATAATTTTTGAATTATAATTATTTAAATCCCTGCAGCATAATGGAAGATAGAAAAAAAATGTACAATCGTTTATTAAATCCTTCCTATGATGAAGGAGACGTGAGCTTACGAACTCGTCAAAGATTTAAAAAAAAAAATGCATGCTATTAACGAGAAAAAAAATTCTGGTTAGTGTAAAATTTACGCCCTGAGTTTGGTAATGTGCTTGAAATTTTTTTTAAGATTGGTAATGCATTATTATAAGGCAAATTCTTTTAGATGATATCGCAGTTGTGAGTGGCGAGCGCGAGCTCAATCAAGTTAAAGATTCTTCCATCAAAACTGAAGAAAATAATTACAATGATAGTATATTAGCATTGAAATCTGATGTAATAATCCCCATAGATCAATATTCTGACGTAGGCATATGTTGCAATAAGGATAATTCTCTGAATGAAAATTTGAGCACCACAAACGAATTTAATAAATTGAAGACTCACAATGATACTTTCAGTGAATGTTCGGTCGAATCATTTGATGAAAGTTATAGTGATTGCTCTTGTTGCAATGATCGTGATTCTGAGATAGATGAAGCAATAAATCTTAAAAGAAATGAGTTTGATACGAGTCAAATTCAAGATGATAGAATAATGTTTCCTGCGGCAGACTTAACTGTAACTGATGTTTTATTTATGGTCGCAATGTTTTCATTAGCTAAAAATCTTACTAGAAATGATGAGAATGACTTGCTGAAGTTTATAAAAACTTTAGCAGGTCCAGACTTTAAAGAATGAAAAAGCAGTTATTATCTCAGATCGAAAGCTTATGGTGTGCCAAGCGATAAAATTACTCTACATTTCTTTTGTGAAAATTGCAATGTTATTTAAAAAAAAAAATATTTGAAAGACAGTATAAAAAAAGAAAAAGTAACGTGTCAAAAATGTAAAGACGAATTTCAAATTTCTTCTCAAAGTGATAACGCGTTTATGACTTCAGACATCCGATATCAATTGCAATTGCTTATCAATCAATCAGAAATTCAAGATAGCTTATTTAAAAATATAAAAGAGGTGAATCATTCATCATTCGATTTATGTGATATTCAAGATTCTGAGCTATATAAACAGTTGAAAATGAAAAAACCCGATTTTTTAACATTAAATTTTAATACCAATGGGGCTCCAATATTTAAAAGCTCAAAACAGAGATTTTGGCCTCAACAGTTATTTATAAACGAATTGCCTCTGGAAATTCGTTTTAAACATATGATACTTGCTGGATTATTTTTAACAAATCGAGAACCCCAATGTGACTTCATGAATTTATATAATGCTGCTTTGTGTGATCAAATCACTGATTTAACTGAAAATGGCGTTGATAAATATAATTATTCCTCTCAACAAAATTTAAATTTGAAGTTCACATTATTATGTTGCTGCCTCGATACACCTGCACGAGCTACCTGTCAAAATCGTATAAAATTTAGCGGCTATTACGGATATAGCTTGTGTTATGAGCCTGGAATCTACGTAGGAAATGCTATTCATTACCCAATCGTTGAAGTAGAGGCACCCATATGAACTCATGAAACACACTCAAAAGATGTTAATGAAGTTGAAAAAATTAAAAACTCATCAACGAAAAAAAAACTAGTACCAAAAATTAGGGGCGTTAAGGGATCTATGTGTTTCATGGATAAACTTCCATTATTTGATAGTGTTTGGGGGTTTCCAAATGATTATTTACATAGCTGTTTATTAAGAGTTACCCGACAGGTATTGGGATTATTGAAGACTCCAGAGATGAAGTACAAACTTACGAAAAATGGGTGGAAAGAAGTTGATGAACGGTTAACAAAAATAAGACCACCTCATGAAATTTATAGATTGCCACGACCAACTGCAGACATGGCTAAGTGGAAAGGCTCTGAATTCGAATCCTGGCTTTTATACTGGAGTCTTTTATGCTTAGATAGAATTGTTGATCCTAATTTTTTGGGAATGTATGCACTTCTTGTACGAAGCATTCATACTTTATTAAAACAATAAATTACTGATGAAGAATTAGTTAGGTCCGAATATGATTTACTAGAATTTGTAGGTGATTTCCAAATGACATATTCAAAAGCATCAGTTATTTTTAATATACATTCATTACTTCATTTAGGCAAATCCGTTCGAAAAAGTGGACCATTATCAGGCACTTCTACGTTTGCATCTGAAAATGGAATTGTTACGTTTTGGGAAATTACTCCAAATTAATTAAAAATAAAAATAATTTTTAATTATTTAATTTCATCCAGGTTTGGCCTCGTTAGAGTGTCTATAGACCCCTGGTGGACCGTGGTCGTCGATTATTCGATTAATTATTAATTTTAATGATTTTCGCGATTTTAAAGTATGTTCGCAATCTGGTCTCCATATCATTTATGAGTATTCAGGATTTAAGGAATCCTGGACAGCCGGTGGCAGTGCCCAGGACTGGATAAATTATTAGACAGCCGGTATCAGCGCCCAATATTTAATTGATGGGTTTTGGATTATTGGGCTGCCGGTAGCAGCGCCCAAAGTAATCATGGAGTCGTAGGGTATTGGGCTGCCTAATGGCAGCCCAAAATAAGGTTGAATTAAATTAGGATTAATTATATAGTTTATTAATAATGGAGAGCAGAGGTTCGAGCTCCATGAGCTCTCTCGTAAGACTGACTATGAAGTCGTTATAAAAAATATAATAGAGCCAACAGAGTTGACAATATGTTGACGCTGCATCTCAGGTTCCCTGTGAGAGAATCGTCGTGGTCCGGGTCTCATGCATCGTCATCTGTTTTGACTACCCGCGAGCCACGGCGACTCTCTTATCATAACCGATTTCCGTTACATTGTATAAAATTATTTTATTAAAAATAATTTATTTAATTTAAACAATTAAATATTACGGGAACGTAACACCTCCCGACTTAAACAAGTCGCAGCGTTTTAAATGAATAACGCTACGACTGAAAATGAAATTCATGACTCGATATAATCCAAATAGAATGTGTAATTGACTCTATATAAACTAAAATTGAATGTATGAATGAATCTATATAAACTAACGTTGAATGTTTAAATGACTCTATATAAACCAAAAATTAAAATCAATTTTGAATACTACAAGAAAAAGTTTTTGGCTGTAAAATCTTAACCTCAACCTGAGACACAACGTTTGTAATGTACCTTAAACTTAGTAATATGAATCTAAACGTTAGTATGTAGTATTTTAATTACCTCCCGACTCGGTCGTTTGGTATTATTGAAATAATTAATTCTAAATATAAATTCGTATTGATATACGTCCGCCTTGCGGTAATTTATAAGTTACTCAAGAAGTAACTGCTCAAGTCGAAATTCATAATGAACAATGAGGTACCTACCTCCCGACTTAAGTCAGTTACTATTTCTAATTTAAAATATAGTATAAATTTCAATTAATTTCAAGAAAGTATTTTCATTCAACTGATTCAAGCGGCGGTCTATTCGGTTGACTATTATTCTAATCTTCATTTCTTGAGATCAAAGTCCTGATTAACAGTTGAACCCGACATTCCAACTGTTTCTGCTAAACAGCGGAAGTCTTCAAAATTAATAAAAATGAACAACTCAACGTGTATAAATTTGATATTTATACACATGAGTGAACCGACTGTAGGTGACCTGACATCAAAGTAGAGCTGGAAGCACCATTGCTGATTATTTTGGAAAATCTATTTTTCACACCACGGTGTTCTTCCGTCAGGCTGTGATGGTTATATTTGAAGTTTGCCCAACTATCCCAATTACACCACCGGATTAAATCAGTTTCATGACGTCGTTTACAAAGACATAATAGCGCTTCAATGTAAATAAAATTCATATAATACATTAACATTAAATAATCTTTTGATTTCTTTATATTTAATAAGATCAAAAATAAATCAGTAATGTCTAATCCCTTTCGGTCCAAATTAGCGCTTATTTTCAGGAATTCAATATTTTTATCGTCGAATTTATTCTCCGATAATTTATATTAATCCGGAGGTTTTTTCAATCTTAACTTAAATATATCTTTCTTAAATGCAGTCATGTGGAAACAAAATCGTAAACAATTTTTAGTTATTATTGGTAGGTCAAATATACCTTTAATATAAAACATTATGTAAAATATATTTCTTACAAAGTCTGAGCCTGAAAACGTAGAACCACTAAATTTATCGTTCACATTATAACGATAATGTTTATAAAACGTATGTTGCCTATCCTTTTGTGGATTGTTTCCTTTTGAAACGACCCACGCTGGTGAATCAATGTTTAAGCCCAATGATTGATTGTCATTATTTTCTAATTTACTCTCCATTGAGCAGTAAAATAGTTCTGTATTTTGAATTGTTCTTAAATTCACAAAATCAACGCGGTCATTTTCACACGAATGCTCAACCTCAAAAACTCTATTGGCTCGGGCTGGCATAATTTCATTTTCCGTGGTTACGGCAACAACAAGCTCGTCAACCCAGTTGTTTAAATTTTCGGCTCTCAATAAACCTTGAGCAGACCGAACCGAATGAGCTCCTGACACTTGAAGTACAGGCAGCTCCTTACTGACATACGCGTGACTCGAATTATTACTTAAACCATTTAAATCAATCATTGGCTTCAAATTATATGAATTTTCATTAGAAATATTTGTAAGTGGTACGTTTTCAGGCACAACTTTATTTGAATCTAATACTGCCTTCTCATGAACAGTTTTGATTCTATTAGATCCTTTTGATCTATTGAAATTACCGAGATTAATTTCCGACTTTTTTCGGAACTCGCGAATTGCGGCTTCATACAAAAGATGAGCCTTTAACTTTATGGATTCAGATTCTACTGAAGGTAGAACCTGGAATCCGCTTGATTCTTGCTTTCGAAATGCAAGCAATCGAGCCCGTAAATAATTTTGCTTTTCGCCCATCGCAGTCTCGTTTAAGAGACGGGCTTTCAATTTTGTAGATTCCGATTCTACAATCGGTAAAGTTCTACACCGGCTCGATTCTTGTTCCCGAAACGCAAGTAATCGAGCGCGTAAACGATTTTGTTTCTCCATTACTGTTTGGAGTTCCGTCTCCGATATCGGAACATTTAATTGATTATACATTTCGAATATTTACAATATATTCCAATGTCCATTATTATGAGCATAATTATTTATGCACTCATTATATTTAAAATGCAATGTGTTGTCGTGAGTCATTACTGGAAACATTTCGTTATTTAATAATTTTCTATTGATAAACGGTAGTCGGCAAATATTTCAATTATGCTTAAAAAATTACTTGGAATCAGCTTTGGGACCTGATCGTGATATAACGACTACGTCTTGGTTTCACAGTATACCCGGACATACTCTTCGTTAAATCAGCGACGAGAATCTCGACTGATTCCAAAAAAACTAAAATGATTGATAAAGAAACCATAATTGAAATATTTACCCAAAATATCCACGCAGTATTTATTTTTTATCAAATAAATATATTGAAATGGCTCATCACGAAACACTTTTGCAATTTTCCGTAGCAACAATTTTATAATACAAAAATATTTTATAATAAGAATTATTATGTCATAGTATCGCGTACAAATACAAAAATACAAACGCGATATAAATTAAAAATATCCGTAGCAACACTTTTAATTTTCAAATATAAAAACAAAAAATTTTTGAAAATTAATTTAAACAGAATAATGAAATTCTAAAATTAGAATTTATTATTTAAAACTATAATTTTTTTTTGTAATTCGTCCAGCAGTCACTAAGTAATTAATTGTTTCAATAAAATAAACAACTGTTTTCGCACAATACTCGCGGTAAATTATTTAAAATCCGTAGCAACGTTTTTATTTTTCTTGTAAAAAAAATCATTTAAATTATTATTAATTATAATCTTTTAATGATGTATTCAGCGATATCACAGTCAGTTTCAGCAACCGGAAAATTAATTTCCGCATAATTTTAAAATTTAGATGTTACTAATATCGCGTAGACATTTATATGCACTCGTGAAAAATTAGTTTAAAGTTCGTAGCAACATTGCTAATGATTCAATTCATTTTAAACTTATTTATCCGAAGTAGTTGTGATCGTTAATTTCCATATTTTTTTTTTTCACTTACAGCATTTTTCCCCGATAATCGATAAGCACGTCGATACATTAATTGATTATTTGGCTGCTGCATGCACGTACATCTTCCGACGGCAATCAGTCACCAACGTGTAAATTACGGCATAACGTTAATTAGACTAATCTTACGTTTTCTAGAGGCCCAGCGGTTTAATTTATCTCATGTTAAGCTGACCATTTGAAAATGTTTAGAATTACAAACGCGCACTGAGTCGGTAGTCACACTTGTAATCTTTACGAATGAATAAAGTAAATCAAAAATGTCTCAATTAAATAAAATCAAGGTTTTAATAATCATAATTGTTAACCAAGACTTTTTTTCGAAGAATTCATTAAATATCACCCAGCGATTGGTTTGAAAAATTCAAAGTTTTTAAGTTCCTTTCCAAAAATTAAATGCACTGTTACAAATAACTTCACCTGGTTATTAGCGAAACACTCTTCAAGTTAAAATATATATTTTTTTTTTTTTTTTAAATAACTGGCACTTCACAATAATTTTAGTTTATAAGCAAATTAAACTATTAGTTTTTAAACTCACATCCACTAGTTAATTTCTGTCATTACAATTTAGATAAGTTGACTCAATGTCATTGTACATTTAATCACAAAAATTTCCTTTTGAATAATTATAAATAATCTAAAACCATCCTGGTCACAGCACCACTGTTACGTTTTGGGAGTATCCCTAAATTAATTAAAAATAAAAAATAATTTTTAATTATTTAATTTAATCCAGGTTTGGCCTCGTTAGAGTGTCTATAGACCCCTGGTGGACCGTGGTCGTCGATTATTCGATTAATTATTAATTTCTATTATTTTTCGTGATTTTAAAATATGTTCACGCCGGTTCCAACTCCATATAATTATTATATTTATAGTGGCAGGTGAATGGATAGAAAATCGGTAGGAAATTTGAAGGAAACCCGAACTGCCGTTGAGCGCTCAGGGTTATAGGATAGGGTGGAACAGCTGATAAGCGCTCGCCCCTGGGTAGTAATAGGGCTATGGATAGGTCATAGTGTAGGTGAAAATATTGGGGTGCCAATTGGCATCCCACAATAAGGTTAAATTAATTTAGAAATAATTATGGAGTTTATTAACTCTATAGAGAACAGAGGTTCGAGCTCCATGAGCTCTCTCGAAGGACTGACTATTAAGTCGTTATAAAAAATATAATAGAGCCAGCAGAGTTGATAAAATGTTGACGCTGCATCTCAGGTTCTCTGTGAGAGAATCGTCGTGGTCCGGGTCTCATGCATCGTCATCTGTTTTGACTACCCGCGAGCCACGGTGACTCTCTTATCGTAACCGATTTCCATTACATTGTATAAAATTATTTTATTAAAAATAGTTAATTTATTTTAATCAATAAAATATTACGGGAACGTAACAGAATATTCCGGCAAAAAATACTTATCAATGGACCCAGAGGTGTGAATCATCAGATAATGAAAAAATACTTGAAAAAAAAATTGTTGATGTCACGGTTATATACATCTAAAGTAGCTATATCTTGCCAAAAATTTTGTGAGAGCTTGTTTCAATATGAAGAACTTCAAAATTGCTTACGGCTTCCAGACGGAGTAGTACTTACTGTTGAGAGTAATTTGGAGAAAAACGTAGAAAATGATATAAAAAGTCATTTTAACAATAATAATCTTATTATACAAATATTTAAAAAGTGTATTTACAAAAAGTCTGTCATTCATAGCTCAGAATACACACGTGCTACAAGAACTGATGACACATACTTTTCATCTCATTCGAATCAAATAATCCATATACATTATATATTTGTTGTCTACGATAAATGTTATATTCATGGATGTGCTGTAGAAACTATGCCATATTCTGTGGGTGAAGTTCAGCTGGACCATATTCATCGAGTAATCAGTGAATGTGGGAATAATGCCATCATCACGAGTATTGATAATTTTAAAGAAAAAGCAATACACGTACAAATAAATTTTCAGAGATATATTTGTTCATTTCCATATATTATTAATTTAAATTAATCTTTACCATTATCATTTCAAATTCATAATTAGAGTTAATTTACTATTAACATTTTTATAATAGATCTGACTACAAATTTATAATTGTTCAAAGTTTTACTTGGTAAGGATTTTAAAAGTAAATATTCTTTCGCTGTTCGATTTTAAATAACCAAGTAGAATGGTTTCTCGCCTTAACGCGTGGGTGTTAATCTTCATCATACCTTTATTGTAGAGGATATAAGAAAATACCTTTAAAATAATATATCTTTTTGGTGATTGAGAAATAAATTTTAATTAAATTTAGAAACAGAACTTTGACTCATTGACATTTTGGCAATAAAATTTAAATAAATGATATACATCCATTCTGAAAAGAATTCCAAAAAAAATCGTTATCGTTAAGCGTAGCATTGTTTTTTTATTGAACTCTTTGAAATTATAGGTACGTTTGAATTTGGAAAATAAACCAATAATGGAAATCAATAAAAACTCACAAAAAATATTAAAGGAAGCGAAAACTCAGTCTAATGATAAAGTTCCAAAAAAGGTAATTTTATTTTTTCATTCAGTAAGTATTTATACTTTTAAATACATATAATACCATAATAGACTTCCTTTTTAATGTTCCTTACATCTTCCTATAGCGTAAATCCAAAAGTGACAAGGGTTCTGGAGATGGAAACGAAAATGCTACGAAACTTGTACGTAAAATTTTCGTAGTTTATGTTGCATTCACGTTAAGTTTTTAAATTTAATTAAAAATTGGAAACAAAAAATTGTTTACAATGTTTATCAAGAATTAACTTCAAAGTAGAATATTTACTATAATTTTTAACTTCCCGCTAAGAAAATTGCAAATTTTCAAAAATTCGGGAAGTTATTGGTTTCAGTCCGATTTGTGAAAATCGAAATTCCAACGGATGTCGACGTTTTGAGGTCCTAGAAAGCTATTCTGACTAATTTCACGATGATGTCCGAGTGTATGTATGTATGTATGTACGTACGTACGTACGTACGTACGTATGTAAATATCTATAACTTTCGAACGGATCAACCGATTTTGATCGTCAAGGTGTCATTCGACGCAGTTTTTTAATATCTTGAAGCTGAAAAAACATTGAGCTTGATCAGCAGGGCTCGTTCGGAGATATTCCAAAAATAAACTTTTTTCAAAAATGTTTTTTTTGGATAACTTTTTACGGGCTCGATGGATTAATTTCATAATGAACTGGGCTCTGGAGATTTATAAGCCGCGTCGAATGCCACCTCAAACATCAAAATCGGTTAATTCTTTCAAGAGAAACCGTTGTCGAAAGAATTAAAAAAAAAAATTTTTTTTAGTATTTTGAAAATTTCTCAAAAATGACTCGATGAATCAATTTCAAAATTTAATCAGTTATAGAACTCAATAAAATGCGTCGACTGCCACCTTAAACGTCTCAATCGGTTTATTCGTTCGAGAGATATCGTTGTAGAAAAAATTGTAAAAAACGTTATTTTTTGAAAACAAAAGCATACAAAAGTATTTTCGAGCTCGAAGAGCTCGAAAATGTATCTTCTACAGTTTTTCGAGCTCAAGGAGCTTGAAATACGCGGGAAGTTTTGGGGCTGGCCCGCAGGGTCAACCGACAGACCGATTTTTTTTTTTTAGTTAATAAAAAGAAAAAAAAAACTATTCAATATTAGAGATCAATTAATTAACACTTCATTTTTCAGAAAATCGAACAAAACAGTCCGTCAAAGAAACGAGATGTTGTTGAAGTAAGTAATGCTTTTTTTAAACTTATGCATTCTAGAAACTTTTTTTTATATGTAAGTGTATATGTAATGATTTAATGCCTAATAAATATTTTTATTTTTATAGAAAAATAAACCCCAGGTAAAAAATATCGAAATTTTTAAATCACCCGTAAGTAATGAAAAGTTATATCAATGAAATATTTGTAATCTAACGATCCAATATTCCAATTCAAAAATGGAATTGAGTCATACTTTTAAGCTTATCAATTATTTAGGTTACAGCAGTCATAATGAGAAATGAAAATAAAGAAGTAGATGAGGAATTGAAAAAAAATGTACTGTCATTAGATAGCCATTTACCACCAAAGCTTGATGAAATCCCAGGTATTTAAAAAATTTCATTTATTTTTGCTTCACTATATATTGAACCTACTATTTTATAAATTAGATGACATCTGTGACACAGTGATAATACCTCCTACTTCAACCTCTGAAAAATATTTTGTTGGCCCACGACCAAATACATCACAGTATACTACATCACTAGAAGCGAATCTTGGTATTTCAATGGAAAAATTATTTCAATTTGACCATTCTTAGAAATATTTCGATCATTAACTACATATTAACATTTAAAAAATTATTTTTCAGATAATTCTGAAAAAAAAAACGAAGCTGATAATAAGTTAGGAAAAACGTCGCCTGAAGCCCAACCTTCTGAAGTTACCATTGCATTAGGTATTTGAGCATAGCTACTAAATTTGATTAGATTATTAACTAAATTGTTATAAAATGTAGCTTTCCTTAATAAACGATTTTCATTTATGAAGATTTATTAAATAAAAACTTTTATCGCGGTTTATAAAAATTTTAGTTATAATGAAAAAAAATTTATAGATCCACAGAAATTGAAAAAACATCGACCGAAAAAAGCACATAAAATAGCTCATTCAAGTTGCGTAAAACTATTTCAAAATGAAGTTAAAAATTTACTTCATGAAATTAAAAGACACGAAAAAAAGGGAAATATTTGAAAAAGAAGTTCGTGAAGATAATAAAAAAATCGTATCTTTGCTGGAAAAAAGTTGCCAACAACTTCAAAAAATTTCTGATAATTAGAATGAATTTCGAGGTATAATCTTTTTGATTACTACTATATTAAACTATTATAAAACTTCGGCGTAAAAACTTATAAAATTATCTATGTGAAATACTTATTTAGTCTTATATAGTAATCTCATCTATATAAACAGATAAATCTGATTGTGAGCGCATAAATTACTGTTACATTTCAAAATTGCATAAAATTACTACCCAAATCACTTATAAAGTCTCATAATATCTTTAACAACTAAACCTCATTCAACCTGATAAAAATTGTCAGCTATAGTGTACTTGTTTCCGTATGTTATAGGAAATTATAAACATGAAAATCAATTTTCGACTCCTCATAGAAACTCTATAAGATTTTATGAGCATTCAATTGAAAAGGACGAAATCGTGATTTTCCTCATAGCAAACTTCTAAGAGGAACTATGAGGTTTTGCAGTGTCAAATACACATCAATTTCTTATAAGTTTTCTTAAATAAATTTTTTTTATGAGATTCTAAAAGATCGTTTCAGCAGGGCTATTGATGATTTCAAATAAATTCAACCACGAGTCGATGTCGAGTTTTTCATCATGTTACAATATATATATATATATATATATATATATATAAATTTTATAACGAGTAGTATTTTTGAACTCTACTCAACCAATTATGATAGGTTATGACGAAATTTTTTGAAAAATCGACCATGAGGACAAATACAAAAGTTAGATTTTAGAAAAATCTACCTAATAAGTAACGTTTAATAAATCAATTTTAAAATTTAATCGGGGAAATTTAATAAATGAAAAAAATATAACTATTGATTTTAATTAGAAACCACCAGGTTAATGCTAAAAAAAGAGGTGCAAATAATTTTCCCAATAAACCAGAGAACGAAGTGCAAATAGTTGGGTGCCAATATAACCGATGGGCCTGGCTTGGTTAGCTCTTGTCAAGGCCTCGGTTACTTACAATTAAATTTATTAATATAATTTTATAAACTGGGGAGGGGGGGGGGAGGGGGGCTCGCATTGTTCCATGCAATTTAGGCTTATTAATTATTAAAGGAAAAGAATGCCTGGTGGTTTATTTAGTGAAAGATTTGGTTTCGCATTATCAAAGAGAAAATATTATAGTTATTGAACCAAATACCTATTCACAATATGAAAATTTCCCCAATAGAATTAATTTGAATAAAATTTAGTATATACACTGATAGAAAAAATATCTCGATTCAAGAAAAATTTTTTCTTCAAAATGTGGTTCTTGTTTTAAAAATTTTAATTGTTTTAATTTAAGAAATAAGTTTTTGAACCAAAAACTTGAATTTCTCGAATAGAGAAAAAAAATTCTTCGTTTGAGAATTTTATTCTTCGATGAAGCCTTTATTGTTTTGAAACAAAATCTGATATATTTGGCTTAAGAATTTCTTGCTCTTGGATTGAGATAGGCAAAATGTAGGTTTAAGACATTACCGACTTGTTTCGAGAATGGCGCGATTTTTAAATCAAGATCTCAATTTACTCAGCTTGAAAAAAAACTTTTTTTTTTATTTTAAAAATAAAAAATTTCAAAGTGATTTTTTAGGACTACATTCATTTACTTTAGATATGTTAAAATAGAAATTTATTTTAAAAAAAGTTTTTTTTTTCATTACTTTGAAAACATCTTCCATCAAGAAATTATTACTTGATCCAAAAATTTAAAGTTCTTAAAATAACAATACGACATTTTTAGCTGAAGAGACAAGTGGTCTTGCTTAAAGAATTCAATAGTATCGATTGAAGATAATTTAGTTTTGGGTCAAGACACGAGAGTTATCCATCAAAGATACAAAATCTTTAGAGCCAAGAAAATCTAAATCAAGACAAGAATTTCTTGAAGCAAGACAATTGCTTTTCTTCAAAAATAAATTCTTGGCTCAAGAAAATATTTCTTGAGCCAAGATAAAATTTCTATCAGTGTAAGTTTTGATATTTTAAATTACGCGGGAGGTGACCAAGTATAATTTTAATTTGGGGAAGACGGAATCCCAATTACGCTGTACCTTACTGCATGCTCCATCCTTTTAGTTGTAGATGGAAAATGACCCTCAATGAGCGTAGGCAGCAAACGTGGCAGCAACATTATAGGCTCAATCTTCGGTGATAGGAAATCGCAGGAAACGAACAGCAATGGTGTGGTAACACTCACAAGTTTCATCGGCACAATTTCAATTTAACTTCAACTTTACTAAATGACCGCGTGTAGAAATTTGACTACTGGTCCACTCTAGGTGGTAGCCAGGGCCTAAGTCATCGAGTAACCGTTTGCTGGCTCTTTTAAAGGAAAATCCTGGAGGCGTGAAACTACCCCATTATTGTCTCAACAGAATGCGATCTAGGGGCCTCTGACATGGCCCCGAGTGACTAATGAGTGTTCATTAACATAAAATTATTCAAAAAGATGGCCATAGGGTCAACTAGACTTTGGCGCTCGATTTCCAAGTCGAAATGCACTGTTACATTTTATTGTAAGCGTCAAAAAAAGCGTCAGCTGAAAATTATATAAATGATTTTATCTGTTGAATTTTTGTTTTATTACTTTTGCTTTTCTTCGCCAATAAATATGCAATCTGTTTTCGAATATACCCGGAATTTTCGGAACTACGGAATTTATTATCTTCCGAAAATTACGAAATCAAATTGCATCCAGAGCAGGAAAAAAAAGCCGTTTTTTTATTGTAATCGTCGAAAAAAATGTCGCTTCATCTGTTTATTTTTTGTTTTTATTGCTTTTTTTTTGCTCGCCAATGAATATGCAATCTTGCTTCGAACCATCCGGAACTTTTGATATCACGGACGTAATTAATTCTAAATAGTTGCAATATCTAATTGTACCGAGAGCGAGATTCTAAACGTTGTCGTTTGCTTGTAAGCGTCGAAAAGAAACGTTGGATAAAAATTATACGGTTTTTTTACCCGTAATATTTCCGTTTTTTTTACTTTTTCTTTTTTTTTTGCCTAACCGTATGCACTCTACTTTAAAGTACGCAAAATTTTTGGTGTCAAGAATTTAAATAGATAAAAGTTGAAGTCAAGTAAAACGACTTTAATACCCCCATGGAAATAAAATATATAACAAATATAGTTCATGATCTATTTGAAATATATGTGGCACATAAATAAAATATCAAAAAAATATATTAAGAATACACATATATTTTATTTGTACGGAAAATATATATGATGAAATGTAATCAACATATTTGAAGGATATGTTTTAAATATATTTCTGTTATTTAGGCAGACCTTTGGTTTGTGTGTGTGGGCGAGAGGAGGGTTAGAGCGGATAAATAATGACTAAGAAATCCAACTGGTTTAGGCTAGAGTACCGAGGGATCTAGCTATCAGATTGTTGTAACCAGTTGCTGTACAGTGTACTGAGTATCTAATTAAATTTACCGCTCAAATAGTCAATGCATACTCGCGTACAGCGTTGTCAGATTCTTTCTGTCCAATGCATCGACAAGTATATTTTTTTATTTATTGTTGAACTTTGAGTTGTTATATCTCAACAATGAGATGGTGAATCCTTTTTTTAAACTTCCCGCTAAGAAAATCGACGATTTTCGAAAAATTCGGGAAGTTATTGGTTTCACCCCGATTTTCAAAAATCGGGTTTTCATCATATGTTGACGTTTGAAGGTGCGAGGATGCTACTCAGACATTTTCAGAGCGATGTCTGTATGGGTGTATGTATGTGTGTATGTGTGTGTGTGTGGGTGTGTGTGTGTGTGGATGTAAACCTCTCATATCTTTTTAATGAATGAACCGATTTACATTTTTTTGGCGGCATTCGAAAGATTTCTTCTCAACTTAGATTTTCAGAAAATTTTAGATCATTTAGTCAAATAGCCTCTGAGATATTTAAGAAATACGAAAAAAAAAAAATTTTTTTTTTTCGTTTTTTTTGGATATTTTGAAAACTGTCAGATCGATCAATTCCAAAATCTAATCAGCTCTAGAACTCAATAAAAGCTTTCGATTGACGCCAAGAACGTCTCAATCGGATAATCTGTTCGAAAGATATCGTCGACGAAAGAAATAGTAAAAAACTGTTTTTTGCGAATATCATCGTGATGACCCAACCAATCATTCACAAAATATTATCAGCTCTAGGCCTCAATGAAACGCACCGATTGCCACCCTCAACGTCTCAATCGGATAATTCCTTCGAGAGATATCGTCGACGGAAGAATGAGAACAAAACGTTTTTTTTTGTTTTTTGTGAATATTTCGGAAACTATTGAGTCGATCAATTCCAAAATCTAATCAGGTCTAGAACTCGATGAAAGCATTCGTTTGCTGCCAAGAACATCTCAATCAGATAATTCGTTCGAGAGATATCGTTGACGGAATAATCAATGTAAAATCTGTATCAGCTTTTTTCATTGAATTACATCATAATTACTGAACAACATAACTCAAAACTAATATGTTCTTGTTTATGTAAGTCATTGAAAGTGACTTCTTAAAAATCATTATGTTCGCTCGTTTCACGATATACTTATACTATATAGATACAACGCATCACGTAAACTTATTTTTGAGCGAACTATTGAACATAAATGTAAATAAATATGTAAAAAAACGCTTATTTATTAACTATTTTGGAGTCTAAATTTTTCAATTTTAATATAATACGTAATCTTTTTGAGCTTGGAAAGCTCATAAAAAAGTGAAACAAAGGTATTCTCGAGCTCGAAAATGTATTTATACTAATGTTTTCGAGATCTTAGAGCTCGAAAACAGCGGGAAGTTACGGGGCTGGCCCACAGGGCCAACCGATGCCCAGATTTTTTTTTTAAATTCAGGACAAATTCATCAATTTTCTGTTAGTTTCTCAAAAA
Source organism: Microplitis manilae (assembly GCA_030273425.1). NCBI lineage: Eukaryota > Metazoa > Arthropoda > Insecta > Hymenoptera > Braconidae > Microplitis > Microplitis manilae. The sequence continues at coordinate 11,892,516 of CP092727.1, read as the reverse complement.
TTCCTGACTGTTAGTTTTTTCATTAGAATCACGAACGCGACTTGAAATGTATACTCCTGATTACTCGCAATGTTAATTATCCAAACTTTGATTATAAATATTGCGAATCAGAGATGGTCAATCGACTTGAAATTTTAATGGTAATTGTTTCTTAATACCCTCAATAAGTATAAAAAATTTTAGAACTTTCTGACACTATGTCCATCACTCGACAACTACCTTAAATGCTACATTTGATCAATCAGAAATGGTGAGTGTTTAATGAAAAAGTTTATAAGAATTCGAGATAAATTACATTTTATGATTATTTTTTGTTCTAACTATGATTACGCAGTGAAAAATTAAAATTTATTATACTATGAAAATTTATAATTTTCAATATGATTCAACTAATTAGAGTTCTAATTACCTATAATTTAATCATTTAATGAATTAAATTTTCAAAATTTAGAAGCTGCACCTACTTGTAGCGCATTTCGAAATGTACCCTTAATTAATTAATTTAGTCATTAATTTATTTATTCATTTTTGTTATTGTAAATAAATCGTTGTATTTTATTGATAACTATTAATGGAACGTATATAATTATTTATCCACTACACGGAAAAAAATTTCCTGTTGCTGCAACAGGAGGCAGGCATGTTGCAGCAACAGGAAAAAATCCTGTTGCAGCAACAGGATTAATACTGTTGTTGTGACTTAATAGTAAAATATAGTTACACAGTAAAAAATTTTGCGTCATTGCGTCACAAAACTTAGTGTTAGAAATTTTTGTTTTAAATATTTAATAGTTTTATGTGTACATTTAACATTTATTCTGTTAAACCAACACCAAAAGTTTTTTGACGCAATGACGCAAAATTTTTTACTATGCAACTATATTTTACTATTAAGTCGCAACAACAGTATTAATCCTGTGCTACAACAGGATTAATACTGTTGCTGCAATATGGCTGTCTCCTGTTGTGGCTACAGGAAAATCCTGTCGCTGCAACAGGATTTTTTCCTGTTACTGCAACAGGATTTTTTCCTGTTACTGCAACAGGATTTTTTCCTGTTGCTGTAACATGCCTGCCTCCTGTTGCAGCAACAGGAAATTTTTTTCTGTGTAATATTACTCCCGATATTTTATTATATGAGTTTAGCCGTTTTGTATTTGCGCGCTCTCTACCCGTTGCAACGTTGCCGCTCCATTCACTCGTGACTGTTTCTCTGATCCCCTCCACTAAAAATAATCCTCGAAATGTGTACTTTATTTCAATTTTTTACACAAACTACACGGTAAATAATTATAATTTTTTTTTTTTAAATGCTCTAAATATATTTTTCTTCATCATATTAGTGTTTCGTTAAAACGGTGAAACTCCGTCTAGGAAAAAAACTAGAAAATTGTCACGTAGCGATTCAAACGTGAATCGCTGCGCGCGCTTTTCCATCTCGCCGTGAATTTAACAACACCTCCTAGCTGCTGTAAAGCGCATTTATTCGTATAATTTATTATTATTTAAATATTTATATTATTTTATTGGATTATTTTATTATGATTTAATTATGAATTTATCGATCTTATTGTTTATTATGTTTATATATATGTCTTGATAATTATTTTGAATTTATGTACTTAATCGATATTTTCATTTCAGTCAGTAGCACACGTGTGTGTAGAGCATACATAAAAATATCGACCGAAGGGAGAGTAAGTCGATATAGTGGGGATAAAATCAATATTTTCCTCCAGCCACGTGGTGCACTGAAATAATAATTATTTTATTGTTTAAAGGGTTAATAATTATTATGTTTATGTTTATAAATAGAAAATATTATTTAATTTATTATTATAACATAACTCAGGTCGTTCAATGAATTTGAATATTTTATTTTAATTGATAATTTCGGGTCCGAGATCATTAGAGGGGATAACACGTGAGTGTACCCATCCCTCGGAAAACCGACGCGGAAATATAGTCAGAGAGGACCGGGATTTTGTAAAGTTAGGACGTGTTGTTGTTCATTATTTTTCCAGTAAAAATTGTTCTGGCCCAGTTGCCATAGTAAAATAATTTCATAAAGTTTATTCAATTCGGATAATTAGTATTTCGTTTTATTAAGTCAAAAGTATAGTTTGAGTATTGTTTATGATTAAACAGTTCCAGAAGTATATTATTATCAACGCCGGTAAGTCGATTGTGTCATCATTTGTTGCATTGGCTATCTCTAGTCCTTCAGTAGAGTTGATCGCGGTATTTGTTTGATAAATAATTGAACCTGAGTTATTGTTATAATAAGTTGAATATATTCGGCGTACGTCACGGCATTGGGTGCATATGTACTGAGACGCGTCGAGTAAATTCCTTAGGAGATTAGACAAGGATAGCTTATCTAGCTCCTTGTCTAACAACAGTACTTAAAATATTATTTCTCTGGGTAAAATTTATTTTATAAATTAATGGTATGCAACCCAGTGTTGCCAAATATGTATTGAGTACCCGCGTCTTTCTCTGCCCAGAGTAAATAATAAAAAATGAAGAAAAAGATTATTCATTTACAATTTATGTTTGTTATATTAAGCTTGAATATTTGTAACTTGTATTTAAATTCCCCAGTGGTTTATCATTATCATTGGGATAGATTATTATTTAATAATAATTTATTACAAATATTTGGATATTGTAATAATCTGTTGAGTTTATTTAAATATATTATGAATTAAATAATTTAGAAAAAGGAATCCAGTGATAGCCAATATTTATTTATTTGTTTTCTGGATATATTTTAGTGATTCATTCCTTGTTATTATTTTTATTCATTATATATTTGTTTGGTTGTCATTCTGCTTGGTGCATACATTCTCGCTCAAGATTTTGTCCCGTGATCTCTCCCCTGATCGTAATCTCCTCGTTCGACTTAACTGCAATTAGTAAATCTATATCTGATTAATATAGTTCCATCAAGTCACAAACCGTTATATGACAGACTACATCATGAAATAACATTTTATATTGCATCGAAATATTCCCATTCTAGAAAAATTTTATAAATTAAAAATATAATATTTTATGTCTAATTATTAAAACCTGAATCAGTCATTTATTAAATTATTGTAATTCTCATGAGAAGTTATTTCTATCAACTATAATTTTATTTATATATTAAAGCTCTGGACAGAACTGAATGTTAAATAAAATGAAATCCACGTTTCTCTAAAAGCACCCATTATAAAAAAAAGAAAAACTAATTCTAAATTCAATTAACTCTTTAGAGTCAGATGATTTTTTAACGTCTACGAGTGAGACTAGTGGGAAGAGCACGAATCGTAGAGTCCCATGAGTATGTATGAGTGACATGTGAGAGTAGTAGTGTGCCTGTGAGTATCCTTCCAATCATTGGAATCTCGCGCTGCGTTCATCGACAGAAACATTTTTTAAATTTCATCAAAACCACCATATAATCAATGAAAGTTTTTATAGACAAATTAAATATTAAATCATTAAAAATATTACTAGAAATATCATTTAAAATATTACTAATTATAATATTAGAATTGACTTTGGTATTTATTATTTAATAAATTAAAAATAAAAAAAAATTATTTTTTACTTCCCGCCGAGGTGAAATTTTTTCTCTCATAATACGGCCGTGTCACATTTGCTTCGCACTCTTTCTAATTCTATCGGGCTCCACCACACCAAAGAGTGGGGTTTCACGGTCAGACTCTACAGGGTTAAAGTTCAGAGTTATGTAGTATTCATGTCTTGAAATTTCAAACTAAATACACAATTTTTAATCTAAAATGAAAATGAATTTTTTAATTTTTAACAAAACTACGTCAACTGAAAATTAACGATACAAACGTTATTAATTTATTTTATGTTGTTCAATATATTTCCCTTCACGCTTTTCCCAGGCTAGGACTGGCAGTCAGGAGTAATTTCGACTGGCGTGTTTAAAAATATTAAGAACCCAATGTTCTTGCTACACATTAATATTAAATATATCTTGAAAAATAAAATATTTTTCGTGGCCAAGCCAGTTGTCATTATATCTTAAAATTAGCATGCGAAACTGACAAATTTAAATTCATAAATATAAAATTGAATTACTTGAAAAACATGTGAAGAAAAAGGTGCCATTACATAAGAAACTTAATGAACTAAAACTAATAAATATCAACAATGTAAATTTTTGATTTGATTTATTTAAAAATTTTTTGTTTCTTACTCTGGGATGGAATAGCATCGTCTACTTGTAACGAGCACCTTAATCGTTTTTGATCCCATTTCACGTCTTTATCTTACCTCACAGTATTAATGGAGCTGCTGCTAGAATATAATTCCTCCATAGATCGACTCCTATTCTGGTTTGGAAATTTCCGGATCGTGATTTGTTTAGACCCTCTTCTATCTAAAACACTAAAATTATATTTTTGATTAGCATGCGGTAAAGGATGATGTATTACCTCTATCGATTTCAATTCTAATGGCTTCGTGGGCTGGTCGAATTTTCTGTAGATATCAGGAAAATCCCGTTCAATTGATTTTGCCGGAGTTGGTGGTGGCTTGGATGTATCGCATCCTCATCGTTAATAAGCACTCCCGTGAAAAATGAATCATACATGGCCATATATGGTTCATGCATGGAGCATACATGGCCATGCAGGGAGCATACATGGAGCATGTATGGCCATACATGAATCATACAAGGCCATATATGGCCATGCATGGACATGTATGACTATATATGTCAGTGATTAATTGAATATATATGGCCATGCATGGCCGTATATGGTTCATACATGGCCATACATGGGCATACGAACTTTTTGAATAGTCATGCATGGCCATACATGAATCATACAAGGCCATGTATGGCCATGCATGGTCATACATAGTCATGGATGACTATATATTAGACTGCTTTTTTTAGCGACTATTTTTTTTTTTCGCTCCCATCCCGAAATTTTGTTGGAAGTACCCCCCAAAAAATTCCCTGAGAGTTTAAGCCCTTGATATTAATATAAAGTACTTTCCCAGAGCAGGCGAAGATTTCCCATTCAAAATACACGTAAACTTGGGTTTTTATGTTTTAAACTTCTGTAACTCCGTGGCATTTTATGACATCATCTCGCCCAAAGTCGGGATTTTCTCAGAATTGAATGCTCTTCAAAAGTACCCATTGTCGTGAAGTCGTAACTCATACGAGTGGGGTAGTACGGACCGCTAAACTAAATTTTTTCATAGAATTTTTGTTTTTTCTCTCATTATCTCATAAACAACAAGACTTACAGAAAAAATATAAATAACAATTCTATAGGAAATTCGATTTCCTACAAAAAAGGTCTTTAGCACTAAATCACTACGATCGATATTTTCTGAGATATTAATTATTGAACTTTGCGTAGCATTGAATTCCCATAAAATGTCGAATCAAATCTTAGAAAATACTGATTTTTTATTTGACTAATATCTCAGAAAATCTATCTGAGTGATTCGGTACTAGGGACCTTTTTTGTAGGAAATTAAATTTCCTATCAAGTTGTCATTTACATTTTTTTTGTAGGTCTTGTTGTTTATGAGATAATGAAAGAAAAAAATTAAAAAAGTTCGTATGCCCATGTATGGCCATATATGCTCGATGTATGGCCATATATGCTCCATGTATGACCATGTATGAAGCATATACGGCCATGCATGGCCATATATGTCCAACTAATCACTGACATATATAACTATACATGACCATGCATGACCATCCATGGCCTTGTATGATTCATATATGGCCATGCATGGCCATGTATGATTCATTTTTCACGGATATAAAAAATTTGAGCTGACTATTACAATTACTTATAAACAGAATGTTGTAGTGAAAAAGAATAGAAAAGTTTTTTGATTTCACTAACAGCATATTGATGATTATATTTTGCTTTTTCGAAAGTGATTATATCCTTTCAATCTTACGTAGCACAAGTAAACTTCGTTGTAACTGTCGGTCGCATAGCTTAGTCAACAAAGCGTCGGTCTCTCGTACGGACGGTCCCGGGTTCGAATCCTACTAAAGCGGGTGGTGTTATTAATAAGTCTAGCGTTTATTCTCTGAATTGAAAATTTCCAATCTGATTAGGAATTCAATTATTCGCATAACTGATAATCTCTGCGTCGCCAAAATAATTAAAAAAAAAAAAAAAATTAAAAAAATTTTTTTTTATTTAGTTAAAATTTCTATACCTAGTCATATCAAGTCATGTATGGCCGTATCAAGCTATGTATAGTCATACATGGCCATACATGGTCATATATGGCCATACATGGCCATGTCTGGCCAATTTTCATACATGGCCATGCATGGAGCATTCATGCATGGCCATGTATGATTCATTTTTCACGGGCTGAAACAAATGAATATGCTGAGTCAACCATTATCAGTGAAATCTTTTAAACGAAATATCTAAACAATTGTAACAAATATTTGAGGTTATTAGATAATACTGCGATGTGCACGCTAAGAAGTTTCACGAAGAAGTGATAAAAATGGCCGCATGGCTACACTATAGAATTTTACTCACGTAGTATGTTAATGCGCCCTCATGTAGATGAATGATGAATTAAAAAAGTAAAAAAAATGTTAATGCGAATAAAATAAATTAAATGTTTCTTTATTTACTTTGTAATTTACCATAATTTTACGAATTCTAATAAAGATTCATTTTATTTAAAAATAGACATTCAAAATTTTTCTTACTCGTAATTTTTGAAAAGATGAATAGGTCCAATATTCATTGTATTATTATGACTTAAAGAGATACGTGAGCGCAGGCACACCAAAGTAGCGATGGATAGAGTTGAGCTCCGAGAACCTCTTGAGCCCAGGTGACCGGTACGAGTTGAACAAAACAGCAGCGCGATAAAAAGATCAACTTAAATAGTTATTTGGAAAATAATGATAATTGGAAACATTAAACTTAAACTTAAACATTAAACTTAAACTTTCATCGTTTTTGAGTATCCTCTGATTTTTTTTTAAACATCTTATATAATTCAAACCATTAAAAACAACTTTATGAAATTCAAAGAAAATGAATAAAAACAATTTGTGGGTGTGTGTGTGTGTGTGTGCGGATCTGTGAGCTCGATAACTTTTTAAATAATAAACTGATTTGGATGATTCTTAATGCAATTTCAAAAGAGTTTGTTGGCCATCAACTTTCGACAGTACTTCGTAAATCATCGTACAATCTAAATTTTTTTTTATTAAAATTAAAAATTTGAATACGAAAATTCATTACTATAATTTATTAGTTACCTAACATTATTATTAATTAGATTATTTAGATAATTTAGTTAGGAAAACAATAAATAGTCAACGTTTGACTTAAGTATTTTTTCACAAAACATAGGCCTGGCAACATCGCGCTTACCAGTTGTTTATGTTTACCTCACTGTATAGTGTTAAGTTGCAATAGGTTATTTGTAGTAGCAAAATGAGTAAGGCAAATCAATTTAAAAATTAAAAAAATTAAATTGATAAAAAAAAAGTATAATACAAAGTGTTGAGTGTTTCTACATTTACCTTTTCCCCACTGCCAATTACAATCTCAATATTATAGTTATATGTTACAATGTATTTTTTTTCTACAGTTTGATAAATTGAAAACAATAAATTCTTTTTCTTATAAAAAAATATAAAAACACAATCCATAAAAATATACAGGAATTTTCACAATTCGAAGTTGGCGCATTTTATTCTATGCAACGTTGCTACACTGCGCTCAATCACGAGATTTCTTTATTTTTAAGTATGGTGGACTGATATTTTTGTTAATTTCTTATCTTTAGCATTAAATATCTTTAAAAAGCCTTCATTAGAAAATTTTAATTTTATTTTGAACGTATTTTACAAAAGTAGATTAATTGAAATAGAAGTTTTTTGTTTTTTAATCTTTATAAGAGTTAGTCGGATAAATTGATTTATGAGCTTCTCGCCAATATTCTCTATAGGCTACATGTTAAATTTTGATTTTTTAATAATTTATTTAACGATAATCCTTCGTCAGATCTATTCCAAAAAATTAATTTAGACGTATGAGATAGTAGTTCGTAACATATCAAAAAATTAGCTTTCGATCTTAAAAAGTGCATTTATGTCCGAGCAACCTTAATTTCTCAGAATCGACTCGTTCGATCAACTTTAAAATCTAATCAGTTTTAGAACTCAATAAAACGCGTCGATTACCGCTTTAGTCACTTCAATCGGTTAGTGCGTCCGGAAGATATCGTCGGAATGAAAAATCGTAAAAAACGGGGTTTTCTGAATATCTTCGAAACGACTAAGCCAATCGATTTCAAATCTTAATCAGCTCTAGAATTCAATAACACGTGTCGATTGTGGCATCAAACGTCAAAGTCGGTTGATTAGTTCAAAAGATCGTGGCGTTGAACAGTTAAAAAAAATAACATTTCCCGGATAAATCATAATATAATACACTCATACCATAAATTAAAGAAACAGAAAAATTTTGGAAACTTTTTTGTATTTTTCAAATTTGAAAATTGCAAATTTTCGAAAATTCGGGAAGTTATTGGTTCCGGTCTGATATTCGAAAATCGAATTTCTAACAGATCATGACGTTTTGTGGTTCTAGGAAGCTATCCTGACTAATTTCACAATGATGTCCGAGTGTATGCATGTATGTATGTATGTATGTATGTACGTACGTACGTATGTATGTATGTAAATATCTATAACTTTTGAACGGATGAACCGATTTGGATCGTCAAGGTGTCATTCGACGCGGCTTGTCAATATCTAAAAGCTTGATCGGTAGGCCGGTTTTTTGCAAATAGTTCAAAAACTATTTGAGATATCCAAAATCTGAAAAAAGCTCCTTAAAGAGCAGAAAATATACTAAAAAAACAGTCTTGCCTCCTCGAACTGTACCGACAATAATTATATTTAATTTAGCGGTGAAAATGCCCGTGAAAAAATTTTCTGATATGGCCTGATATGGCTTGATTTCGGCGGTTCATATAAGGCCTGATATGGAAATTGGCCATATCAGAAAATATATGTACAGATAAGATTTGATATGTTCTGATATGGACATATCAGACTATATATAGTGAGATTAACATTGTTATCTCGGGAACTAAATTTATAGATAATTTTATAAAATTGTGTATAACTTTGTAAAGTTGTATATGCAATAATTGTCATGAAAAAAAAAAAAAAAAAGAAAAAAAAAATCCATCCAGGTCATGGGTTCGACCCCGAGTACTTCTGATTCAAAGTCTGATCTATTAACCACTCTGCCAAATCATGAACTTGAAATGTAAGGTTGATTATATCTATTTGGATAAAATTGAAACTAAGAAAATTAAAGACATCAGATGAATGATTGATTTGGTTACTTGTATTATATTCAATTGTTATTGTTTATAGAGTAACGAGACCATTAACGGTATACCCACCAGTAACGGGGCAAGAACTACTTCTTTTGGTAAAAGAAAAAAAAAAAGTTCAAGATTTTTAAACTTATAAGTTTTAAAAAAGTATACATAAAAATTTAATAATAATTAAACTTTTTTCAATTTAAAATCTCAATTTTTTATATTTAAATTCATTACGAAAATTTGAAATTCTCTCAGAGATTTAAAAATTGATCTCGTTAGCTTATTGGAAAAATTTTTCAACAAAGTTTGTGCACTTAATACAATTTATAAATGCGGTAAATTAAAATATTTAACAGACTTCATAAGATTTTATGAACCATTATAAAATCGGTTGTTCTGAACAATGTTACGTTATTTGGTCATTTCTAAATTATTTTACCAAACGTATGTATACGGAAAACTCGAAAAAACTAGTATACGTGCCCATATCAGGGCATATCAAGCCATATCAAACCTGATCAAGATTTTTTTTGACAAGCATATTAAAATATATATACCCTTATCAAGTTATATCAGGTCATATCAAGACATATTAAAAAAATTATATACAAGCATATCAAGTCAGATCAAGACATATCAAATCTGATATCGACATATCAAGTTGATATGGACATATCAAGTTGATATGGCTTGATATGGCCAATTTTTATATCAGACTATATCAGAATATATTAAAAATTATATATGGGCATATCAGATCATATCAGGTCAGATATGAATATATCACATTTTTTGATATGGCCATATCAGGTCATATAAGGCTTGATCAGAAAATTTTTTTACGGGTGGGACCTGAAACGGCTAGCAAAAATTACTTTTTTTCATAATTCATTAAGCAATTGAGTTAGAGATTTAGTCGAAAGTTCAATTCGTTTATTGATTAATGAAGTATAAAAATGATTTGAAGTGTTCTTATCGTATTCCCACTAGTTTACAAGATATTCGAACTGAAAAGTCCAAGAAAGATTTATTTTGAAGGACTTATATAAATAATAGTAAAAACTTGATAAGCAATTCAGTTAAAGATTCGATTAAAAGCTCAATTCGTTCATTGATTAATGAAGAATAAAAAAGACCAGAAGTGTTCTAGCCGTATCTTCAATAGTTTATAAGTTATTTTAATAACAATGAAGAAAAACAGAAAAGTAGCGACAATTTCAAGTGTACAATAATTTTTAAAATTATATAAAAAATAGAAAAAAATGTTTTCCGTTAAAAAGAAACACTTGGTTATTTTTAGTATTTCAAAATAGTTGCCGAAGTGAGGCGAAAAAAATTTTTTGATCGTAAAGCACTCTCTGATGCTTCGCATCATGATTCGTGCAAAAAAATATTGCATAAAAATTCATTTGTTTACAACAAGTTGTTTGCTTTGTTATGTCCAATTAATTTTTTTTATTAATTTATTTTATTTCATAAATAAATTTATGAAACTCCTCTTTACAAAAGCACGCGAAAACGCAGCGTCAGTTTTACCACCATTTATGCGTATGAAAGTGGCGCGACGATTTTTGCAATAACGATTGACGAACCAATAAAAACTTGTCGTCATTTTCCACCAATGACAACAATTTAATTACTCCCATCAAACATCGATCAAAAGTTCTTAAATAGCCTGAGAACCATGGCTCAGGGCCTTAGTTGACTATCAGATCTCGTGATCTTGAGACCTATGGACCGCGAATAACGAAACCGCGAAAATTTCGTGAATCTTATTGCAGGAATCCGCGTTTGCGTCGAAGAGTCAATAGGGAATATTTAAATTAAAAATCTATATTAAAATCATTTAATCTTACTGCAGGAATCCGCGTTTGCGTTGAAAAGTCAGTAAGATCTATAAATAAAAATTCATTTAAATTCAGTTATTGCAAGAATCCGCGTTTGCGCTGAAAAGTCAATAACTGATTCCAAATTATCTATGAAAATTCTCAAACAACTATTAAAAATTCGGTTCGATTGAATAGTGATACAAAATTAAATCTAATTTGTAATCCAATCTCGAGTCGACGTAGTTCTGCGCATATTAGCCTTCGGGCCCAAAAAAGACGCAAAATACAATAAAATTGTATATTTTAACATTGTGAAGAGTTATAGTGTGTAAATGAAGTTCAACTATAAGAATATTGGGTAGTTGTTTAGATGTATGGCTCCACACATTTTTCAAAGTTCCAAGTGCTTGCACATTAAAGATCTATAATTAAACTTTTTCCACGTGTTCTCCTACACGGCGGAAGGAATTTTCTGTATGAGTTTGTGTCTCTAAGACTCGATATCTATCCAAACCTTGTAACTAATGTGCACAAAATTGGTAAAAATAACACAAAATCATGTGGATTTTCAAAAATAAATTTTTCTAATAATAATAATTAATTTCATTTAAAGCCGTAAGATGGACGGTGGTGATAGAAAGGTCTACCTAAGAGTTACAAATAATTTTTGAACTCTTGTAATAGCGAAAATCAACATATTTGTGTTATTTCAATACTTTTAAGGTGTACAACAGCTCACCTAACATTTTGGTACAAACAGTTTGGACGGTATCCACCTCCCTTTGCTAGTATAGTGTCTGGCTGAAGCCTACAACACTGTTTTACGCCGGCCCGTACTAGTAAGAGATGTAGTCTAAGGCAAGAGTACGTTAACATAGCCTTACTGATGAGTCCGTTAACGTACTTAGGACGAAACTACACAAATTATGGCAAACAGGCATATACCTTAAGTTTTGGTGGTTGACTTAAGAGTCAATACATAGAATGAAAAGAAAAATATGTCAAATAGTGCATTGCAGCACGGAACTAAAAAATCTCAAAGAAAAATCCAAAATATGAGCATTTTTATACCATAGGCATACACTTATACAATACCAACGCTTAATAAACACCTAATTAAGCAAATGTAATTTCAATCCGCCGACAAAGGCTTGCACTTGAAATTGGTTTCGAAGCCATTGGTCTATTTTTTGATTTTTGCTTCTAAAAAACAGGTGGAGCCATGGATCTACACAATTACCGAATATTGTAATTGAACGTTTAATAAATAGACTAGAGATCGCAAGTTCAACCTTGAGTGTTTCATTCGAAAGTAGCACATAAGACTTTATCCTACAATCCCAGCCGCGTCCATTCTAGTCCAAGATCCCAGAGCAATAAGACACAACTTATTTTCTAAAGCATAGAACTTTCGGTTCTATGTAGTCTTTCATGTACTTTTTGATACCTGTACGTTTGTGGAGTTTGCCCGGTGACACCTGCGCAGGTACCAGGTGAGAAAGGTAACTAAAAATCAGAGTTACTTAACTTATTTTTTAATGTCTGATTTTTATATATATTTTGTAGGATATTACTCTGAAGTAATATCTAAAACGTCAGACGCTTTTCATAGGCCAGAACTTTTGTCAGACGCTTTAAAGCTGAGTAAGATCACGTCAAGTGGACCCCCCATTTTCCACTTGATCATGAAAATTAAGTCTATGTTTTTTTTTCTTATGTAGTCATTATGAAAAATTAAACCCTCAAATGATTTTTCAAAATTTTCATTTTAACAACAATTTTTTTTACAATGAAGATTTTGAGTACTTTTAATTAAAAAATAGATTCCAAAACAACCGTTAAAGATAACTTAATGAAATTTTCAGGATTTATTGTCAAATATCTATATTTTATAAAAATATTAATAGCTTGCAATTCTTTGTTTATTATCCTATTGTTAATTAACTTTTAAGTAAACAAATGAAAATTTCATTGACTTCTCGGTAAAAAAATAAAGTTTTTTTTTATTGATTACATGAGTTATTTATTAAAGTTTGAGATCCCAAAAGAAAATTTCACTGCTCGTGATTAGTTTAAACAAAATAAAATTATTTATCACCGCACGTCGGTCACTGAGCGCTTCCAATACGGCGCGTGGCCAAGCGTCTCAGGCTCTATTGCAGCTTTGGTCAGTCATAATTCAAAGTAACATTCAAAAATACTATTACTAAACGAATTGTATTTTTTTTTAACAATATCATGAATAATACAATAGATTAACTTTCTATTATTAAACTGGAACAGGAAAAACTAACTAATTATTAAACTTAAGTTTAATTATTAGTTATTTTTCCTGATTATTGTTTGATAAATAATTAATTTATTATTAATTAATAATAATTTACAAATTGTAATTAACTAATTATTGATACATTCGTTATTTACTAAACAATAATCAGGGAAAACTGTCTAATAACTAAACTTAATTATTAATTAATAACTTATAAATTATTATTAACTAATTAATAATATATTAATTATTTATTAAACAATAATCAGGGAAAACTGTCTAATAAATAAACTTAATTATTAATTAATAACTTATAAATTACTATTAACTAATTAATAATGTATTAATTATTTATTAAATAATAATCAGGGAAAACTAAATAATAATTAAACTTAAGTTTAATTATGAGTTAGTTTTTCCTGTTGCAGTTTAATAATAAAAAATTATTCTATTGTATTATTCATGATATTGTTAAAAAAAAATACAATTTGTTTAGTAATAGTATTTTTAAATGTTACTTTGAATTATGACTGACCAAAGCTGCAATAGAGCCTGAGACGCTTGGCCGCGCACCGTATTGGAAGCGCTCAGCGACCGACGTACGGTGATAAATAATTTTATTTTATTTAAACTAATCACGAGCAGTGAAATTTTCTTTTGGGATCTCAAACTTTAATAAATAACTCATGTAATCAATAAAAAAAAACTTTATTTTTTTACCGAGAAGTCAATGAAATTTTTATTTGTTTACTTAAAAGTTAATTAACAATAGGATAATAAACAAAGAATTTCAAGCTATTAATATTTTTATGAAATATAGATATTTGACAATAAATCCTGAAAATTTCATTAAGTTATCTTTAACGGTTGTTTTGGAATCTATTTTTTAATTAAAAGTACTCAAAATCTTCATTGTGAAAAAAATTGTTGTTAAAATGAAAATTTTGAAAAATCGTTTGAGGGTTTAATTTTTCATAATGACTACATAAGAAAAAAATACATAGACTTAATTTTCATGAACAAGTGGAAAATGGGGGGTCCACTTGACGTGATCTTACTCAGCTCTACAAAAAATAAATGAACTTAACTTATTTTTAAATGTCTGATTTTTATATATGTTTTTCAAATAGATATTACAAAGTTATATTTAATCAGTCAGACAAATTGTAATGACCAAACATTTCCTAAACACAAAAATTACTTAACTATGAGTATGAGCGCGAGAGCACTATGCACATGCGCTTCAGAATAATCTATCTTAATATTTGAGAAATACTTACTGCTTTCAATTTCATATTTTTGCATATCTATTTAAATAAGATGAAATTATTAATTAAAATAATAATCATTTTAAAAGTAATTATATATATTACAGATATATATAGGGAAAAATGAATTTTTTCGGAGCGATTGTCTTTCAAAAAAATCATTTTTATTTTATTTTAAAAAAGATATCAATTGTAATAATTTTAGTAAAAAAAATAATTAATTATTTTTAAATTAGATTTTTTTAGTTGGTCATGATAGAAATCATTTATTTTTGATCCAAAAATGATAAAAAAAAAATAAAAAAGTTTATTCTTGTGCCGTTTAACCTTGCCTAAGTAATGATACATTCTCATTTTAGTACAATGAGAAAAATTTTATTACTCGCTTAAAAATAAGCGCACAACTATGACTAACACATATTTTTGTTTGAAATTTCTTGCTCTTCAAAAAAAAGTTACTTATGTTTTTTCCGTGAGTCCAACTATTGACGAGATATTGAAGGTCAAAGTTTGATTTACTTAAAAAAATTTGCGTTTTTGTTCGAAATTTTATAACTTTCTAACAACTTGACATAAAATTAAGCGCTAAAAACTTTCTTAAAGGAAATTTATTGCTCTTCAAAAAACGTTTTTTACACTTTTTTCGTAAGTCCACAACCATTTGAGTGATATCGAAGCTCAAAATTAATAAATTTAAAAAATAGTGTTTTTCGATTAAAATTCTATAACTCTCCAACAAACTGATATTTACATAGGCTTTTAACAAGTTTTCGCTGAAAATTTACCGCTCAACAAAAAAGGTTTCTTCAATTTTTTTGATAAACTGAACCATTTAAGAGATGTTTGAGCTCGAAATAAAAGAAATTTTTTTTGTCATCAGAGCAAAATTTTGAGTTGGCTTGTGAAACTTTTCTGTCAACTTAAAGCTTGAATATCTCTCAAACCGTTGAGTTTATCAAAGAAAAACCAATAGATCTTTTTCTAGAGAAGTAAATTTCCAACAAAAACTTGTTAAAATCCTATGTTAATATCTGTGTGTTGGAGAGTTATAGAATTTTAATCGAAAAACACTATTTTTTAAATTTATTAATTTTGAGCTTCGATATCACTCAAATGGTTGTGGACTTACGAAAAAAGTGTAAAAAACGTTTTTTGAAGAGCGATAAATTTCCTATAAGAAAGTTTTTAGCGCTTAATTTTATGTCAAGTTGTTAGAAAGTTATAAAATTTCGAACAAAAACGCAAATTTTTTTAAATAAATCAAACTTTGACCTTCAATATCTCTTCAATAGTTGGACTCACGGAAAAAACATAAGTAACTTTTTTTTGAAGAGCAAGAAATTTCAAACAAAAATATGTGTTAGTCATAGTTGTGCGCTTATTTTTAAGCAAGTGATAAAATTTTTCTCATTGTACTAAAATGAGAATGTATCATTACTTAGGCAGGGTTAAACGGCACGAGAATAAACTTTTTTATTTTTTTTTTATCATTTTCGGATCAAAAATAAATGATTTCTATCATGACCAACTAAAAAAATCTAATTTGGTAAACAATGGACACCCTAATACACAAACGCAAACAGTAGACTGAAACAGAATGTGAGTTTAAGAAGGGGAACCGAGTTACCATGGATGTCTCACTCGCTCTGAAACGTATGTATAGTGCTCTCGCGCTCATACTCATAGTTGAGTAATTTTTGTGTTTAGGAAATGTTTGGTCATTACAATTTGTCTGACTGATTAAATATAACTTTGTAATATCTATCTGAAAAACATATATAAAAATCAGACATTTAAAAATAAGTTAAGTTCATTTATTTTTTGTAGAGCTTTAAAGCGTCTGACAAAAGTTCTGGCCCATGAAAAGCGTCTGACGTTTTGGATATTACTTCAGAGTAAAATCCTACAAAATATATATAAAAATCAGACATTAAAAAATAAGTTGAGTAACTCTGATTTTTAGTTACCTTTCTTACCTGGTACCTGCGCAGGTGTCACCGGGCAAACTCCACAAACGTACAGGTATCAAAAAGTACATGAAAGACTACATAGAACCGAAAGTTCTATGCATTAGAAAATAAGTTGTGTCTTATTGCTCTGGGATCTTACTCTATTCAACCAAATCCATCAGGAGGAGGCCGAGTGAGCTGCAAAGTTCTGGAGGGATAAACGCCTGCCGTGTTAGAAGAAAGAATCATCCAAAGGTAAGTGAGAGACAATTCTAAAATCTTTTCTCTCTGTCGATCGATTTATAAATGCAACGTTGACCAAGCTCGAAGGCGTTTGGGTTCACACTCTTCGAAAAACCCACATTAAATAATAAATATAGGAAGTGAAAATCTTCCTCGTATTCTTTACTGTTAACCGCAACCTCCATATCGCTCGTTAAATTTTTCTATCGCTACCAAAGGGAGAAATCCCGGATAACTAATTTAAATCACAGCGGTGGACATAACATAAAGAAAACTGGTGGCAGCGGTGGGATTCGAAGGTGTTAATCCCTCTCTTTGAGAAATTGCATTTACCTTAAAATCTATTATAAATTCACGTTTTCTTTCCCCATACCGGGGTTTCTTGGAAAGAAAATTTTTCCTATATACCTATTTTATTATTATTTTATTAAAATTTCCTTTTTTTTTGGGTTTTTTTGAAAATTAAATATTTCAATATCGAAATTATTTGGGTCGGTGTGTAACTAAACCACTCCTGATTTGTTGCGAAATTCTGCAATTTTGCTGAGCCATTAACCCACTTTTCGCTACTGTCTCTAAATTATTTCGACATCGATTGATTTTGTTTCTGGGTCAATCCTCAATTCAAAATTTCTTTCGCTTTAGTGACTCAATTGTTATTACGTTCTTGCATAATACTAAAAGCGGGTCACTAAAGCACTTCAGAGTTTAACTCTAAACATTACGCGTCATCACAGAAAGCGGAGAGGACAGTTACGTTCACCTCCTGCAATGGCTA
Source organism: Microplitis manilae (assembly GCA_030273425.1). Lineage (NCBI taxonomy): Eukaryota > Metazoa > Arthropoda > Insecta > Hymenoptera > Braconidae > Microplitis > Microplitis manilae. The sequence continues at coordinate 11,874,793 of CP092727.1, read as the reverse complement.
ACGGTAGAGAGGGGCAAGATGAATTCGGTCCTCTGGACCGAGTTTATAATTTCGATGCTACTCTAGATGACACTAACGTTCCACCTACTCAACTCAAGTGATCCACGGAACTTTTTCAAACCTTACCCCGATTCGACGGCTAAGGTCCTAATGCTGAGCAGGAGTTTGCCGAGTTCGATGAACTAATCCGAAATTACTTACCCTCGATCATCCCGGGCCAACATGGGGTTTAGGTTACAAGGATTTTTCAACGATTAGTGGGAAGGGCAAAAAGCATTATCTCTAAAGCTGAAATTCGACGAGTTCAAGACGTCTTGGATGTCTTGGGAAAGAGGTTCCGAAAGGGTGACCCCACCCTTATTTGGCATCGCCGGCTTGCTTCTGCTAGGCCAAAACACGGTGAAACCATCGAAGATTTTTATTATCGAATAAATCGTATGGTAAATGGTTTACAAGCAGCTTTACCAGCAGACGAAGTCGATATAATAATGCGACAACAAAATAAAGTCGCTTTTGACTGTTTCTATAACAGCCTAACGGACCTCCCAAGGTGCTTAGCTAGAATTAGCAAGCCAAAAACTTTGGAAGAACTTTGGGAGGCTGTAATGGAAGAGGGATCTAGTTTAGCAGTATGGCGTCCTGCTCAAGTCGATCGATCGGAGAATCCTCGTTATCCAAGAAACGACCGTTATCGTGATCAAGACCGACCGAAATCGCTATCCCGATCGGGATCGTGATAATTATGGCAACACCAGAGATGATTACTCTAGGCCTCGTCGCTATTATGAGGATGAAAGTAATCATCGGGAACCTCGAGGTCAAACCTTCTCCTATTCATCAAAGGAGTCAAAAAATTATGATTCGGAAGATGGTTTTGAATCCGAATATTCAGATGAGGATTCAAGACCAATCAAATATGAAACCTACTCTTATTCCTCGAGTAAAGGGGGACGTGAACCTTATCGTTCTAGCCGTAAATTATCTCCGAGACCAACAGCAAACTCACAGGAAACTGTGAGAGGGAAGTCCCCTGTAAATCACAAGAAATCAGTCAACTTCGATCCATACCTCAAAGAAGAAAAATCGGAGCACGCAAAAGACGATTCCGCATGTTGTAATTGCCCATTTTGCCCTCACCATCAAGCGAGGACACGTAATGCTAGAAAATCTGCAGAGCCGTCTTTAAACGCACGGGGCGCTCGTCAACACGAGACGATGATGAGTGGAGCCCGAGAGTCTCGAAGATCACCACCCCGATCCACCCGCAACTCTCAAATGACAACGGCGAGAGAGTACAAACTTCTCCAGCGTCCAAATCCGTCACATTAGTAATCGGAAAAGGCCCTAAGATCTGGATGAAATCCAAGGAGCTCTTCAATTTAGGTTGTGAAGTTCTTCTCAACTCTGGTTCAGATCTTAATCTCCTTTGCATCGATGCTTTGGCGGATGACGCAGTTTTTACAGCGGAAGAAGGAGGTGTAGTAGCCGGCATTGCAACCAGTAGTATGCCGATCATTGGAAATGTCACCTTAAAAATTTTTGGAGTAGAAGTTCGCTTTGATATATTACCCCAAGCTCCTGGAAGGTATTAAAGGATTTTGGGTAACGAATTTTTCACTAAAGAAAGAGCAGCTATTTCTTTTTACTGGAATACTCTCGTCCTTAGAGAAAGACCTACTCGTCCAATTCCATTTACAATGGATGAGAACTCTGAAGAAAATTCGGTTTTAGCCCTTGGGACTGGACCGAAGATTTTCGATGCATGTAATTCATTACTCGGTGAATTACAATGTTTTCTTATAGATACAGGGGGGGACGTATGTTTGATCAACGTCTCCGCCCTCAAACCTAAGATCAAGATAAATCAAAAGGAGGTCATGTCACTAAGAGGCCTCAACGGGTGCCGAATTGAAACCATCGGTACAATAGAATTAAAAGTCTTGGGATCAAAAATTCTCTTTCAGGTGGTAGACGAAAATTTACCATTTAACGGAGTCGGGATTCTTGGCAACAATTTCCTGCGAAAAGAACAAGCTGAGATTTCATACCATCATCAGTCTATAAATTTGCTTTCTCGACCCTCCCGACCTCTATACTTCAGTTTAGAGGTCAAACCATCACGCTCGTATACGATTCCATCCCGTATGCGAATGACGATTGCAGTACCCATCATTAATCCCAAAATCAAGCAGGGTTACCTTCCTAAGGTTACCCTTAAAGACGGAGTTTTTATGGGTGAAGCTGCAAACGCCGTGGAAAGAGATCAGGCAATGTGTATGGTCATCAATACTACTTCTGATCCAGTTGACATCAACATCGAGCCTCAAATGCTAGAGGAGTTCGAATTTGACCAAACTGATTCCACGGACTATTTTCCGGAAAATGTTGAACCACTGTCCAAATCCAACAAATTGTCCAGAAAAGAAAGAATAAATTTGATCTTCAGCAAAATTCCTACTGATCATTTAACTCGAAGAGAGCAAAAACAAGTATTTGACCTCATTAAAAGAAATCATGACTTTTTTCATCTGCCTGGAGATCGTCTTGGGAAATCTAAGAAATTTACATGCAAAATCGAAACTACCACGGACAAACCAATTCGGATGCGACAATATCGGTTTCCACAAGACCATCGAGAAGAAATCCAGAGACAAGTCGATAATCTACTAAAACAAGGAATTATTCGCAAGTCGAATTCACCTTATAATTCGCCCTTGTGGATAGTTCCTAAGAAGCCTGATGCGCATGGTAACAAAAAATGGCGCATGGTTATCGACTTTCGAAATTTAAATAAAGTCACAGTGGGGGACGCTTACCCCCTGCCCCTAATGATCGATATTTTAGATCAACTGGGCGGAGAAAAATACTTCAGTGTATTTAATCTGGCAAGTGGATTTCATCAAGTCCTAATGGACCCCAAGGATGCAGAAAAAACCGCATTCTCAACCCCTGACGGACATTGGGAATACTGTTGCATGCCATTCGGACTAGAATGTGCCCCTGCGATCTTCCAACGTATGATGGATTCCACTTTAAGTGGTCTCAAAGGCACAGAATTATTTATATATCTCGATGATTTCGTGAGTTACGCATCTTCACTTGAAGATCACGAAGTAAGAGTTCAAAGGCTCTTCAACCGCCTCAGAGAAGCCGGGCTAACTCTTCAGCCCGAGAAATGCAAATTTCTCTGCCCTGAGGTCGAATATCTGGGCCACATCATAACAAAGGACGGGGTAAAACCCGATCCCAAAAAGATCTCTTCTTTAAAAAATGCCTCTTACCCCCGTAATCATACAGAAGCTCGTAAGTTTATGAGTTTGGCGAATTATTACCGTCGTTCTATCGAAAATTTCGCAGAAAGAGCTAAGCCTATCACTGACCTTACCAGAAAAACTAAATCGTTCGTCTGGTCAGAAGAAGCTCAGGACGCATTCAATGACATTAAAAATGCATTGTGCGAAAACTCTTTCCTTGCTTATCCCGATTTTAACAAACCTTTTATTTTGGCAACAAGTTCGTCGGAAATCGGCATCTCGGGCATTTTAAGTCAAGAAGTCGGAAAAGAAGATACCGAGACCAGTGAAATAGTCGAAAAATTTGTTTCCTGTACATCTCATGTCTTGCACGAGACAGAAACAAGATATACCAAAAACGAAAAAGAATGCTTGGCAGTTCTATATGCTGTGCAACAATTTAGACCTTATCTCTACGGTAAACCTTTTACCTTGTATACCAGCAGTCCTTGTATGGCTTGGTTAAGGGATAGTCAAACTGTAACTGAACGACAGATCAAATGGAGATCTCAATTGAGCGATTACAAGTTTTCAGTCGTCGTCCGGCACAAAATCTCAGATCAATATGCAGAGGGGTTATCGTATAACCCAGAAGGACGACAGGAGGACTTGCCAACCCCAAAACCAGAAATTACAAAAATGGAAGCAGTAATATTACCTCTCAAGAAGTCTTCCCTGCCTGATGAAGAAGTTATCAATGCTGTAAAACGAGGCAGAAAACCTGGAAGTAAAAATAAACCAAAAGTTAACAGCGCACCCCAACCGAGAGATACGATAGCTTTCAGACCACGAATGAGGAAAGCTACCGACAATGTTAACACTCACAAACGTATAAATTATTGCGAATTGAGCACTACCGAACCTGAAAATTTAGAAAACACTCAAATGGAAGGAGTTATGGGGGATGATGACGTATTTTCCACAGATCCTCCAGTTGCCTGCGAAGGAGTTGAAAAAGGAAAGGAACCCTCAGTGGAAGAAACAACTGCTGCGGACGATGCCGAAGAAGAAGAGGCAGTCCGTATGATGAATGCTGAGTATCTATTGTTAAAAGCTGAAAAGAGTGCAGCCGACGACAGTGAGGGTACACCCGAAGCTATTGATCGACAAAAATTTCGCGAAGAACTGCGAAGAGCAGCCGATCGATTCGAAGAATTTTTGTCGACCCGACCTGAAAAAGAAAAAAGGTTCGAAAAACGTCCTACGGCGCGGCCAGAGGATTATATCAATCTACTCCCCGCGCCTAGCCCTGAGGTGGTAAAAGAAGTCCAAATTTCCTCCACACTAGCCGTCTACCTCACGAATATGAAGCAGAGGTGTCAACTGATTCAGAGGAAGAAGACGAAAACGAAGAAGAGGAATTTCTCCGAGGAAACTCAGACACTGAAGTCGAAGACGATGACACTAGTGTGGCCAGCATATCTCATACGGAAGTACAGTTAGAAATTACCCCTGCAACTCCAGAACGAGCGAATCAACCTACTAACTTACGAGAAAAATATTTAACCATTGGAGTAGACCCAGCAACTCCTATCTGGAAAAGAACACTTCTCAGACCAGTTCAAGACGTTTATGAAGACCTTGAACATGACGATCCTTCGAATACTTTTTATTGGAAGGGGGAAGTCGAGGGCGGTAAACAGCAGTCTACCATCATACCAAGACCTTCAACATGTCAAACCTTAAACATAGAAGATATCCCTGCAGCATCGTCCAGTATGGCGCAACCCGTTGTGTCACCAGTACGAACGTTAAGTGATAACGGGACAAATGGGAATAATGACAACAAACCTACATCAACACCACAGAATAATTCCCATGATGTAAGTGTGGAAAACTCAGATCATCCATCTGTATCGAGCACATCGGAAATTGATCAAATTGAACAACCTACAATAATTCAGGTCGAAAACCAAGAAGCCAGAAATTCTGCAATCATCTCCGATAATAATCGTACAGAGCAACGTACTCTTACCACAGATGCAGCTGAACAACCGGGGGACGGGCAAATAAAAAATACTCCTCGTCCGAAAAACTTAATTCCACCCCCGTGGTATCCTGCTGATCCCCCTGCTTTCGAACTTGCAGATCACACACGAAGCCAAAATCGATCAGCACCTGAGATTTCATCCTCATCGGATACTGATTCTAATAAACCACCAAAAACGCCTATAAAACAAATAAAATGTTTAGAAAGTCGAGATGGAATCACATACGCTCGCGATCACATGGTATATTTTCTTTCTCTCGACTGTGAAATAATGAAACCAGTCTCTCGACTTTTAAGAGACCTCACTTTTATCAATAAGGAAGATTTAAAGGCTGCAAGTCCAAAAATGGGTGATGTATTAGTCACAAAGTTAGGACGTTGCCTTATTTTCACAGTCTTTATAAAGAAAAGCCATTTTGAAAAAATTGATATCGAAAACTTAATAGAAGGATTGCGAAACCTTTGGACTTCTATGTTTAAACGTGAAGTTCACACGTTCCGAATAGCGAAACAGGGGGATGACATTGACGATTTGAACATCAAATCTTACCTTTCACAAGAATTGGGTGACTGTCCAGTTGAAGTAACCCTTTGTGAAGGTTGCATTGAAGTGCCTCCTGAAGAATTAAGAACTAAAATCATAGCAGAAAACCATTGTAGTGCAATCGCGGGGCACAAAGGAGTAGTAAAAATATACTGGCGTATTCGCGAAAGATTCTATTGGCCGGGAATGAAAGAAAAAATTTATCGCTTCATTCAAAACTGTGAAGTGTGCCAAAAGAATAAATTAACACGAATTAAAACAAAACAACCCATGATAATAACAGATACACCACTCGAACCGTTTGAAAAAATTTCCATCGACACGGTTGGTCCACTTCCGATGACTAGAAACGGAAATGTCCATATTTTGACCATTCAAGACAACTTCTCTAAAGCAGTAACAGTTGTCCCGATACCTGACATACGATCAACTACTGCAGCCGAAGCCTTGATTGACCGATACATCTGTTATTACGGTTGTCCAAGAGTAATCCTTTCGGATAAAGGAACCTCTTTTACCAGCAAGATAATCCAGCAATTGTCGAAGGTTTTAAGAATACAGAGATTAACCACTTCTGGTTATTATCCACAATCTAATGGATCCTTAGAGAGGAGCCATCAACCTTTAATAGACTTTTTACGTGTCATTACTGACAGATATCCGAATTGGGAGAGGTATTTAAGCATAGCCATGATAAATTATAATACCAGTGTGCATACTTCCACCAAGTTCACCCCATTTGAGGTGATGTTTGGGCGGAAGGCACGGTTACCCACCCTGGTAGGAAGGGACCATTGGCCAAGACTTGGACCAGGCATTGACCAGTCGTCATGCCAGAGTCCCGAGCCTTGGCGCAAGCCTTGGTCAAGCCTTGGCAGAACCATTGGGTCAGCATTGGTCCAAGCCTTGGATGATGTCCATGTCCCAAGCCTTGGGGAACAAAATATCAAGCCTCGGCCGAGTCTTGGGAAGCAATAAGTCAAGCCTTGGCCAAGGCTTGGTAAACAGAGAGTCGAGTCTCAGCCAAGGCTTGGGAAACGAAATATCGAGCCTCAGCTAAGGCTTGGGAAACGAAATATCGAGCCTCGGCCAAGGCTTGGGAAACGAAATATCGAGTCTCGGCCAAGGCTTGGGAAACGAAATATCGAGCCTCGGCCAAGGCTTGGCAAACGAAATATCGAGTCTCGGCCAAGGCTTGGGAAACGAAATAATAAGCTTAGGCAAAGGCTTGGGAAACGAAATAATAAGCTTAGGCAAAGGCTTGGGAATAGGAAAATCAAGTTTTGGCCAAGGCGTAGGAAACGAAATATCGAGCATATGGCAAGTATTGAGAAGTATAAAATCTGTAATTGAACCGAGTCTCGGGAAAATTTATAGGATGAAAGAATATTTTATTAATCATATAGTATGCTTTATATACTTAGTTTTATAACAAAATATTTAAATTTCTTATTATAATATTGCATGACCTTATCAAATTATATAAATATTTAATGCTGATATGTTGATAAATATTAAGAACTAATTAGAATTAATGTTTCAAAAAAATAAAAATAATTAAATGTAATAAATATATGCTATTAATCCTTTGAACGCAATATCCTTCCACCATCACGATCGCCTGCACCCGAAAGAAAAGTACTGACTACTGTTAATACTTTCAATTGACGGTTTTCATTTCCATACTTTTCTTCGATAAAGTCTGTAAATATTAATTTATATTGCATATACTTTTAATATAACAGTTTTACCGCATTAATTAAATTTGATATAAGAAATGTACCTTCAATTAAAGTGAAAGTATTAGTTGTACTAAAATTTAATTTTCCCCCTTTTTTTGTGATCCGTCCAGCACCGCTATATAATAGTTGGACTTCTTTTGAAATCATTTCAGACAATATCATTTTAATGGCTTTATCATAATTTGAGCCATCTGTTAAAATTAGGTACATAGTCTTCTGAAATATAAATTGATAATCTAAAGAAGATAATACACAACAATTGATTAAATGACAATTATTATCTTATAATATTGCTTTTTTTTAATAACTTAGCAGTTATAAAAATATAAAAAAAATAGAAAATTTTATTAAAAGACAATAACTGAATACATTTTATTTATAATTAATTAATTCAGCCTTTTCAATTTTAGAACTTATAATTTATCGACCATCAATTGGTTATTTCGGTAATAAATGCTTCATCTTAACCTTAATAATTCTTTTTTTAAAGATAAAAAAAAGAACCGCAACTATTAGTTTTGAAAGAAATGGATAGTTTTAACATTTTTGTTTGTATATTTTTAGACGAATTAAAAATGAATAATTAATTTAATAAATAAAAAAAAAATTAATATTTTTATAAAATTTACTTACTTCAAGTATGAATTTTGTATATTCATACCTGAATCATCACGGAGGATGAGTGCAGATGAGGGTACATAGAGGCACATGATAGCAAGAGAGAGCAAGTGATAGAAAATGATGGCAAGTAACAGCACATGTAATGAGCAGATAGACATAGATTCTCGTAAAAGTGCCCCCCATTTTTTACAAATATGCAAAATGAAGTTCAACTGTCATAACCGTGTTGAAATTTTATTAATTAATTAAAAAAAAATTAAAAACTTAATTGAAAAAGGGACAACGTAGTCGGAATTTCGTTGAGATATAGAATTAAAAAAAAATTACTTACGATTGATATCAATTGGGGGTTAAACGAAATTTGTTGAATAAATTTTAGCCAACAAAATTAAAAAATTCGAATTATAAAATTGACATCACGATTTTATTGAAATTTATTTAACGAATTTTGTTTAACTCCTAATTGATATCAAGTGTAAATATTTTTTTTTAAATCTATATATCGGCGAAATTACGACTACGTTGTCCTTTTTTCAATTGATGCTTTAATTTTTTTTTAATTAACTGATAAAAATTTGATACTCTTATGACAGTTAAAAGTCATTGAAATTTTCTAAAAAGTGGGGGGCACTGTCTGAGACTGGCCTTAACGTCATCTGGGTGGACCTAACGACTCCACCGTGCATCTTACGGCTTTAAATACTTCATATGTACTTTAAAATATATATTGTAGAAAACATTAAATGAATACTCATTTAAAACGTGAAAAATTGAATTTTTTGAACTTATTATAAGTTCGTTTTAAAAAATGAAAATAAACTTTTTAACTTGAAAAATTGTCAGCTATGATTAATAATTCAATATATAAACAAACAGGTTCTAATAAAATTAAATCAAAATGAAAGATATACATACAAGGGCTGCTTGTTTTTCGAGATTTACTTTCAACTCATTATCAAATGTTGAAAATGTTTTGGCGTCCTTTATCGGTAACTCAATATTGATTTTTTCTTTCCAAGAGTTATCAACTGTTTTGGCAGTTGATGTTGGTTGATTAGAGGTGCTTACATTAATACGAGTTCTATTTTTTAGGTCATACAGAATGCTGCGCTTCGCATTCGTGATTTTCTTTTCCATCATCTCAAATTTTAAATCGATAAATTCAGCCATAATTTCTAAAATTACACGTTATTCAAAATAAATAAATTATTCTATTCCAATTGAAGTTAGAAAAACGAAATAAAGTCAAAATAAAATAATTTTAAAATTAAAAAAAAAATCGAGTCGATTACTTTGTTTGGAAGTCATGCTGTTTTTAAATTCCGTCAGCTTATCGTCTATTTTCGACGAGCTTTTTTCTTCTGTATTAATTTCAATAACTGTAGGATTTGGACCAGCTGTGAAAAAATTTAGTAAAGACCAATAAATAATGTTGGAAAAATAAAAAAAATTAGAAACTGAGTTCTAAAAATTACCAGAGCTAGCTTTGCGCTTTTTAGCTTTCCGAGAATGTTCATTAACATGATGTGTTTGGTTTTGATTGCTTGTTGAAGCTATGGATACATAAAATAATAGCAAAAAAAATTTTCCAATTAATTTTCATAGGAAATCATATATATTTAATTTTAAATTAGCGTATGAAATCATTCATCATTCAAATATGATGAGTGTATTGTGAAATAAATGAAATTAAAAATATAAAATAATTACGTTCTGACGAACCATTGTTGTCCTCAGGTAATTTTTCGGTCACTATTATCGAAGATGTTTCATCAAACATTTGTTGAATTTCCTTACGAACAAGATCATTTCGCAATTCCGGTTGATATCAATCCTCAGGATCACTCGTAGCTTGAGCGGTTGTAAATGCCCGATAAAGTCTGCGTAATCCTTTGGTATAATTGTCTACTCAGTGCGGAAAGATATAATTATTAATTAAATTAATGTAGCAATAGATTTAGTAAAACTTGATTCAAGTACACCAACAGACACTTACTTGCTTTATAGATAACTTCAACAGAATGAGATGACCATGTGTCTCCGGGCTCTTTAAGATTTTTGAGCCATTGGGTCATATAAGTTTGTGCCATTGAAGTAGGTGGATAACGACAAGTGCAGTTATTTTCCTCGTCAATCGTTATCCACGATCTTGGAACAAGTTCTATCAATTTCTTTTGATGATCATCATATTCATCAAATGCAACGATTGCATAAAGTGCATCATTTAAAAATTCTTCAGCTGTAACCATGATTGATAGAATCTGAAAGTTTGATTGGTAAAAAATGAAAATTTTTTTAATAAAAAAAAAAAAAAAAATCTGGGCGTCGGTTGGCCCTGCGGGCCAGCCCCAAAACTTCCCGCTGTTTTCGACCTCAAAGAGCTCGAAAACATTAGTGTAGATATATTTTCGAGCTCTTCGAGCTCGAAAATGCTATCACATGCGATTGTTTTTTTATGATCTTCTCAAGCTCTAACAAGTTGCCTGTTATGCTAAAGTTTGAAAATTTAAGAATCAAGAATTGTTAACGAAGCAGTTTTTAAAATTTAATCCCTGATTATGTTTAATAAAATAAGTGTATTCAGGCAGAAATCAATGCCAGGGATTCAAATCAAGATTTAAATCAGTTTTGACTCATGTGAGAAACAATCAAATATAAATATCCGAGAAAAATATTAAAAACTACGTTTTATCGATTTTATTGTTTATATTATGATTTAAACTAAAAACCAAGTTCGATGACATTATGTATCGAAAGTAACCATATAAAGGATGAGTTAGTATGACTTCAGACACATTTTAGTAGGTTATATTATGATTTATCCAGGAAAAGTAACATAAAATGTTATTTTTTTAACTTTTCAATGCCGATATCTTTCGAACTAATTGATCGATTTTGACGTTTGAGGTGGCAATCGGTGCGTTTTATTGAATTCCAGAGCTGGTTGAAATTTGAAATCGATCGCGTTAGTCGTTTCGAAAATATTTAGAAAAAAACCGTTTTTCACCATTTCTTTCTCCCGCGATAACTCTCGAACGAATTATCCGATTTTGATGTTTGAGGTGGCAATCGACGCGTTTTTTTGAGTACTAGAGCTGATTAGATTTTGATATCGATCGTATAAGTCGTTTCTAAGAAATCAATAAAAAACTAAAAAAAAAAATTTTTTTTTTTCGTAATTCGCAGATATTTTCGAGTCTATTTGATCAAATGATCTGAAATTTTCAGAAAAGTTGATGGCCAACAAACTCTTTCAATCACCGCCTTTAACATCCAAATCGGTTTATTAGTTCAAAAGTTACAAAGAGTTTACATACATACACACACACACACACACACACACACACACACACACACACACACACACACACACACACACACACACACACACACACACACATACACACACTCGGACATCATTCTGAAAATAGTCAGAATAGCTTCCTAGGACCTCAAAACGTCGACATTTGATGAAAACTCGATTTTCGAAAATCGGGGTGAAAACGATAACTTCCCGAAATTTTCGAAAATCGTCGATTTTCTTAGCGGGAAGTTAAAAATTTATATATATTGCAATAGATCAAAATAAATAAATTTAGATATTTGCTCAATTGGAAATGATTGAACATCAACTTTATTACAAAATAGCTTCTTTTGATATTTGTTATCAAATCAATCACTTCATTTGAGGTTATAAAAAATGCTGCGTTGAATATTATTAATATTTTGAATATTTCAATATACTTACGTGTCCAAAGTATTCAGTTTTAACAAAATAGCATCGATAAGTAAAAATATACCAGAGAAATAATGATAGTTATATTTAACTGTAACTAAAATTCAGCAGTCAGTAGAACTTCGTCTTGATAGAAATGGTTACTAGGTACTGGTGGTACCGGACAATCCCCTCCATCGTAATAAAGACGCGAGACACAGCATTATAAGTACATAGCTGCGCAACTTTCCAAAATTTCGCGGCATTTTTAAATTTTTTAGTGATTATTTTTTTCATCTTTAACAAGAATGTATATAAAACCTATTTGAGAATCAAAACATGGTTTTTATATATTGTTGAAATAAAAATTTTAGTTAATTTAATAAAATAAGAAGGCTAAAAAAATATTTATTAAAGTTGTTCTCTACATATAACTAAATTTTAAAGTTATAATGAATGACATATACGAAAATGCAAATAAAATAAAAACATTATTATTTATAAGTAAATAAAAACTGTGCGCAGAAAATAAAAATATTTAGGTTCATAACAATATCTAGTTCTTGTTAATAATTGTAGTTCTTTGTTTTTAAGTTTACTCGTAATTTTCTGTACAAATAGAGTGCAGAAATGTAATAGTATAGTTGTCATTATTGACTTTTAATAACAAGCATTTGCTTTTCATTTTCTTTAAGGAGAAACGTTTCATCTTCTCTGAAAATTTATTAATTTTAACAGAGCCTAAGTCACTCGATTTACACGGATTTACAAAAATTTCTTCTACTCCACCTTCGAAGCCCTCTATATAAAAATCATTTAGTTCTTTAACAGTAGAATCGTTTTCCCTTAAAAGTATATCACTTATAATAAATATCTTATTATTTTTTAGTTGAACAGTATTATTTGGTGGACTACTGCTTATAAAAATGTCATATATTTTGACAGAGTTGACTGGTATCATTTGACCTTCATCATCTCTAATTATATCTGCATTTTCATTAATATTATACTCTTCAAGTATACATTTTTTTTTTATTTTAATAGTGCCTAAGGTTTCGACAGCATTCAAACGATTAATAATTTGTTGCAATGGCTTTGCTGCTGATTGTACGAAATATTTTAATTTGCCTATAAAATTTTCACCCCAAAATGATAAGAAATCGCTCAATGGAGCCTGAAGATGTCTCACATCATCTGTAACGTGTATCAGATTATGAAAGTTCATTACTTGACATGCTTCTTCATAAAATTTCGGCATTAGTTTAAAAAATTTTTTTAGTAGATTATCAGCATAATCAACGTTTTCAACTACGAGTTCTGCACTGCAGAGAATACGACAAGCAACGTGTAACAGCAAAAAATGTTTGTACACATTCGTATCTAGTGCGAACTTTAAAATAATTGGACCAGCATACAACAGCATAAAACGATACTGCGTGGCCTTCCAATGGGATACATCATGAATATCGAAAACCTTTCGCTGAAATTCGTTAGGTACATATTCACTAACAGAGTCCATTAATCTTTTGAAAGTCTGTCGATCTTGACGGCTTAGTCTAACTGAACTTCCCTTTTCTACCTATTTCACCAGTAGATATTTCATTGCTCCTAGAAACAATAAATGCATTGAGTCCAGAATAACATCTTTAACTGGATCGAAACCAGGAATCTTAATAAGAGGGGTAGTGACATTCTCTTGGTGATGTTCAGGTCGAGTTTTATTAGCAAAAGAATCTTTAGAGCGTTTTTCACAATTTATTTCCGGATAGACGCGTTTTTTTTGTATTGTAACACCCCTAATGGTACAGCGTTCACATCTATAAAATGCGATTGGCCCTTTTATGCACTTCAAGTACGCTCGGGCTTGTCCGTCAGCAATCAAGGCGACTAGTTTAAAAGAATAACTTGTCCCTTGTATTGTTACACCATTAGTAACTAATAATTTAACTTCATCGACGAAATCATTCAGAAGGCTACCAACATCACTAGGTTTAGCATCACCGTAAAATAATCCAGCAATAAAAGGAGGACATATATATTTTTTGTCATACAGCTGTACTGCAATAGGCCAAAATTGACCTTTTGAATTTTTATATATTTTCATACCATCTATGAACACAACTATTTTAATCGAATCTTCGTTGAATACTCCTGGATCAATTCGGTGTTCTAAACCATTTAGTATTCCTAAGTATAAATACTGCCCAAAAGTACCATTTTTTGTTAATACACGTTGTGAATTAATACAGTGCTTATAACCTAAAAGAGCATTAGCTGTCGGAGGAAATGTTTTATAACCCTCACTTCTCAAAACTTGTAAAAGCTCATCTACAGATGTTAGAGGTAATTTATCAATATTATTAATTACCCATTTTATTATTTTGGAGTGAAGATTTTCATCTGCAGGTTTTTGTACCTGGACTTTATTGGGCTCTGATATTTTATCTTGAAACTGATCATTTGATTCAATATGAAAGCTACCAGAAGACGAATTTGTTTCACTGCTAGATACTTCATCTAAAATTAAATACATATGATTATGATTTATTTAATTATTTACCACAATATTAATTGATTGTTTTATTTACCAAATAAAATTCGAGATTCATCATTAGTTGCACTATGATTAGTGCATATACTGTTTGTAACAATCCTGTCATTGGCACAGTCACTGTCTTCACTATCTGAATCAGATGCCACATTTTTCATGTACCGCTCTTTTTTAATTTTATAATAAAAACTATGAGAACTTGAACGTTTGCGAGACATTATGTTATGACACTTAACACTTTTAAAGGTTATGTTTGTTGTACTGGTTACATACACAGACGGACAAACACTAACGCAAATTTTATATCTATATACAATTATACTGAAGTGAAATTATTTATTACCCTAGTAATTATACTAATAATTAATAAATGTAAATGTTCCAATTACGTACTGAAGTATTATTACTTGACAGAACTAAATTGTATATTTATACTTATAAACTATTTGTACGATTAATAATTAAATATTTTTTACATTTGAATTTAGTATTCTGGATATATATATATATATATATATATATATATATATATATATTGTGACGTTATTTTTCGTATGGGGGTCAAATCAAAGTGAACGTCACAAGCACCAACTGATTTTATCGTATTTATTAGCATGGTAACTCAAGACTTAGAATTTAGCATACAGGTAGTAACGATTTTTGATACAGATTTTTGATTAAGTTAAAGTTTAAGAATTTAATATGGAGTAACGTCTAGCTACAGTTATGGGTTTTCGATAAGAAAAATTAAAGTAAAGATATAGAATCAGAATTATAGAAATAAAATATGGAATATTGTTTGAGATTTTTGTTTGAGATACTGATAAAGTTTGAGTTTTAGTTTACAGTTTTGGAATTTTGAGTATGTGGAGAAGTCAGTGTTACCGTGGAGCGGGACTTGAATTAGTCACCCGGTATCATCTGATGATAGAACCTAGTTCTATCCCTATGAGACTTCTTGGTAGATTGCAGAGGTCTAGCTGAAATGCTAGCGCTCCAGTGTATAAGGAATTTGACGGATGCAGATTGGGATCAGTTTTGAGTTTTGGTTTGGCAGGCCTCAACAGTAATTTTGTGACCGTTGCTGTTAAGGAAGCCGTTTGGTCATTTTTAATTGATTTTGTCTGACAGGCCTCAGAGGACAAGCTATGACCACTTGTACCGCTGAGGAAGTCATAGGTCACTTAGTTATAAGTTTTACGATCCCAGCTGAAGTCTGTTCCAGGAGAGCAACTACCAAGGATATCCATACTCAGAATAAGGTTTAGAGAATACGTTTGGTGAGGTATAGCCTCCAGTTACCGACATAGTAGAGTTTGAAATTGATTTATGGATTTAGAATACAGAGGTCAGTTATAGATAATGATAAGATTTAGTTGAGGTTTTGGATTTGATGATTGAGAATTAAGAAGTCGAAGGGAGACCTTCGAAGAGTACGGACGTGAGCATTGAGCTCTGGTCGCTTGAGGCGAGCAGACGTGTCCAGTAATGGCTACAGTATCATGGCATTGCGGTAAGCTACAGATTAAGAGTATTGCTACAGAAGTATTATTTTAAAACAGTGTAAGACGTTACTTGATATTTTATTCATCAGTAATCAGGTATGAAATAATTATTGTAATTATTAATAATTAATAGAGTTCGAGTCAAAATCTTGAGATATCATACTACTGTTTTAAATAAAGAAACTATGTAAGATCTGAGAGAATTATGAGAATATTGTTACCGTTAGAGTCATGTTCACGATTTATTGTTAATATTATTTTGTAAAATAATTATAAGAGATATGTTTGATTATTAAACCAATTGTCGTCTAATTAACGTCAATATTAGACCCATGTACGTTAGTTTTACTAGTTTTGTTAAAGAAAATGTTCTAGAGTATCAGTTTTATAATTTATTGTTCTAGTTTACTGAAAATTAGTTGATTGTTATTTAGCTCTAGTAATTAATTAATTTATTTAGAATATATTGCTACGCATCATTTAGATGACAATTTACCTTTTGTTAAGATTAATTTCCTTATTATTAGATTCAGTATTTTGCATAAGGAAGAATTATTTGTACGATGCTACAGTATTTTGTTTATTGTTAAATAGAGATTTGAGTTTATCGTTGTTTAATAAAAATTGCAAATCCACTAATAATCTACACGAATTTGGAATGATGTAACCCGGACCACTCCCTCTCTCCATAAACCTACACACTGAGCGACACCATGGCATACCGTAACTCTGTTTTTAGTTTTCTAGTCTCTGTTTTTGATTTTGCTTATAAGTTCTGAGCATTTCGTTAGAGTTTTAGTTATAGTTTTTATTTAGTTTGCGTGGTTTTGAGATAGTTCCACAGATCAAAAATTCATCTAATTATTAAAAATTTACTGGTTTGGTGATTCCAGTGATAAAAATTACCTGGCGCCCGTATTCGTATTGAGACTGGAAACGAAAGGCAGAGAACGAAGTTGTAGCGCAGGGTTTAGCGTATTAGCGTATGCTAATATGTCTGAATCAATTTTTGCGTTATAATATATATATTTATGTAATAGAACCGACTTTTGAGGACACGATTGCGTCTACAATTCTTATCCGACCTTAATGAAACTCTCTACACTTATTTTATGTGTAATTACCACAGTTAAGTTCGAAGATGGGCTGAATCGGTCGATTAGTTTAGAAGTTATGGCTATTTGAAATTTTTACGATTTTTCGAAAAAATCAGTTTTTAATCACTTTTAAAGTTCATATAACTTTAAAACTAAAACTCGTAGATAATTTCTGTAAAAAGTATTTTAAAGCTTGACTAATAAGCTTTAATTTGTGACCTTAAACTTTATATTTAGACCATCTTCCGATAATTTTCTAACCTTGAAAATTTTACTGGAATCAAAAAATATCCTCGCGGTTTCGGAAATATCGAAATAGTCCCGGAATTATACGGTATGAATACTGCATAAATACGGTATTATTCAAGTTATTTTGGCCAGTTTTTTGTTGAACTATTACCAAAAATTTACAAAATAATTTAAGAATATTCATGGTAATAAAACAGAAAAAATACGGTATTTTTACAGCGCTAAAACCGTAATTATACAGCATATCTAGAGTATATTTTCGGCACGTTTGCAGTATCAAACCACCTACCGAGAAAAAAAATTTGTGTAATATTATATAAAATTTTATTTAGCTACATATTATTTTATATAATTATATATAACTTTATAAAATTATATATACAGTAACTGTCATGTAAAAAACAAAAAAAACCGCCTTCTCGTGGGATCGATCCCGACTCCTTAATATTTGAAGTCTGATCTGTTAACCACTGTGCTAAATCACTTACTTGAAGGAAGATGTTAATTATAATAATATTGATACCAATAGTCTTAAGAAAATTGAAGATATCAATTTTCCCGGATAACTATTTTCACTTACATTCTTTCGTTTGAATTAGAAACGTGTGAACTAATAGAATAAAATAAAAAATTTTATACTTTGCACATTTTCAATCATTTTAAATGCAGATGCCAACAAAAAATAAAACTAAATTTTTTACGATTTTCCATTATATCAGCATAAATCTGGCAAAATTTCAGGATAACTACGATATCATTACCAAAAAAATACCATGTTATTATGATAAAATTATCGTTTTATTATGGTTTGTAAGTAGTATAGGGCATAACTGGGGAGACATGTCTGGCCCCCACTCCTGGGTTTTATGAGGGGGTTTTCCCGAGGGGGAAGGGTAAGGGGGGCAGGTGTCTGGTGACGTCACAGGGAATTCCCTTTGTCAGTGCTTGTGTGGAGGTGTAAAAATATTTAAATGATGTTTTATGGCATGCAGGTGTTGAGGTGTGAAAACATTTAAATGATGATTTATGGCATGCAGGTGTTGAGGTGTGAAAACATTTAAATGATGATTTATGGCATGCAGGTGATGAGGTGTTAAAATATTTAAATGAGGAAAATAGGAGTTTATGGCATGCAGGTGTGTCGATACTGTAATGAATCTAAAGGGAAATTAGACATTGGAGTTTATGGCATGCAGGTGTGGGAATTAAATCTACAGGGAGGATAACTATAATAAAAACAGATTTTTTTATTTCTTTTTTTTTTTATTTATCATTTTCTTCACACGCACACCCATACTTATAAAAACATAGATTTTATTTCAGATATATGCATTTTAATAGAGTAAGTTTCGAATAATATATCATACAATGGTGACTTCGTCGTCCATAGAGCAATCGGCGTGGTAGTAGTTCAACGTAGAGCGAATTGATTGTTGTAAATCAATTTGATTGATGATAAGTTGAATCAAATCGTCGTGAAAATAAATTAGTTCCCAGAAGAATGAAAATCCATGGTCAGAAATATTTGCTTCTATCGAAGTAAATCTTTCGTTATATTTAAACATTTCATTAAAATGTTTTTCTAGGTAATTCATGACTGTGGAGGTGTTTGGAACTTCTCTCGTATTCAGGATCAGATTTTTCAGAATATATTTTGATATATTATTGACAGTTGAATCAACGTAATATTTCATGGGTAATTCTTGCAGGTGGTTTAACCACTGATTGACTCGATTGCAGCATAATTTGAGAATGTTAGCAGTTGGCGCAAGGAAAAAAATCCGGCTATCTTGATGTTGAAATATAACGCAGCGTTCACTTTTGAATTCAGAAAACTGTATTTTAAAGTCTTCACACTCTATTTGACAGAACTTGCGATAGAAGTTGGTGTTTTTTTCGTCGTAAAAGTAATTGTTGATTGTTTCTATGGAATCACATAGTTTTTGCCACTCGTTTAGATTTAATTGTAATTCACATTTTGGAGATACACTGATAATTTGTGCAATAGGTTTAAAGTTGTTGTTGTAATATTTCAACCCACAACGCAATTGTTTTGTTTGCGATTTATTTAGAGAAATTACTTGCGCTTGGTATACAAAATCGTTGGAAGCCATGCTTTTGATATTATTGCTGTGCAGGATCAAATTATACTGAGCTATATTTCTTATTTAAATTTGATTTCTGAGTGCAGGGGAGTGGGGGGGGGGATAGACCAGAGGTGTGATTTTATGGAGGGGGTAAACCAGTGGAGGGGAGGGGGCACAAAAAATTTGGAATTTGAGAACTTTCAATTTTTAGTTATATTCCATTTGTTGGTAGTGAAGTTTTACTGAAAAATGTATAATTTGAATCTATCCCTAAGCCATCAGGATATTAATTTCAAACAATTTTTTCTGAAGCGAAAACAAATTAAAATTAGTCAAAAAAAGATCTCAAAAGTGTTTTATAAAAGTGTTATTGAAGAAATACTAAATTTAAAAAATGCTAATGCAAAGCATAAAAAACAATGTAAATTATGTGTTAGTTGTTCTAAGGAACCTCATGTGAATCAGTGGAAATTTTCAGCTCTCGTAGACGAAGAACTAAACTTTTTCAAGCTATGCATTGCGATTCCTAGGGTGTGTATACCAGCGGATATGTCAAAAGAAAATTATGAATATAGTTCATGGAAAATCAAGTATCACCCTCCATCACTTAGAAGCATAGCATGCGTTAGTATTCTTACATATGTAGATACAGTATCTCAAACTATTGATTTAGAATATCTTGCTCACTTATTGAAGTTCAGCCTGCCCACTAAAGTGTTAGCTATAAACCCTCCATTAAATCTTGACTACGAAATAGAAGAAAAACCAATGTATGAGATGCAGGTAGGTGAATTACAACATTGGGGTACCAGCCGACACTATATTCCTTTTTATCCTGCGACTTTATATTGTTGTGGAAGAGAGATAGATGTGGTTGAATAAATAAAATATCTCATAAAAAGTCAAAAAAAAACCGGAAACCCTAAAGTCAGCGAGGGTGGGGGGTTACGAGGTGAATTTTCTGTACATAGTTGAAAAATTCAAAGTGTGACAGTCAGTAGTTATCGCTGGTAGTGATCGGTACGAGGAAGTTATCTACAAAATGTCAAGAGAATCAGGTGCGCTCCATCCTCTTTTAAATGATGGGTTTGACGAAGAACTCATAGCAATTTACGAAGTGTTTGAAAAGCAACAGACAGCTCAAGAGACTGTAGGTGATAATAAAACCCCCAATTTATTTGAAAAGCAACAGACAGCTCAAGAGACTGTAGGTGATAATAAAACCCCCAATTTATTTGAAAAGCAACAGGCAACTCAGGAGCCTGTATGTGATAATGAAACCCCCGATTTATTTGATGATTCGGGGGAAGATATATATCCTGCATCGCAGGAAAAATATATGCGAATCCAGGCTTTGCGTGGAAATTTGAAAACTCAAAGCAGCGAAAAGAATTCGTTAGCCCATAACTACAAAGAGTTATGTAGATCAATATGCGCAGGTATTTACAAACTTAATATTATTATTTTTTCATATAATTATATATTAATTTGATGATTATTTTTAATATCGATAACATAGTGGGTATGTGTGATACGGTCCACAATATTGCGGAGGAAAAGAAAGATCCACGTCAAGAAGCTTATAAAATTTTAAAAAAAATTACTGCAGAGGCAGTTCAGAAAATTAATTCAAAGTTGGAGGCCCACATAAATTTCAATTTCGAGAGTGTGTATCAATCGTGGGAATACGAACGCTCAGGTGATTACAATCAGTTGATATTTTTAATCTAGTTTCATGACATAAGTTTTATTCTTCATTTTACTTATTTTAGATGGGGTTAGTAGGAGAGAAATCCTAGAAGAGAGGAAGAACGAAGTTGTATTTGATTTCTTAAAGTCGTTGTTTTTAGATGGAAAAGGTAAATACACTCACTAAGCTTATACTTATATTATTGATGTATTTTTTAAAATTTGGATCTCATTATTTATTATCTGGTTCTAGAATACTCCTCTTCATCAAGCTGGGCCAATCAAAGCCATGACTCAGATCCGATGGGTGACAGTGACAAAGTAAACAAATCTCAAGATGAAGATTTAACTTTGACGAAAAAAAGAAAAAAAAATTCACAAAAGCTGCAAATTCGCAAGATCGAAAAAATTGAGCCAAAAATAAAAATTATAAACAATAACAATAAAATAAAAAAAATAAAATTAACAAAAAATTACGGAAATATTTAAGTAAAATTAAATACAAATTATTTATAATGAAAATAATAATAATAATAACAATTTGTAAGACTTATTGTATTTTACTTTAAAAATATATATTAAAAAAAAATAAAACAAAAATTCTCATTTAAAAAAAAAAAATCTCCCTTCCATCTTCTTCTCCTACTATTAAATTATTTTATTTTACTTAAAATTAATTAAGAATAATATTGAGGGATGGGTGATTAAAAGGTATCTTGAAATAACGTTAAAAATTATTCAAATTTTTTTTTACAATTTTTATTATCAAATCCTCGGTTAAAAAATACATATATTATCGTATACAGCTTTGATTATAACTTAGTCCTGTACCAGATAAATTTTTAAAAGGTCTATGTAGTTTATTTTTATTTTGCTTCTTTTTATTTTTAACAATTTTGTTGAACATTTTTAATAAAATTCGGTCGTTTTGTTTTGTATCGCCACTAAACAGCTTACAAAATGCTGATAAGGAGTTGTGATTAGAAAGCCAATGAAGCACAACAATGCAATATTGACCACAAAAATTAGAAGCAATATCTTGTAGTTGATGCTTATTCCATCTGTAGCTTCTACATTTTCTTCCAAGGCATTGAGTAAATCGAGGGTCACTGGGAGGACGTCCGAAGCTGTCGAAGTAGGTTCCATTTCCATTCTTGTTGACAAAGAATGCGACCCAATGAACCCCTGGCTTCGTGTGGTCATCGGTATTTGCAATGATTCCACAGGGTCGGGGCCAGATCCAGGGGATTTTGTCGGCTGGGTAGACACCTCCGACGGTGGCATCGGTATAGGGCAAAAGCTGTACTAGCTGACGGGTATTCATAAAATTGATCCGCTCAGAGCGATGACTCAGTGGAAAATGATTTTTATAAGTAGTCTACTGTGTTTATATATATATATATATATATATATATATATATATATATATTTTGCTAATTATAGTCAACGATAACTTGTCTCGAAGAATCAATCTCTAAAATATTATCAAACTCCAGGTATGCAATACAGTTAACATTAACTGTAAGAGCTTGTTTGAAGCGGGCCTCAACTCTTAAACTACCATTTCTCACTAAATTCCAGTGGGAAGCGAGATTAGCAGATAAATCTGGGGTCAGATCAAATGCATAAAGTGCGTAACCGTTACTGTAGTCTATACGGGTTATAGAATGTCCAGCGTTTCCAAAATGAACTCCAGTACCACTAAATATTGTATTAAAAGCTTCAACTTCTAAATAATTGTCGGCATAATCAGGCTGCAATGCACGGCCTAAAACTTGTTTTCCATCAACGTATAAACAGAGATAGTTTAATGAAAAGGTTTGGAAATTGAATGGATTGTGTTTTTTTGACCCATTATACGCCAAGTTATCTACGAACCCAAGAATTACTCTTTTGGGTAACCGACCCAACACAATGTTATCAATAGTGTCTCCGATAATTCCTTTTGATAGAACAAATGACTTAACTTCAACTCTAGTGAGGGGGTACTTAGCAGTCGTTTGACTGAGTGCTTTTGCGTGAGCGAGTAAAATGTCAGGACTTATCTTCACTCTTCTTACAATAAGCATAGCCTCAGAAATCGTGACTTTATATTTGTTGGTACTAGCATCCATAAGGCAAAATCCATCCTTTGACCTGATTAGACGAATTCTCATTTCAACACCATTGAGTAAAAATTTATCTTGGTTAAATACATCACAATGTAAATGCCCCATCATCTCAAAAGGTTTTCCTTTGCCCGCATAAATTATACGCTCATCCAGTCCAGTATTTTTCTTAGCTTCCATTGTATCCATTTCACCTCTATAATCGTTAGCCCACAAAGCCATTTTGAGGTGCGTAGTTTTTGCATCAAGTCCATAATTTAAAAGAGTTTCAATGTATGCCCTGTATGCATAAGCGTTATTTGGTGGAGAAACCAGTTTTTGATTGAAAAAAACATCTACCTGATTGAATAATGAATGTAAAAAATTATTTACTGGCCCGACAAAATCTTTTTCATCGGCGGATCCATCAGCTTTTGCGATTTTTGCTTTAATTTTTATCATAGTATGTGATAAATCGATATACTCCTCGCCGTGGCCGGGGACGACAAATTCGATTGGTGTATCATCGGCTAATGAGGCCATAGGATTATAATATGTCCATTGCGATTGTTCAATACTCGTTTGTGTAGGCGGTAAAGTAAATAAGTCGAGCTCCGATTTCGCACACTCCATAGAATGAGAATGTAAGAACGACATTTTTTCAACTAATGAAATATATCAAACACGTCACGTTTTTTGGATTTTTTCACTTTACGCTTTTGTTTTTTAGATGGCTTTTTTTTCTTTGTGGCTTTTTTCTTTTTGGTGGTGCGCTTCTTCTTCACTCTTCCACGGTTCACACTTTTATGAGTAATTCGTTGAATGCGCTTTCTTTTATATCCTGAACCCCTCATCATTTCATCAAGTTTATCGGTTGCTTTTCTTTTGAGTCGTAACCCCGATTCCGTCAATCTATTTTCCAATGCTTCTTTTAACGGTATTTGACGGTTAGCTATATCTCCTACGACATTCATACCTGCGTAAAGGGCCTCTTTTCCAACAGCACGTGCAGCACCTTTCAGGAGAGGTATAACTCGGCGAAAAAGACCTCCCAAGAAAGCCCCTATTCCGTGTCCGTGTTGATAAGAACCAACGTAAACTTTACCAAATCTATTATATTTATCGATATATCCTCCGCCAACCTGATTATTGTAATACTCAATATAATGAGCCATTTTTAATCGATCTTTTTGAAATGGAGTGTAACGTTCAACGGTCCGTACTCAAATGGCACAGGGTCTCCATTGTTATTTCTTATATCTATCTCAATTGTCCTGAATGAATTTGACAAAACAGGAATATAGTTAGGCGAACCATAGGTATTGGTAACTGTCATGCCGTACGAGTATGAGCTCATGTCTAAAGAAACTATGCGTAACAATGCAGCGTTTACATCTCCAGTAACATACGGTGAACAGATATCAGAATAAACAAAAATGGTGCTAGGCAAACCTCTTATCAGACTGAAAGGTCTTTTACTTATACTTGTAAATTCGTAACTTCTCCCATTTTTATTACCAATCACAAATTTTTTCTGATTATATTTATCTGCATACCGATCAAAGCCCAAGATATCTAATAAAGTATCTGATAGTAGAAGACGATGGCTAGTGTTTTTACATATTTCAGGTTTACAAACTCGCTTAATCACAGTAAATCCAGATTCATTTATTTTAAAATTGAAACGATTATAAGTAGGAAGAAATTTGTTCAAAGCTGATATAAATTGTATTTTATCTGTATAGAGTCCTGGTGGGAAATAATAATCAGTATATACATCGGGACTATTGTTCTTTGATGATTCAACACTTATTAGTTGCATTACTCCATCTTTTTCTTTTGATTGAATATGCAAAAAGCTCATTGGAAATTGTATTTCTTTTAATCCTACGACCCATTGACCTTCCAATTTCAAATGCTCAGGTAGCATTGTTGTGTAATGAGTAGCTGTATTGTCTGGATAGAAGTTCATACTACTGTCACTAGGTAAAACCATGTGAAACTCTGTCTTATTCATTCTGATACGGTCGATGCAAGTACCCAGGAATTGAATTTATCAGGATATCCTTCCCACTTGACAAAATATTGTTTGTTCTTTCCCTGACCCTTCGTTTTAAGTATTTTTTCTATTTTAAACTCGTCTTTATCAAAGTCTTTATTTACACGCGTTATTTCTTGCTCGTAAAAAAAACCATCAATCTCTTCTCCGTTTAAATCTTTTAACTCATAAACAGGTATAGACTGCCGTAGCTTGGTTTTTGTAATTTGAAAAATCTCCTCTGTCCACCCTGCTTCGTAACCTTTCTCGAACGTTGATTTATACTTACTGATGCGAACATAGTCATTCACTTTATATTTAAATGATGTTTTCCGGGGTTTCATTTCAGGATATTTCCGATTTAGATTATACCGAGCTTCCACGGCATTATCAATCGTAACAGAAAAGGGTTCCATTTTAATTGCGCTATGTGTCGTATGATTGTACGCATTAACTATATGCTGTAAAATATCTAAATATCGATAAGTTCTTTTATGAGAAAAATATCGCCACATTCTTTCTTTTAGAGTACGATTAAATCTTTCAACGACTGCTGCTTTTACATCGGGATTACGTGCAGTCCTGAAGTATATATCTTTTGACTTTAAATACTCCTGCACACTACCTGCTACAAACTCCTTCCCTTTATCTGTTTGTAACATCACAGGTATACGCCCATTACTACGGTCAAAAATATTTTTAAAACCTTGAACTACAGTCCATGCCGACTTATCTACTAAGGGTTCTACCCATGCATATTTACTTAATACATCTATGACAACTAGGAGAAATGAAATACCATCGTTATATGTTTTTAAAGATTTTAATTCTACAAGATCAGCTTCCCATACATCATCAATATTTGAAACATCATAATGTAATCGTTGAAATTTGCGTATTGTAGGTCGATGTCTAGTATAGGCATCTTGAGCTGCTAGCCAATCATTAATTTTTTCTTCGGGAATAGTTTTCTTGAACTTATGAATGAGATTTCGAGCCCCCGAATAGGATACAGGGTTACTAGGATCAAAATGCTCGTTTCCAAGAGTTTCTTCTACAGGCGCAGCCATTTAAAGGAATTTTTATACACCTGTTTTTTATGACCACCTCTCTGAACAGTAGATTCAAGGTCAGAAAAAGATTGAAAACTTGTAGAAATATCCGATGACCTGTTACTTTGAGAATTACGATTAGGTGTTGAAGTAGCTGCGGGTAGTCTGTTTATCATGCGTAAACTTTTATTCCAAAAACTACTGTTTCCCACAAACTCTCGTGGAGTGTTAATATCTTGCAAGTATGCCGCAAAAACGTTTCTTCCAGTTGCTGTTACTGTTTTTCGGTGACGTACAGCATCGTTAATAAGATCTACTATATTACTACCAGGTATCGGCCGTCCATCCAGTGAGACCATCCCTTTTTCATCCCATGTAAGGCGCTTATTATTGTCTACCGCTTCGATATGTCCCAATATTTTCTCAGCCAACCCTTTATATGTTTTTGGAACACCATTAACTATAGCATTTACTTCGTAGGATTTTCTATCTTCATTACTGGTATCATTGGTTTCAATACTATTGTCTTGAATATCTATTTTTTCACCATCTATATCACTTTTATATTCTTTACTTTTAAAAAATAAATATCGTCTCATCAAGTCACTATATTTTTTTAATTTTTCATCATCGCTTGCTGTTTTTGCTGAGGACTTTAGAAGGTCTGATAGCTCAGCATCAAGACGAGTAATTGACTTCCCCGGGGTCTGGACAGATGGTAAATACTGTTTGGATAGAGCTGATAATACGTGTTCCGCATTTTTTTGACCAGAATTTGAAGGAATTAATTTTTCAATGTCCTCGTGAGCTACAAGAACCATTTTTTTAGCATATTCCATAATTTAAAAAATATTGGAGATTAAGGCACCAAGTAGAGGACCTAATAGCATAGGTAAAAACGAGCCACCCTTTTGGGTTATTAACTTTTTCTTTGTTGTCCAATTATTACTTTTACTTGTAAGCTTCCGTAAAATAGTTTTATGTTAAGCAAGTAATTTTTTTTCAGAATCTTTTATTGGTATATTTCCACGTAAAATGTTTAAACAACATTCACAAATAACACGAATGAAATCTTTTTTTGCGTGACGTAGTATAGCGCGACGTTGATCAGCTGATGCATATACAAGAGCCTGAAGGAGAGCAGCGTTTTTGCGTCCAATAGCTTTACGTGCAGAATGTCTGCTCGAAGATCTTTCCACTGCCATTACAATCGTATAACTGGAATATTATTACGTGAGACACCTCCTTTGATATCTTGATTTTTTCGCGGAATATAAACATAATGAAATGGATCTGATGGAAAAATACATGTTCGGAATCGACAGTTTTCAGGTGTGGTTTGTTTAAGGTCAAGAAGTAAATACCCATGGGGTTTAGAAGTAGCATCAAAATATGCTTCCTGTAAGAACTTAGGATTTTCTGGATATACCTGACGAGCTAAATGAGAAATTTGTGCACGGTCACGAGGATTTTTAAACACTATTATATAATTTGTATTGAGTGATATATCTCGCTGACCTTTCCCTTGATGAAATAAGTTTTGAGATAAAAATATTACACTTAAATTTTTGTGGTGACTACCTTTGGTGAACAAATCTACTATTGAACCGCTAGATGATTCACGCATTAAATCATCAATCACAACTAATTTCGGTAAATTATCTTCAAAGTCTCCGGATTGAGGCAAACCTTCGCGAAATTCAACAAACGATTTATCATAGTCTGTATAACCATGCTGCCACTCAGCATAATAGAATATGACTTTATGAAATTGAGTATCACAAATTTCTTTGATTTCTCGTAAAAATCTTTTAACAAAAAACGTTTTTCCGCATCCTGTTGGACCACAAATCATGGATGTAAATGGATGTTTCCACCTCGGATCCATTTTTCTGTCTGAAATGTAATTTAAATTTCAGGGAAATATATATATATATATATATAGGGAATGAAAAATTTATTATTATATTAAAATTTTTATTGAATAATTATTACATTCAGAAATTTCTACATTCAAAATTCACTCTTATTCTCTACATTTATATACTTTACGAAAAAATTTACATACTTCAAAAAAATTTACATACTTCACAAAAAAGTTTACATACTTCACAAAAAAGTTTACGTACTTCACAAAAAAAAGTTTACGTACTTCACAAAAAAGTTTACGTACTTCACAAAAAAAGTTTACGTACTTCACAAAAAAAGTTTACGTACTTCACAAAAAAATTTATGTACTTCACAAAAAAATTTATGTACTTCAAAAAAATTTATGTACTTCAAAAAAATTTATGTACTTCAAAAAAATTTACATACTTCACAAAAAATTTATGTACATCAAAAAAATTTACATACTATACAAAAAATTTATAAGAAAGTTTTCATACTTCACAAAAAATTTACATACTATACAAAAAATTTATAAAAAAGTTTTCATGCTTTACAAAATATTTATAAAAATTTTTTTCTATCTATTTATTCTGTTTTAACCTTTTTTTTTTGCAACCATAGGGTAGACTATCTGATTCTCCTACTCGTCGCCTCTTAGGGCCCGTCGGTCGGATAACTTTTGACTCTTTTTTTGTCAAGACCTGATGATATTGATCTCTGCGTATACCTGAATAATGTATATTAAAAGGTTCCAGATTATCGACTACAAGAGAACGTACAGTATTGTAGTTTACTAGTTCTGATGTTTCAGCATTCAATCTTACTCCTTTTAATTTACAGCACTCAGTAGTAGTTCCGTCGGGTTTTTGTACAACGTATGCATAAAATTTGGGACCACCAGACACAAATGATGAAATGTAGCTACCCTCTCCATATCCTTCTAATTCGTCAGTTAGATCACCAAGAAAATCACCAGTTGGCAAATCTCGAGAACCATCACTAACGTAAATTACAGAGTCTGTATCATAATATAAAACCTGAGTATCTAAGTATTCTAAATAACTGTACAATTTGAGTCTAGCTTGTGCAGTTGTAAAAGCAGCAATAACTACATTCGCCCTGTCAGATGGAGTAAAACTATCTAAATTATTTGCCCAATTAACAAAAATCGTATCTTGGTTAATCGGTACAAATTCAGATATTTCTATTTCAGGATTGAAAACTAAATCACAAAATTCTTCATAAGAATTCACAATTGATTTTTTTTTCATATTTTCCCTCTGGCCAAATTTACCCCAAAACGAATTTAAAAATAGTTTAGCTAGAGATCTCAAACCAGGATTTTTTTCAATTTTTGAAGGATCTAATTTTATGCCCTCTCTATCCTCGTACCTTGCTAGATATTCATGCTTAGAAATTTCATCGATACATTGGCTTGGCCATCCCGAGGCCTCCTGCTTAATCTTTAAAAAAGTATTTATATATTCTACAAACAGACCTGTAGCATTTTTTTCTTTCGGGTTATATTGTACTACCTGATAGTCCCAAACCTCGTCAATATTTTGAATGACGTAGCCCTTTTCTACCGCTTTACGGAGCTCGCATGCAACCCAGGTACCGTATAACTCTCTATCCCTTTCATTTTCATGTGGACATTCGGTTTGAGTTTGATTTTGACAACAACTCATACATAGAGGAAAGAATAATTTGCCATGTGCTCTAACAGGTAAAACTGGATGATATAGAGTTCTTGGAGGTAATACTCTGCATTTTATCAGCCCTTGTATGTTTTCAATATTATTATCTGGCGCTATATTTCCACAATCGTCATTTACGTAAACTTTGGGGTGCCCAACCGGAAAAATCCCTGTTTTTAAAACCCAAGGATATAAGGAGCATACATCTACATACCGAATCTTTTCAATATCTTCTCCAGTAGAATTCTTTCTAACGTCGTAATAAGTTTTCACGTTACCAGTACGCCCTCCGAAAAACGCTTCACGTGGATTTAATGGTTTAACTGACATAACTTCTGAGCTATCAAGAAATATTTGTAACTCTCTATTATTTTTTTTTTCGTGATTAAACTCACATTCCCACATTTCTGTTAGTTCATATCCACATTCTCTGATTTTTGAGGCTTGCATTTGCGTACTTTCATACCGTGAATTGGGCGTTGCTGATTTTTTGTTATTATCTTTATTTTTAAATACAGAGCGATCGCGATTATTCTTGAAACACTTTGGGCACCCATGCCAGAAACAACCATGGAATTGATACGCGTATTTTTTACCATTTTCATCCACTCTATAACCATCTAATTTTACTCCATTAGGCGTTTTAATTTCACGACCCCGTAAAGCATGTGTTATTTTGATATTATTTCTATGTTCAAGCCATGTAAGCCATTCGATAGCGACTCGTGATTGATTATCTCCTAAACGGTACCCCATTCGCGGAACAATACCAATCTGTTGATCTCTCAAAAAGTTTCGCCTGAAGAATAGCATACAGGTTGATGCAATAGTTGTACACTCTGAAAACGGACAAACGTTGCCACACTTTAAAATTAAATTACGGAATTTATTACATGCTAAGCGTAAAATGCTGACATCCAAGCGGCAATAAAATATAATTTCTGTCTTAAAATTAAATAAATTATTTTCATTCACTCTCTTTTCATACCATTGTAAAAATACTTTTTTCTCTGTCACGCTCATTGTGTCTGGACTATAATACTTTTTTTCAGGCATAGGCCCAACATAGTTTTGGTTTTTTGTGGTATTGAATAAATGTGGGAAGTATCCTTTAGCTATTTTATCTGAAAAACCGAAAGCCTTAGGAAGTCCCGATAAGGCCATTGGTATATAATTTAAACTATCAATGAATTTAATTTTTTTCTTATTCAATTCCATTAATGTAATACTCGTACCATTTATTATGGTATCTATATCATCATACTGCTTTGTAATGATTTCAGTAAGAATAAACTGTGCATCAAACCCTTTCGCATTATGAGCTATACATACTACTTTTTTACAATTTTTTAATTTACTTAATTCAAAGATATAATCTACAAATTTTTTAACACAATCTTCGCCATAAAAAATAGTTTCACTCATTCCACAATTATTACAATTAACTGCATTAGGATCAAGAATAACTTCTTCATTATCACAACATAAATTACAGACAGCTTGAGCAATACATAAAGTAGGTATATGAATATTTACAGATGTATTGTTTTGAAGTTTATCGTCCTGTCGCGTTGGGTGTATGTCAATGCCCCGGGGCTTCAATGTCCCGTGGCTGCAATGTCCCTGGAAAAATATGGCGTCATAGAGAATTGTAATGGAGAGCCATCTATGGGTTGAAATAATTACTAAAAAATGTAAAAACTACTTTTCCACGAGAATAATTATTTTTTTCCTGTACTGATGGCGCTACGATCAAAAACATGTCATATAGAGGACAAGTATGTATCCCTCAGTAAAAATAGACTATTATTTCGTAAAGCGCTTGGTTCTGAAAAATGAGAAGGAGATACTCTTAGCTACAATGGAACCCTCAGCGTTAATGAAAGGGTACAAGGGTAGTTAACCCTAAACTCGGGGTCCAAGTGCTTCCCTCCATAGGTTTACCCTGCCATTGGGTAGGCAACCTACTCTTGGCCGAAATAAAAGGGTACAAGGGTAGTTAACCCTAAACTCGGGGTCCAAGTGCTTCCCTCCATAGGTTTACCCTGCCATTGGGTAGGCAACCTACTCTTGGCCGAAATAAAAGGGTACAAGGGTAGTTAACCCTAAACTCGGGGTCCAAGTGCTTCGCTCCATAGGTTTGGCCTGCCATTGGGTAGGCAACCTACTCTTGGCCGAAATAAAAGGGTACAAGGGTAGTTAACCCTAAACTCGGGGTCCAAGTGCTTCCCTCCATAGGTTTGGCCTGCCATTGGGTAGGCAACCTACTCTTGGCCGAAATAAAAGGGTACAAGGGTAGTTAACCCTAAACTCGGGGTCCAAGTGCTTCCCTCCATAGGTTTGGCCTGCCATTGGGTAGGCAACCTACTCGTGGCCGAAATAAAAGAGTACAAGGGTAGTTAACCCTAAACTTGGGGTCCAAGTGCTTCCCTCCATAGGTTTGGCCAGCCATTGGGTAGGCAACCTACTCTTGGCCGAAATAAAAGGGTACAAGGGTAGTTAACCCTAAACTCTAAGTCCAAGTGTTTCTCTCCATAGGGTTGGCCTGCCATTGGGTAGGCAACCTACTCTTGGCTGAAATAAAAGGGTACAAGAGTAGTTAACCCTTAACTCTAAGTCCAAGTGTTTCCCTCCGTAGGGTTGGCCTGCCATTGGGTAGGCAACCTACTCTTGGCTGAAATAAAAGGGTACAAGAGTAGTTAACCCTAAACTCGGGGTCCAAGTGTTTCCCTCCGTAGGTTTGGCCTGCCATTGGGTAGGCAACCTACTCTTGGCCTAAATAAAAGGGTACAAGGGTAGTTAACCCTAAACTCGGGGTCCAAGTGTTTCTCTCCATCGGTTTGGCCTGCCATTGGGTAGGCAACCTACTCTTGGCCTAAATAAAAGGGTACAAGGGTAGTTAACCCTATACTCGGGGTCCAAGTGTTTCCCTCCATAGGTTTGGCCTGCCATTGGGTAGGCAACCTACTCTTGGCCGAAATAAAAGGGTACAAGGGTAGTTAACCCTAAACTCGGGGTCCAAGTGTTTCCCTCCATAGGTTTGGCTTGCCATTGGGTAGGCAACCTACTCTTGGCCTCATAAAAAGGGTACAAGGGTAGTTAACTTTAAACTCGGGGTCCAAGTGTTTCCCTTCGTAGGTTTGGCCTGCCATTGGGTAGGCAATAGTAGTGTTGCAAAAAAACAATCGATTAATCGAATAATCGATTTTTTTAGTTTAAACAATCGATTTTTTTTAATCGATTCTATATGCTTCGATTAATCGATAGAAAATCGATCCAAATTTTAAAATACGATCTTTAAAAATCGATTTTTTTTTTATAAAATAATGGTAAAAAGAATTTTTTTTAAATTCGTAGATTAATACCTACAATAATTTTCAATTAATTTAATGAGTGCATTAATCACATATCTAATATGTGAGGAAATTTATTTTTTTTAAAACAAATTTTTTTTCCACAATCGATTACAATAATCGATTGTTAGCAATTCGATTGCGCAACTTTTAAGTTGAAGTTATTAAACAATCGATTGTCTTTAAATCTTAGAAACCAAAACAATTATTAAAAAAATAAAAATTTAAGTAGTTAAAACAAATTATGAAAAAACCATTGTCTATCATTAAAGTTATTGTAAGTATTCCAAAATTGATATTTTAAAACACCAAATCGATTATTTCATAATCGATTGTTTATTATACGATTTTGCAACTTTAAAGTTGAGTTTAAAAAATCGATTATTAAAAAAAAATTGACAAAAACATTTCTAGCTTTTAAAGTTCGAAAAATATGCGTCAAAAATTCAATTGTCATAATCGATTGTTACACACTCGATTGTGCAACTATATAGTTGTTTTAAGAAACAATTGCTATTTTTGAGTTTGAAATAATCGATTGTTCGAAAAATCGATTATTTGCAAACGATTAATCGGCTCTATCGATTAATTCAGTTCGATTATAATCGATTGTCAACAATCGATTATCTCATTCGATTGTTGCAACACTAGGCAATAGTGTGTGTCATTTCAGAGCAACATTTTTTTTTAAGTGCATGAGAAAAAAATCATAGTTCAACACAAAAAAAAATTTTCGCACAAGAAAAAAAATTCGATAAAGTTCGTTTAAATAACATGGGAAAATTTTATTTTCAACTTTGAGTATTTTTAACTCGTTAACTAATTAATAGATTGAATAGACTAATATATATTTTCGAAGGAAATTGTACGCGCTACAAAAAAGGTTTCTTATCATTTTTCGATAAATCTATCTGTTCAAAAGTTATTGGCGTTCGAAGTTAAGCTCTAGTAAATTTCGAGATCTTTTTACTTTTCCGCTGAAACTGTCAGACTTATTACAAAATGTCATAGGAACTTTTTTATTGAACATGATACTCTCTACAAATTATAATAAAAAATATTTTTTCAAATTCCGTATTGTTTGCTAGTTTTTTTCATTTCAATGTTAAGCTCTTTAAATCGATCAGAACACTACTTTTTTAAGAGCTTGAAATTAAAATAAAAATAACTACAAAACAATACGGAATTTGAAAAAACATTACAAATAATAATTTGTAGAGAATAAAATTTTTAATAAAAAAGATCTTATGACATTTTGTGATAAGTCTGATAGTTTCACCGGAAAAGTAAAAAGATCTCGAACTTTACTAGAGCTTAACTTCGAACGCCAATAACTTTTGAACAGATAGATTTATCGAAAAATGATAAGAAACCTTTTTTGTAGCGCGTACAATTTCCTTCGAAAATATATATTAGTCTATTTAATCTATTAATTAGTTAACGAGTTAAAAATACTCAAAGTTGAAAATAAAATTTTCCCATGTTATTTAAACGAACTTTATCGAATTTTTTTTCTTGTGCGAAAATTTTTTTTTTTGTGTTGAACTATGATTTTTTTCTCATGCACTTAAAAAAAAATGTTGCTCTGAAATGACACACACTATTGCCTACCCAATGGCAGGCCAAACCTACGAAGGGAAACACTTGGACCCCGAGTTTAGGGTTAACTACCCTTGTACCCTTTTATTTCGGCCAAGAGTAGGTTGCCTACCCAATGGCAGGCCAAACCTATGGAGGGAAGCACTTGGACCCCGAGTTTAGGGTTAACTACCCTTGTACCCTTTTATTTCGGCCAAGAGTAGGTTGCCTACCCAATGGCAGGCCAAACCTATGGAGCGAAGCACTTGGACCCCGAGTTTAGGGTTAACTACCCTTGTACCCTTTTATTTCGGCCAAGAGTAGGTTGCCTACCCAATGGCAGGGTAAACCTATGGAGGGAAGCACTTGGACCCCGAGTTTAGGGTTAACTACCCTTGTACCCTTTTATTTCGGCCAAGAGTAGGTTGCCTACCCAATGGCAGGGTAAACCTATGGAGGGAAGCACTTGGACCCCGAGTTTAGGGTTAACTACCCTTGTACCCTTTTATTCAGGCCAAGAGTAGGTTGCCTACCCAATGGCAGGGTAAACCTATGGAGGGAAGCACTTGGACCCCGAGTTTAGGGTTAACTACCCTTGTACTCTTTTATTTCGGCCACGAGTAGGTTGCCTACCCAATGGCAGGCCAAACCTATGGAGGGAAGCACTTGGACCCCGAGTTTAGGGTTAACTACCCTTGTACCCTTTTATTTCGGCCAAGAGTAGGTTGCCTACCCAATGGCAGGCCAAACCTATGGAGGGAAGCACTTGGACCCCAAGTTTAGGGTTAACTACCCTTGTACTCTTTTATTTCGGCCACGAGTAGGTTGCCTACCCAATGGCAGGCCAAACCTATGGAGGGAAGCACTTGGACCCCGAGTTTAGGGTTAACTACCCTTGTACCCTTTTATTTCGGCCAAGAGTAGGTTGCCTACCCAATGGCAGGCCAAACCTATGGAGCGAAGCACTTGGACCCCGAGTTTAGGGTTAACTACCCTTGTACTCTTTCATTTCGGCCACGAGTAGGTTGCCTACCCAATGGCAGGCTAAACCTATGGAGGGAAGCACTTGGACCCCGAGTTTAGGGTTAACTACCCTTGTACCCTTTTATTTCGGCCAAGAGTAGGTTGCCTACCCAATGGCAGGGTAAACCTATGGAGGGAAGCACTTGGACCCCGAGTTTAGGGTTAACTACCCTTGTTCCCTTTTATTTCGGCCAAGAGTAGGTTGCCTACCCAATGGCAGGGTAAACCTATGGAGGGAAGCACTTGGACCCCGAGTTTAGGGTTAACGACCCTTGCATCTTTTTCTATAGGCCAAAGGTAGGTTGCCTACCCAATGGCAGGCCAACCCTACGGAGGGAAACACTTGGACTTCGAGTTTAGGGTTAACTACCTTTGTATTCTTTTATTTCGGCCAAGAGTAGGTTGCCTACCCAATGGCAGGCCAACCCTACAGAGGGAAACACTTGGACCCCAAGTTTAGGGTTAACTATCCTTGTACCCTTTTATTTCGGCCAAGAGTAGGTTGCCTACCCAATGGCAGGCCAAACCTATGGAGGGAAGCACTTGGACCCCAAGTTTAGGGTTAACTACCCTTGTACCCTTTTATTTCGGCCAAGAGTAGGTTGCCTACCCAATGGCAGGCCAAACCTATGGAGCGAAGCACTTGGACCCCGAGTTTAGGGTTAACTACCCTTGTACTCTTTCATTTCGGCCACGAGTAGGTTGCCTACCCAATGGCAGGCTAAACCTATGGAGGGAAGCACTTGGACCCCGAGTTTAGGGTTAACTACCCTTGTACCCTTTTATTTCGGCCAAGAGTAGGTTGCCTACCCAATGGCAGGGTAAACCTATGGAGGGAAGCACTTGGACCCCGAGTTTAGGGTTAACTACCCTTGTTCCCTTTTATTTCGGCCAAGAGTAGGTTGCCTACCCAATGGCAGGGTAAACCTATGGAGGGAAGCACTTGGACCCCGAGTTAAGGGTTAACGACCCTTGCATCTTTTTCTATAGGCCAAAGGTAGGTTGCCTACCCAATGGCAGGCCAACCCTACGGAGGGAAACACTTGGACTTCGAGTTTAGGGTTAACTACCTTTGTATTCTTTTATTTCGGCCAAGAGTAGGTTGCCTACCCAATGGCAGGCCAACCCTACAGAGGGAAACACTTGGACCCCAAGTTTAGGGTTAACTATCCTTGTACCCTTTTATTTCGGCCAAGAGTAGGTTGCCTACCCAATGGCAGGCCAAACCTATGGAGGGAAACACTTGGACCCCGAGTATAGGGTTAACTACCCTTGTACCCTTTTATTTAGGCCAAGAGTAGGTTGCCTACCCAATGGCAGACCAAACCTATGGAGAGAAACACTTGGACCCCGAGTTTAGGGTTAACTACCCTTGTACCCTTTTATTTAGGCCAAGAGTAGGTTGCCTACCCAATGGCAGGCCAAACCTACGGAGGGAAACACTTGGACCCCGAGTTTAGGGTTAACTACTCTTGTACCCTTTTATTTCAGCCAAGAGTAGGTTGCCTACCCAATGGCAGGCCAACCCTACGGAGGGAAACACTTGGACTTAGAGTTTAGGGTTAACTACCCTTGTAACTTTTTCTATAGGCCAAAGGTAGGTTTCCTACCCAATGGCAGGCCAAACCTACAGAGGGATACACTTGGACCCCGAGTTTAGGGTTAACGACCCTTGCATTTTTTTTTTATAGGCCAAAGGTAGGTTGCCTACCCAATGGCAGGCCAACCCTACAGAGGGAAACACTTGGACCCCAAGTTTAGGGTTAACTATCCTTGTACCCTTTTATTTCGGCCAAGAGTAGGTTGCCTACCCAATGGCAGGCCAAACCTATGGAGGGAAACACTTGGACCCCGAGTTTAGGGTTAACTACCCTTGTACCCTTTTATTTAGGCCAAGAGTAGGTTGCCTACCCAATGGCAGGCCAAACCTATGGAGGGAAACACTTGGACCCCGAGTTTAGGGTTAACTACCCTTGTACCCTTTTATTCAGGCCAAGAGTAGGTTGCCTACCCAATGGCAGGGTAAACCTATGGAGGGAAGCACTTGGATCCCGAGTTTAGGGTTAACTACCCTTGTACTCTTTTATTTCGGCCACGAGTAGGTTGCCTACCCAATGGCAGGCCAAACCTATGGAGGGAAGCACTTGGACCTCGAGTTTAGGGTTAACTACTCTTGTACCCTTTTATTTCGGCCAAGAGTAGGTTGCCTACCCAATGGCAGGCCAAACCTATGGAGGGAAGCACTTGGACCCCAAGTTTAGGGTTAACTACCCTTGTACTCTTTTATTTCGGCCACGAGTAGGTTGCCTACCCAATGGCAGGCCAAACCTATGGAGGGAAGCACTTGGACCCCGAGTTTAGGGTTAACTACCCTTGTACCCTTTTATTTCGGCCAAGAGTAGGTTGCCTACCCAATGGCAGGCCAAACCTATGAAGCGAAGCACTTGGACCCCGAGTTTAGGGTTAACTACCCTTGTACTCTTTCATTTCGGCCACGAGTAGGTTGCCTACCCAATGGCAGGGTAAACCTATGGAGGGAAGCACTCGGACCCCGAGTTTAGGGTTAACTACCCTTGTACCCTTTTATTTCGGCCAAGAGTAGGTTGCCTACCCAATGGCAGGGTAAACCTATGGAGGGAAGCACTTGGTCCCCGAGTTTAGGGTTAACTACCCTTGTACCCTTTCATTAACGCTGAGAGTTTCATTGTAGCTAAGAGTATCTCCTTCTCATTTTTCAGAACCAAGCGCTTTACGAAATAATAGTCTATTTTTACTGAGGGATACATACTTGTCCTCTATATGACATGTTTTTGATCGTAGCGCCATCAGTACAGGATAAAAATAATTATTCTCGTGGAAAAGTAGTTTTTACATTTTTTAGTTATTATTTCAACCCATAGATGGCTCTCCATTACAATTCTCTTTGACGCCATATTTTTCCAGGGACATTGCAGCCACGGGACATTGAAGCCCCGGGGCATTGACATACACCCGTCGCGTTTTAAAGTCATAGTAAATAAATTTAGTATATTTTTTAGACTCAACCGAAGGTTTGGCCACAGGTATAAAACATAAATGCCCTACCTCGCATAACTTATTGCAGGTATCGCACATTGATTTACCGCACTCATGTTTTGAAGTTTTCGGATAAATAATAATTTTACATGTTAAACAAAACTGTACATTTTCACAAACTGATTGATTGCCTTGATATGACCCCTGTTGCCGATGATAATTAAAACATTTTTCTCCGAAAAATAGACGATTGCAAGTATTACATTTTTTTTTTAACGCCATGACAGGGCACGGTGGTTTTGCGTAGCATTTCACACATGCTAAGGGACAATCTCTATGATCATACGGGTTTTTATAAACTGTGCGACACGGTTCACAGTAATGCCTGGCCGCTTGAAAACTCAAAATCGTTTGAATATATTCAAAATGATTTTCATCTGGGTAATATACGAGCCTTAATGTATGTATCACACTTTTATTTTGTGAAGTAATTGCAGCTGTCCCATCGAAAATAACTTCATGCTGCTTTTCACAAGGGTTGCCTTTTAACTTGTAAATAATTATAGCTATTTGCTGAGGAGTAAAATATTCTTGAAATTTTTTTTCTTCCTCTATTCCGCATCCGTTTTCAGGTATTTCTATACCTGCCAGTGAGGCAAGTTCTAATGCTTTGTATCGCTGATACGATTTTCCTGTGTTTCTAGAGTTACGTATACGATTCCATTCTTCCTGTAATGACCCTGCCGATGCTTTTGCTGCCAATTTTTTCTGACCCACGAGAGATGTTACAAGAGCTCTTGGTAGACAAAGATTATCGTTGTTGCTCATTTTCAGCACTCCTGGTGGACGTTTTTTATCACACTCCTCATTATACTTTTGACCTGCCATTGCTTCAACTACGTGTAATTTAATTTGAAAAGTATCAGTAACATTAAACCCTCCTGCACTTTGTGAAATTTTATTTACTAAATTCCACAGCTGATCAAATTCATATCCTGCTATTGGTCTCATACTTTGATAAGCATCATTACCCTGCATCCCATCAAATCGAAAACTCAAACAGAATCGGTTATTTCCAGCTCCTCCAGCCTCTATTATTTTAGTATACAATTCCTTGAAGGCTTTTATGGTCCACTGTACTGCATTACATCCATTCGGTACAGGAGCTATACGAAACTTCATAGCATGACTATTTACTCTATATCTGTTGAGGCGTTCAATTCCGTTGAAAATTTGAATTAGTGCCTGCTGAAGATTATCTTCAACGACAGCATTTTGACCATTTACGATTTCCTCTTCATCCTCAATAATATGCTTGCCTATTGTAGCACGAAGTCCTTGAACATCGTCTCGATCTGCGGTGAT
This sequence comes from Microplitis manilae, assembly GCA_030273425.1. Lineage (NCBI taxonomy): Eukaryota > Metazoa > Arthropoda > Insecta > Hymenoptera > Braconidae > Microplitis > Microplitis manilae. The sequence goes on along the minus strand of CP092727.1, from coordinate 11,834,612 downwards.
ATTATTGTGGGCTATACCTGCTCCAACTTGTGGGAAACCTTCACAAAATAATTTTACATGAAAATATATTACGCTAATAAAAAATAATCATAATAGAAATATACAACTTACCATCAAATAAAGTTTCATCAAAATCGTCAAGCTCAAACCGTTGATTTGAAGAAGGCAAAATTTCGAACTCTCTAAGAATATCGTCATCTTCATTATTTACGTGATTAGAGGACTCAGGCTGAATATCCAAATTTAATTCATCACTATTCAAATGCACTAAATTTTCCGGTAAGGCGTTTGACTCGAGAAACGCCTGTAAAAACTCGTCATCAATTTCCGGGATGTCTATTGGATTCATTGCGTATGCGTTCTCGTAAGAGACTGATACATATGTTTTTATTTTCATGCCTAGTAAGCGTAGAAATTTGGAAAAACTTGTATCCCCCACCTATGACTTATACCCACGCATGTATGCTTAGATTTATAAAATACACATATGGATAGACTGTATATTGGTACATTATGTTTGGTGGCTGTTTTTTTCATATATTTTCAATTTGGTATTCTATAAGTTTTCTAACGTATTTTATGATTCCTCAAATTATGCGGTGCTAGTGCAATATAGAGGGTAAACACAGGTGTAAATTTTTACTCTATATCTACTATAGAATCTAAACGCAATAAATGCTTTTTGAAAATATAAAAGATACCAACCCCGCTATAAAAAGATTTTATTTCTATATTGCCTTACTGGTGAATGATTTATTTTAAATATCCGCTACTCTGCCGTTACCAAAATGAATCTCAGCTGCATTGATTTTTATTTTCGGCTAGTTCAAATATTTCTACCTTTCAGTAAAATATTAAAAAGGACCGCCAAAAAAAAAGAAGAGGTAAAATTTTTTTCAGCGTTTTCGTCATGGTCCGCGCTTTTCTTGATACCTCCAACTTTTGTAATATTTTATCAGTTTTACTAACAGTAAGCCAAAACTTTACATCTTTGTGTAAAAAAAAGTGAGTCGAAGATGTTCAAAAGCAACGGTGACTTTGATTTAGAATGGTATCAAGCTGTAATAGAGAGGCGTCTCTGCTGGAGGAAGATAAGACGCCCATATGAGGAAGAACCTGGGTACCAGCCTACAGATCCTAAGAAGCCTGACGGAAGATGGTGGATGCGGAGTGTGCCTGGAAACACTTACGAGCAGACCTCAGCGCTGCTGGAAGAACGTCAAGAAAAGAGCGTTGACGGGAAATGGTCTAAAGAAGAATGGAAGGAGCGTCTCCAGTACCTTAGAAGCAACGAAACTACACCTCCCGAGGTATACAGTGACGATGAAATAGAGGATTTGCCTCTAAATGACGAATTTGTTGATCGCCAGCGAACTCGTTGGGTTGAGGAAAATGAATTTATTCTTCGTCAGCAGGCGCGACATCAACAACAGCTGCAGCAACAAATTAATCAGCTACAGCAATTACAGCTGCAGCTGAATCCTCAACAGCAGCCGCAAAATAATGATGCTGATGATGATAATGATACTGCCGATGCAGATGACTGGATCGATGATTGGGTCGAGGAGAGCGACCCAATATTTAACTTTGCAAGGTCACCGGAAGAAAGGGCCTGGGTGAAGCAAGTGACTCCCCCTGCGCTCCCATTAAAAAGTCGGACCGACAACGTTGACGACTTTCTTGATGTAAGTACTCAAAATATATTTTTGAATTCATAACTTATACATTTTATACAAAAAATTAATTTTTCATTTATTTATTTCTGTTTCAGTGGGTAAAGACAATGGCAGCATATGAGTTCGAGATGATTAGCGTTGGGTGTCCAGAACGACTTCTCGATATTTTGGAGAGGATTCGAGACGCTGAGATCAACTGGGACTGGACCAACCTTAACAAGCGAAAACGCGAGGAGGAGGAAAGTGAAGAGCACTTTTAAAAATGTTAGAAAATCAGTGAATAAAAGTGGTTACGTGCACGTGTATGTGTGTGTGTGTGTGGAAATTATAAAAATCTGTTTTTTATATCCACGTGTGTGGAAAAAATATAAAAAGAAATCTGTTTCTATAATGTATGTGTGATGCAGATAGAAAAAAGTTCATTCTAATAGTACGTGTGCATGTGTGAAAAAAAAAAGAAAAAATAATCTGTTTTTATAAGTATGACTGCGTGAGTGAAGAAAATGTTAAATAAAAAAAAAAACGAGTTAAAAATTGTGATTCTATTGAAATAATCCTCCGTTGATTTAATCCCTACACCTGCATGCCATAAACCCCTATTTTCCTCATTTAAATATTTTAACACCTCATCACCTGCATGCCATAAATCATCATTTAAATGTTTTCACACCTCAACACCTGCATGCCATAAATCATCATTTAAATGTTTTCACACCTCAACACCTGCATGCCATAAAACATCATTTAAATATTTTTACACCTCCACACAAGCACTGACAAAGGGAATTCCCTGTGACGTCACCAGACACCTGCCCCCCTTACCCTTCCCCCTCGGGAAAACCCCCTCATAAAACCCAGGAGTGGGGGCCAGACATGTCTCCCCAGTTATGCCCTATACTACTTTTGTACATAGCATTTTTTCGGTAAAAGTGCGGCATTTTTATAGTAATTTTACTGTAGTATTCTAGTAACTTTGTAGTTTAAGTACAGTAAATATACTGCATAACTATAGTAAAAAAAACTGGCCAATCTAACCATGATAATACCAAGTTATATCGGTAAATTTACGGCATGAGCATAAATGCCGAATATTTACGGTATTTTTGCGGCATTCTCTAAACCGCGAGGAATGTTGAAAATATTGTTTTCATTCCACACAACTTATACTTGTCCCATCAAAATCCAGTTTCATCAGTTGTATTTTATTGTACACAAAATAACCTGTAAATTTCACTGCTATTTTATATTTTAGAAGTATTTCTTTTATTATTTATGATGTATCAAATGTACCTCCAATCCTGATGATTATCACTGGTCTTGTCATTACGATAGCGCCCACAATTCTTATCGGATCTTATGAAGTTTGTCACACTTATTCTATAGACGATTACCTTGATCAAGTTCAAAGATGGGCTGAATCGTTCAAATAGTTTTGAAATTATGGTTATTTGAAATTTTCATGATTTTTCGTAAAAATCAGTTTTTAATTATTACTAAAACTTATCTAACTTCAAAACTAATATTCATAGACAATTTCCGTAAAAAGTATCTAAAAGCTTGTCTAATAATCTTTAATTTATGATCTTAAGCTTTATGTTTTGACTATTTCTTCCAATAATTTGATAGCCTCGAAAATTTTAATGGAATCAAAAAATGTTGAAAATATGGTTTTCATACCACACAACTTATGCATTTCCCATTATAAAACAATTTTGTTTCGTGTATTTTATTGTGAACAAAATAACCTGTAAATTTTACAGATATTTCATATTTTAAAAGTATTTCTCTTATTATTTATGATGTTCCAATCGTACCGGTACGTCCTATAATTATAACTGGTCTTACCATTGTAACAGCGATTACAATTATGATCTAATACTAATTAAATTTCCAATACTTTATTTATGTGAAGGTTAGTTTGGAACATTATCTATATAACGTTATGTTAAATCAACTATCTGAAGTTCTCTATCGAAAATAATCGTTGTCCTTTTTTACCCTCACTCTTAGAAAATGAGTTTAATTTATGTCATGACTATACACTAACATATATCACAAGATATGTATGTATACAACTAACTTTTTATATCAATGAATTGAAGAATCTACCTTCCATTTCGGCTACCGAGTGGCCTTTTTCAATTTTAAGCTATTAATGATTTCATATCCCTGTCAGGCATTACATGATTAATTCTTTAATTTTTTCATGCCATTTGTTTATAAATTTTTTATAAACAAATGGATTAATTAAATATTTTTGAAAAATTTTTTTTCACCATATTGTTAGCGCAAAAAAATAATGATTTTTGAAAAAAAAATTTTTCAATAATTTTTTAAAAAACATTTGGATTTTGATGCACGACAAAGTCCAAGAACTGATTCGATTTTTCAACAAACAAATTGCTGTTACTTTGCAACTATTGCAGATACAGTTTTCGACCTTCAAGTCGTTTCTATACAGTATGAGTTAAGTTTTCTTATCAATTTTTGACCAAACGTTTATCTATTACAAGACTTTTTTGTTACCTGATTATTAAACTATTCAAATATATTTTTTTTTATATTTTTAACTTTATTTGTTGAGATTTTAGAATTTATTTTATATTTTTACTCGCATTTTTCTGGAAACAAATTGAAAGCAGGAGATTGAGGATAAATCGTGAGAATGATGAGTAACATTTTTATGAAAAATGATGAGCATAAGACAGAGACTACTCCGGCAACCACTGAATAGTTAATAATTTCAAACGAACAATCATAATCTATGCTTTAATATGAATAACAATAAATAAAATCGTGAGATTGATTTTAATGATACAATAAACAGTAAAAATTTATAGTTTCAATCACTAATGCACTTTGGACATCTTAATAATGCAAGTTGTAAAATGAGCGAATAAACTGAAATGGTTCTGGTTTAGGCGTGAGGAATTGATGAATTAAAAATTACACAGTTTTTATCAAGAAATAAATTAGATATTTATTTACACTATATACACTGAAAATTGTAAGAATTAATATAACTTAGCGAATGCGACTGAATTTGATACGCGATAGCGAATGCTAACTTGAGAAAAGAATCACGTATATTAAATTCACACGTGGTCAATAGCGGTTAGCAATGCGTTAATTATTTATATTATAATAATAAATAACAATCAATTTATTTACTCTCAGTAAATAGCAGCCTTGATATACTGACTAAATTAAGAAAGAATTCAGCGTAGTGGTTTAGATTAATTTCACACAAAAATTAATTACTGTAACTGAAGCGGTTTGAGAACACGAGGTTGCAAGTAGCAGAGCACGTTGTAGAATAATTCATCATGGAAGCGTCGTCGTGTCGTAGTGGACGCTTAGTGTTGACGTGGCAGCCTTGCTGTATAAGACAAATTTTTCCATTGGCTTAAAAGCGCGCCAACGGGAAGTAGTTGATAGCGAAGTCTCTCATTGGCTGGCCAATATAAAAAGAATTATATGATTGGCTGGTTTGTAGCGGGTTTTTATGGCGTCTTGACACGGCCATGAGTTAGAAATTGTATGTACCGGGCCCAGATAGCGAGTGACCCGGCACTATTCTGACTTTCAGTCAGTAGCGAGTTCGGCAACTCCTGGACTTAGCGGAAATGCACGAAGCTGATTCAAATTAATCAAGCTCGTGACTGAACATTATCCTCAGCGCTGGCGACGGTGTCGACTGGATTGTCATCTGGATAGTGAACTGGTAGCACACATAGCTTAGCGATTGGTCGAACAAGGTCCGTGGTAGCGGTCTTCAGCGTAACTACTCGAGTCAGTCCATCCCTGCCTGGATGTAATGCGAGTACTCGCACAAGCGGCCATTTTGATGGTGGGAATCTTTCATCAGTCAACAAGACTAATGAACCCACTTTGATGATATTTTGAGGATTATGCCACTTAGATATTGATTGATGACGTTGCAGGTACTCCGATGACCATCTATTCCAAAATCTCTAGAACATTTGTTGTAGTTGTTGCCAGCGTGACAACGTAGTTGAATTATTTTCCAGTAGCGAGGGTCCAGATACAGCGATTAGCAATTCACTGATGAGAAGATGTCCAGGAGTTAGAGCGGTTAAATCTGCAGGATCTTTAGATAGCGGAGCGATCGGTCTTGAATTCAACACAGCCTCAATCTGTGTTAAGACTGTAGCGAGTTGGTCGTAAGTCAATAGCGATTCACAAATAGTTCGTATGAGATGGAACTTGATTGACTTTACGGCTGCTTCCCACTTGCCACCAAAGTGGGGAGCGCTTGGTGGGTTGAACTTCCAGTCTGTGCCATTTGTAGCGAGTAAATACTGAAGTTCTTATAGTTGTCTCGATCCTGCTGCAAATTTGTTCTTTAGCGTGGCGTCTGCTTCTACAAAATTTGTACCACAGTCTGAGTATAGGGTACTACAGGCGCCTCTTCGATTAGTGAATCTTCGAATTGCTACGACGATACGTCAGTAGAGTAATTGGTGACAATTTCAATATGTATAGCGGACGTAGCGAGACATACAAATACAGCAATCCATCCTTTATAGGTTTTGGCACCTCGACCTTAGAAAGTCTTCAGTGTTACTGGCCAATAGCGTAGTCTATTCCAGTGTGTAAAAATGCTTTAGATGGTCTTACACGAGTGGATAGCAATTGTCCCATTAATTGTTGTGCACGAACACCTCTATGTCTCGTGCACACGACGCAGCGAAGAATGTGTGATCTGACTGGAACTCGACAACCTTCTATCCAGACAGATCTCCGTAGATCAGCAAGAGTCAATTGAGTTTCCCCGTGGAATGTTCTCTGATGCGAATGATCTATCAATAGCGTACTTAAGCGTGATGACCTTGGTAAAATGGCTGGATTTTTCTGTTAATCATCCAGCAGCGAATTCTTCAAGCAAACGCCGACTCTAAGTACTCCGTTGTAGTCGACGTAGGGAATCAATTTAGCGAGACGATGATTTCGATGTAGAGAATCACCATTTTTCAATATCTTCAGCTCTTGCGAATAGTACTGACTTTGAGTATACTTGATCAGCAAAGTCTTAGCGAGTTCCAGGTTAAATGTAGAGAGTGGTGTGGCCAGTGAGGACTATGGCACTTTTTTGAATTTAGCGATGGCACGAGACAGATTCCAAGAGTGCCAAGTAACGGTGACAATTTAGAGAATTTCTCCAGTAGCGTGTATTGTGGGTAAGAATCTGTCGTGAAGATGGTAAAAACCAGACCTAGACGTTTTTCAAGATGTGATACCGTCTGTGTAGGGATGTCAAAAGATGGCCAGTTTTCTTCCCTCGCGGTTTTGAGAATGCCATAAATATTCGGCATTTATGCTCATGCCGTAAATTTACCGATATAACTTGGTATTATTATGGTTAGATTGGCCAGTTTTTTTTACTATAGTTATGCAGTATATTTACTGTACTTAAACTACAAAGTTACTAGAATACTACAGTAAAATAACTATAAAAATGCCGAACTTTTACCGAAAAAATGTTATGTACAAACCATAATAATACGATAATTTTATCATAATAACATGGTATTTTTTTGGTAATGATATCGTAGTTATCCTGAAATTTTGCCAGATTTATGCTGATATAATGGAAAATCGTAAAAAATTTAGTTTTATTTTTTGTTGGCATCTGCATTTAAAATGATTGAAAATGTGCAAAGTATAAAATTTTTTATTTTATTCTATTAGTTCACACGTTTCTAATTCAAACAAAAGAATGTAAGTGAAAATAGTTATCCGGGAAAATTGATATCTTCAATTTTCTTAAGACTATTGGTATCAATATTATTATAATTAACATCTTCCTTCAAGTAAGTGATTTAGCACAGTGGTTAACAGATCAGACTTCAAATATTAAGGAGTCGGGATCGATCCCACGAGAAGGCGGTTTTTTTTGTTTTTTACATGACAGTTACTGTATATATAATTTTATAAAGTTATATATAATTATATAAAATAATATGTAGCTAAATAAAATTTTATATAATATTACACAAATTTTTTTTCTCGGTAGGTGGTTTGATACTGCAAACGTGCCGAAAATATACTCTAGATATGCTGTATAATTACGGGTTTGATGCTGTAAGAATACCGTATTTTTTCTGTTTTATTACCGTGAATATTCTGAAATTATTTCGTAAATTTTTGGTGATAGTTTGACAAAAAAACTGGCCAAAATAACTTGAATAATACCGTATTTATGCAGTGTTATGTCCGCCGCTTAAATTTAAATTAATTATCCGGGATTTCTCCCTTTGGTAGCGATAGAAAAATTTAGACGAGCGATTTGGAGGTTGCGGACAACATGAAAGAATACGAGGAAGAGTTATCTTCCTATAATTTATTATTTATGGTGGATCTTTCGAAAAGTAAGAACCCAAAACGTCTCTGAAGAGACTGGTGCTCTTGTGTTGAACCAGTATATTATGAAAGAATTAAATGTAAATCTTTCACCTACCTTTCAATGTTTCTTTCTTTTTAGTCACGGCAGGTTAGATCCCTCCAGAACGTTGCAGCTCACTCAGCTTCCTCCTGTAGGATTTGGTTGGATGGGCGCGGCTGGGGTAGTAGGATGTAAACTTATGTGCTACTCTCGAATGAAACTCGGAAGGCTGAACTTGTGATTTTTGATCTTTTATTTACTGATTTAGTTACAATTCACTTGTACACTGAATCTTCTCACAATTTTTAACAATTGATATTTTTAGATTATTTATTAATAACGAATATTTGTATAAGAATTTTATTTTATATTTAATGCGTCCTTTTTACACACCCGATAGTGGTTTTATGCGCAAAATTACTCAGCCCGAGATGGAATCACAAATTCACGTGATTTGTGTCACTATTTCGATCGGACCGGATGATTCTATCAATCTCAGAGGATTTTTAATAGATAGATAAGTCGATTATTACTTTTTCTACGCCTAAGCGGAATCCTGCAATAATTGACTGCAAACAGATGTTAAGTTTGGAATGCCGTATTGATTATTTCAACGCCGAAGCGGATACCTGCAATAAGGTTTAAATAGAAAATATTAAAGATCCTCTTATTGACTTTTCAACGCCTAGGGCGGAATCCTGCAATAAGAGTGCAGGAAAATACGACGTTCGAATAATCACGGACCGTAAGTTAGAAGAACCGACTGGCCGTGAGCTATGGGTGCTCAGGATTTTTATAAACTTTGATTTGGCGATTGATGGGGAATTTTTAATTATTGTCATTGGTGGAAGGTGACGACAGTTTAATAATTGTTCGTTAAACTTATTGCAGTCATCCTCTCACTATCATTTGTCGCATAAAAAGGTGGAAAAAGCTGACGCTGCGTTTTCGCGCGCTTTTGAAAAGAAGGGCTCTGTAATAATTATTTTAAATAATTATCAGAATAAAAAAAAAATTATTTGGACATAACCTTCCCCCGGAAAGTAAGAGGGTTGCAAACTCTCTTGCTTTCCTAAACATATGTCCCTTCTTTCACAAAAGCTTGCGATAACGCTTACAATTTATAAAATTTCTTACAACTATGAGATTATGTAAAGATAAGGGATATATTTGTTTTTCTATTCTTTTCCTAGATAAATATGTATTGCAATTATATATATAATATAATTTTATATATTATCATATCATTATTTTAATATAATTTTCCCCTAAAATCTATCATTTCCCATTACCAAAATAATAATAATTATTATTAAATATAAGGATTACATAGTATGATTATTTAAAATGAGGATTACAATATTATTATATGTTATTTATCTCTCTACATGCATATGATGCATACACATTTGCATATTCGTGTATATGACTCTGAGACTGTAAAAAGGTAACGAAATAAGCTGGAGAGAGTAATTCATTTGCGCTGGAAATCTGCATTCACCCGACTTCTAGCGATGTTTAATTGCGAGTAGATTTTTGCCGCGTCTGCACGAGCGAATTTGATCTCCGGCTATTGTCTTATCTCGGGACGCATTCCGCTGGTGCTCAATGCGATTTATAAGTTAGTGCTAAAGCAACCGTGAACCAGGTGATTAACGCAATAGAACGAGAAGAATTAAAAATAAAAAAAAAAAAAAACATTAATATGTACATCACCAGGTACCATTACAGGGGTTTTTCGACCTGGTTTCAACTGGTGAGGCACCGGTTCAATTACGATGTAAGTATTATTTATTTTTGGGTACTAGATTTCATTAGACGCACACAAAAGAAAAAAAAAAACAATTTCAGTTATATATATTTTTCCAGGCGTTGTTGGAAATCGGGATACTTGTGGATGTATTCACAAGACCGATCAATCCGCTGCTGGGAATAAGGCTGCTCCTCGATATCAAGGAGATCGTGGGGGTCCTTCCTCCTGAACTCGAGGTGGTGACCCAGTACTTCCGGGCTTCCTGGCCTACTACGCCCCCTCGGGTTCAGTTGGAAGCGCCAAACCCCGAGAAAATTTGGGTCCTGGCTACCAACTTGATTGAAACGGCTGAGGACCTTATGAGGTAAGGGGACCTCTAAGAGGTTATTAGAAGTTTTTTTTTTTTTCTTTTTTTTTTATTATTAATAGTTTGTTTCCTTCCTTTTTTTTTTTTTCAGAGCTGATCTTCCAAGGGCTCCCGAGGAGGACTAATCATCTTCGGCAGCGGGGTTTCGAATAAATACTTAAATATATATCAATAAATTTGTAAACTGGAAACATTTAAATTATCATCAATAATAAAAAGAAATTTTATTTAGTGGATTTTGGGTGTCTTTTTTTTTTATAAAATACTTCCTTTTAGAATTAGTTTAGTTGCTAAAGTTTAATTGTGAATTTAAGGTAGCTTTTAGTACTTAAATTTAATTTTGATTTAGTTTTTAAGGTTTAGATATCAATTTTATAATTAAGTATAGGTTTTGTTGTGGCCACGTGTGAGTGGGAGTAAGAGCGTGCTATCATAAGTAAAGATAGAGAGAGAAAGAATGCGTAGCTGCGGGGCAATCGGTCTCTGCTTTGCCCGCGTTCGCAACTTCCGCGAGGCTGCAATCTTTAATTAAAGCCATAGAGGGGACATCTGTTGTTCTGGAGAGTAGTTAATTAGCAACTCGGCGAGGGGTACGACGATTGCCACGTCAAGTCTTCGTTCCTTTAAATACCGCGAGATTTGAAATTTGAATCAGTTTCATTCAGACTTCAAATCAATTCTCGAGTGTTCAACCATGCTGCGCTTTCCTTCCGACAACCCACCTGAATTCGCGACAAGGTGTGTCAATAAATTTGATGTCGATGTAAGTATTCAGAATTTGTATTAAGTAATCCTTACAAGATTAGTTTCCTCTCTTTGAAAGTTTCGCTGTATGCTAATTAGGTCCTATTGATGATGGGAGGGCTTCTCCGATATTTTGAAGGCCATTTCCGCCCGGCAGTCGGACTCAGGGTTCTCTCGTGTCTCGAGGGCGTGATGGGAGAGGAATTGCCCGTTGAATTGCTAAATTTAAGGGCGTGGCTCTCGACTCGACTGGTTGGAGCTGGTCCTCGCGATTTAATTACCAACACCTTCAACTCGCGTTTCATCGAAGAGGTGACTCACAACGTGATACAGGTGGCCCATATCAAAACTCGATTGTAAGTATAAAATTGTATGCGTTGGGATTTCTTAAAAATTCTTCTTGGAAAATTTGTATATATCTTAGGGTTGAATTTTTATTGTTTCCAGTGATTTAAAACATCCCGGATGGGAAGCTAAATGGCAAGCGGGACAGCTTCAACGCCCCAGTCAGCAATAAAGAATCAAAGAGTCGTAGAAAAAGGAGACCGCTTGCTGACTAGGATTTTCCTGGTCTCTTTTTTAGAATGAAAGTAAATTTTGTTCCTCCAACTGTAAGTGAGGCTATTAATAAAACAAAAAAAAAAAAAACTAAAATAATTTCTCTCCTTCTTTTTCCTCTCTTTTTTTTTCTCTATTACGGTAAGTATACACCCTTATTCTAGCCCAGGAAATGTTTTGTTTAGCCGGGAGTGGCTTAAACCGAGGGGTACGTTATTTCTTGGTCGCGCTCATGTATCTGAGTGAGAGGGTGCGCGATGTGTGAGAGCGAGGCAGATAGCGTATATCGGTCTCTGCTTTGCCCGCGTTCACAATTCCCGCGACAGCGCAACATCAATAGGATGTTAATTATCGACCGTCGTATTGATCTTACCTTGGTAGATCTCGACCGGCAAGTGGCGCCATCTTACGCTTGACAGGGGAACTATTCTCCAAAACCAGCTTATTTCGTTCGCATAAGATTTTTAACCAAATAATCCACATTTATATGGATTTGACTGTAATAAAAGATGGAATTATGCTAAAGTAAGGAACAAATATCGTTTATAAATAAGAAATACATGGAGAGAGATTTTTACAGATTTTTGGAACCTTAATATAGATAAAATTTTTCCTTTCTACTTCTTGGCAGTATCGTAGATTTTAAAATTTATACAATTTTATGTATCGCTTAATTTCAGCTTATAGTGGATTTTATCATATTTTGATATAATTTTCTGCTGATTTAGCAAGGTCATATTTATTTTCGCTTATTTCTTTCAATTTTTAAGAAAAAGATGACATTTAAATATAGTGTCTTGTTGAGTTGTTCTCAACGCTAGCGGACGCTCATTACAATAGGGGGTAAGTTGGTTAATTTCTATTAAAACCCATTTCCAATTCTAAAATCCAGATTTTGGTAGTCTGGTCATATAATGATAATTTATGATCTGAAATTGACAATTTCAGAATTCGTTTTTGAAAATGTGTTTTAATCGCCCACCTGTCGAGATTGTCGATCCAGAACTGGATCCCTTACCAATCTTAATGGAGGAGGTTCTGATTGAGGTACAAGCTCGTTGGTACTCAGACTCAGACCCAATCTTTCTGTTCGTGACAAATCAATACGAGATTGATTGGATCCATTCTGTAGCACCACCGTCGCCTCCGCTGGGTGCCGATGGTCGTGTTCCTACGCTATTAGAGGTATATAGTTTATCTAGATTCATTTATAATAAGAGAAAAAGATTCTCCTCCATATTTAATTAATTTATGGGTTTCAGTATATCGTCGTCAATCTACATCTACATTTCACTGATAATGCTGATGTTCGTGATAGTTATCTGTTAGAAATTTTGAGGAATTTCCGTGACGTTCGATAAAACAGGAATAACTTGCGGTTACTGAATTCGAATTTAAAAGATTCTTCTATCGCCTGGTTGTTCAAAAGGCGACAATGATTGTAAATTTTGAGAAATAAATTTTTGAATGAGTTTCTTGAATAAGTAATTTTTATTTTGTTAGTTTTAAGAGTTTCTCCATTATATTTTATTCCTTAATATTTTTTTTTCTTTTGCTGCACTAACTCTCTCACGGCTAGCGCGTCTTATTACTGCTGACTTGTCGTTTATGCGCAAAGTCGGGCATTAAGTCAACTGACTTGAAACTAACACAATGTGCATGTCTTTTGGTCAGAAATACGACCTTGGGGATCCCATTTATTATTTTGTAAGAACCTATGCCGAATTTACTTATATTCGGAGGATCTTTGCTATCTGGGATCCCAAGATTCACATTTGTGATTATTATTACTCGTGTGGTGTGCGTAATAATCTGTTACACGTAAGTGTCTAAGTGTTAAGTCGGGGTTAATTAAGTTTGTGTCATTATTATTTTGTTCGTTTGTCCAGTATTATTTAAGCTGTGGTTCCTTGCCGTACTGTCCCGACCGTTTAAAGCGTGAGCTTTTCTCAGCCTGGAGCAAGCATCTTTGGAGGGAAAAGGACGAGGATGAGGAAGATTGGATGGAGGATTGGAAATCCATTTCCTGGCTCTTTAGAGAAGATGGGGAGGATGAGCTGGAAGAGGAGGAAGTTGAGCAGGTGGACGAAAATGAGGCAGTTCGGCCATCAATAGCATTCGCTGGGTAACCAAAATATGTTACCACTTTCGAGTCACTTTTTAGCTGTCAATTTTCTCTTTTCAATAAAGAGAAAATGAGCTTGAAGATCGTTAGTTCCTTATTTTAAAACCTGAAAAGCTGCCCATCCTTTTATACACCCGTCTACGCTCTCGAATGCGAGTGTAAACGGAGGGAAAAGCGATTTTTATTTCCTTTTCCTCTTTGCTTTTAAATTTATTATTATTATTGTTATTATTATTCTTACGGCGCAACGCCCGGTAAGTTAATTATAATTTATTAAGGAACACGTGACTGTTAAGAGGTGAGTAACATTCTGATGTTCGTTTTTGAAAGAATTATTCTTTTCTATTTATTGTTTTCATTTTCTGTTATTCTAGGCGCCGAAATAGGACTCACAAGGATGTTTCCTTGGAGCTGATTTTTAAGAGGAGAATTTTAGTGGAAAAGGGAAGTTCTGTCAAGAGTTCTGTCAACGACTGTAAGAATTTCAGCAGCGGCTGTTATTAGTGTTCAGAGTTGCGCATGCGCAGTGAGAGGTAAGCATTTCTTATCTCTTACTCGGATTTGAAAATTAATTTCTTTGACTTTAACAGGAATTTCCGAATTTCCTGTTTTCTCAAATGTCCAGGTGATTTGAAAGTTTGTTAAAATTTAATTGAATTTGAATTTAGTTATATAATTTTCCAAAATTTGATCTTGTAAATTTAGATTTCAACAATTTTTCTAATTAGATTATTAATAATATAATTTTCTTAAAATGTCATGCCGGTAAAATAGGAATCCTCTTTTGAAACGACAATAAGTGTCGGTAAATTTATAAGAATTTTCGTAAAATTTTCATAAAAAGGCCCATAAATTATTTTGGGTCTGGATTAAAGTAAATTAAAAGAGGATTTCTATTTTTCCGTGAAATTTTGGTTTGAATTATACATTATTCTTATCTTGTTTAGGATGATTAAATCGGAGCGTTGAAGTCTGAGAGGCGAAGGCCTCTAGTGGTACGAGTTGTCGTTGGTGATTTGTTTGTAGAGAAGACGACACGAGTTGGAAGAGCTGGTGGAGTTTCTCGGAGTTCGATGACTTCTGGTTCGTCTTTGATTTGGACCGACTTCAGTTTAGAGTCTGAGGTACGTCTTGTTTCTTTTACTGATTTTGGATGTACCTCACCTGGCTGCTTGTTTTTCTTGTAGGTGAAGCAGCGCTTCTTACTCGAGCATATGCAGCATTTGAAGAATATTGGAACGACGAGGATGACACACAGGATGACTAAGGCGAACATGGTTCCCACCGTCATCGTTCGATGAATATCGTCTTCTTGATGGTGCAGCGATATTTCGGACATTCGATTTTCTGTTTCTTCTAATCCTGCTCCCCAGGGTTGGAATTTGTCTACTGTTTTTAATGGATCGACATTTTTTTTGAAGAGAAATCCGGATATTTTGGGTTCAGCTGTTAAATTCGTCGATAACGTTTCCAAGGTTAAGTTTAACTTTGGCAAGGTGATGTTCAGCTGAGTAATCTCTTCGTCTATGCTTTTTATTATATATTTTCCGTCTCTAATTTCGCATCGACCGTGAATATGGACCATTCCTGTTCCGTTTATGCAGTATTCTTTTTCGACTGGACTTAAGCACTTGAAGATTAGTTTTTCTTCTTTACAAGTCGAGTACGCCCAGGAATTGGGTTGATTGATCTTTATCCACGTGGTTTTAAACTCTGGTATGATGCGAACATTGCATGTTCTTGAGATATCTTCAGTTGATTTCAAAAGCAGCTTCATTTCGCAGTCTACCTCTTCTTCTGCCTCCGTAGACTGGAATGGTAGGTCGGGACGACAGACAAATCATCTCCGATAGATCTGCATTTGTTGATGTATTCAGAATCGGCTAGATAGAATCTTCTCAAGCCTGGATCTGTAATCAGGAACTTTTTTGATGGTAGTATCGTCAGTGACTGAATTTTTCCATTCAAATTTTCTGGCTTCGGCAATGGTCTCATCTCGTACGATAATAACGGAATTTTATGGAACAGCGGCAAGGTTACTATGATAAGTAGATAACCTTTCGACCTTGCTACCTTTACTGTAGACACAGAGGACAAGGTCGAGATATCCATCCGGTCAATTGGTTGTGGTGGATTTAAATCTGGATGCTTCATCATGAAGTCAACGAGTGCCTGGTAAAGTTGTTTTGGTGATATAGCCTGTGGAGAGAGTCTGCCGGCCTTGGCTTCCTCAATAACTGTTTCGGCTTCCTTCAGGACTCGAAGATGGTTACTGGCGATCTGCCTTCGTTCATCCCCCAGCATCATGACTTTCATCAGATATGCGAGTTTTCCCAAGGAATCTTTGGTAGAATTCATAAAATGTGTAGTAGCGTCTGCGAGATTATCCAGATTAGCCTGCATTTGTGCCTCGCTTTGGAGAATATTATTGATTTCACTCTAAACGAGGTGGGTGGCGTTCTGTGCTAGAAGCACCATCTCTGCATTGTCTTGTGTTACATTCTGGCTTATTTATTATTCAGACAGAATATTTTTTAATTGACCAGGTTGACGTCATTAGGGTGTCAATAGACCCCAGGTGCGTCAGCTGTTGACCTTCTTTTATTTTAAGCGACAATGTTTTAATGACTTACCATGGTGACGATTATCTCCATTATTCGGCCCAAATAACCCCTTGATGCCTCCTCTGAATGCGAACAGGACGAGCCTTGAAGGCCTGGTTCCTCCGTAAAGGAAAGCGATTCCAATTGGCCGATCAAACAACCAGAGCTCGAAGGCTCAGCAACACAAGAGCTCGACGGCTTAACACCACACGAGCTCGACGGCTCAACAACACACGAGCTCGAAAGCTCAACAACACATGAGATCGAAAACTCAACAAGAACTTTCTCAGACTTAATTCTCGGACGACCTTTGGCGAGGTCCGCGATGACACCTCGAATCCCGCGACCGAGCTGTACTGCACATCCTGACCTGCTTCATCGGCCTCGAAGCATGAATTTTGGATTCGAAAAGGAAGCGCTTAGGCTGCCGGTATCAGCGCCCAATACGAGGTATGTGATATTTGGACTGCCGGTAGCAGCGCCCAAAGTTAAATAAGGAGTACGTATTTTAATAAAATACGGATATATATTCTGCCTCAAAGTCCGAGTGACAGGATCAAGACAACAGGTTTGTGTAGAGTTCTTGGCTCTACTAGATCTTGTGATCGACTGCCTTGATTCTGTCGCTCCTTGGTATTATACATTATCAAAAGTGTTAACGTTGCATCTCAGGTTTCCTATGAGAGAATCGTCGTGGCCCGGGTCTCATGCATTGTCATCTGTTTAGACTATCCGCGAGCCACGGCGACTCTCTTATCGCAAGAGATTTCCGTTACATTGTTGGTGATGAATAAAATAATATCGCCAACAAAGTAACGATTTATTAATTTATTATTTATTTATGATTCTAAGAAGTGTCGAACCGTTTATTCGCCCCCCGTGGCGAATAAATAATTCGAGACTTCAAAAAAAAAAAAAAAAAAAAATTTCCAAAATTTTTATTTAAATTTAATTAGAGCCAGAACGTAACACCTCCCGACTTAAGTAAGTCGCGGCGCTTTAATAAAATCGGTGCGACTTCTATTATAAATAAAGTGGCTCGATATAAATTTAAATTGATTATGTGACTGACTCTATATAAACCAATGCTGAATGTTTAAAAGTCTCTATATAAACCAAAAGTTAAAATCAATTTTGAATATTGTAATGAAAAGTTCTTGGCTGTAGAATTTAAACCTATACCTGAGACACAACGTTTATAATGTTACATAAACTTAGTAATATGAAACTAATCGTTAGTATCTAATAATTTAATTACCTCCCGACTCGGTCGTTTGGTATTGAAATGATTAATTCTACATATAATTCGTACAGATATGCTTCCGCTTTGCGGTTATTTATAAATTACTTAAGAAGTAACTGCTTAAGTTGAAATTCATAATGAAAATGAGGTAACTACCTCCCGACTTAAGTCAGTTAGCGACTTCAATATTTATCTGTATTTATAATAAACAAAGTAATTAAACGTAAATTCATGTTTGTGAACATCCTTTTGGTTGTCTAATACTACTATAGTGAGTAATTTTTAAGTAATATATTAACAAATATAAATTTTCCTGATTATAACAGGTATTAAAGTTCTTAAAGATTAAAAATTTTGTATTTAAGACAATTCTCTTAAATTTCTAAAATTTTTTTATAAACTCTTAGGCTTCTGCCTATTGATAATTCTAGTGAGACTGGTCCAATCTGGTTTTGATCGATTGAATTTGAATTTGAAAATTGAACTGCTGTTGGTCCTTGGACAACCTTTCGATTGGTTCTGTAGTAGTTTGGCGATATTTTCCGGCTGCGGATGTTGGTTAAAAATGTTTAATTTTTGTCTAATTGTATACACTACTACGACGACAGTAACTGCAAACAAGGCACACTGTGCGGCTGGATAAGTAATGCTTATACTCAGGCATCCGATAATAACGAATCCTATGATGATGAGCCCCAAATTTGCTAGGTCATCTGAATTGCATCTCAGCTTGTCCTCGTGCTTGACTTCGTTGATCGTAGTATAAGTAGACCTCCCTACTGTTGTTGACAAACAGTGAGCGTCGTTAATATTGAAAATTATGTTTGTCTCAATGTGTATAAATTTGACTTTTATACACATGAAACGTTTAGCTGCCCCAAAACCATCTGCAGGACTAAAAATTTCGTTACCGAATACTTCCACGTTACTATTCTGTTGTACTGCTACAGCACCTAATCGACGATTCTTCGTATAATCCAAAGGCCACGCCAACGATGCACATCGCTCCAACCAAATTGGAACGGTTCTCAAAAGAATTATTTTTATTTTAAATCGAGATATTATGATCCCAAAATTCCATAATTTAAATATAAATGCTAAATTATCTTTCCTTTTTTTAATAGCTAAAGATATTAGGAATAAATCGATAGTGTCTAATCGTTTGCGGTCCACAATGAAGCCATGATTCCGATATATTTTCTTAACATAATCAATATTATTCTTAAAAAAATTGTTTTTATCCGGAGGTACTTTGATTTTATTCTTAAAGCTATACTTTATAAAGTCTAATATAGTGAAACGAAATCGTAAGCCTTTCTTAGATAAAGTTAATTGATCATATATGTATTTAAAAAACAATATGATAAAATACATATATTTAACAATGTTGGAACATGCAAGCGTTACAAATTCATTAACATTTTGATTGGGCTTATAATTTTCCCAAATTTTATTTTGTTGTGAAATAATTTCCTCTGAAATTACCCACAACGACGAATCAAATTTCGAAATCAATGATCTAATATTATTTTCTTTCATATGACCACCTGGTGAATAGAGCAGCTTATTATCAACTGACAACAAATCGACGCGTTTATTTTCTAATTTTTGCTCGATCTCGACTTCCTTAGTGGATTGGATCGGCGACGTATGATTTTCCGTTGTCGCGAGAACTACATGCTCGTCGACACGATCATTTAACAGTTCGGTGCTAAATTCATTTTGAGTAAACCGATTACAATGAGCTCCTGAGATACTAGGTCCAGGTAGCTCCTTAATTGACGCGTGCTGCTCTATTTCCAGTGTAATATCTTTATTATTCTGTACCCCAATGGTATTTATTGAACAAATTTTTATCATTGGTTCCGATATTTTATTTAATTTGAATTTAAATGCTTCGCTTCCATGCTCAACTTTGTTTCTATTTAAGACTGTCCTTCTGCGCGCAGTCTTAATTATTCTATTAAAGTTGACGGGATTACTCGGGTGATGTAAGAACTCCCGTCGGCCCCCGTCGAAATTACCCACGGAAGTCTCTAATTTTCCGGTAACGAAACAAATTTTCGTACCGGCTTATCGAATGTAAAATTATTTATTCCAGAGGATCTGGGACTGATAACACGTTCTTTAATAACGTCCGGATATTTATTACAGACTTCTGCCGGGTGAATCTGTCTCGACTTCGGTTTTTCATGATTATAACCCGGAATATGGGCCACCGTGGCCACTTCTGGTATTTGGAAACGTTTTGCATTTTCTTCCTGGATTTTGAACGCGGCGATCGACGACACGTATGTTTGTTCCAACGTATCGTGTGGTTTCAATAAACATTGAACCTGAAGTAAAGGCGGAATACCATTAAGGAAAGCCGAAATCGCGTCTTTCTCAATTTTTAATTTTTCTGCTTCAGTAAGCGTACCCCTTTCGGTTGTTTCCGCGTACAGAATGTCGCGGTAGATCGTACGGGCGCGGGTTACATAAGAGACCATATTTTCTTTGGGTCGCATAACGATGTTTTCTAATTCGGCCTTGCATTGGTTTGCAGAACGGTGACGATCGAAGACGGTACGAAGGAGGTTTTCGAACTCCACCATATTAGTGTACTCCATATTTTCGACCGTAGTCCGAGCGTCGCCTTTAAATTTTTGACGAACAAGCGTCAAAAACATAAATTCAGCGCTCGGCGCGAGCATAGAGCAAGCGCGATTGCATGATCTTATGAAGTCGGAGATTGAGTTTCTTTTACCGTCAAAAGTAGGCACATATGACAACGCGTCTTTGATTGTAATACTCGGGTTATTAACATGATTATTGGACCCGCTATTTCTTAACAGAGACATCTCCTCCCTGAGTTCCTGGATGACACTTGGTGTCTTAGTCACGGCGGCCGTTTTCAATTGCTTGAGCTCCGAAGCCCAGGTTTGCAATAATTTGGAGTCATTCCGCAACTCATTTTCATGAGCAGCGACAGCGTTTTCTCGCTCAATCAGATCGCGTTCCCGTTTATCCAGTTTCTCCGTTAACTCACGCTCCCGGTTGGCTAACGTAGCTTCGCGTTTGTTTAATCGCTCCGGTTGAATTATTTTAGCCTGCTCTAGACGCTGGCTAGATTCTGCTTCGCGCTCTTTTAATTCTTGTAACCTGCGTTCAAACTCAACCTTGAGCTCATTAGGTTCACCCATGTTTATTAATTCGCGTGATTTTAACTCGAGTTCACGCTCCCCGAAAGAAATTTCTAATTTCCGTAATTCTGCTTCGATATCGCGCAGTTTCGTCTCTTTTTCAACATTTGCTTGGTCCCGCTCCGAAAGATCACTTAATCGGTCATTAAGTAACCGTTCCGGGGCCTCAAGATCTGCTTCCCGATCATCGTGCCTTTTACACTGTTCGTTCAATTTTTCTGACCGTTCGAGGAGTTCCTCCTCTGTCATAGGCTCTCTTTTCCTATCCATTTTGTAAAATAATTATTTGTTTAGGCTTCCTCAATCGTCGTGCTAATTACTGAATATTTATGAGATCATAAAAAAAAATTGTCAAAGCAATCGTAACTATTACCAAACGGTAGGAAAATAAATTAAATAATAAGATTAAAATAATTTCAATTAATTAAAAAAAAACAATTGATTTGAAGAAAAAAAACGAATCAACTATTTCAACTAGAAAATAATCAATTTTGCGTAGACCCGATAGCTTTGACGAATTTTGATTCTTAACACACAATTGAGAAATCTAAACAAATCATATTAGGTTTCACACTAGAGAACGATGGACTGTAATGTTAAAGTAAAGCACTAACAATCACGAAATATTCATGTGCATTTCCCGACGGCAAGAATTTAAATTCGTTACTGATATCATGATCTGACGGAAAATAAAATCACTTTCACAGTTCACCGATACGTCATTTATTTATCAATTTAAATAATAAGATAAAGTAAAATTCCACGGGAAATAATTTAATAATTCGAAAATCGTTCCCGTTTATAAGAAGTGACCGCGAAGATTTAACTAATAAATTTTCTGAGAAAACATTCAACACTTCTTGATACGAAAAAAAAAAACACTCGCGTTCACTTTTTATCAAAATTTCCGTAGCAACACTTTGTATAAATTAAAATAAAATAAAATAAAAGAAACTCAACAGCATCCTGGTTACAGCACCAATGTTACATTCTGGCTTATTTATTATTCAGACAGAATATTTTTTAATTGACCAGGTTGACGTCATTAGGGTGTCAATAGACCCCAGGTGCGTCAGCTGTTGACCTTCTTTTATTTTAAGCGACAATGTTTTAATGACTTACCATGGTGACGATTATCTCCATTATTCGGCCCAAATAACCCCTTGATGCCTCCTCTGAATGCGAACAGGACGAGCCTTGAAGGCCTGGTTCCTCCGTAAAGGAAAGCGATTCCAATTGGCCGATCAAACAACCAGAGCTCGAAGGCTCAGCAACACAAGAGCTCGACGGCTCAACACCACACGAGCTCGACGGCTCAACAACACACGAGCTCGAAAGCTCAACAACACATGAGATCGAAAACTCAACAAGAACTTTCTCAGACTTAATTCTCGGACGACCTTTGGCGAGGTCCGCGATGACACCTCGAATCCCGCGACCGAGCTGTACTGCACATCCTGACCTGCTTCATCGGCCTCGAAGCATGAATTTTGGATTCGAAAAGGAAGCGCTTAGGCTGCCGGTATCAGCGCCCAGAGCAGGTGAGAGTATTGGGCTGCCGGTAGCAGCGCCCAATACGAGGTATGTGATATTTGGACTGCCGGTAGCAGCGCCCAAAGTTAAATAAGGAGTACGTATTTTAATAAAATACGGATATATATTCTGCCTCAAAGTCCGAGTGACAGGATCAAGACAACAGGTTTGTGTAGAGTTCTTGGCTCTACTAGATCTTGTGATCGACTGCCTTGATTCTGTCGCTCCTTGGTATTATACATTATCAAAAGTGTTAACGTTGCATCTCAGGTTTCCTATGAGAGAATCGTCGTGGCCCGGGTCTCATGCATTGTCATCTGTTTAGACTATCCGCGAGCCACGGCGACTCTCTTATTGCAAGAGATTTCCGTTACATTGTTGGTGATGAATAAAATAATATCGCCAACAAAGTAACGATTTATTAATTTATTATTTATTTATGATTCTAAGAAGTGTCGAACCGTTTATTCGCCCCCCGTGGCGAATAAATAATTCGAGACTTCAAAAAAAAAAAAAAAAAAAAATTTCCAAAATTTTTATTTGAATTTAATTACAGCCAGAACGTAACACTTGATACAATTTGTTGATCTTACTAGTGATATGTTCTTTGTCTCCATAGTCCATGGTTCCAAACAGTTCTCGAGCAATTGTACCGACGAAGCCAAACCATGGAGCTCGTTGATGACGGTCAAACGGTGGAGTTTTAAATGTTGTTTCTTCGAGGAGCTGATTCAAGCGGCTTGTAGCTTGGTTCACTGCGGTTTGTATCTCAGTTATCATGTGCATCTTCAAGTAATACATACAGGTCGCGGCGTCGAAAATTTTGGTACAACCTAATATGGTTGAATGGAGATGGTCCCACTCGAATGGATACATTTTGACTAATCCTCGGACGTTAATGGAAGAGATGATGCACCAGTTTTCTTCTACAAGGTGAATTTTCTTAAATGGGTCATACAGTAGACCCGGGTTGTCTGACAATGGTTGGATGGTCAGGTCGTCCTTGGATTGACTTCCTTCGATGATGATGATCAGGAATATCAATAATTGTCTCATGATGGTAAGAGATTTGGATCTGAAACAGAGAACTTTATAAAGGTTTATCCTTATGGTCGAAAGCAGGTTTAGCTTTGTTAGGGTTAACCAATTTGCGGTTCCCTTTGTCATTTACGTAAATCAGACTCCCAAATTCATCAATTTCGACAATTTCATAAGGCCCGGTATAATAAACATCGAGTTTATTCTTCCGTGGTTTCTTTAAAACATAAATAAAGTCGCCTACCTTGAAGGCTTTGGCGTGTATGTGTCGATCGTAACGAATTTTGGAATCTTGTTTTGCCTTATTGAGACAATCAGCAGCGATTTCTCTGACTTCGGACAATCTACTTATAAGATCGGCGAGATAGTTGGAATAAGTCTCGAGTCTGGAATAATCCGGGAATTGGGTTGGTAACCGAGCTCTTCGACCAAACATCAACTCGAATGGAGTGAATTTGGTGGAAGTATGCACATTGGTATTGTAACTCAACGCCGCAAGTCCCACGTATCGATCCCAGTTCGGATACTTATCTGATAATACTCTTAAGAAGTCTATCAACGGCTGATGGCTTCTTTCCAAAGAACCATTTGACTGAGGGTAGTAACCCGAAGTTGTTAATCTTTGGATTTTTAGAGCTTTTGCAAGTTGTTGTATTATTTTAGAGGTAAATGAAGTACCTTTATCTGAGAGGATAACTCTCGGACATCCGTAATAGCACATATAACGATCAACAAGAGCTTCTGCCACTGTTGTCGATCGGATATCAGGTATCGGGATTGCTGTTACGGCTTTAGAAAAATTATCTTGAATAGTCAGGATGTGGACATTTCCACTCCTAGTCATAGGAAGTGGTCCAACAGTATCAATAGAGATTTTCTCGAAGGGTTCGAAAGGAGTATCGGTTATCATCATTGGTTGTTTTGTTTTAATTCGAGTGAGTTTATTCTTCTGGCAGATTTCGCATTTCCGGATGAATTTATAGATTCTCTCCTTCATGCCTGGCCAGTAGAATCTCTCTCGAATTCGCCAATAAGTTTTCACGACACCTTTGTGGCCAGCAATAGAACTACAGTGGTTCTCTTCAATGATCTTATTGCGTAACTCTTCGGCAGGAACTTCTATATTTCCTTCGCAAAGTGTTACCTCGATGGGACAGTCGCCCAATTCTTGTATAAGGTAAGGCTTACTGTTTAAATCATCGAATTCATCCCCCTGTTTCGCCATGCGGAATGTATAGATTTCGTGTTTGAACATGGACACTCTTAAATTTCTCAAACCTTCAATTAAATTATTTAAATCGATTTTTTCGAAATGATTTTTCTTAACAAAGACCGTGAAGATAAAGCACTGACCCAATTTTGTGACTAATACATCACCCATTTTTGGTTTAGCTGTCTTCAGGTCTTCCCGATCGATGAAAGTGAGATCTCTCAGCAATCGTGAGACTGGTTTCATCATTTCACAATCCAGAGACAGGAAAAGTACCATGTGGTCTCTCACATAGGTAATTCCATCTCGACTGCCTTTGAATTTGATTCGATTTTCAGGTAGTTTCGGAGGTCTATCAGACTCAGAGCTCGAGGAAGAAGAAACTTCCGGTGGTAAATAGCGTTGATCACTCAAATCTTCAGCTATATCTGAAGAAGGAGGATCAAATACGTACCACGGAGCTTGATTCGGAATTTTAGGAGGTAAATCAATATTCATCTCCGGCTCATCCCCCAGTTGTTCGTCAACAACTTCCGGTTGAGTCGTGTTGAGAGTGCCAGATTCGTTTACCTGCGCATTTCCGTCATCTTGTTCCTGATGTACTTCCGCTTGAATCACAGTGGCTCCATCAGATTCATTTGCATCTGCCTAGTCTGACTGAGAAGATCTCTCTGCTATGATTGTACAGTCATTTGCAGAGTCTCGAGTTGGTGAGCAGGACTGCTGACTTTCATTCAGCAAGGTCTTTTCATTTTCTAAATTTTTACTGGTGGATGTTCCTTTGCGTTTGGGCGTTTCCACGTGTGCCATACTAGATGAAGCTGCAGGTACATCTTCGACGTTCAGAGTTTGACAAGTGGAAGGCCTCGCGATGACTGTAGATGTGTTGTCATCAGAATTTTCTGCGTCTTTCCAGTAAAAGCTTTTTGTATGATCGTCATAGTCGAGTTCTTTGCAATTTGCTTGCGCAGCTTTCAGCACCGTGTTCTTCCACATAGCAGTCAAAGGACTTCTACCTGCGGTGAGATATTTCTTTCGAATCTCATCAGCTCGAGGTGTCTTTGGAGTTGCAGGAGTTATTTCCACTTGAAATTCCGGTTCGGAGCAGCTGGCTTCACTCGAATCTTCATTTTCTTCTATGTCTTGATTTTCATGAAGGAATTCTTCTTCTTCTTTTTCGTCGGACTCGTCCAAGTCTTCAGATTCATCGTGTTCATCTGATAAGTAACCTCGTTCAAGATATTTTCTGACTTCTTTGGCTACTTGAGGGCTGACTACAGGCAGTGGATTGTAGTAATCATCTGGACGAACAGTACGATCTGCTCCTTCATCTGAAACGTTAATCGCTCGTTTTTCTAGGACTTTATTGAAACGTTCAAATGATTTTCTCAAATCTTCGCGCATTTGTTGACGATTTATCGCTTCTGGAGAATTTTCATCCCCCCGAAGGCTGGAACTTTTCTCCGATTCGTTGAGCATATATTCTTCAATCATAAGTCGGACTGCTTCTTCTTCTTCATCATCTGTTTCTTCAGGTTCCAGTCCGGTTTCTGGCCAAATCTCTACTACTGGGTCGGCTGGAGCTTGAAGTGCTGCGGATTGCCCTGGTTGATTTTGATCAAAAACGTCGTCTTCGATACTTTCTGAAACGTCAGGTTCGGATGTACTTAATTCGCAATAATTTATTTTTTTCTGGTTTTGTGTCATTTCCGTAGCCCGTCTCATTCGCAACCGGGATGCAATCGTGTCACGAGGTTGTGGAGCGCTGTTGACCCGAGGTTTGTTTTTACTTCCGGGTTTTCTTCCTCGTTTTACAGCTGCTATGGCTTCTTCATCGGGACAAGAAGTTTTCCGGAGTGGTAGCATTACTGCTTCCTGGGCAGATTTTTGATTTGAAGATGCTTCATCTGGAGATCTGCCCTCGGGTTTGTAGGACAACCCTTCGGCATATTGTTCTGAGATCTTATGTCGAACAATAACTGAAAACTTGTATTCGCTTAATTTTGATCTCCATTTAATTTGTCGTTCAGTGACAGTTTGGCTGTCTTTCAACCAAGATATGCAAGGGCTGCTTGTATACAAGGTGAAAGGCTTGCCATAAAGGTAAGGCCGAAATTGATGTACTGCGTACAAAACTGCCAAACACTCTTTTTCATTGTGTGTATATCTCGTCTCAGTCTATTGCAAGACTCTAGACGTACAGGAGACAATTTTTTCGATATTTTCGTCAGGATTTTCAGGCGTACGGTTTTCGTTCTCCAGTTCCTGGCTCAAGATGCCTGAAATACCGACATCAGAAGAACTGGTTGCCAGTATGAAAGGTCGATTGAAATTTGGATATGCGAGGAATGAGTTCTCGCATAATGCGTTCTTAATATCATCGAAAACCTTCTGCGAATCAACTGACCAAACAAACGGTTTAGTTTTTCTGGTAAGGTCAGTGATCGGTTTTGCTCTTTCGGCGAAGTTTTCGATAAAACGTCTGTAGTAGTTTGCTAATCCCATAAATTTTCGAGCTTCTGTGTGATTACGGGGGTGCGAAGCGTTTTTGAGGGATGATATTTTCTTTGGGTCGGGTTTCACACCATCTTTAGTGATAATGTGACCCAAATATTCCACCTCGGGGCAGAGAAATTTGCATTTCTCGGGCTGAAGAGTTAGCCCAGCCTCTCGAAGGCGGTTGAAAAGTCTTTGGACTCGCACTTCATGCTCTTCAAGCGAAGATGCATAACTTACGAAGTCGTCGAGATAAATGAATAATTCTGTGCCTTTTAAACCACTCAACGTGGAATCCATCATACGTTGAAAAATTGCTGGAGCACACTCAAGCCCAAAAGGCATACAGCAATATTCCCAGTGACCGTCAGGGGTGGAAAACGCAGTTTTCTCAGCATCTCTGGGGTCCATTGGCACTTGGTGGAACCCACTGGCAAGGTCAAATACACTGAAGTACTCGGCTCCGCCGAGCTGATCTAAAATGTCGATTATGAGTGGGAGGGGGTAAGCATCCCCAACGGTTATCTTATTCAAATTTCGAAAATCGATAACCATTCTCCACTTTTTGTTACCTTGAGCGTCAGATTTCTTAGGAACAATCCACAAAGGAGAATTATACGGAGATTTTGATTTGCGAATAATTCCTTGTTTTAGTAGATTATCCACTTGTTTATTAATTTCGTCGCGATGTTCTTGAGGAAACCGATATTGTTTTATTCGGACCGGTTTATCGCTGGTGGTTTCGATTTTACAAGTGAACTTCTTAGAACGTCCCAGACGATCACCCGGGAGGTGAAATATATCATGATTTTTCTGGATAAGTCTGAGGATTTGCTTCTTTTCGGTGCGACTGAGATGGTCAGTAGGAATTTTGTCAAAGATTGCTTGAAAACGATCTCGCTTAGAGAGCGAGTGCGTTCTAGATGGAGTCTCCGCTATGTCGGAAAATTCGTCAGATGGATCAAGATGATCAAAGCCTCTAATCATTTTGCGTAACCTGAAAAAGAAATCTTCGATAGTTTCACCCTCTCTCGGACTAGCTGAAGCTAGTCGTTTATGCCAAACCAGAGCTGGATCGCCGTCTCTATACCTTTCTCCTAGTACTTCGAGAAGTTCTTCGACACTGTGGATCGGAGTATATTCAATTAGATCCCTAGCGCGACCGGAAATTCTTTTTACAATTTTCGCAACGAACATATCCTGATGTTCTGGGATGATGCAAGGCATCCAACTCCGTACAATTGCGTCAAATTCCTTGAAATCTTGTTCGCAATTTGGGCCTTCGCCGTTAAATTTAGGGAGCTCTCGATAGAGCTCCTTGGCCATATCATACTGAGTAGGTAGAGTGTTTGCATCATGTAAAGTGGCATTTAGCCGGATAACGAGCCTTTCGTCCTCATTGACCATTTCGGCTCTTAGACCACCTGCTGGAGGAGGCGTTAAATTTCTTCGCCTCCTGTTTTTTTTGGTTTTGGTAATGGTGACGACCACACCCTAAGGTGAATCGTAAGACAAGGATGTCAAATGTCCTTCAATTCGGAGCAAGGTTGCTGACTTGGTCAGAAAGAGAAGAGAAAGTTAAATTTTTAACAGCTCAAAGCTGTACCGTGAAGTCGATGTCCGACTTCTTGCTGACTTTGCGATTTGGTCGCGAGGTCGCGAACGGTGAACTCAGGCGTTTCGCAACTCGAATTCGAGGGACGAAAACTGCTGAGTTTGCAATACGTGGAATCGCTACCTGTTAAGGTGTGGCAAGTCCACGAAAGCAGGGTGTGGCACTTTCAAGAAAATGCTACGAAACTCGAAATTCTATGATGTGAAAATTTCGAGAAGAGAAAAACAACCACAAAAATCTACCTTTTCCCAAAAATGGTAGAAAAATTATACCTGTGGCTCAACAAGAAGGATTTTACTTTCGTAAATCCCACCGCTGCCACCAGTGTTCTTTATGTGATGTCCGTCGCTTAAATTTAAATTAATTATCCGGAATTTCTCCCTTTGGTAGCGATAGAAAAATTTAGACGAGCGATTTGGAGGTTGCGGACAACATGAAAGAATACGAGGAAGAGTTATCTTCCTATAATTTATTATTTATGGTGGATCTTTCGAAAAGTAAGAACCCAAAACGTCTCTGAAGAGACTGGTGCTCTTGTGTTGAACCAGTATATTATGAAAGAATTAAATGTAAATCTTTCACCTACCTTTCAATGTTTCTTTCTTTTTAGTCACGGCAGGTCTGATCCCTCCAGAACGTTGCAGCTCACTCAGCTTCCTCCTGTAGGATTTGGTTGGATGGGCGCGGCTGGGGTAGTAGGATGTATACTTATGTGCTACTCTCGAATGAAACTCGGAAGGCTGAACTTGTGATTTTTGATCTTTTATTTACTGATTTAGTTACAATTCACTTGTACACTGAATCTTCTCACAATTTTTAACAATTGATATTTTTAGATTATTTATTAATAACGAATATTTGTATAAGAATTTTATTTTATATTTAATGCGTCCTTTTTACACACCCGATAGTGGTTTTATGCGCAAAATTACTCAGCCCGAGATGGAATCACAAATTCACGTGATTTGTGTCACTATTTCGATCGGACCGGATGATTCTATCAATCTCAGAGGATTTTTAATAGATAGATAAGTCGATTATTACTTTTTCTACGCCTAAGCGGAATCCTGCAATAATTGACTGCAAAAAGATGTTAAGTTTAGAATGCCTTATTGATTATTTCAACGCCGAAGCGGATACCTGCAATAAGGTTTAAATAGAAAATATTAAAGATCCTCTTATTGACTTTTCAACGCCTAGGGCGGAATCCTGCAATAAGAGTGCAGGAAAATACGACGTTCGAATAATCGCGGACCGTAAGTTAGAAGAACCGACTGGCCGTGAGCTATGGGTGCTCAGGCTTTTTATAAACTTTGATTTGGCGATTGATGGGGAATTTTTAATTATTGTCATTGGTGGAAGGTGACGACAGTTTATTAATTGTTCGTTAAACTTATTGCAGTCATCCTCCCACTATCATTTGTCGCATAAAAAGGTGGAAAAAGCTGACGCTGCGTTTTCGCGCGCTTTTGAAAAGAAGGGCTCTGTAATAATTATTTTAAATAATTATCAGAATAAAAAAAAAAAATTATTTGGACATAATAGCAGTATTTATACCGTATAATTCCGGGACTATTTTGATATTTCCGAAACCACGAGGGTTTTGATTGACTGAGCCACTTAGGTCCCGTCTACCATAGCGAATGCTGTTCTAGTTTGGCTGCTGTTAGGCTTCTTGAAGCGCAGTCAGCTGGGTTGAGTTTCCCAGGAACAAAATCCCAGTTGACACTTGGTAGCGATTCTTGAATCTTGGTAACTCTATTGCGAATGTAGACTTTCCATCTAGCTGGGTTGTTTCGTATCCACGTTAAGGATACAGCGAAGTCTGTCCACAAGAAAACTGGTATGTTTTCAAGTTTCAAAACCTTCTTGACATAGAGTACCAGTTGAGCGAGTAAGGCAGCGGCATTGAGCTTCATTCTTGGTATAGTTATGGGCTTCAGTGGTGCAACTTGTGTTTTGGCACACACTAGCGAAATATTTCCTTCGTCTTCAGGGAGTTGTAAAAGTGCTCTCCTAGCGAGATATAGAACTGATGTTGTTCCATAAGTAACAGTAGCGAGTGCAAATACTATTGGGATGTCATCTTCGTCAAACCAGAGTATGCAGTGTAGATGATGATCTTCCTTGTCAACTACAATCTGGCAAAACATTTTAGTTACGTCAGTAGCGAATAAATACCGATGGCAGCGCATGCGAATAAGTACGTCACTGATGTCAACTTGAATCTTGGGGCCCACATGAAGTATCTCGTTGACTGATACGCCAGATGTTATTTTCCAGGACCCATTAAATACTACCCTGAGCTTGGTGGTAGTGCTCTGCTCTTTCAGAACTCCATGATGAGGCAACAGGTAGTTGTTTGGTGGTAAATCCTTCAATTTAATGCGTCTCATGTGTCCTAAGTCTTCATACTCCTTCAGGAAGTCGAAGTACAACTTCTTGTAGACTGGATCAGCCTCCAATCGTTTGCGAAGACGTAGTAAAGCGTATTGTGCAGCTCTGAGCGAATCACCCAGTTGACTTGGCGAAGATTTAAGCGGCAAGCGAACGACATATCGACCATCAGACTGTCTGTAGTGTGTATTGACAATGTGTTGTTCACACTCTTCTTCTTCTTCAGTATAGCGTGTAGCGAATTCTGTCTGTGGCTTTTCTTGATACCAAAACTTGCTTAACAAATCTTGTAGTTGATCATCAACAGTGACATGATGACCATAAGCGGTCGATTTCGATGTAGCGGTGTTCACAGAGCCATATATGATCCAGCCAAGCGATGTTGACTGAGCGATTGGGTCATTGTCATTGACATATATAAATACATTAAATTAAATTATTCAAAAATGATTTCATTAATGTTGGATGCTTCCGATTGTATTAAAAGTTTGGAAAACGTCATAAAAATTGAAATATATATCTTAAAGTCGTAAGTTTATACGAAAATAATTAGAATAGACCGATCGAAGAATAGCTTAGAACTATCGGAATTAATTTGAAAGATTGAATTTGATGATGATCATTATAATTATTATAAGTATTTTCAGTACTTTTTAAAATATTAAGGTGAAAGCCTCATCTATATCCGCTCACTTTTCATTGGAGTGAGATTAAATCACTCAATATAAATTGATAAATAAAATGAAATATCATATTGTTAGTTTTTTCTAGTTTTAAGTATCAAAATAAGAATTTAGTTTGAAAAATAATGTTGATAATTAATTATCATTAATTTTTTAAGCAAGGTTCTAGAGTGTATTCGTAGTCGCTCACTTAAAGTTGTCATGTACCATTACTCGATCAACACATGGCTCTATACTCGCTCAAAGTCAATATCGATTAAACTATGATAAGTTTATTGATTTGGAAAATAATTTATGAATTATGAAACTTTATTTTTCCATAATATAAAATTTCATGCATTTCAGAAATATATATAATAAGATAGAGTTCTAACAATTCGTAAAAAATTTGACGAATCATTAATTCAATCTAAGGAATGAACGTTAAAGCGAAAAATGCCCAGCAGAGCGTGATTTTGAAAACAATCACTTAATTTGAATTTATAATCTATCATAAAAAAATTTGATACATGATATTTTGACGTATCTAAATTCACAAATAATTATTCATCAATACTAATTTTTCCAGTTAAAATTTTTTTTTTATAGAAATTATAGAAAACGCATTAAACAGTTAAAGTGAGCGACTAATGATACTAAGCGTATATAGGGACTTTTACTTTAATTAGAAAATTGAATAAAATTATTTCATGTCAAAAAAAGGACAGATTCATGTTTATTATGTTATTTTGTTTTATTTGAAAAAAAAGAACAATCGATAATCGATGAAATTTATTAAAACAAAATTTATAAAAATATACTTTTTATCATCAAAAACATAATAATATATAGTTTAAAACCTTCTTTAAAATACGCAGAATTTTGTGGTGTAAATTTCATGTCAAAATATTCAGTAGTTTTTACGTGATGCGCGTTCAAAAAAAATACCTGTCATTTTATAGATATAGATGTATAACTATATTATATTATATATAATTATTGTTATAAAAATAAAAAAAAAATAAAAAATTCGGGCGTGTACAGGATTTGAACCGTGGACCTTGCGCTCGAAAGTTTAACTCGCTAGTCACTGACCTAAGGGATTTAGTTGAAAAGTAAGTTTCGTATGAACTTTAAGTAATAAAAATCTTATATGTGATAGAATCTTGGTCAAAAAAATTTTATATCTATGAGCAGACATGAACAGCCATGAACATACATGAACAGACATGAACAGGCATGATCAGGCCTGAGCGTATTTACCGCTTCAGACGTGAACAGCCATGAACAGACATGAACAGGCATGAACAGGTATGATCAGGCCTGAGTGTATTTAACGCTTCAGACATGAACAGGTATGACCAGACATGACCAGGCATGAATAGGTATGATCAGGCCTGAGTGTATTTAACGCTTCAGACATGAACAGGCAGGGACAGGTATGATCAGGTCTAATTTCAGGTCTGATCATACATGAACAGGCATGATCAGGTCTGATCATTTTTTCTCGGGCATGTAATGCCTGACAGGGATATGAAATCAGTAATAGCTCAAAATTAAAAAAAAAAATTATTTAACACTGCCTTTTATGACAAGACATACCCGTAGAAAAAATGTTAATTAACAATTGTTACGTCAAAATAACACATATTAAGAGTAGCGCTTCTGTTTAGCCTTCGCCGAGCGAAATAACTGGGACGGAGCTATAAGGATGACTGTTTATTTAAAATTAAAAGAAAATAAAAATTAAAAATGGTTTCGTTGTCTAAGAGATAAATTAAAATAATAAAAATTAAGTAAAATAAAATTTAATTAATTAAGTAAAATAATAAAAGCAAAATTAAAACAACTTCCAAATTTATTAAAATCAAAACAATTATTTAAAAATTATTACAAAACAAAATTTAATTTGCATTAGACAATTAAATGCAATTTACAATTTTAACACTTTTATAAAATGGTTTAACTCTCGATTTCATTTGTTATTTAATTTATTTAAAATCAATCAATTTATTATTTTAAATTGAATAATTAATTATTTATTTAATTAAATTGTTACCTTGATTTATTTGATGATTATTATTGTTATCAATAATTATTTATTTGATTTTTTTATTTATTATTCTTCCTTCTTAACCCTTGATAATTGATGGAATATTATCAATATTGAATTTTATTTATTGAATGAATTATATTTAAATAATTTAACTTGAACTTGATAATTGATGGAATATTTATCAAAATTATTTTTTTATTAAAATGAATTATTACTTTTAATAATTCAATAATTATTTAAAAGTATTCTGAATTATATTTTTATAATTCAGTTTATAAATAATTAAATCACATTACAATGATTTAATAAAATTAAGGACCGTGCCTTTAAACAATTAAAATTTCGTCAATGACGAATGAGCTCACTTAGGAAACTGAAATCTTTTTCGATTTCCAGAAGAGCTGTTACCAGGTAGTAACATCCCTTCCAATAATTATTTAATTCTACCAATTATTTTATTGGCTATAATTAAATCAATATTTTTTTATAATTATTATTTATACATATATTTTTCATGACTTCCAATGCAGTTAGCAACAACGCATAAAGCATTGGAGTCGAATTCACAAATCAATATTTATTGATTCTTATTTTTTCTTTTTTTTTTCTTTGCAATTTATTCTTTTATTATTTAAGCATTTTATAATTTATTTTATTTTAATTATTAATAACTTTGTTTATTAATAATTATTATTTTTTTATAAAAATTTCATAATTTTATTTCATACTCCTTTATTCCTTTATTATTTTACTTTATTATTAATAAACTTATTATTAATAATTATTTTTCATTTATAATTTTTCTATAAATATTTTATCATTTAAAAATTCTATTTCATACTTCACAATAATGTTCTTTTCATATTTCATAATTCATTTCATTTTTCATTATTTATTTGATTATTAATAAATTTTATTTTATTATTAAATATAGTAATTTGAATTTATATTCAAATTTCATAATCATTTATTTTTTTAATATTGAATCATTCTATTCTCATATTCATTTACAACAATATTTCATATTAAAAATAATTTGAATTTAAATTCAAATTAAAAAATCATCAGCCGTAATAATGGCTGGAAGACATTGGCTAATTAATTAATTCATGCATAGCCAGATGGCATAGTATGTATGATAATTGATTGACAGCAGGAATAAGACGTCGTGACGTCACACAATCGAATAACTTTTTGAAAAATGACGATACAACTTTTAGTACCGCGAAATGATATTCTTTGAAGTGTCTAGAGGACTCCAGAATTTTTTTAAGTTTTTTAATTAATATTCAATTGCATAAAAAAATTATTTAACAACTACGCTCACGAGAGCGGTGGCGTGCGCATGCCTCAAGTGCCGCGCAAAAGCCGATTTTCAACGTTAAATAAAAATTATAAATATTGGAGCTACAATTCGAGGAGTCGAAAACTTTTTCATTCAAATTTTTTGCTCTTTCAGAAATTTTTTTAATATTTCAGCTATCACTTATCCTTTTTGAGATTTTGCCAAAAAGCTGGATGGCTAATTTTTTTAACAGTTTTTTTTGTTAATAACAATTGTAATTTTCTCTTGCAAAAAAATCTAAAAAACGCTTTGTTCTGGAGGCCATTCCGGATCGTTTAAGCCATCAACCATATTTTTAGGAGACTTGTAACTATTTTTCGCAGGTTTCCATCTTCTCGACTAGACTATGGACAAAGCTATGCGGTACCATTGGTTAGAAATTAAACTTTTTAAGAAAGTTAAATTGTTTTTCTCTACTTATTAAGGGGATTCATATTTCGTGGCGCAAATGTGTGGAAGTTTTAGCAAAGAATCTTCCCAACAAAAAGTCTTGAGGTGTTTTTCACCCTTGTCTACTCTAGATGAAGTTATGCTGTGCTTTTGGTTAGAAAATCTAAATTTTTAAGAAAATTGCAATTTTCTCTTTTCCTTCTTTTTCAGCGGATTAATATTTTGCGGCGCAAGTGTGTGGAAGTTATAGAAGAAAATATTCTCAACAAAAAAGTACAAAGATGTTTTTTACGCCAGTCTAGCCTAGACATAGTTATCTGGTACTGTTGGTTTGAAATTTAAATTGAAAAAAAAATAAAAATTTCTTTTTTTCTACTTATTCAGGGGATTAATATTTTTTGATGCAAATGTGCGGAAATTTTAGCAAAAAATATTCTCAACAAAAAAGTAATAAGGTGTTTTTCACGCCAGTCTAGCTTAGACAAAGTAATGCGGTACTTTTGGTTTGAAATTTGAATTTTTAAGAAATTAAAATTTTTTTTTCCTACTTTTTTAAGGGATCGATGTTTCGTGGCATAAATGTTTGGAAGTCTTAGTGAAAAATCTTCTCTATAAGCAAGTACTGAGGAGTCTTTTAACGCCAGCCTAGTCTAGATAAAGTTATGCGGTACTTTTGGTTAGAAATTTAAATCTTTAAGAAATTTTTTTTTCTGCTTTTTTATGGAATTGATGTTGTGTAGCGTAAATCTGTGGAAGTTACAGGAAAAAAAATTTTTAACAGAAAAGTACTGAGGTGTTTAGCCTATGTTTAACTCTTGGCGGAAAATGTAACTTTTGTCAAAAGAATTGGATTTTAATTACTGATTTTTTCTTATTCTTTTAAATTTTATAGGTGAAGCACCATCTAATAACACTTGAGAGATCATTAAATTATTACGCTTAAATAGCTCTAACATCTTTTTACAATCTTGCTCGCAGTTCTTCTCGCATTCTTGCTGACGATCTTGCTCACGATCTTTCTGACGATCTTGCTCGCAGTCTTGCAGATGATCTTGTTGGCGATCTTGCTGACGATCTTACTGACGATCTTGTTCACAGTCTTGCTGATGATCTTGCTCACAGTCTTGCTCGCATGATTTTGATCGCAATCTTGCTGACGATCTTGCTCACAGTCTTGATCGCCGATTTGTTGACGATATTGTTCAACATTTTGCTCGCGATATTGTTCGTGATCTTGCCCACGATCTTGCTCGCAGTCTTTCTGATTTTATATAATTTATCGCAAATGTATAGAAGTTATAGAGAAAAATATTACCTCCACAAAAGTACTGAGGTGCGTTTTATGTTACTCTAGTCTGCCTTGTGAAAAATCACCGAAGCAAGTCCAAGCGGTGTAGGTGTTAAAAGTTGTGGTGTTAAATACCACCAGTGGAAGCGGTGCCAAAATAATGTCGCCACACAGGTAAATATTCTTTAGCCGAGTTAAAATATTTTACTTTGGGAATGGGTGCATGTGTGTGTGTGTGTGTGTGTGTGTGTGTGTGTGTGCCTCCGTAAGCGTAATTTGGCCGTGTTAAAATACCGTTGTTAAACCAGTGTAAACGCAGGGTAAACTGTGTCTGCTCAGAGTATTAACTTTGGACGACTTATAAAACGCAAAAAATATTTTGACGCAGACACTCACACACGCATTCAAACGAGTGCACACACACGCAAACACACACACACACACATACACACACATGCACACATTCCCAAAGTAAAATACTTTAATACGGGTAAAGAATATTTTTTACCTCGGTGGCGACGTTATTTCGACACCACTTTCGCTGGTGGAATTTAACACCACCAATTTCAACACCTACACTGCTTGGACTTGCTTCGGTGATTTTTTACAGTGCAGACTAGAGTCGCATAAAACGCACCTCAGTACTTCTGTGTTGAGAATATTTTTTTCTATAACTTTTATCCATATGTGATGAATTATATGAAAGCCCTTAAAATGTAGGATAAAGAAATGCAATCTTCTCAAAAATTCAAATTTCGAATCATGAGTGATGCGTATCTATTTTTTTAAATTTTTAGAGTTTCACGCTTTTATTTTGTGCTTTTGCGCCAACTTCACTTTGGTTTTGATCTTTGATTTCTATAGGCTATAACATGAATCTATGTACGTGAACTTGCTTGCGATCGTCTTATTACTAGGTATTGTTGTCGGCATTTTGCTCTATTTTTATTTTTAATTGTTTTGCCCCATTTTTCAGACCCTGTTAATCATAATTTTCGGTGGTCTTGAACAGGTTTTTGTCAAAAAGGCACTTGTTGACTAGACTATCAATAAGCTTCAATTTTTCTCAATAATTCACAATTCAATGCAATAATCTTCAATATTTCGAATTTCAATTCACTTATTTTTCCATATTTCCATTTTAATTCAATATTTTTCCATAATTCTTCAATATTTCACAATTTAATTCACTTTTCTTCAATATTTTACAATTACATTAATTTATTTCTTCATATTTCCATTTCGATTCTATACTGACCATAATTCTTCAATGGTTCCCAATTCAATCCTCTTTTTCTTCAATATTTTACAATTTAATTCGCTTTTTCTCAATAAATTATCTTCAATATGTGCACTTTCCTTGTTATCTCACTACACCACAAACTTATTTATCGGGGAAAGGTTTAGAATCTCAGCTTCATAGTTTCCTGTCACGTAGACTGGGCACTCAACACTAAAATTCCCGAAAATTCACTTCACTCACCTCACTTCGCTAGGCGAAAACAACGTTGGATGTCAAAATTTCTGTTGCGTGTGAGCTTACACCTTAATGTTTTTACTTTGTAACCAATTGTAATGGGTCCACTCGTCTTATTAATAAATTGTGGTCTCAATAAAACAAGGGCCCATCCATGTGTAAAACTTAAGGTGTTCTACGTACCTGTCCAGCTAGGTTCAGTAATCTCAGGACGAGGATAAACCCCGTACTGGACCACGCAGTATTTAAAATTAAAGAGAGAGATCTTAAAATTACTTATACTTATAAAGGAAAATTTTAGTAAGGAATTTAATTAATTGATAGAATTATAAAACTAAATTTACTAGCGTTTATTGCTGACGAAGTCGCCTTGACAAAATACGTAATGAAAATGAACAATATTTAAAGATGGCTGATGAAACTGACTCGATTATTTCAATTAGTAACTTTCAATAAATGACTCGACAGGTTTTACAATTGACAAAATAACTCGACAGACTAAATACTAAAAATGACTCGACGGATTTTACAATTGACAAAATTGACTCGACAGACTAAATATTAAATAAATTTCCAGATTTTTATAAATTTTACCAAAGCCAAATCTCCACTCACTTCTCTCGCGCGCTTCCAATCTCCAATCCTCCCATCCTCCAACCAAGCCCAATCCTTCAACCAATTCCAAAATACTCCACTCTCCAAATCCTTCCAAGTCCAATTAAAATCCAAAATTAATCTCCAGTATAATAAACAACTAATATAAGCTTCCCCGTATGAGGGCTTATTAGCTCTTGGCTAGTATAAAATGGCGTGTGCGGGTGTACTGGATGTTGTAGTAGTATTTTCGATTCAGGAAAAAAGACGTCCGAATGCGATGACGGCCACTAACCAAGAGACCGATCACCTGCAACCTCCGTGGTTTATACCCCACACTCTCACAGTCTACCAACCTCTGCAATCAAAACTTCGCCGACACTCGACGGAGGCGACCTCAATGGTAAATGGGGAGTTTCCTTATCGGCTGTTGTTGCGGAAGGAGGTCGCTTGGCTTTTGGTGCGAGTCGATATTTGAATTTAAATTATATTTTAAAATTTCTACCCCGTTACCTCCCCCCCCCCCCCAGACTCGAACATCTACTCCAAAAGCGTGGCGACCTCGTCCCACAACAACTGCCAGGGAAGCTTAAAATTTAAAATTAAATGAATAAATTTTTAGTTAAGTTTTTCCATTAATCAAAGGTATAAAAATACAAAAAATAATTAAATTATAAAAGTGAAAAATAATAATAATAAACGAATGATTCAAATAAATTAATTAAGCGCGGATGATTATTTCTTCGCGTCATCTCGAGGGGTGAAGTCGAGGACATAGGAAATGCCCCCACTTCCTTGGCGCGGCGAACTTATCAGTTCGATGAGGGCCCGCTCTTCATCATTCGCAAGGTCACCCTCACGAATGACGACGGGGGCCCCCTCTCCCTGCTTCTGTTCTCTCAGCTCCTTGGCCTTGCGTCGTCGTTCGCGT
Source organism: Microplitis manilae (assembly GCA_030273425.1). Taxonomy (NCBI): domain Eukaryota; kingdom Metazoa; phylum Arthropoda; class Insecta; order Hymenoptera; family Braconidae; genus Microplitis; species Microplitis manilae. Next base: position 11,794,923 of record CP092727.1, on the reverse strand, counting down.
CGACAGCGCGTCTGCAAATTGACCCGGGCCTTATGTGCCTCTTGGACTTCGGGCTTGGCATCAGTGGCCGGGGCCCGCTTGCGTCGAGCCCGGCGACGTCGGTTTTTGTTCAGTCGCCTCTCCGCCGCCTGCTTGTCCTCGCCAGGATCAACCATTCTGAAATTATAACCCGACTGTTTTATTTCGCGGACTTGAGCGCGGTATTTTCAAGTCAGCCGTATAATGAGTACCGAGATTCTTGCCAGCTTCGTCACGCAATTGGACGACAACAGGGCTTATTATTTTCTCGACAAAAGCAGGTCCTAGGAATTTATGAGCTAGTGTCGCACAGTACCGGTCAGCTTTTTTAGACAACTTACGATTCGGGTAATAAACCCGATCGCCAATGTTAAGTACTGGGGGCTCTTTTGCACGTTTGTTATAATATAGGGCCTGCCTCTCACTTTCTTTCCTCATTACCGTCTCGACTCGATGACGCAACTGGTCCATACAGGTCATTCTCGCTTTCCATTCCGGGTTATCGCCCTCAAAATCATGAACTTCGAGTTCAGGAACTCGTCCCGACAAACGCGGTTCCCGACCATGATTCAGATAGTATGGAGTTAATTGAATAGACGCGTGATATGAAGAGTTATATGCCAACTGGAAGTCGCCGAGATGCTCATCCCGCAGGGTATGATCTTGATTGATATATGCCCTTATCATTGGCTTGAGGGTTCGATTGATCCGCTCAACCGGGTTACCCTGGGGATGGGCAACCGCCAGTGGCACAAACTTGACATCAGCTCTCTTCAGATAGTCGCGAAGGGTTTCATTAATAAATTCACGTCCATTATCTGTAACAAAAATCATTGGATAACCCCATCGACTAAAAGCGTTACGTAATGACTCAACGACATTTTTACCAGTTTGTTTCCGTAATGGATAAATCTCAATAAATCGAGTATAGAGGTCTTGTATTATCAAAATGTATTCAAATCCTTTACGGGAACGAGGGAATGGACCAGTCACATCAGCGGCCACGACAGCCCAAGGTTCAATAGGTTGACGAGCTCGCATAGGGGCATGGAAGATGTCTGCTTATACTTCGTCTTTTTACAGACCTCACACTCCTCAATGTATTCACTTATATCGCGATACATCCCCGGCCAATAGTTCTTAATACGTATCCTTTGATACATCTTCTCACGCCCTAGGTGAGCGGCATCCGGGTCTTCATGATTCCTGCGAAGGATATCATGGACTTTGGACTCCCGCGCCACCCTTTTCCACGCGTCCTCGTCACCTATAGTATCTTTCAAATAGTCAGGTTTATAATATTCAAGTTGATTATTAATTATGCGCCACCCCGGGTAGTTATTAGGATTTTTAGTGATATTCCCAATACGTGCATCATACCAGTCCTTTGCCAATACCGAAGTAAAATTCAAGTTGTTAGATTTAAGGTTCTCAAGAACTTCGGACCATGGGGCCGGTTCAACATCCTCGTGTAAGCGAGAAAGTGCATCCGGGCCCTCGTTTTCAGTCCCTCTGCGATGTTCGATGGTGACTTGGCTAGCAATCAACTCGATTGCCCAACGTGCCAGTCGACCACTAGGATCCTTAAGTGAATGAAGCCACTTGAGCGAAGAATGGTCTGTAATAACGGTGAATGGTGCGCCTTCCAAGTAGAAACGGAGCTTACGCACGGCCCACACGACTGCAAGGCATTCCTTTTCAGTTGTAGTGTACCGTGTTTCAGCTCCGCGCAACGGACGACTTAAACAAGTTATTAAATATTCTTTACTGGTAGCAGGATCTTTCTGAACCAGAAAAGCACCAAGACCCGTATCACTTGCATCGGTATATAAGTAATACGGTAGACCAACTTTTGGGATGGACAGAGGCTTTGCATTAATTAATGCTTTTTTGAGCTGTTGAAAAGCTTCCTCTTCCTTTTCACCCCAAACCCAAGTCGCTGTAGGACTACAGAGTTTGTTTAGAGGTCCTTGTACACGGGCAATGTTTTGTAGGTGGCGATGGAACCAATTCATCATGCCACAGAACCTACGGAGTTGTTTGCGATTGGTGGGGCGGGGGTATTGGATGATTGGAGCCATTTTTTCTGGATCTGGTCTTAATCCTTCACAATCGACAATAAAGCCTAGGAATTTGACTTCCGAGCGCGCGAATTTACATTTATTAGGATTGATTAAAAGACCAGCATCACGAAAAACTTCAAACACTAAAGAGAGAAGCTCTTTATGTTCCTCGTAGGTCTCACTGATTATGACCCAATCATCCAGATACGCAAAAACTTTCTCTGCCCACACCATCGGTAATTTACGATCAGCCAGAAGCTTAATAAAGCGTTCACGTAATTTATCCATGGCCTTTTGGAAAGTGCTGGGAGCACCACAAAGACCATATGGCATGCGGACCCATTCGAAATGGCCCAAACCTTCCACAGAAAATGCAGTGTACGGAATTGATTCCTCACTCATTAAAATCTGGTGGAAAGCTTCCTTGAGGTCCATCGTGCTGATAAAGACGGCATGGTGCAGCGCACTGAGAATTCGCAACATATTGGGCAATGGGTGTGCTGGTGGAGATGTCAATTTATTTACAGGGCGATAGTCGACGCAGAAACGAAGATCACCCGATGCTTTCGGAACCATCACTGGAGAACACGACCAAGGACTTACACTATCTCGAATGTACCCTTTTTCTTTTAGCTCAGTGACTTGACGATTTAATTCCGCAGATATGGCTGGGCTTCGACAATAAGGACGAATCCTTACCGGCTTAGCACCAGCCTCTATCACGATCGTATGCTGAACCAAATCAGTCAGCCCCTGGTTAGGTAATAACTCAAATTTTTGCATCTCAAGTTTTAAAAATTGATCAAAATCTTCACGTTGTTCAGAAGTTAAAATATTACATTTACTAGGTTTTTCACGACAATGAATCAACTCAAACGGGTGTTCTTCGTCACTGACGCCAAAACGCCAAGTTCTTTTCCCACAATCAATTTTTAAATCAAAAGATAAAGCAAAATCCATTCCCAATACTTCTTGGTGACTTAAGCCATCCAATACACTTAAGTACTGCTCTCCTGCAACTGTACCAACCTGAATAATAAAGGGGGCTCCACCTTTAGTTTTGCAGAGCGTGTGGTTGGCCAAAAAGACACCACGACGCTGCGTGTCATCAGGTGTTAATTTACCAGAGCTCAACTCATACATCTTCTCGTAAATGCGAGAGTTGATATATGAGCGTTCGCTACCGGTATCAATAATGCCTTCCAACTGTACTCCAAACACCCAAAGGGATATTGGAATACGAGCAGTGATGACAGGCGCGCGGGGTCCAGTGCCAGGTATAAAGGCTGTTCGGGAAGCAATACGGTGTATGAAAGATGAAGATAGATGTTTTTTAGATAGTATCTTAGGAATTAAAGAAGCACGAGAAGTGGCAGAGAATTGAGGAATCCCTGGAGGAAAATATTCAGGCACAGAACAATCTGACTCAAAGCCAGTGTCTAATTCCTCCTCCACAGGATCCTCCATATCCTCAACCTCCTCCTCGTGTTCCTCAGAGATAGGTTCGAGGCCACAAAGATAGGGTGTGTTCTCAACATTAATTTGTTGAGGTTCCAAAATATCATCAGGGCCAACAGACTCAATTAGATAAAATTATGGCGACGACGCGTTTTCAAAGAGATCAAGAAGACGTTTCAGAGCAGATGTGCAGCTATCATCATTAACGTCGTATGTGATACTACATAAATTAATTAAATCTTGATCAGATAGATCTTTAAAATCATCATCATGATTAATTTGAGTTAGTTGATTAAAATTAGAATTATTACTTAAAGTTAAATCATCAGATGACCTCAATGTCACTGACATGTCTGAGGTACCCGAGGAACTTTCCAAATAAACTCCCTCTAAGTAACCGGCGTTCAAATTATTTAAAACAGTATTAAAATTAATAAATATACGACTATGTACAATATTATTATTATCCGAATTATTCCCACTCAAATCCAAAACTTCAATTTCCTCCTCGTTGACAGTCGACACATCACCCGAGTGCTCGACGTCAGCATCCCCAACATGTGTCGGCAAACACACATCAGAGGTAACCACCTGGGCCTGAGGAATAACTCCCAGTCCCGAGGTATCGTCCCTGACCTGTGCTGCCGTACACACATCAGGGGGATAGACATCTCGCCCTTGTGAGACGCCTCTTCCGCCAACCTCAACCTCCTTACTTCCATTTCCTATCCTAAACTTTTCCCTTTGTTTCTTTTGCCAATTAACCACCCGTAAAATCCTCTTAGGCGTTAATTTTCTCTTTTTCCTTTTAATATTATTCCCTTGAAGAGGGCTTCCATTATAAAATTTACTAGAATTACTATTTACAATTTTATTAGTCTTGACATTGAAAAGTTGATTTGAATTATAATTATTTGAATTTAAATTTGAAAGTGAATTTACTTTTGAGTTGAATTTTGAATTTACTATTGAATTGACTCTATTTGAATTTACTTTAATTGAATAATTGACAGTCTGTTTCCCCTGATTGACTGACCGCCCGCCGCATCTGGAAGGGGAAACTACCCAGACTGGCGAGGGCCATTTTTTGGATCAGAGGAAGGTGGTGAAGCAGGATTAATGTGAGCTGTATTATTAGGATAACTACCTGATGGTAATGACGAATTTGATGGCATAGTTGCAGATAAGTTGGACTGGTTCAGTAGCACACAATTTTGTCTTACGTGACCCAGTTCTTGACAGTATGTGCATACATCTGCACGGGGATTCTCACAATGGTCGAACGTATGACCAGGTTGCCCACAATTATGACAAGTAGCGATTCTACGTGGATTACGCGATGGGAATAGCGTGTAGCTACGATCCACTGGTCTTGAAGGCGCAGAAGGTGGCACTGAGTGCTGATTATTCCCACAATGAACACAAATACAAGAATGTACTGGATTAGGCTGCTGTTGAGGTTGACTAGGGACAGACTGAGGTTGAATGGCAGGGTTAGAAGATGAAAAACGGTGTGGTTGTCCACCACGGATCTGGACATCGAAGCGTGGACGAGGACGATAATCCGCCCCTCGCCACAATTGTCCACTGCTGTTGACTGCAGCACACACCGTATAATTTCCACCTTCCTCCTCTCTGACCTCCTCAATCAACAGTGGCTGTCGATAATCCCCATCCACAAGATTGAATTCAGCATCTTGGAAGCTTTGAAGAGCTGAGAAGCGAATCTTCTCCTTCTGATTGATGGATTTGTCGACTATAGACCTCTCAGCGCCATAAACCCTTCTGCACTCCTCCAAAGACACAGTAGCCTCGTGCACAGCAGAAAGTAGACCTTCGTAACTATAAACAGGACGAGAGTAAACAAGTGTACGCACATCATCAGGGAGATGGTTACGAATACTTATTACCTGTTCAGATTCAGCTGGTGGGATACGCATTGAAAGGTATTTTTGCTGCATCCGGAATATGAAATCGCAGCTATTCTCTCCATCTTGGGGCTTAATTTGCCCAATTTCCATTAAAATCTGCTGATCGGATTTCGAAGAACCAAATGTTCTACAAAATTCTAGCTTAAATTGGTCATACGTCCGCCATCTCGGAAAATTTAAATCGTACCATCTAGATACTTTATCCTGTAAAAGGTAACTCATGAGACGCAAAATCTCTTCATTTGACCACCCCTCACGGACAGCCCTGGCCTCAACTGATGAAATGAAATCATTTGCAGATAAATCGCCTTGTGGGAAGCGCAATGACCACATGTTTAGTTGAGAGCGAATTTCTTTCCATCTAGTAGATAGTCCAAAACCCACTCTACGTAGCCCATTCTGTGAGTTGTTTAAAGAACGATTATCAAGGTCAGGGTATCCGTGAGCGGGGTCATCAACATGGTCAAAACCCAAGCGCAAATTCGGATCTTCTCGACTCGGGTCGCCTAAGCAACCCAGAGGAGGTACCGGAATATGCGCTGAACCCTGGAACAAATTTTGAGGTGATCTTCTACCCAGTAATCCAAGTGCATCCCTCTCCCCCCTACCAGCACCATGATTAGATAAAATCATAGGGTTGCGGACCGATTGAGATACACTTGGACATCTGTATGTCCCAAAAGAAGTTCCAGGAACGGCTGGGTCGGAAGCAGCTGGCAAAGGATCGTGAAAATTTAATAAATTAGGATTTTGTAAATTATCTAAATTGTTTTGTTGTGAATTATTAATGTTGTTATCTGGTCTATTGTTGTTTAAATTTCTTTGTTGAACTAAATTTTGAAATAAATTGTTTTGAGCTAAAATCGGATTATTTGACGCTAAATGACTATTGGATGCTAAATGACTATTGGATGCTAAATGACTATTTGATGCTAAGTGATTACCAGATGCTAAGTGATTACCGGATACTAAGTGATTACCGGATGCTAAGTGATTACCGGATGCTAAGTTACTACCGGATGCTAAGTTACTATTTGATGCTAAATTCTGAGAAACTGAGTTTAGTGGTGAATTATTGTTGTTGTAATTACTATTGCTATTTTGTACTAAGTCATTGTTGACTAAACTATTATTAGGATTTACTTGAGCCGGATTATTGTTTATTAAATTATTATTTAGATTGTTATCATGAACATGATCCTCTAACCAAGCTTGCTCCCGAGCCATCAGCCGCTCCAGAGCTTCAGTTAGTCTTTCAATTGCCTGGGCATTTGTTTGATTCATTTGATTTTGTGTCCCGATTAATCCCGACAAATTTTCAACTCGAGCCCCGATCTGTGTCTGATTTGCTACCAAGTTTTCAATTCTCGCCCCGACTTGAGCCAATACTGGGTTAGACCCAGGGGAAAAAGCATTATTGACTCGCGTATCGACCGAGATTTGACTGGCTTCATTTGAACTACTAGCTGATGTTATGGTTGCTGACGGTGCCGAAGAAGTTACTGTGCTAGTAGGTGCGGTAGCTACTGTCGAGTAAGCGGGCGGGGGCGAGTGGTGTACACGCCCTGTACCCTGCTGTACCGGAACTGACGGGGCATTGGACGCGCGCGCAGCAACAATGACAACGTCATCATTATTACGGCGTTCCTCTGCCCGCGCAGCACTTGCTGTTCGTGATCGAGTCGACATTTTGTAGACTTACTTTATAATTACGTAAATAAAAGATTAAGAAAATTTTATTTATTTAGCAGCTTAAAATTTTAAGACTAAGCTGACAAGAATTTTACGGCAACGAGCGATAATAAATAATTACGTTTAAGTAAATAATATGTTTAAAATTTTCCGGATAATAAAATAAAATAATAACAAAAAAAAATATTAAAACAAATGTCTGTAATATGTAAATTTTATTTTACTTAGCAAACCACGAAGAAACTCGAGTAAAATTACCCGGCAGAAATTTATAAAGAATTTTATTAGTAAAAATCAGAGAAAATTATTCACTGACTTTTACCCAAACTCTAAAATAAAATCTACCCAGCAAAAATTTACCGAGTCCCCAATTTCTTACCAAGTAAAACAATAATAATAAAAAAAAATTGTAAATAAATGATTAATAATAAATAACGTGCATAAATAAAATATAAATAATTAAAATTAATCAAAAAAAATAATATATTCCAAAAAAAAAATTTTTCCACCATTAATTTACTGGGTTTTTTTTTTTTTTTTTTCCCACCAAAAAAAAACTAATAAATATATAATAAATAAGTACGTTCCAAAGTACAAGACTTGTTGCGGACTTGGACCTTCCGTCCACCGAACCAACTCCCTCGACTTGCCCACAAACCGACGCTACTTTCCAAGACACAAAAAAAAATACTCAACAATTTATATATATAGAAAAAAATATATTTTCCCAAAGTTTAAAGCTAATAAAATCTCTCTCTCAAACTTTTGATGTTAAAAATTTCCGTTGGGCGCCAATGTAATGGGTCCACTCGTCTTATTAATAAATTGTGGTCTCAATAAAACAAGGGCCCATCCATGTGTAAAACTTAAGGTGTTCTACGTACCTGTCCAGCTAGGTTCAGTAATCTCAGGACGAGGATAAACCCCGTACTGGACCACGCAGTATTTAAAATTAAAGAGAGAGATCTTAAAATTACTTATACTTATAAAGGAAAATTTTAGTAAGGAATTTAATTAATTGATAGAATTATAAAACTAAATTTGCTAGCGTTTATTGCTGACGAAGTCGCCTTGACAAAATACGTAATGAAAATGAACAATATTTAAAGATGGCTGATGAAACTGACTCGATTATTTCAATTAGTAACTTTCAATAAATGACTCGACAGGTTTTACAATTGACAAAATAACTCGACAGACTAAATACTAAAAATGACTCGACGGATTTTACAATTGACAAAATTGACTCGACAGACTAAATATTAAATAAATTTCCAGATTTTTATAAATTTTACCAAAGCCAAATCTCCACTCACTTCTCTCGCGCGCTTCCAATCTCCAATCCTCCCGTCCTCCAACCAAGCCCAATCCTCCAACCAATTCCAAAATACTCCACTCTCCAAATCCTTCCAAGTCCAATTAAAATCCAAAATTAATCTCCAATATAATAAACAACTACTATAAGCTTCCCCGCATGAGGGCTTATTAGCTCTTGGCTAGTATAAAATGGCGTGTGCGGTTGTACTGGATGTTGTAGTAGTATTTTCGATTCAGGAAAAAAGACGTCCGAATGCGATGACGGCCACTAACCAAGAGACCGATCACCTGCAACCTCCGTGGTTTATACCCCACACTCTCACAGTCTACCAACCTCTGCAATCAAAACTTCGCCGACACTCGACGGAGGCGACCTCAATGGTAAATGGGGAGTTTCCTTATCGGCTGTTGTTGCGGAAGGAGGTCGCTTGGCTTTTGGCGCGAGCCGATATTTGAATTTAAATTATATTTTAAAATTTCTACCCCGTTACACAATTTTACTGTACCTAGCTCAGTGTCTCTAGAAATTTAATAAGATGTTATAAAGGGTGTAGGTTGCTCAGTGAAGGAATGACTATATGTGAATTATATGGATAATTATTTATTGGGCGTCCCCAAAATATGGGAGTACCCAGAAAAGGCCCTGAGAGTCTCTTTTATAAATCTAAGATAGCATAAATCATACGGATACAAATACAATATTTTTATTCAACAATAGCGGCATTAAACATATTCTTATAGTGATCTGTCATAAAAAGCGGTAAAATAACGGAAATACATTATTTATTTGCATCTTCAGCATCGAAAATATCACTCCCCCGTTTCCTATGAGAACTCTGTTCTCGCTGCATAAGAAAATATCCCTCCGCAGTCTCCAACGGAAATCTTTGCTTCCTACAGTCAAAACTGCTAACCACACAAAACGTCTACTCGTCGCGTTGTGTTATTAAAATAAAACTTAATACAACTAATGTAACGCAATATTTATGTGCAGGTGTATAGCGTCTAATGAAAGTACAATGGAATATATATCTTTCTGAACTAAGATATATATATTTATTTTTTGCTAATTAGTATCAGGTGGATGGGTGTCAGCCTACCCATCACAATTTACTTACCAAATATGATCATTTAATTAATAACCCTGACAATAGACAATTTTACACTACACGTGGAACAGAAAATTCTTCCTATAACCTATAATATTGAGGCATGGGTCTTGGGTAAGTGCAACGTGCACTCACATATACTACTTTAGAAATACTCACTGACAATTGAGTAGTATTAGTATTTTCATACATTCAGCTAATTGCCATGGTACGATCTAAAATTTCAACATGTAAAGTGTAAAACTTAAAAATTTAAATGCAAGTGATTGCACGAAATTGAAATAGAAATTTCTAATTCTCATTCAATTATCAATAAATGGTCTTCATCCTGCACAAGTTATAAAAATAAATTTTTGATTTTATGAAACTTAATAACGATATTTTGAAATGTAGTTTTACTATTTTTACATTCTCAATAGTAAAAGTTCGTGATTGCTAAGGTATTGATGTTACTTAGTATAGTAATTTTAAAAATCACAGTGTAAGATGTAATAATTCCATTTTCGGCATCAAAATTCATAATTGATTGTCCGCACTGTAAATCTTATTGAACTACTCAATAAATTTTTTTTTTTGGTATTTCAATTATTACGTAACTACTAAACAGTAATTTTTACAGTTTTAAAAAGGGATTAAGGGTTTTTAAAGAAAGGAACCATCAGTGAGCAAGAAATAATAAACAGTTTACATTTTACTGTGTTCGATTTACATTTTCAAACTGTAAATATTACTGCTTAATATACAAAAAATGTAAAAAGAATTCAAAGAAAAAAAAATTGAACTTTGTTTTTTGTGATCGAAATTTTTTTTTTTTTACATTTTTGAGATACTTTTTTTTTCTCTTTTTCTCGCATTTACTGAGTAACCAACGCAAAAATGAAAGGAAAGTCGAAAAAAATTATTTTTTCATTTTGTTCATGATTACACAATCAAAGGAATAAAAATTGTTCCTTTAATTGTTTAGCAAAACTCTGATTAATCGACCCCAGAAAACGGTTCGATGAATCAATTTAAAAATTCACAGGGTAATTGGGGGTATATTAAGTTAAAAACGTACCTGGCAACATTAGTTTTTTCAGCGATATTGGCAGAGTAGCGGTTAATTTACTAAAAAACCAAAAAAAGACATTTTTTTTTGTACTTACTACTAATGGATGTTAAAAATAAAAAAAAAAAAATTGTTTCCGAAAAATGAGGAAAAGATCTTGTACGGGATTTATTCAAGTTTTTAACGCCGCCCTCAAATTTACTATGCGATCATTGGTACCTGAAATATCGACGATCAAACCCAAAAGGATGATTTTTCATTTGAAGGCAGATATCTCAGCGACAAGTTGTCGTACGAATCTCAAAAAAATGCAAATTTAAGCTGAATAGATTTGCTGACCAACCTATGCATTGGATTAGCTGAAAAAAATTTGCCACAGCCCGTGGACTCTTTCAAAGAAAAAAAAAAATTTAGAAAATTTTTGGCTCGCGATATTTCTTGTATTTGCGCAATAGTCGTAGCTCTTTAAAAAGTTTGATCAAAATTCTTCAAAACTAGAAATATCATGCTGCAAAATGCTTTTTGTCAAATCTTGATACGATTATTTTTTATGAAGTTACAGCTTTGCAAATATCACTTAAAAATTTCTAAAAATTTTCGGTTCTTCTAATTTATGGCATGGATGCATATACGATCGCATCAAACAAAATATGGCCGTATATGATTATACACTTCTCGCAAATGGTTAATAATAGATAAAAACCTAGAATTTATTATTGTTATTTTTTTTTCATAAAAAGTGCAAAAAATGGTGAATTTTTCTTTTTCAAATACTGTAGATCTTTGTTATGAAATAAATGCAGTAGACTAAAAAATATTTTAAGCTTTTATAAATTAATCAAAACACAAAAATATGATCTTTCTATTAATTTAAAAAAAGATCGTGCGTTTTGACGTGCAGAATATATAATTAATAAAATCGCATAGGAGTTTGGTCTTTCATAGGTATTTAAAAATACATTGAAGTTAAAAAAAAACCAAAATTATCCTTAATTTATCCGTCTTTTACAAAGTTATGGCAAGTTATCGAAATCTCGTGAAGTACACGATTTCGCGCATTTTTTTCAATTACCATTCTTGTTACGCAAACATTTTTCCAATCAAAATTAAATGAACATGCTGAGTAAAGATTATTTCGATGTTACCTTAAATTACCTTTTCGCTTTGAACGGCAATAACGACGAAACTCTGTCGTACAGAGATTCCAAACCTTTTAAAACGAAAAAAAATAATTACAATTGAAGGAAATTAATATGGAATAACTGAAAAAATGTATCAAAGTCCATAGATAATTTGAAACGCAGGTAGAATTTTTGAAAATATTTTTTGCATTGGTTTTCGTATAATTGCTAGAAGCTCGTTAACAGTAAAAATATTTTACTTTAAGATCTAAAGCGAAGAACCTCGAAATTTAAATTTGTTTTTTGTCTCTATACGGTTTTTTGCGACAATACAGTTAGTTAAGAATGACCAAAAAATTTTAGATTTATCTTTTATCCTTTAATTTTTGGGAGTCGTGCATAGTCGACTATACTTATGCGTTGACATATATTAATTTTTTTTCGTATAGCCTCAATATTTATGAAGAATCCAAAGTAAATAATAGTTTTGAATCAATAAAGATGTCAAATTTTTAAACTATGAATATTATTGTTTGCTCATATGCATGCATATTTACCATTTTCCTGTATTAATGTCTTCATCCATAGATCCCATCTCAAGTTTATTGTATATGGATAGGGAAAGTTATATTAAAACTTTCGTCAATGGGAAAGCATATAGATGCTTTCGACGACGGCATGAAGTCACGACTAATATAATGCAATAGTCCTTTGTAGAGACCCTATAGTGTACGAGACACTCTAATGTGCATATATTAAGATTTTCAAATAAAAAATATCAGTAAAAACATTCTAAATTCTTATTTTCAACATTTGATTGAGAAAATGCAAGTGTGCATTCAATTATTAAATTCGTTTGATAAAATTTAGTACATTTAGTTGAAAAACATAAGTTCTATCTGTTGAAAATCACATCGATTATTGCAGATATAAAAATATAAATGCATTAAAAGTGAATAATTAGAAACTGATTAATTGGCTTCTTAATAACTTATATAAAATAAATTTTGAACGGCATTAGACACGAGTGAAATCGATTTAGAACGATTCTTCTCTAAAAGTTCTGACTAAATTTATTCAGCCAATAACTTTGGTGTTTTCCGGAGATTAAATCATGAATTAATTTAATTAAAATCTTTAAAATACGACTTCTTATAACCATTCAATAATAAAAAATCGTTTATCTATGTTTTTCAAACAGGATTGCGAAAATAAGGGTAACGATTACTAATTAAATGAATTGAAATGATTAGATTCAAGTTGAAGTAAAAGAAGTCTCAATGATCAAAAAAGCTATTAATTTCATATAAAATAATATTAATTTTATATTTTGCTGTATGTGTGTGTACACTTTCTATAATTTTCTAATGAATTAACCGATTTAGATAGTTCTTGTGGTAATCTACAGAGCTTGCTAGATGTCAACTTTTCTGTAAATTTTAAAACACTCGGTCAAATAGAGTTAGGAATTTTAGGAAACAAAAAATTTTTTAAGTTTTTTTGAATTTCTAAAAAACAGTTGGATCAAACGATTCCAAAACCATCGTAATCGGCTGATGTGTTTAAAAGATATCGTTGGGATAAAATATAGTAGAAATTGTTTAACTTCGCGCTAAAAAAAATTGCAAATTTTCGAAAATTCGGGAAGTTATTGTTTTCATCCCGACTTTCGAAAACGGAGTTTTTATCAAATGTCGACGGTCAAAGGTCCTAGAGTGCTATTCTGACATTTCAGACCCGTGAAAAAATTTTCTGATATGGCCTGATTTCGGCGGTTCATATTAGGCCTGATATGGAAATTGGCCATATCAGACAATATATGTACAGATAAGATTTGATGTGTTCTGATATGGACAAATCAGACTATATATAGTGAGATTAACATTGTTATCTCGGGAAATAAACTTATAGATAATTTTATAAAATTGTGTATAACTTTGTAAAGTTGTATATGCAATAATTGTCATAAAAAAAAAAAAAAAAATCCAGCCAGGTCATGGGTTCGAACCCGAGTATTTCTGATTCAAAGTCTGATCTTTTAACCACTCTGCCAAATCATGAACTTGAAAGGTAAGGTTGATTATATCTATTTGGATAAAATTGAAACTAAGAAAATTAAAGACATCAGATAAATGATTGATTTGGTTACTTGTATTATATTCAATTGTTATTGTTTATAGAGTAACGGGACCATTAACGGTATACCAACCAGTAACGGGGCAAGAACTACTTCTTTTGGTAAAAAAAAAAGAAGTTAAAGATTTTTAAACTTACACGGAGAAAAATGTTGGCTCAAAACCTACCAATTTCTATTATGTTGTCGACCAAACTTGAAACAGGAAGGGAAGCATGCAAAAAATGATTATGCTTAAATGAAAAATTATTATGCTCGTAAGAAAAATTTTTATGCTCATACGAAAAATTATTATGCCGCATCATAATTATTATAATGTATGAAAGTAATTGTAATTAAATCTCATCGATAAGTTTCTCGCGCGTAGTAAGTATTGTGATACAGCATAATCATTTTTCGTATGAGCATAATAATTTTTTGGATGCTTCCCTTCCTGTTTCATGTTTAGTCGACAACATAATAAAAATTGGTAGATTTCGTGTCAATATTTTTCTCCGTGTAATTGAAATTTTTTCAATTTAAAATCGCAATTTTTTATATTTAAATTCATTACGAAAATTTGAAATTCTCTCAGATATTTAAATAATTGATCTCGTTAGCTTATTAGAAAAATTTTTCAACAAAGTTTGTATACTTTATACAATTTATAAATGCGGTAAATTAAAATATCTAACAGACTTCATAAGATTTTATGAATCACTATAAAATCGTTCTTTCCGAACAATGTTACGTTATTTGGTCATTTCTAAATTATTTTACCAAATGTATGAATACGGAAAATTCGAAAAAACTAGTATATGTGCTCATATTAGGGCATATCAAGCCATATCAAACCTGAACAAGATTTTTTTTGACAAGCATATTAAAATATATATACCCTTATCAAGTTATATCAGGTCATACCAAGACATATTTAAAAAATCATATACAAGCATATCAAGTCAAATCAAGACATATTAAATCTGATATCGACATATCAAGTTGATATGGACATATCAACTTGATATGGCTTAATATGGCCAATTTTTATATGAGACTATATCAGAATATATTAAAAATTATATATGGGCATATCAGATCATATCAGGTCAGATATGAATATATCACATTTTTTGATATGGCCATATCAGGTCATATAAGGCTTGATCAGAAAATTTTTTCACGGGGAGAGATATATGTGCATAAACCTCTCATATCTTTTTAATAAATCAACCGATCTCGATGGTTCTTATGGCATCCGACGGAGGACTTTTGCATTTAGATTTCATGCAAATTGGAGATCATTTAATAGTCCAAGAGCTGGTAATACGTTTTAATAAAGTGTTTGATTCACTTCGAAATTTTGCACGGTAAACCTTTAAGGATGAATAAATATTAAATCGTATGTTAGGCTGGTCTTCCTTTGTTCAAAAGATACTGCACATAGTGCGAATTCGCAAAGAAATATATATCAGAAGAACTATTTAATTTACGATCAGCGTAAAATTAAATGGAATTTGAGTAAATTTAGAAAACAAAAATCAAAAAGCCAGACGCTTTTGGAAGTGTAAATATAGAATCAAACCACCAAAAAGTTCTATTTTGATATAATGAAAATAAAGTGTTTCATTAAAGCTGAAATTTTTATAGCATCGCAATTATATTTATTTAAAAATATTAAAAGAACCCCAGACACTTTTGTTAATGTTATATAACAGTCAAACATTAAATAAATTTTACATTAGCTAAAGTGAAAGGTTCCGTAACAAAATATCCTCAGACAAAATAACCGCGACAATATATACGCAAATAAAATAACCACATGACCAAAAACGACGGACAAAACGTCCTCATGACAAATCATCCGTGCGAAACAATAACCGGAAAAATAAAAGTCAGTTGACAATATGACCATGACGAAATAGATAACAATATTAATAACGACCTGTAAATATAATGATCTAATTATATAAATATTGGAATGCATAAATACATTTAAATCATCAAATATGCGTTGTCATGGTTGAATTACAATTCAAGATTCAAATATGATTGAAATATTTCCGATCCTTTCTCGATCGTAATTATTATAAATAACACCGTACAGCAGAAAAGTATATGTATTTTGACACACAAATACAAGATTATAAGCGTGAAGCGTTTCACACTTTCGAATTATAAGGAAGAAGAATTAGGATAGAAGGGGATTGGGTAGAATATGGTACCAAAATTTTTAGGGTTTTTACTCTCGGATAGTCTAAACAGATGACGACGCATGAAACCCGGGCCACGACGATTCTCTTATAGGAAACCTGAGATGCATATAACACTTTTGATAATGTATAATACCAAGGAGTGACAGAATCAAGTCAGTCGATAACAAGATCTAGAAGAGCTAAAAACTCTGCACAAACCTGCTGGCTAGATCCTGTCACTCAGACTTTAAGGCAAAATATATATTCGTATTTTATTAAAATACGCACTCCTTACTTAAGCTTTGGGCGCTGCTACCGGCAGCCCAAAAATCGCATACCTTGTATTGGGCGCTGCTACTAGCAGCCTAATACTCTTACCTGTTCTGGGTGCTGATACTGGCAGCCTGAACGCTTCCTTTCCGAATCCAAAATTCACGTCGAGAAGCACGAGGTCAGAATGTGCAGTACAGCTCGGTCGCGGGATTCGAGGTGTCATCGCGGACCTCACCAAAGGTCGTCCGAAAATTAAGTCTGAGAATGTTCTTGTTGAGTTTTCGAGCTCGTGTGTTGTTGAGCCGTCGAGCTCGCGTGGTGTTAAGCCTTCCCTAGCGGTTTTGACGACACCGTAGAAACGTGGTGCAAACACGGCGTTTCGACGGTGTTAACTCCCTTACAGTGTTTCCACAGTGTATCGACGGAGTTACGACGGTGTTTTGATGGTATACGGGCGGCGTTTCTTGTGCAGTTACGAGACAAGATTTCTCTCGTGTTTTCTTCGAGTTTGGTTGGTGTTCGCCCGGAGTTTCCACTGTATTTTTTTGGACTTTCGTCGGTGTATCGTCGGAGTTTTAACGGCTTTGACACGGAGTTTTGATGGAGTTTTTGCGGAGTTTTGAGAGTGTACGATCGATATATTCTTGAAATTTTTTTGATAGATTCGCGGCTATCCAACGGTATTAAGTATATCATGTAGTGTATAGTAGAATTTGATTATGAAAAACGCTATTTCAAAGTAAATGATATTTTGTTTTTTAATTGAAAAATTTATTTAACATAAGAATAAAGTATAAATTATAGAATGCATATGTCTGTAATTATGAGTAAATCTATTTTTTAATTAAATTTTCATCACATTGGTTTATATTAAATAATTTATTTGATTAAAGAATAATCGATGACTTAGAAGTGATACCCTGATAAAACATTGCTTACACCTATGTACTGTCGTTGTCAAGGTACATTTACATAATGTACTAAATAACCTCAAATTCATGATAAAAATTTGCTAAGTAAAGTGTTGTGTAATTAAACATAATAATAACTATATAATACAAATAATTTTATACGAATTCGTTTATATATAATTTATTACTATGCTAAATTAGTGTAATAAATAGTTTATTATCGTGATTAACAAGTAATACCATAAATAACAATTCTGTGAAAATTAATATTTCCAAAGGTATAAAAGACTTGATACTATCGTGGAAATTCAACTGTGGGCGATCAGAACAAATATTTATTTTAAATTGTTTAT
Organism: Microplitis manilae; assembly: GCA_030273425.1. Classification (NCBI taxonomy): domain Eukaryota; kingdom Metazoa; phylum Arthropoda; class Insecta; order Hymenoptera; family Braconidae; genus Microplitis; species Microplitis manilae. The sequence continues at coordinate 11,777,321 of CP092727.1, read as the reverse complement.
TTTATAATGTGAATTAATTAATGATGATAATTCATAAGCGATAATATTAAATTGTAGCTATAAGTGAATAGTAACTGTCATTAAAATTTTAAACTATTCAAATGGTTTAAAGTATTTCATTACTTTTATTAAAAATTAGTTTTTAACAATTGTTAATTTTATAATAAAAGTAATTAATTGAATTTAAACTTGTAATTTGATTATATTAATTTATTTAATATTATTTCTTAAATAAATTTGTATGAATTTTTTAAATTAAATGAAATTGATTTATTTATATTAATCTCTACTCTACTATATATTTATGTTAATTTAGTAAATTCATCTGCGTATTAGTTTGATTTTATAATTATAATTATCATTTTAATATTCTAACGTAAAACCTAAAACTTTAAATTGTTAATGACATCTAAACAATGTAAAAAATTTGAAGTCCACGGTGTGGTGTGAATGATTTGGTGTTAAAATTTTCAACACTGCCGGTGTAAAAGTCACACAACGCACAGTGTTAACTTTTAGACTGAGTGAATTAGAACGTTCACACCACCGATAGTGTAAATGTTCAAGTTTTTTATTTCAAAATGCCATGAGTATGCCTCACAAACTCTAAGTTACCACTACCAAAATGACGAAAAAACCCTCAATATACTCCGCAAAAACCATGAGAAACTACCATAGAAATTCCGAGCAAGCCCAAACTCTACTCCGCGAAAACACCGATGAAACTCCAAAAGAACACCTACGAAATTCAGCAAGAACACCGACAAAACTCCGTGTCGTAACTGAACACAAAAATACTGCGTGTCTACCATGAAAATGCCGTCAAAACTCCCTTGGTGTACCTAGTTTTAATCGAGTTTTTTCCGAATTCTTACGGTGGCCCTAAAAGCGCGAGAATCCGTAAAAACTCTGACTAAACTGCGAAGAAACATATTAAAAACTCCCACAAAACACCAAGAAAACTGCGTGATAATACCGACGAAACTCCAAGAGAACACCTATAAAACTCTGAGAGAAAACCAACGAAAGTCAGTAAAAACACCAACTAAACTCCGCAAAAACTCCGTGTCGTAGCTGTATACAAATATACCGCGTTAATGCCATGAAAACGCCGTCGAAACTTCCACGTCACAGCCAGTTTCGCTCGAGTTTTTTCCGAATTTTTACAGTGGCGCTAAAAGCGCTAGAATCTGTAGAAACTCCGACTAAACTGCAAGGAAACACCCAAAGAACTCCGATAAAACACTAAGAAAACTTGGCGATAACACCGACGAAACTCCAAGAAAACACCAACAAAACTCCAAGAGAAAACTGGCAAAACTCTTCAAAAACACGGACAAAACTCCGTAAAAACTCCGTATCGTAATTGCACACGAAACGCCACGTTTATACCGCGAAAACACTGTCGAAACTCCTTCGAAACACCGAGTTTCTGTCGAGTTTTTTCCGAGTTCCCACGGTGGCACCAAAACCGCTAGGGTTCAAGCTCTTGTCTTGTTGAGCCTTCGAGCTCTGGTGGATTGATCGACCAATTTAAATTGCTTTCCTCTACGAAGGAACCGAGTCTTCGGGGCTCGTCTTGTTCGCGCTCAACGGAGACATCAAAGGGATTAATTGGGGCGAGTTCTGGGGCCCATAATCGTTATCATGGTAAGTCAATAGAACTTTTTTTTTTGCATAAAATAAAAGAAGATCAACAGCTGACGCGGCTGGGGTCTATCGACCTCAACCTGGTCAATTTAAAAATATTCTGTCCAATAAACTGAGTAGCCAGAATGTAACAATAGAAAAAAATAAAACGTACTGAAATAATATGTAAGGAATATAAAACTATATGATTGAGACATAGATTTGATGTATTTTAAACATTAAAACGGGAAAAAAGATCTCAGGAATGGGTCGACTCGTTCTGACCGGACACGCGGCTAAGATATAGCTTATTCTAGACGACGTTGGTGATAAAAAGAATTTATTTTAGAGACTCAATTAAATTGTATATAACATATTTTATTTGACCAAACCCCAAATATGTACAAAGATTTTCCCCTTTTATTAAATACAAATATGCGTCCAGCGACAATGAATAAATTTATTGAAATGCATAAGATTTATTGGACGCGGAAAGTAAAATTAATAATCAACCAAAATAAATACTACGTTGAAGAGAAAGAAAATATTTGTTACAATTTTGTCTCGACTTATCTGGTTGTACGTGGGTTACTGGTGATATCGGTCTCCGATTGGTTGCGGGCTTCTTGGGCTTGACGTCGATCCTCTTCGGTAAATCTTCACGGGCTCCTTGGATTCGATGTCGACCCTCTTGGGGCAGACGTTGCACACCAAACTACCACACTCACTTAATAATCGAATTTTTGGTTTATCTTTAACCAGACGAAGAAGTCGCAAAATTTCTTTATTTAATAAATTCGAATGAACACAATTATCACTTATAATAAAATTAATAATTTAATTTAATATAAAAGGAAGGTCTCAATAAATAAAATTATTCAGGTAACAGACTGACCGAAATAGAACTGGGTGTTGGATTAATGACTAGATATAACGAACTTATCGTTAGGCCGACTCAAATAAATTGTTATGAGTCCCGGTGCTAGAGTAGGGACCTCGCTAAGCGTCCTCAGTCCACTCTAGGTGATGGCCAGGGCCTAAGTCCTCGAGCAAGTGTTTGCTGGCCCTTTTATATGTAAATTTTGGAGGGGTGGAACTACCCCACTATCGTCTAAGTTCAAATTCGATCTAGGTGGCCTCTGACATGGCCCCAAGTGACTGGGAAGTGTTAATTAATATACAAATTATTCTAACAGATGGCCGTAGACTCAATTAGATTTTTGCGCTCGATTTCAAGTCGTAAAATCAAAACGCACGTTCACAACATAAGAGGAATATATTATACTATACTTTTTGCCATTTTAGATAAATTCCAAATATATATAGACGAGATGTAATATTTATCTAGACCATACGGAAAAATTTATGTCCGGAAATGAACACTGGTCACAGAAATTAAATGATATAAAAAAAATTGTAAATTTTTAAGCGATTTTCACCACGCTGTAAATTTGAGGAAAATAGTCGTGCCGAAAAAACAAAAAAGCAAGTTGTAACTTAAAGTTTTTTTTTCTCAGATGTGGACTTTAAAATTTTTTATCATGCACGATTCCGGAGGAATGCTAGGAAAACTACTGTAAAAAAAATTTTCCATATTTTTGCTCGTATTAAAAGAGGTCTATGGGCTTTAATAAATATTTTTTTGATAATCTTACCTTGTGAATCCTTTAGGCGATTTTATTCCCATTGATTTGTTGTACTTGAATAGTCATTACGACGATTTGGCGCGCAGTTATCATCGATCAAAGTAAAAAAGTCCATTTTGACTTTGACAATCAATAACTCGGGACATGTTGGTCGTACAGGAAATAGAAATAGGGTTTTGAAAATTGTAAAACATCCTCTAGAAGACTCGATTAGTGGCCTTTGATGGAAAAAGTTTTTTCAAGGCGACAATGTTGATTAAAAAAAAGGTAAAAATTTGCATATTTAGGGATATTTGGAAATCATGGTATAACTCTAGAAATAATGGATGAACGAAGGATACCGTCTGTTTTTTTACAACTTAAATGTCCTGGAAAAACCCTGAAAATTTCAAAGCGCTGCAATTTTTCATTCTTAGTGTTCCGAAGCTTTGAATTAATCGTTTTCGCCAAAAATCGCATAATGAGCGATTCTTCGGTTTTCACTCATTTATTCGAGTTCAAAAAGTTTGTTTCGACGACAAACCTTTTTTATTCAATCAGAAACATTAATTATTGGATAAAATAAAAAAAAAAAAATTTTCTAAATTTTTTTTGCCCACGGTACCTGTTGTACGGCCGGCGGGGGTTTCATTTACCCCGTGCCGCATCGTGGGCAATGTAGGCTGGCCTCCCATCTGCTGGCCTACTAATCGCACAACAACCTTTGCATTAGGCTAACTCCTCAATGTAAAGTATACTGAGTTTAGAGATGGGCGATGTTGAATAAAATAATCGATGTTTACATAATCGATTTAACTATTAATCGATTACGTGCAATCGATTATTCACGAAAATAATCGAAAATAATCGATATTTTTTTTTTTTTTTATTACGTGATGAAAAAAGAACCGCCAAAATTAAAATTAAATTTTTAAAATAAAATTTTATTGTGGGTAATTATTAAATAAATAAATATATAAATAAAAGTAAATGCTTAGACATAGTAAAATTATAATATTTTCAACTTTAATTATTTGTTAAAGCCTCGATCTTCTTCAGAAGTTGCATTTAAAAAAATTGATTTATTTAAATGAGCTATTGCATTTGACGTAAATTTACTACTCGAATTAGAATGCAAATTCACTTCAAAAATTGACTGGAGAAAAGTTGGTTCTAATTTTCAGGCAAGATTTATGTCAATTTATCGTTAATTTGATTTGTAAAATTGTTAAGTATATTTTTACCCACAAATTGCAAACAATTTTATGAATAAATTTACTTACCTTCTGAAATGGTAAGAAAGAACATAACCGACTTTTGTTTTCGTAAAAAATTACTTTTAAATTGAAGAATAATTAACCGAAAATTTTTATTTTCAACTTTTGCTGTGAAATCGTCTGCACATTCGGGCAGCAAATTTCAGGTAATTTCAACATCAAATTACACTCAATTTCAAGCGAAAGTGGCTATTAGGGATGGTCGATGCTAACATTCAAAAAGTTAGACTAGATAAATTAAGAGTACGTCCATTTTTTGTTTGAAATATTCAAAAAAATTATTTCGATTTTTTTTCGATTATTAAAAAAAAAAATCGAATAATCGATTCATCGATATTTGAAAACATCGAGAAAAAATAATCGATTATGGAAAAAAAAAACATCGATGTTCGATTAATCGATTTTTTTGCCCGTCTCTAACTGAGTTCAAGACAATCCTGAACGCAGAAGTGCTCCCCACAACCGGCCCTTCTCGGATGAGGGCTACCCACTAGCTGGGTGGAGTACTGATATTCCGAACGATGACGACCTTGGCGAACAACGGACCGCATTTAGGTGGACGGAGGAATTACGAGTCGATCTCTTGATGTGCTATAATAACAGTGAGCCGAAGCGGAGAGGCTACATGGCTAGGATGCATGCTCTATGGAGCGATATGCACCCTAACAATAGCTATTTTTCAAAACAACATCTTCCTGATTATGCCTCTCATCTCCGGCAAACACGGAGATCCTTGTTAATGAACAGACGGATATCTCATCGTCTGTCTTTCCAGCACAGCTGCACTAGGAGAGACACCGTTTTTCCGAAGACGCCGACAATGAATTTGACACACGGTAAGTATGTATTTCTAAGAAGATACATTACCAAGAACACCAACTTGACACGGAAAACCACGAACTGTCTACTTGGATTCAGGAAAACTCTACTTTGCTCACCATCAATCAAGCTGTCTATGATGCTGCTTCCTTACTCTCACCTCCAGCGAGGAGAAATATTTCTTCTCCTGAGGCTAAGATGAGAAGGCGCATTGGGCAGCTTTCACTGAAGATTGATGATCTCCGGAAACATGTCTTCCGCATTCAGTGTGTGATTGAGTATGTAAATGCGCGTAAAGTGTTTACATCTAAAATCCGCCGCATTGCGGCTGAACTACGATATCAGCATCACACACTAAATAAGGAGAATCTTCTTAAGGTAGTTCACTCGCAGAACGACTTTTCTTAGGAATGCGATGAAATTAAAACAAGAGATTAACAAAAATGTAATATTTAATGGAAAAAAAAACGAAATTTTTTCACCGATTGTAAGACGAGATATTAACAATCAAAAAGTGCATAATTAACATGCTGGAGATCTACCAAGTATAAAAAAAACATGTAGTTTCCTGAATATCTTGGAAACAGTTCTTACCATTTTTTTTTAAAACTTATCCACTGTTGAATGAAAAAAGTAGAAATTTTTTGAAAAAAACTCCGAATTTCTTGACCAATTTGTTTAAAAAATATTGATTTTTAAAATATAAATAATTTTAAAATACTTGACGTATGGTGAGGTACAGTAATCACAACTCGGCACGTTGCAGTCGTCATACTTAACCTGCGAAAATTCAAATATGTCACTCAGTTAGGTTAATTTTTTATCATGAAAGTATTGAAGGTTAATAAATTTTTGGAAAATTTGACATTAATTAGACAGTAATAAAACATTTATTCAATGATATTAAACAAACAAAAAAAATATTTTTTGATATTAGTTATATTAATGATAGTTTTTCCAATAGTTTTAGAATTTTTTAAAATTATGATATCGAAAGTAGCACACTTCGGACAATTTTATTCTTTTTATATGGGATTTTCTTGTAAGTTTAAAAAAAAAATTATGAAAATATGCACAAAAATTCATTTTATCCAAAATTTTTGATTGTCAACAGTAACAAACTACATGTATATTAAACTCACACTATGTAAAGATTGCTACCTACATACCTTTAATCTATATACTATTCAATATAAATGTTTGCAGCGTTACCACATTTATTATACTCATCAGTGTGATTGTATTAGTGTGTATCTGTATACTTAAAACTAAAATATATTGGATACAGTCTCTCACAACAATAAAATATTCTGGCATCGAGTATCTCTAACTTTTTAACTTCCCGCTAAGAAAATTGCAAATTTTCAAAAATTCGGGAAGTTATTGGTTTCAGTCCGATTTGTGAAAATCGAAATTCCAACAGATGTCGACGTTTTGAGGTCCTAGAAAGCTATTCTGACTAATTTCACGATGATGTCCGAGTGTATGTATGTATGTATGTACGTACGTACGTACGTATGTAAATATCTATAACTTTCGAACGGATCAACCGATTTTGATTGTCAAGGTGTCACTCGACGCAGTTTTTTAATATCTTGAAGCTGAAAAAAAATTGAGCTTGATCAGCAGGGCTCGTTCGGAGATATTCCAAAAATAAACTTTATTCAAAAATGTTTTTTCTGGATAACTTTTTACGGGCTCGATGGATTAATTTCATAATGGACTGGGCTCTGGAGATTTATAAGCCGCGTCGAATGCCACCTCAAACATCAAAATCGGTTAATTCTTTCAAGAGAAACCGTTGTCGAAAGAATTAAAAAAAAAAATTTTTTTAGTAGTTTGAGAATTTCTCAAAAATGACTCGATGAATCAATTTCAAAATTTAATCAGTTATAGAACTCAATAAAACGCGTCGACTGCCACCTTAAACGTCTCAATCGGTTTATTCGTTCGAGAGATATCGTTGTAGAAAAAATTGTAAAAAACGTTATTTTTTGAAAACAAAAGCATACAAAAGTATTTTCGAGCTCGAAGAGCTCGAAAATGTATCTTCTACAGTTTTTCGAGCTCAAGGAGCTTGAAATACGCGGGAAGTTTTGGGGCTGGCCCGCAGGGTCAACCGACAGACCGATTTTTGTAGTTACGATGACTCTATACTTTTGGCTACGAATGTCGCGAGTGAACTACCTTAACATCAAAGAAGGTTCCCTTAACAGGTTGCGGGTTCTAGTGACTGCTAAAAAGTCACTAGAGAAAAAGCTGAAGCGGCTTACCGATAACTCTTTGTTTCGGTTAAGTCCTTCACGCTTTCTGACACCTAAGACATTTGTTTCTGGCGATCCCCCATCCATCGAGCGAGTAGAAGCTTTCTGATCCGAGTTGTATGATGATCAACCAAACGTAAATCGTGACACTCCAGCTCTCAACGACTTCGAGGCATTTTGTCGACAACATCGCAACGGCAATGCTGATGAAGAGAGCCCTGAAGTCAGCGTAGAAGAAGTTCGTTCAGCTCTGAATAATAGTAAGAACTGGTCTGCTCCGGGTCCGGATGACATTAACTTGTTTTGGTAGAACAAACTAACTTCTACCCATAGTCATCTGGCCCGGATTTTTACAGCGTTCATCAGAGGTAATGAACTAATTCCATGCTGGCTTGTAGAAGGGTGAACCGTGCTTATCCCGAAGAAAGGAGACTTCTCTGACCCGAAAAACTACAGGCCTATCACCTGTTTGAATGCCGTTTCTAAGGTTTTCACCAAAATTTTGAATAATCGCATTCTGCAGGAGATAGATCCTATATGGCAGCAGATATACGAACAACGTGGCAGTAAAAGAGGCCTGTCAGGTTGCAAAGAGAATCTGTTAGTGGATCGATAAGTCATTCAAGACGCGATCTACTATCAGCGCAATCTGTCAATTGCCTGAATTGACTACCGCAAGGCATTCGATTCAACATCTCATGAGCTTATACTCTTTTTGCTCAAATGTCTCGAGATTAATCACGATACAGTGGGATGCATTCAGCGTACGATGCAGCTTTGGCGAACACGGTTCCACATTTCATGTGGTAACGACAAACGTGTAACTGAAGTTGTACAGTACAAACGAGGAGTCTTTCAGGGAGATTCTCTGAGCTCTCTGCTGTTTTGCAACTCACTGCTGCCAATATCTGTTGCGCTACGCCGCACCCGTTGATACTCAGTGGGCCCACCATCTGATCGAAAGTATTCGATCACCCACTTACTCTACATGGATGATCTGAAGGTGTATGCTCCTGATGAAGAACACCTTCAGACAGCCTTGAATATCGTAGGGGAGTATACTCGGGATGTCGGCATGGCTTTTGGGTTAGACAAGTGCGCGGTCGTTGATCTGGTGAAGGGTAAGTGTTCTGATGTGCGTGAAGATATCGAGTTAGTAGATGGGAGCGTCACTGACCATCTTGACGCCGGAGAGTTGTACGTATATCTAGGGATTGACGGGAGTCCTATGCAGGACGTCTCGGAAATCAAAACGATTCTCTACAGCGAGTATGTGTGGAGACTCCGGAAAATCTGATCATCAGAACTTTCCGGATTAAACAAAGTCTCTGCAGCAAACATGCTTGCTGTCCCGGTACTTCTGTACTCTTTCGGTGTCCTTAAATGAGCCCAAAAAGAGCTCAGAGACCTCGATATCAAGACACGCAAAGTCATGAGTATGAATCGGAGCATGCACCCTAAATCTTCAGTCATCAGATTATACATTTCCCGGCATATCGGAAGGAAAGGTCTACAGAGCGTGGAGTATCTACACAAACGTTTGGTTTTGGGTATAACATAGGAAGTTGTCAATTTCACTGCAAATGAAGACAACTTCGTTATGCAAATTGTTCATAGTCATGAGAATAGGCATAAGGGAGCGTTTTTATATAAGGCAGCAATGTACGCGGCAAAATTCCTCGGTAGTGGAAGAGTAAGTCCGTTTATTGAACTCCCTAAGGACGAATTTAAGGGGGTCATCAGGAACGCTGAGCAGCAAAAACTGCTTAGTACACACATGGAGAAGTCCATGCACAGCGTGTGTAAACACGTGCGTAATCATGGCTTGTCCACCCAGCTGACGTTTTCCTTCTTTAAGTCAGCTGGCCTGATGTCCGAGACTGAAGGACATATTTTTACCTGCCAAGATGGTGTTATCAACACTCTCGAATACCGTGCTAAAGTGCTCAAGATGCAGCTACCCGACACCCGTCCGGCATCAATGTCAAAAAGATGACATAATGCTATCCAAAAAATGTTACCTTTAATAGCCTAGAAAAATGTTATCGTTTTGATAACTTTATGTTGAGGTCATCTAAAAGAAATCTGAAAGTTAGCGAAATGATAACTATTGATTGATGTCTGTAGAATATCAAAAAAATAATTTTCTTATGAGACTATAAATTTAAACTTGGACATGCTTAGTGCGGTGCATGCGCATCTACTCTTTCCTGCCTCGTGTCGAGAAGACGGCCGCCCTCATCTTTCGCATATATACATCCAAGTGATAACACGTGTTGTATATTATCGTATCATTTTGCGCTCATCTCGAGTCAATAATTTAAAATAAACGGTTAATTAATTTAACCAATCATCGAGCTCCATAATTATATAATTATTTATATAATTCTGTAAAAAGAACTCGAGAAATTAATTCTTTAAAACTCACGGAATTCAAGTAATCAACGACCACGTTTCTGAAGAGGTTAATTCAACGGAAAACACTACAGGTGCATTATTATTAATTAATTAATCCAAGTGCTCATAAAAATAAAACACTCTACCCGGGTGAAAAAATTATATATCATTATATATAATGATGTATAATTATATATAATTATATATAACTCTATATAATTATATATAACTATATATAATTATGTAGAATTATATATAATTGAATCCCTATGCAATTTGTTAAATAAATTGTGAATTTTTGTATAGTAGAGGCTCTACACTTTTATTAAAATCATTTTTTTTTTAAAGTTCAAGCTTAATTTCGAAGAAAAATTATTTATGGAAATATTGATAATAAATATTTTTGTCATCATGTAAAATAGAATGTACTATATTACCATCAAAAAAAGTACTTTTCACTCTGCCAAATAATGGAGTACCTGGACCAGAATAGTCTCATGTTTGGAATTTAAGAGTTCTGAAATATGTTTCTTACTAGAAACACACTACAAGTGGTGGGCGCGATCTCGTGGCGAGCATCGAACTACTTCCGCTGCTGCTTATAGCACCGGTGACTTCCCTCTCCTACATGCATATATATTGGGGTGTCCCAAAAAAAACAAATATTTTTTTTTTAAACTCTTATGGGCCCAAAAGTTTCTTTATATTATAAAAAAAACCACCTAATTTTAGTCAGATATCTTTAGACTTGAACTATCACAAATGGGGGTCCCTTTTCCATTTAAAATACACACGAAAATTTTTCATTTTAGTTTTTCGTTATTAAGCCTATGAAAAAATTTTTTTTTTAATTCCGCCTGGTATAATTTCGTAGGAAATGAAATTCTCTACAAACAATGCTGATGCAATATGTACGTCAAACAAACTTGAAAAAAGTTACGGGGCGTCAAACATCGAAAAAAATTTTTCGATAGAATACAAATAAAAAATAATAAAATATAATTTAACACTGAGGAGACTAAATTTCTGTCGATCTTTGAAGCCCCGTAACTTTTTCCCAGTTTGTTTGACGTACATAATGCATAAGCACTTTTGTGTAGAGAATTAATTTCCTACAAAATGATACCAGGTTGAACTTAAAAAAAAATTTTTTTCAGTCTTAATAACGAAGAATTAAAATGAAAAATTTTCGCGTGTATTTTAAATGGGTGAGGGGGCCCCCGTTTGTGATAGCTCAATTTAAAAGATATCTGGCTGAAATTTAGTGAGAATTTTTTTAGTAATAGAAATTACCTTTGGAGCTCATAAGAGGTTAAAAAAAAAAAAAAAAAATTTTTTTCTTTTGTGGTATGCAAAAATTGAAAGTATAAATGAAAATAAAAATTTTGCTATCAATCTGAGCTCTTAATGATGATATTAAAGTTTGTTTCAATCCATTTTTCTATTTTCCGTTTAAATAACACAAGAAAAAAAATAATTTTTTTTTTTAATTTTCTAGCTCACAAACCAATCAACAGATTTTATATTAACAATCAATATTTTGTAGGAAGTTAAACGCTGTACAGAAAAAGTCTCTTATCATTTTTTGATAAATCCTACTGTTCAAAAGTTATTTAAGCTTCAAGTCAAATTTATAGTAAATTTTGAGATTTTCTTCTTTTTCTGGCGAATGTATCAGTCTTATCAAAAAATATCATGAAAACTGTTTTGTAGATAATTTTATTCCTTACCAATTGTTACGAACAAAGTTTTTCGAAATCCCGCATTGTTCACAAGTTATTTTCATTTCAATGTCAAGCATTTTAAGAGCTTATTTTACTTCGTAAAGTCGAAAAATACCATCCGCTCAAAAATTTATATATGTATGTATGTATGTATATATATATATATATATATATATATATATATATATATATATATATATATATATACAATATAACGCGCCTTGTCATCACGATAGCACCCGCTATTCTTAACGGATCTTAAGGAAATTTTGTACACTTATTTATTGGACGATTACCTTGATCAAGTTCGATGATGAGCCCAATCGGTTTATTAGTTTGGAAGTTGTGAGTGTTTAAAATTTTTTTTGATTTTCATAAAAATGAATTTTCTGGCTTTATCCTTAAATAACTTTTGAACAGAAAATGATAGCTCAATTCTGTAAAAAGTATCTTAAAATTTGAACGATTAGCTTTAATTTTCACTGCAATGCTGGATTTTTTGAAACATCTTTTCTAACAATTTGATGATATCAAAAATTTCACAAAAAATACAAAAAGCTTATTTTTGCAGCATAGTCATCTAATAACTTCTAAATAATAAGGCATAACCCATTTCCTTAAAATTCATGTTTAAGCTTACAAAAAAAGTATTAATTACACTATTGTCGCTTTATTGTATTCACATCTATAAGAAATCTACCTTTCCATTCCGGGTAAGGCCGGATGGCTCTTTTTTATTTTGTAGAGCGTTCAATTTCCTACAAAAATATTGATTGTTAATAAAAATCTGTTGATTGGTTTGTGAGCTAGAAAATTTTAAAAAAAATTATTTTTTTTCTTGTGTTATTTAAACGGAAAATAGAAAAATGGATTGAAGCAAACCTTAATATCATCATTAAGAGCTCAGATTGGTACCAAAATTTTTATTTTCATTTATACTTTCAATTTTTGCATACCACAAAAGAAAAAAAATTTTTTTTTTTTTTTTTTTTCTTTGAAGCACCCATATTTACATATATATCTTCATTCCCAAGTTATTCTTCTCTCTTTTCTATTTTTATATAGAATTATATACACTTATCCAAAAAATTAAAGGAACAAGAAAATTTTATAAAATTTTTAGTGATTTTTGGAAGTCTGTATTTTAGTGAAAAATAATCGTATCGAAAAAATAAAAAAAGCAAATTGAAGCTTAAAATTTCTAGTTTAAAGATCTTTCAGCCAAATAATTTTCTGAGCCACAGTTTTTGCGGAATCATAAGAAATATGCCGAGACAAAATTTTTCTAAATTTTCCGGTTTTGTTTTTTAGGTCTACGGGGCCGGGAATTTTTTTTTCGAAAAAACCAATTCATGGCTCGTTTAGAAAATTTATTCAGCTACAATTTGCTTTTTTGTGTTTCTCTGTACGACAATATGCTGCTGAGATATCAGCTTTCAAATGAAAAAGGGTCCTTTTTTCTTTGATTATCGATATCTCAGCAATTAATGGTCGCACAGTAATTTAAAGGGCAGTTTGAGAAACTTGAATAAATGCCCTACAAGCTCTATTTTCGATTTTTTTGAAAAAAAATTTTTTTTCATCCTTAATATCAATTTGAAAAACCCACAAAAAATGGCAATTTTCTGGTTTTTTAGTCAACTCATCGCTACTTTGTAAATATCGATAAAAAAATAATGTTGCCAGGTGATTTTACAGCTTAATGTACCCCCAAAAACCCTGGAAATTTTCAGATTGATCCATCGAATCGTTTGTCCGGACCGATTGCTCAAAGTTTTATAAAACAATTAAAGGAACAAGATTTGTTCCTTAATTTGTGTAATCATTACCAAAATGAAAAAATTAATTTTTTTCGGATTTTCTTTCATTTTCACGTTAGTTATTCGGTAAATGTAAGGTAGAGAGAAAAAAAAATTTTTTTTCAAAAAACGAAAAAAAAAAAAAAAACCCGAATAAAATGTAAAAAAAAAAAATGTTAAAAAAACTCTTGTTTTATCTCGTTTTTTGAAAAAAATTTTTTTTTTCTCTTTACCTTACATTTACCGAATAACTAACGTGAAAATGAAAGAAAATCCGAAAAAAATTAATTTTTTCATTTTGGTAATGATTACACAAATTAAGGAACAAATCTTGTTCCTTTAATTGTTTTATAAAACTTTGAGCAATCGGTCCGGACAAACGATTCGATGGATCAATCTGAAAATTTCCAGGGTTTTTGGGGGTACATTAAGCTGTAAAATCACCTGGCAACATTATTTTTTTTATCGATATTTACAAAGTAGCGATGAATTGACTTAAAACCAGAAAATTGCCATTTTTTGTGGGTTTTTCAAATTGATATTAAGGATGAAAAAAAATTTTTTTTCAAAAAAATCGAAAATAGAGCTTGTAGGGCATTCATTCAAGTTTCTCAAACTGCCCTTTAAATTACTGTGCGACCGTTAATTGCTGAGATATCGATAATCAAAGAAAAAAGGACCCTTTTTCATTTGAAGGCTGATATCTCAGCAGCATATTGTCGTACAGAGAAACACAAAAAAGCAAATTGTAGCTGAATAAATTTCCTAAACGAGCCATGAATTCGTTTTTTCGAAAAAAAAATTCCCGGCCCCGTAGACCTAAAAAACAAAACCGGAAAATTTAGAAAAATTTTGTCTCGGCATAGTTCTTATGATTCCGCAAAAACTGTGGCTCAGAAAATTATTTGGCTGAAAGATCTTTAAACTAGAAATTTTAAGCTTCAATTTGCTTTTTTCATTTTTTCGATACGATTATTTTTCACTAAAATACAGACTTCCAAAAATCACTAAAAATTTTATAAAATTTTCTTGTTCCTTTAATTTTTTGGATAAGTGTATAACGCTGAAAAAAAATCACAGATGATCATATATAATTATTAGGGTGCTTTTTATTTTTCGGACATTTTTTTTTTCTTGGCCCATATGAAAATTTTATTGTAGGCGACAAAAAAAAAATTTCCTGAAAATTTTAGCCCTTAATTTTAATTTTAAGAGGTCGCTATCTATTTTTAAAGTTTTCCCATTTAAAAAGCATGGGAACGATATCACATTTTTTTATAAAAATTCCTACCCAGGCAGTTTTTGAGCAATTCACTCGTTTTTGAGCTCGTTTCATAGTGCTTGTAGTCCTCCTTAAAATTGATTTTAGTGACATAGATGCATTTACAACAGTTCATAAGTTATGAGACTTCAAACTTCAGAAATTTTTATTTTTACCAAAAAATATTAATTAATGGCTATTATTATTCCAGCTATCAACTTTCTAGAAAAAATGACCTACAACTTTTGTACACGGAGAAAAAAATATAGTAAAAATTACTATCTTATAGTAAAATTTACTAACAGTTAGGAAAAAATACAATTTGTATTGTAATTATTACTAAACGTTTAGTAAAATTTACTATTTAGTAATTTTTACAATACAAAGATATTAAAATTTAATATGCGTAATGTATTTTTTGCTAACACAATTGTAATTTTTACTATCTATGTAGTAAATTTTACTATAAGTATTTTTATAAAATACAAATTTAAGACATTGAATTTTCCAATGCAATATAGTAATTTTTATAATCCAAAAATATTAAAAATTAATATGCCTAATGTATTTTTTGCTAACACGATTGTAATTTTCACTATCTATATAGTAAATTTTACTATACAAAGATATTATAAATTCTTATGCGAAATGTATTTTTTGCTCACACGGTTATGTTTTTTATTATTTGTATATAGTATTTATGATTTATCATATAATATTTATTATATTTCCAAGATTTAATTAATTATCATGATAGTAAAGTTAGCAGACATTTGAAATTATAAAAAAAAATTTTTTAAACAGATAAATAATAAAAAATAAGTATTTCTAAAAAAATTTACGTGTCGAAAATTTCATAAACTATAAGTGTAATTTTTCAAAATATTTTTTTAATATTTATTTTTTCGTTAAAAAAAATTCAAAAATTTTTAAATGTCTGCTAACTTCATTGTCATTTAATTATAAAGTACAGTTTAATATATTATATATGTTGAAGTTGTTATCGGTACATAAAAAAATTTTATTATTTATCATAATAAAATTACTAAACGTATAGTAATTTTGCCTTTTATGCTGAACAAAAGACTACTGTTGTCCTTCGACCTCGACATACGACTCGTTTCTTGGTAGACAGAACACTGTCTAGAAAAGTGAGGGAATAGATTCTTAAGTACACCCAGAGACTTTGGTACGGATACGTGAACAAATGTACATTCAAGTCGCATTATAAGTCCGGCTTGTTTTCTTTTTCTTTTAACCAAACTCGCTTTAAAATGAGAGAGACACTAATAGGACTTATAACGCGACTTGACTGTATTTATTCTTTTTTAAACAAAGAAGCCCTCCTCCCCACTCTCTCTTACTATTGTGTCTATTTCATATTTTCTCGATAGTTTCCATAATCCGTTCGGACCTGTTAAAACCAGTTCGGCATCAGTGCGGCTCGTGCGCATAATTACATAGCGATTATTTCTTTCGTTCGGTATAAGTGCGGCTTCTACACATAATTACGTAGCGATTATTTCTTTAGTTATAATCAATCATTCTGTGTATTTATTTTTTGTATATTTATATATAAGTGACGAAGTTTTATAATATAAGTGTTGTGCGATTGTTTTTTGGTTAAAAGTGACTATGGAAGATCCAACAGAAAGCATAGATATAGAAGATGAGGGTGAAATAATAACCGAGCAAGACATTGCCGAACTCGTGTGTTATCAATGCTAATTAAATACATATATGTGTAAAATAAAGTGTATAATTATTCTTTTAATTTCATTTATAGGATTTATTAGGGTTTTTGAAATCTGATAGTAATGGTCTCGCTTTATTAAATATAAAAAAGAATAATAGCCAATTGGCAAATACTTCACGATCTCGTTTATCCAGACTAATAATTAAAAGAGAATTGGAAAAAGTGATTACCAGTGTTGGTTATTGTGATTTATGTTCATCAGATTTTACGTAAGTGTTAAACTACAGTCGAGTCGCATTATAAGTCCGGCTTGTATCTTTTTCTTTTAACCAGACTCGCGTTAATATGAGAGAGACACTAAGAGGACTTATAACGCGACTCGACTGTAGATTAATTTCGAACTGAAGAATCTCTATATAATTAATTAAATTATTTTATCATATTAATATTTAATTTTTACAAAATTTTCGAGAAATGAAAAACGACTGCATGCCAAAGTTCCTCGATGGACATTGTCCCTCAAAGAATAAAAATTTAGCGCCGCCTGGTGGTGCAAAAAAAACTAAAAAAAATCATTTTTACCATAAATATAATTAAGAACCCCCAGATGACTTTGAAACTCCGTAAACGCTGGAATTTAACGAGCAATTACATCAGGACGGATATTTTTTAATCTCTGATGTAAATATCGATATCACAAGCACATGTACAAGTTTGAGCTAGTACTTCGTGAATTATCGGTGGGCAAAAAAAGAGTATAAGCTGAAATTTTTTTTTTACAAGGTTTGGATCGACAGATTAGCATGATTGATCCTGAGAAGGATTCGAGCTAAAACGAAAAATATTTTTCAGGGTGAAACAAATGTAATTCGCAATAATAGCTACAAGAATTTCGAAAAAAGAGTCGGCGTCAACATAGTTGTTACCCCTTGCTTGTGGGAGAGTTCTAGCTCGTGTTATTCACTTTCGTCTAGAATAAACAGATAAAAGTCAGGATTTTACACCTCAAAGTTTGATTAGAAAGGTCGGCGACGACAAAGTTTATACTGTTCACTCAGAAGACGGTTTTAGCTAGAACGCAATATTTTCTTCGAGATCAAGTTGATGCAAGGCAAAATTAGACTTTTCAAAAATATATCAGGATGTTCAGCGTTAAGGGGGTGTACACCGTTTGATCAGGGGGCATTTCTAGCAAGATCGTCTTGTTTTCTTCGTAGTCAAATTGATGAAAGGCAGAATTTGTCCTCAAAAAATTATATCAGGAAGGTTAACGACGCGGGTCTATGCTGTTTTCTTGACGGACAGTTCTAGCTAGAACGCTTTATTTTCTTCTAAATTGAGAGTGAAAACTAATAGAGTTTGGTCCATAAGAATACTATCGGAAAGGTCAGCGACGAGAAAGCTTGTACTGTTCATTTATGGGACAGCTCTTGTGAGAGCTTTTCCATTTTCTCTAGGTGAATTAGGCAAAAGTCAAAATTAGACTCCAAATAATTTTATTCAAAAGGTCGGCGACGAGAAAGTTTGTACCGTTTACTTTTGAGACAGCTCTAGCTGGAGCACCCTTTTTCCTTCGTTGACAAGAAAGATGTATTATTTCTTTCGCAGCCACAAAAAGTATTTTATTCAACGCATGCCTGATTATCGCGACTTATCATATCTGCAAAGCAAACCCTAAATGACCATTTACCGATCGGTGGTTGATAATTCGTCAAAAAGCAAATGGCGTCCCATATTCCTCAACAGCGTGTGTTTATAGGGTCATAAACATCCGGATTTGAATCCATAAACACGTTCCTCAAAAGTCATTATCGACCGTTCTCAAAAACAAACTCTACTATTATCACTAAAGCAAATAATCTCGACACTAAATATATTCAGAATGAGTAGTACAATCAATCTAACAACTTTGCTGTCAGTGTATACGTATAAATACGTTGGTTATTTTTTATTAATTAAAATAAATAAAAGATATGAGTGGTGAGAGAAATCAAGAACTAGTATCATATAGAACCCCTCCTGATTTAGGGTTAACTTTGCTGATATGATAATTCGCAAGAATCAGACAATTGTTGAATAAAGTATAGTGCATAGCATGTGGGTTAAGTCTTTATCCGTCAAACACAATGTTCTTAGCACTCGTCTCCAGTGCACACTAAGCACTCGCTGGCGCTCGTGCGTGTGCACCTACGACTCGTGTTGAAAACATTGTGCTTCCCGTATAATGACTCATCTAACCCACTCGCTATGCAATGTACTAAAAAAACGACATGAAGCGTTTTTTCATACCATATAAAAATTATTACATTTTACCGAATATATTTTTTATGTAAAAAAATAAATATATAAATGTAATATATTGTGAATGATACATTTAAAAATACACAATTTGTATATCATTTATAATATACAAATTACTGTATAATATAAATATATGAGTTCATATAAGCGCAAATTATATTATTATATACTTAAAACGGCCAAAATATCTATATATGAAAATCAAAGGTACTATATATTTTTATCTTGTAGAAATATACTATACCAATTATTTTTTTTTTTTCATACGGATACTCAATTTTTTTTTTGTTTAAATTTACTTACGTGGAGCAGTGATAAAGCCGTAACAGAAGGAATACCGGGACACAATGGACCATCCTTAAAAATTTTATAAAAAAACTTGTTTTTTTGAAAGTTTAATTTCCATGTTTTGTATATATATATATATATATATATATATATATATATATATATATATATATATATATATATATATATTAGGGTGATTCAAAAAATAACAAATTATTTTTTTCTTCTCTCAAACAGGTTCAAAAGTTTCATTAAGATATAAAATGACGCCTGTGAAAATTAGAGCTCTTAATGTTAATATTAAGAAGTTCCTCATTGCACTTTTCTATTTTCCATAAGAATAACATGGAAAAATTTTTTTTTGCATGTTCTGATTTTTATAACTAGCTAACGATGCATCATAGAAAAAATCAGCAGGCATAATTTTGTAGGAAATTGAATGTTCTACAAAAAAAGTCTCTTATCATTTTTTGATAAATCAATTTGTTCAAAAGTTATTCGAGGTTGAAGTTGAATTTATATTAAATTTTGAGATCTTTTTACTTTTGCGGCGCAACTATCAGACTTATCACAAAATATCATATGACTCTTTTTGTAGACATTTTTATTTCCTGCAAATTATTACTTATAAAGTTTTTTCGAATTCCGCATCGTTTTATAGTTATTTTCATTTAAATCTCAGGCTCATAAAAAAAATAATCTTCTGATCGATTTTCAGAACTTGAGATTAAAATAAAAATAACTAGAAAACGATGCGGTATTCGAAAAAATTTAATAAATAATAATTTGTAGGAATTAAAAATGTCTACAAAAAAAGTCATATGATATTTGTGATAAGTCTGATAGTTTCGCCGCAAAAGTAAAAAGATCTCAAAATCTAATAAAAATTCAACTTCAACCTCGAATAACTTTTGAACAAATTGATTTATCAAAAAATGATAAGAGATCTTTTTTGTAGAACATTAAATTTCCTACAAAAATATGTCTGTTGATTTTTTCTATGATGCATCGTTAGCTAGTTATAAAAATCAGAACATGCAAAAAACAATTTTTCCATGTTATTCTTATGGAAAATAGAAAAGTACAATGAGGAACCTCTTAATGTTAATATTAAGAGCTCTTATTTTCACAGGCGTCATTTTATATCTACACTCAGAGAAAAAATCAGTAACCGCAACTAAAAAAAAATAGTGATATACGGATACAACTTTTTTTTTTATGTCTCCATAACAAACCAGTTTTAGTTCATGTAAAAATCAAATTATCGTTACAGTGACTATTTCTTACTTAAATCAACGTTTTCGTCTTTAATATAATTGTAAAATAGTAGTTATATCAAATTCAAAGAAATTGTTGATAGAACTAAATCCTAAGTGTTAAATTACGTAAGGTTTTTTACTTATCGGTACGAAAGTTCAAATGTTACCAAGACCAAAATCGTAGTTAATATAGAAGTTTTTACATAATTACTAGCACAAATAATATTAATTTATAGTAACTAATGTAGGATAGCTGGATAAACTGTGTGTATGTAATTACGAGAACAACGAATTTTCAATTCCAAGCACAATGATAGTATAGTTTACCTTACAAAAAAACATCAAGTAGAATTCACCATGGAAATTTTGTCGTAACCAAGAACAGTTAATAGTTGATGTAAAGATTATTCTGTACTTATTGACATAAAAAATATTTAGTTATAATAAATAATACAGCATAGTACAATGAACTATGTATATGTAGTTACGAGAATATTGAATTTTTAATTATCAGCACAATGATACTGTAGTTTACCTTACAAAAAAAATCAATTTGTATTCACCACGGACATTTCTTTGTTACCAAGAAAAGTTAATAGTTAATAAAAACACTATTTTTTACTTTTTTATATAAATAAAATTTTGTTACAGTAACTAATGCAGCTTAGTACAATGAACTATGTATATGCAGTTACGAGAATAACGAATTTTCAATTATCAGCACAATGATACTGTAGTTTACCTTACAAAAAAAATCAATTTGTATTCACCACGGACATTTCTTCGTTACCAAGAAAAGTTAATAGTTAATAAAAACACTATTTTTTACTTTTTTATATAAATAACATTTTGTTACAGTAACTAATGCAGCTTAGTACAATGAACTATGTATATGCAGTTACGAGAATAACGAATTTTCAATTATCAGCACAATGATACTGTAGTTTACCTTACAAAAAAACATCAAGTAAAATTCACGATGGAAATTTTGTCGTCACCAAGAACAGTCAATAGTTGATGAAAAGATTATTTTGTACTTATTTACTTGAATAATATTTAGTTATAGCACAATGCAGGATAGTACTATAAGCCATGTATATGTAGTTATGAGAACAACGAATTTTTCATTACGAGCATGATGAAATTGTAGTTTACCTATAACAAAAAGCGTCTAGTTGTTTTCACCATAGAAAACTCACCATAGAATTCCTTGTTTGTTTGCAATAATATTAAACTTTAGCAAACTGTTAAAGATTAATAATCTGATACGCTGATTAACTACTACAGTAGAATACTAGCACAAAATTTTTAGTTAAATCAATCGTATATCACTTGCTTATTTTAATAAAAACATTACTTAATCAAATCAGACATGCAATTTATTGGTTTTACGTATTCTTTTTCTTTTTTTTAATCAATAACTAATAATTAAATAGATTAAACAACGTATTTATAGTAAATTGTTTTATTACTTATCACTTTACCGACATTTAATTATAAAAAACATGTATTAAGGAGCACTAATTATGCCATATAACTTATAGTTAACTTAATATTTTTAACTTAACTTCTACAACAAATATAAAAAATCTTACATGAATCTGCAATAAATATAATAATTCTTAATACAATGAGATCATAGTAATGAAAGGCAATATTATTGTATTAAGTAGTTCTTAGATCATTTCTAATACTTAGTAATAAACTAATTGAATTTAGTTAAATTATCATATTGACTTATTATTAATTTTAAATATAAATTTACTTTCATGAAATATATAGATTACATCATATGGTTATCATAGGAAATATAAGGTACAGCACCTGACATTATCACAATATTTCGTGGTTCAAAAAATAATAAAGTTTCAAATAATATAAAATCATATTTTTCTGTCTCTCGTAACTGATAGCTTTGTAGTGAATTATTTTTTTTAACACATTCGAATATTTTCACAATGAATGCGAACTTACAATCAGTTGAATCAACTTTGGTTTTAAATATATTTTTTATGCAACCATATGTCGGCTTATCATCGTTAGTAAGCTTAACAATATTGTTTACATTATATTTAACATTTTTATAAGTAACATTTTTTATTTGGAAGTAGTTGCTTATATCGTAGGAAATTTTTACAATAGGACGTTCATTACTACATGATGATTTTTCGTGAGAAAAATTATATTCGAGTTTAGCATTTTTAAGAAATTTTTTACTTAATGAAAGTTGTTCTTTTACAGCTATTGTTTTTGGTAAATTTAATCTATTTTTAGAAGTTAATGCACATTGTTTAATTGGTTGATGTTTTGCTTCGAAACGCATAGACCATATATGAACTAATGGGCCAATAGTTTTCATAATAGCAGCATAATGAAGCATAAAATGGTGCTTAGGCTTTAAAACGTCACCAAAAAGTTTAGTGTATAAAGTATGGTGTTCTTTAATTAAGGTATCGATCAAAATAGGATCGTTATCATCTATGAAAGGCTGCAGCGCAATACCAATTATCTGACGTAATAATATAAGTAATTTCCACACCTTTATATTTTTTTTCGGAACTAAATCAGCTAAAATTAACGGAGCATTCAAAATAAAACACTTCATTTCAGCAGCGGACATTTTCAAATATTTTTTTTCTAGGTGTGCATCAGATATAGGAGGAGGTTTATTAACGCCGATAGGATATTGAAAATATTGGATTTTAAAATTTAAACTATCTAATGTAAATAGTTTTTTAACTTTAATTAAATCATAGAAAATCAATCCTAAATCGTAATTACATACACCCTCAAATAAATCATGCATTATGTCTACACAATAGTTTTCCGTGACGTGAAAGCCTTCAACATCGTTCCATTTACTTTTTGATTTTATACCAGTTAGCTGTAAATTATTTTCTAAGAGATCAGATTCATAATTCAATTTATTACGTAATGAAGAAGCATTAATTTTAATTTGATGAGTTGATGACTTTTTAGTTATTTTGCAAAATCTACAAAAATGGTCAGCATTGAAACTTTGCGTAAAACCGAGCATCTTATTCAAACCTAGGTTATCACCAAGAATCATTGCAAGCTTAAAAAAGATTTTAATACTTCGTCCGTTAATATTTACTTCAATTCCGTTATTCTGTAAATCATTCAACTGGTTAACAACTTTACTGTACACAATATCATCGCTGAAATTGTTCACATCACTAGAGTGAGCCAGTCGATAAAGAAAGATATTGTCAAGTTTTGAACGAATTTCTGGAGGCAAACAAGGAATAGATACGTACATTGCTGACATACTATAAACACCAGCGTGTGAACCTAGCGGATTACCAGGTTCACATGCATCTTCATATAAAAATAAAGGAAGGAAAAAATTATTCGAGTCACGAACTTTGGATTTCCAAAATTCAGTTTGGATAATATTAGAAATTTTTGTTTCTGTTTTTAAATGATTCATGTATGAAAGAGTTTTTTCTAACACTTCAGGTATTTCAAAAAATTTCGTAAGCACAGCTGCTAATGGAATAATAGAACCTTTACATTCTATTGACTCGAGTTTTCCATCACGTAACTCTTGACGATAACCATAGACTTCGGATATTGGTTCGATATAACACTTACTCTCACGTAATGTTTTAAAAAGTTTATGCTCTGAGTTTATTAGATCAAAACTTGTTTGCAAATCAACAAATTTAGTTTCAACTTCATGTCTAACTGTACTATCAACTGACTCTACAACTAACATTTTCAATGAATTCATAAAATTACTATTTAAAACATTAGAAATTGTTGTTGTTATATTTTCTGCCTGAGAACGACTGAGATTTACATCTCCATAAAAGTTAGTAGCTGTTATCAACGCCGTTTCAAAAAATTCTGATCCTCTTAATTTATTTATATTATTATTAACTTCTAAATTATCATTAGCTACAGGTAGGACTTCATTTTGAGATAGATTTATATCATTAGTATGATCTAGTTGCAAGACAACATTAGAACTAGTATGTGCATTATCTTCGACTAATTCACAGATACATATTTTATTATGTCTATGTAAACTCAAGATGCTATCAAACATCCTATTGCATAAATTTCTTGCACAAGCAAATACGGGAATATTATTTTTGTGAACGTATCGATAATGTTGAGGGATTGCTGAAGTAATGATCAATTTGGAGCACACTGTGCAACGAGCTTTAAAAGAGTTCATAATTGTTCAAATCTAAGTTTACTGATCGATTTTAAGGAAGGACTTTACTTTAGATGGTTAAAGAACGTAAATTATTTAATGTTAAACACTTTAATAAAAAATAAATGAAAAAAATTGAGATAAAAAGTATTCGTTATCGATGATTTGAGAATTGAAACTTTTAAACTAATTCTCACCCTCATCTGAAACATCAGAAGCGCTGCTGATTACTTCAGATATTTCGTCCAAAGATTTTCTTGTCCAATCAAGGCTTTGATACCTGCCACTTTTTGCCTCTGTTCGTTCGAAGATAACAGTTTGAATATACGTCCAAACAACAGCGCAGCAAGTTTGATATTTTGCATTTAAAGCATACATTGCTTTCCAACAAAATGCAACTGCCGCTGTCACTGAATCAAATTGAATCCGTTCACTGTTGATGATAACGTAAGCTGCAGTTATGTTTACTAAAGGCCCAACAACAACAATAAAAGGCTGTAAAGATATTTTCCAGTTTTCACAAGTCTTTCTTTGAGTAGTTAATGCGATATCCAATTGATCAACAACCTGGAAAATTAATGTTAATTAATTAAAATTGTAAGATAATCGGTAAATTGTTTAAATAAAACTGATTTAATTTCGTAACTCACATCAATCCAAGTTATAAAACCATCAGCTTGTTCTTTACGTGATGCTTTCCATGGCTTTTTTGTACCAGTAGCCATTGATACAGGTTTAAAAAGATGCACAAATACTTTCCAAGCTATGACATCACTTGGAACACCAGAAAGATTTTCCAGTAATTTATTGGCAGTCTGGATTTTCTTTGCCAATTTAATAATCTTCAAATGTAAAACAGGCCATTTTTTTACTAAAGAATCAGCATCTATTGTAGGGTAGGATAATTTGAAATCCAACTCTAATAACTGTAACACTAATGGTGTTTTAAGTTGCGCATAATTTTCAAAATACGATGAAATACTTTCAATGTTTGTGGTGCGATACTTGTGAGTCTTTTCCCACAGCTATAAAATTCGTTCTTTATCATCTAAGGAAGTTTGAGCTAATTCGGCGATAAAAGAAGAAGCAATTGTTTCATTTTCAACTTGTTGTAATTTATCGTTATCTTCTTTTGCTTCTTGCAAGAATTTTTTTACTGATGACTTAACTTTTTTAGATTGATTGCAGAAGCGATGATACAACTTTCCTGATGTAGCGTTAGTTCCACTACGATGATGATACCATGTTGTTGAGATTTCTTTTGGCCAAACAGCACTTATTTCATCAGCCCAAAATTGATACTGCTGTTTTGTAATGAGCAGTCGTTTATTTAGACTTAAAATATATTCAACAACAATGGTGGCCAGTTCGTTCCCACATGACAATAGATTTGATTGCTTCAAAATGTATTGTCCATTGAAAGTACTTTTTAGTAAAGTTTTTAATTTAGATCCAGGAGTACATGATACTTGAGGCGCGATTACAACAGAGCTCGTGGACTGTAGATATCGTTGTCTTTGAAATATAAACTGATAGCGATCTCCAAATGGTTTTATTAGTTCATCAAGGTTCTGATCGGGAATGTGTAAAAACACAAATTTATTAATTTTCTCCCCTATAAGCAAGAATATCTAAAGGCGGTTATACAGATGAAACTTACACATAAAAAAAAATCAATAACATAGGACTTTTAAAAAAATACTAACGATTAAAGATCTCGATGTATTCTTCCAACTTCCACTCTATCAATTTTTCGGAAACAAAATCCTGACTCGAATCAGCATCGGAATTAGAGCACAAGCCACCATCTATAGAATTTTCCTGCTGGGAATTTGGTGCATCATCATCAGCATTCGGTTGATTGCTAGCCCCTGGAAGAGTTGTCATTTTCCTTTAATTAAATCAAAAAAATGCGCAGTTTAATAATTACTCCAGATAAAAAAAAATAGAAAGTAAAAACTATTGTTGAACGCCTACTAAAAAATGAAAAAAATTTGAAAATTATGTATCACGAATTGTAGACATAAGAAAGATACAGTCAATTTTTTCGACAAAAATTGAATTCATATTTCATTATTTCCCTTCTGTAACGCTGCCAAAAATGTTAGGTAACGTTTTTCGTATTGAAAAGTTATATAAAAAGTAATAATTGGCAAGCAATAATAAGTTAATGCAAATAACTTGCAAATTTCAAT
The DNA here is from genome assembly GCA_030273425.1 of Microplitis manilae. Classification (NCBI taxonomy): domain Eukaryota; kingdom Metazoa; phylum Arthropoda; class Insecta; order Hymenoptera; family Braconidae; genus Microplitis; species Microplitis manilae. The sequence goes on along the minus strand of CP092727.1, from coordinate 11,750,604 downwards.
AAGAATACAAAGTATATGTAAAGACGTGAATATAAAAGCCTACTATCACGTGTTGGAACGGACTAAGAGCGTCAGTTGTGCCATCTACGAACGAAGGCTCGATGGTTCTGTTATAGCAGACGGAAGTTTACGCCAGTATCCATACCAACTATTTAGTTGTCGTTCGCGCGCTTTTAAACACCTGTTACAAAATAATACAACTAATATTTGATTTTTGTTTTATTTTAAAAACTTGAACGTGATTAAAAACCATAATTATAATTGAAATTGACTGATTTTAGAGATCGATGATTTAAATTTTCATTCAAACTAATGTTCCCGCAATTATTTACAAGAAATTTAGTTTCCGACCCAGACACTAAATTTTGTAAAAAAAAAATTAAATAAATAAGTAAATATAATCGTTAGAATAAATCATAACTATCGACGTTAATTTATGCCGCGGCGTAATAGAAATTACACGAAAGAATTTTGTGCTACTAACTTTTTCAGATATAAAATTTGTGAAATTAAAAACGATTTAACAATATTTATTGATTTTTAAAAATTGTTCATACCTTTTTTATAACGTAGCGTGATAATTTTTGAAATAAGTCGAAGACCGTAACCTCTAAACTCCTTCAATATGTATATTTTTAATCCGTGAACAATTAATAATAATAAAATTTTGAATAACTTAAGAATTTTTGTGAGAAAATAGAATATATTTGCGAGAGAAAGAACTTTAAAACCTCCTTTCGCGCAGTGAAACGAACTGAGAGTGCGGCATCGCTCTTCTCTCGCGCGTCAGTTGTCTCGACTACGAACAAGGGCTCGACGGTGCTGTTATAGCAGACGGAAGTACGCCAGTATCCATACCAACTCTTCTGTTGTCGTTCGCGCGCTTTTTCACGCCTATTACGAAATAATACCACTAATATTTGATTTTTGTTTTATTTTAAAAACTTGAACATGATAAAAAAACCATAATTATAATTGAAATTGACTGATTTTAGAGATCGATGATTTAAATTTTCATTCAAACTAATGTTCCCGCAATTATTTACAAGAAATTTAGTTTCCGACCTAGACATTAAATTTTGTAAAAACAAAAAATTGAATAAATAAGTAAATATAATCGTTAGAATGAATCATAACTATCGACGTTATTTTATGCCGCGGCGTAATAGAAATTACACGAAAGAATTTTGTGCTACTAACTTTTTCAGATATAAAATTTGTGAAATTAAAAACGATTTAACAATATTTATTAATTTTTAAAAATTGTTCATACCTTTTTTATAACGTAGCGTGATAATTTTTTAAATATGTCGCAGTCCGTAACCTCTAAACTCCTTCAATATGTATATTTTTAATCCGTGAACAATTAATAATAATATAATTTTGAATAACTTAAGAATTTTTGTGAGAAAATAGAATATATTTGCGAGAGAAAGAACTTTAAAACCTCCTTTCGCGCAGTGAAACGAACTGAGAGTGCGGCATCGCTCTTCTCTCGCGCGTCAGTTGTCTCGACTACGAACAAGGGCTCGACGGTGCTGTTATAGCAGACGGAAGTACGCCAGTATCCATACCAACTCTTCTGTTGTCGTTCGCGCGCTTTTTCACGCCTATTACGAAATAATACCACTAATATTTGATTTTTGTTTTATTTTAAAAACTTGAACATGATTAAAAAACCATAATTATAATTGAAATTGACTGATTTTCGAGATCGATGATTTAAATTTTCATTCAAACTAATGTTCCCGCAATTATTTACAAGAAATTTAGTTTCCGACCTAGACACTAAATTTTGTAAAAACAAAAAATTGAATAAATAAGTAAATATAATCGTTAGAATGAATCATAACTATCGACGTTAATTTATGCCGCGGCGTAATAGAAATTACACGAAAGAATTTTGTGCTACTAACTTTTTCAGATATAAAATTTGTGAAATTAAAAACGATTTAACAATATTTATTAATTTTTAAAAATTGTTCATACCTTTTTTATAACGTAGCGTGATAATTTTTTAAATATGTCGCAGTCCGTAACCTCTAAACTCCTTCAATATGTATATTTTTAATCCGTGAACAATTAATAATAACATAATTTTGAATAACTTAAGAATTTTTGTGAGAAAATAGAATATATTTGCGAGAGAAAGAACTTTAAAACCTCCTTTCGCGCAGTGAAACGAACTGAGAGTGCGGCATCGCTCTTCTCTCGCGCGTCAGTTGTCTCGACTACGAACAAGGGCTCGACGGTGCTGTTATAGCAGACGGAAGTACGCCAGTATCCATACCAACTCTTCTGTTGTCGTTCGCGCGCTTTTTCACGCCTATTACGAAATAATACCACTAATATTTGATTTTTGTTTTATTTTAAAAACTTGAACATGATTAAAAAACCATAATTATAATTGAAATTGACTGATTTTAGAGATCGATGATTTAAATTTTCATTCAAACTAATGTTCCCGCTATTATTTACAAGAAATTTAGTTTCCGACCTAGACACTAAATTTTGTAAAAACAAAAAATTGAATAAATAAGTAAATATAATCGTTAGAATGAATCATAACTATCGACGTTAATTTATGCCGCGGCGTAATAGAAATTACACGAAAGAATTTTGTGCTACTAACTTTTTCAAATATAAAATTTGTGAAATTAAAAACGATTTAACAATATTTATTGATTTTTAAAATTGTTCATACCTTTTTTATAACGTAGCGTGATAATTTTTTAAATATGTCGCAGTCCGTAACCTCTAAACTCCTTCAATATGTATATTTTTAATCCGTGAACAATTAATAATAATATAATTTTGAATAACTAAAGAATTTTTGTGAGAAAATAGAATATATTTGCGAGAGAAAGAACTTTAAAACCTCCTTTCGCGCAGTGAAACGAACTGAGAGTGCGGCATCGCTCTTCTCTCGCGCGTCAGTTGTCTCGACTACGAACAAGGGCTCGACGGTTCTGTTATAGCAGACGGAAGTTTACGCCAGGTCCGTACCAACGCTTCTGTTGTCGTTCGCGCGCTTTTTCACGCCTGTTACGAAATAATACCACTAATATTTGATTTTTGTTTTATTTTAAAAACTTGAACATGATTAAAAAACCATAATTATAATTGAAATTGACTGATTTTAGAGATCGATGATTTAAATTTTCATTCAAACTAATGTTCCCGCAATTATTTACAAGAAATTTAGTTTCCGACCCAGACACTAAATTTTGTAAAAAAAAAATTAAATAAATAAGTAAATATAATCGTTAGAATGAATCATAACTATCGACGTTAATTTATGCCGCGGCGTAATAGAAATTACACGAAAGAATTTTGTGCTACTAACTTTTTCAGATATAAAATTTGTGAAATTAAAAACGATTTAACAATATTTATTGATTTTTAAAAATTGTTCATACCTTTCTTATAACGTAGCGTGATAATTTTTGAAATAAGTCGCAGACCGCAACCTCTAAACTCCTTCAATATGTATATTTTTAATCCGTGAACAAATAATAATAACATAATTTTGAATAACTTAAGAATTTTTGAGAGAAAAATGTGATATATTTGCAAGAGAAAGAACTTTAAAACCTTCTTTCGCGCAGTGAAACGAACTGAGAGTGCGGCATCGCTCTTCTCTCGCGCGTCAGTTGTCTCGACTACGAACAAGGGCTCGACGGTGCTGTTATAGCAGACGGAAGTACGCCAGTATCCATACCAACTCTTCTGTTGTCGTTCGCGCGCTTTTTCACGCCTATTACGAAATAATACCACTAATATTTGATTTTTGTTTTATTTTAAAAACTTGAACATGATTAAAAAACCATAATTATAATTGAAATTGACTAATTTTAGAGATCGATGATTTAAATTTTCATTCAAACTAATGTTCCCGTAATTATTTACAAGAAATTTAGTTTCCGACCCAGACACTAAATTTTGTAAAAAAAAATTAAATAAATAAGTAAATATAATCGTTAGAATGAATCATAACTATCGACGTTAATTTATGCCGCGGCGTAATAGAAATTACACGAAAGAATTTTGTGCTACTAACTTTTTCAGATATAAAATTTGTGAAATTAAAAACGATTTAACAATATTTATTAATTTTTAAAAATTGTTCATACCTTTTTTATAACGTAGCGTGATAATTTTTTAAATATGTCGCAGTCCGTAACCTCTAAACTCCTTCAATATGTATATTTTTAATCCGTGAACAATTAATAATAATATAATTTTGAATAACTTAAGAATTTTTGTGAGAAAATAGAATATATTTGCGAGAGAAAGAACTTTAAAACCTCCTTCCGCGCAGTGAAACGAACTGAGAGTGCGGCATCGCTCTTCTCTCGCGCGTCAGTTGTCTCGACTACGAACAAGGGCTCGACGGTTCTGTTATAGCAGACGGAAGTTTACGCCAGGTCCGTACCAACGCTTCTGTTGTCGTTCGCGCGCTTTTTCACGCCTGTTACGAAATAATACCACTAATATTTGATTTTTGTTTTATTTTAAAAACTTGAACATGATTAAAAAACCATAATTATAATTGAAATTGACTAATTTTAGAGATCGATGATTTGAATTTTTATTCATACTAATGTTTCCGTAATTATTCACAAGAAATTTTATTTTTAACTCCCGCACTTTATTTTGTAGAAAAAAAAAAAAAATAAATAATTATAATTATTAAAATTATTCATGGCCAAGGGCGTTAATTTCCGTTGTGGCGTGAAAAATTATAAGACGGAATTTTTGTTGCAATTGTTTAAGATTAAAATATGAAATATATTTTAACAGCGGTCTAAGTTGTGAAAATTTCCCATACCTATTTTTCAACGCAACGACGATTAAGAATATATTTCTTAATTGTAATAATTTTATGTATTTCAGATCGCGTTTAATATAATTACTTTATTAACAATTAATAATAAAGTAATTTTAATATTTTAATGAGAATACTAAATATTTGCAAAAGAAAAACTTTTAAGCCTACTCTAGCGTCCTGGTATGGACTAAGAGTGCGGCATCACTCTTCTTTCGAGCGTCAGTTGACTCAACGGTTCTAGCATTTTTTAAAGTCTATCAAATTTCTAAGTATAGTTTTTATTTGAACATATTTTATTATTATTCGTTGTATTTTATTATTATCTTAATTGTTGAATATAATGACTTACCTTACTCTTGCTCTAGAATTAATCTTGGTATCATCTTACAATTCACAATCACTGTAACTATTGAAAATAGCTATTATAACTTTAGTGTACCGTAGCGCTCTTGGAGCTTGCGTCGTGTTTCCGAGTTTTTTTATTAGAATCACGAACGCGACTTAAAAAACGTATACTCTTCATTGCTCGCAATGTTCATTATCCAAACTTGTCTTACGTTGCAATGGCTATTAATTTTTCTAGTTGACAATGATAGAAATGAATTTGTTGAAGCAAATAAAGACGGACTATCAAAGGAATTCGTTACAAAAACAAAATTAGTTCAATTACAGTAACATATCATTTAGTTATCGTTAAAATTAGTCAAGTTATGATCGCGAAGACAAGTAATAGATGTTTTTTTCAGTGTTGATATTACATTGTTCTATTAAATATTTATGCTTTACTTTTATAAGGATTTGTTATTTCAACAAAACTAATTGTTATTCAAACTAAATGACTTGATGTCTGAACTTAACAATTTTGTTATGCTTACAGTCATTTCTTTATTATAACAAATTATTACTCACATTAACTCATTTTTTTAATTACAGACCTAGTTTGTTATCTGTACGTTAGCAACAGAATTTATTGCTGCTACTTGTTTTATGTTGCAACGACAAAAAGTATCGACAAAATACTCAGGGACAACTCAATACATGCAAAGCAAAAAAGCGTAAACTATTTCGATTTAATCGGTATAACTGATTTAAATAGTATTTGTATAACGACGTATTGTCTACATGACTTTCAAAAAATAATTGCAAGTAACTGACATTATTTTGTTACTTATTTTTAGTCATTGTTACAATAAAAAAAACTGTGGCCACAACAAATGTTAAGTAATTAAAACAAATATTATTAGATGTTTGATTAAAATAAAAAAATCGTAGTCACAACTATATTTTGATAACTACTTCAAAATAGTTGATAGAACTATTGTACTAGTTGATTCAACTATGATCATCAGTTGTCTCTGTATTTCACAAAAATTATTTTCTTAATTGAACAACGCTTACATACTTGTGGTAAAACATTCCTGAATAGTTGTATCAATGACAACGTTATATTTATATCGGTTAAAACAACAATATTTATGTTAACTTTAAAACAACGATATTTTAACAGATGTAGTAACTAACTATTGCATTCACTGTAGCTATGAATATATATTTGCTATAATCATAGTATCATCGTTTTTACAATTAGCTATAATGTTCAATGAACAAAAAAATTTTTGTGATGTAGAGATACAACTAAATAATAATAGTTAAATCAGTTATTACAACAGTTCTAACAACTATTTTAAATTAGTTATCAAAATAGAGTTATTGCTACGATTTCTTTTAATTTAGATCAAATATCCAATAATATTTGTTTTAATTACTTAACATTTGTTGTGGCTACTGTTTTTTTTTGTTGTTGATAATAAAAAACAATTAACAAAATAATTTTAGTTCTTTCAATTATTTTTTATAAGTTATGGGGATGATAAATAATTGCAAATACTATTTAAATTAGTTACACTAGCTAAATAAAAATAGTTGGATACAACAATCAAAATAATTTACCAGTACTATCTAAAAATTGTTCGATCAAGTGCAAAAATATAGTGATATACGGATACAACTTAAAAAAAATCGTTGAATCAACCATTACAAAATAGTTAAAAATATATAGTTGCTGCTACGATTTCTTATTAGTTAAATTGAGTACCATAAAATATTTGATTCAACTATTTAGTATTTGTTGTGACTACTAAACTTTTATTGTAGTGATAATTAAAATAAAAAACAAAATAATTTTAGTTACTCCAACAACTTTTTTAAAGTCATCTGAACAATTAATAATTATCATAACGATTTAAATTAGTTACACCAACTAAATGAAAATAGTTGGATACAACCATGTAAAATGTTTCACCACTACTATCTGGAAATTGTTACATCAACAGCAAAAATATAGTGATATACGGATACAACTTAAAAAAAATCGTTGAATCAACTATTTAGAAATAGTTAAAAATATATAGTTGCTGCTACAATTTTTATTAATTAGATTGAATATCAAATAATATTTAATTCAACTAGTTAGTATTTGTTGTGACTACTAAACTTTAATTGTAGAGATAACTAAAAATAAATAACAAAATAATTTTAGTTACTTCAACTATTTTTTTTAAGTCATCTGAATAATAAATAGTTACAATAACTATTTGAATTCGTTACACCAACTAATTTAAAATAGTTGTCTCTTTTTAGTTATGGCAACTACTGAGATTTCTCTCAGTGTAAATGAAACTTTTGAACCTGTTTGAGAGAAGAAAAAAAAAATTGTTATTTTTTGAATCACCCTAATATATATATATATATATATATATATATATATATATATTAGGGTGGCGCAAAAAAAACCGACTATTTTTTTTTTTCGAGTCTCTTATGAAAATTTGTTGGTTTACGATGTTTTAAGAAGCCTCTCCAAAAATCAGCTCGATAAAAAATTTTTAAGAGGTCGCTCATGAATTTTGAAAATATCAAAAATGATTGAAATTCGAATTTTTAATTTCTAAATTTTTTCTTTCTCGTGGCAGCAATAGTTTATATTTGTAAAATCATGACTATGCTGAAAATTTGAGCTCAAAATTCAAATATTGAAACGGTGCTCAAGAATTTTGAATATTAACTGATAATATGTAACTAATACTTTGAATTGGTTTTTGTATTTTTTTATAACTCAATTATTGTCATTTTATTAAAATATAACATTTTCATAACCAAAAATATACAGGACAGTCTTAAACAATAAAATTTGGTAAGTTTCGAATAAGCCAAAAAACCTACAAATTGAATTAAAAAATAAAAACGCATGTAAATAACTTGTTATTTCTATTTCTCGGGTTATATTTTTATTTATTGTCATGCAAATTGATGGTGAAAAAATCGAGAAGCTTTATTTTTAATATTTAAAGGTCGCTCGAAAACGTCCAAAAGACAGTACTCGGAAACATTCAAAATTCTTGAGCGAGGTTTAAATATTTAAATTTTGGGCTTAAATTTTCAGCGTGGTCATGATTTCACAAATATAAACTATTGCTGCCACGAGAAAGAAAAAATTTTGAAATAAAAAATTCAAATTTCGATCATTTTTGATATTTTCAAAATTCGTGAGCGACCTCTTAAAATTTTTTTATCGAGCTGATTTTTGGAGAGGCTTCTTAAAACATCGTAAGCCAACAAATTTTCATAAGAGACTCGAAAAAAAAAAAATAGTCGGTTTTTTTGCGCCACCCTAATATATATATATATATATATATATATATATATATATATATATATATATATATATATATATATATATATATTAGGGTGTGTCGAAAAACAACAATTTTTTTTTTTCGGGCACCACCAGAAATCAATAGTTCATGACAAAATAAAAGTTATTTCAGAAGATCAGCTCTTAAACTCAAGTTCTAGAGGAAGCTCATCACGATTTTGGATTTCCTATTTAAATAACATGAGGAAAAAAAATTTTTTAGTTTGGAATTTTTTAATTAATTTTTGGAATTAATGTCAAGCTCCTAAAAAATAGTGTTCTGATCGATTTTAAGAGCTTAAGATAAAAATAAATATAAGTTTTATAGTAATTTATTGTTAATGAATTGTAATAGTCAACTTCTACGCTTACAAATCTTTTTAACTAAGAATTGTAATATTATCAAAGAGATTTTTGAATATTGTTATTTCCAGAATGATCGTTGTAAAATAATTATGGATAATTACCATTCTTTATTCAATTTTTACTAATCTGCATTATAATTTTTACAAATAGTTTTGTATTTTTCAAAAAAATTTTACTTGTAATTCAAAATATTTCTTTCTGCTGCAAACATTCGGTGGTGAGTATTCATTTAATTGAAAATTATTTATTGTCGAAGAAATTACATTATTTGTTACTAACAAAATCATCATTACATTACGGCTTAGAAATCATTAGAAAATTTTTTTTCTATAATATCTTTCGAATTATAAAATGAAAAAACCATCGGCAGAAATTTTTAAGTGTACTATCATTGGAATTAAAATGAATGTTGATGCATAATATATTAAAATCAATTTATTCGATTCAATTGTTTATTATTTATCCGTAACTAAGCACTGATTTTAACAAACTTTAGTAGAGCAATTTCTACCCAACCTGTGAATCGTATGGTTAAAGTCAAGTCTGTTTTTTTTTATTTTGTGGAATAATAATCCATTGCATTTACAATTTTCTCGTTTGTGTTTATTTATAATATTTAACGCATTACATTTGATCGTTATAAATAAGTTTTTATTCTTCGAGATATTTTTTTTTTCATCAATTTAAATTGCGTTTTTTTTCTTCGCTGTCCATATTCTATATAATTTGTATAGTTTATTTTTTATTTTATTTATTTTTTCGTCGAAATGGCTAAAAATATCTCTGACGATATTAAGTTAGCTTTGACGGCAAAATTTAATGAAAAAAAAATTTTTGATGGGTTTTCATTCATATCAAAAGGACGATATCGAATGCTTGATAATCAACCGGTTAAGTAAGTATTGAATTAATTGTAATTTTTATATTTTTATTTAAAGTTAACTCCACAATGTAAAATTTACCTTTAGTTAATGAAATTATCAATTCTTACACTGTAACAAAAAAAAAAAAAAAAACGGAGTAAATCCAGGTAGTGTAGGTGTTCTTTACCGGTGATAAAAAATATCCCGGTGTTTAAATATTTTTCGGTGTTGAACATATTTTTCTTTGTGAATATTTTCACTTACTCGATCACTGCAGTTAAACAGTGTTTTGATTTGGTAATTAAATTATTGATGATTGAAATGATGGGCGATAAATTGTATAATTTTTTAATAAATTACGTATAACATAAATAATTATAAATAGGTACACAGAAAAATTAAAATTTCTTTCAGATAATATTTATTCAATTTTTATATTTCTCTGTATGTAATTTATATTTTTTTCTAATTACTATAAGTGGAATTTTTTTTTAAACCGATTTAATGCCGGTATTTTTACACCGCCAAATTTCATCGCCTACACCGGTATTATTTCATTTTAAAACCACGCGGTGTTAAATTTAGTCCATTTTCAACACCGCTCTTTTTACAGTGTAGTTATCTCGATAGGCAATAATTATTTTTTTATTTTCATAAACTTTTTCTATCTCAGGGAGATCGAATGTATTCGACGCCGCCGACCTCACACCGGAGAGGACAATTGTCGTGTGACAGCGACAATTGATATGGACGGGAATTTTGTTCAAAATTCTCAATCCCACAATCATCAGGCCGATGAAAACCTGGTGTCCAAAAAAAGTTTTCACCAAGATCTCATCAGAGCTGCGAAGAATCCTGATCAGAGGAATCTTCGTAAAGCTTTTGACGAGACCCTTAAAACGTAAATATTCTCTCTTAAAATTAATTTCTGAACAGTACCTAAATCAGTGAATATTTACTTCACAAATAATTTTTTCAAAATTTCACATTAGAGGTCCCTTTTAAATATATTAAATTACACTGCTAATTCTAAATTAAAGCTTAGTAACTTTTTTTCTATTAGTTTGACGAAGAAAACACCAGATCTTTTCTGTAGAGAGTTAAATGTCCTACAACACGATGTATCGTGATTTTTTAACAAAAAATTTTTCAATACTTTTTTCATCAAAAAATAAAATAAAGGGGAAAATGAATATTGAGCTCTTAGTAGGATTGAGATTTCGATCTGCTCTTTTGAGAGGGATTTTTTTTTTACTTGAAATCAGCTCTTGAGACCATGACAAAAAAATTTTTTTTTAACACCCTAATAGGCATACATGCTCCGTGAATGATCGTACACGAAAAAAAATAGATGCTGCAACAGGACGCAGTCCTGTGGGAGCAACTGGAGAAAATCATGTTTCAGCAACAGGATTGTCATGTTACACAGACAGGATACATCCTGTGAAAGCAACGGGATAAAATCCTGTTGCAGTTTCAGAATGTTCATGTTACAGTAACAGGACACATCCTGTCGGAGGAACAGGACAAAATCCTGTTGCAGCAACAGGATTTTTCCTGTGGAATCAATAAAATAAGGAACAAGTTTCATGTACTTATTATTTTCGTCAGTATAGTGATATTTGAAATTTGAAAAAAATACAGTTTGGAAAAAATTCCAATTTAAAATTAAAATTTTTTTTTCAAAATTAGAATTTTCTTTCCAAATTTTAAATTTTATTATACTGACAAAAAAAAATTAGTACATGAAACTTGTTCCTTAACCTATTGGTTCCACAGGAAAAAAGCTGATGCTGCAACAGTATTTTGTCCTGTTATTCTCACAGGACCGCGTTCGGTGGCAGCACCTATTCTTCTTTCGTGTATATAAGTAGCTGTTTTTATCCGGTAAAGTATTAAATAGTGATTTTCCTATGTAATACATAGCTACCCAGAATTGAACCCACTCTCTTATGAGTCAAAATGCCGCACCATGAGACGACAGCGGAGTTTTATACAGCCACCGATTCCGAAAACTTTGGAAGAATTTGGGTTACATTTGACCAATGAAGAATGGACCCATTTGCTTGACTATTCCCAGGGGCACTTTAGTGCAACAATAGTCAAGTCTTCAGATGGATTCTCATCAGTGATACTCCATGTCCCACAATTTGTTAAATCGATACTTAAGTTCGCTACTGACAATGAAGAATTTTGCCTTGATTCTACATTTAATATTTTGCCAAAGGGCATTAAAATCCGGCAGCTGATGATTTTGCAAATTTTTAAATCAAATTATGTAAGCAAAATTAAGAATTTCAAACTATGAATTCTAAAATTATTTACAAAAATACATATAAACATAACTATACCACACACACATTTTTACAACTATACAATATACCCGACTAGAATTTTTCATAACAAGATGACAAGGCCCATATCAAGTTAACCTTATTTCAAATAAGGTCTAGATCAGGATATTCTGACGAGAAACGGACATGAATGTAACGCTAATGACCCATGAAGGCCTTATCAAGTCCTAATCAGGATATTTTCATCAAATCGTTATCATAGTTACCTTACACAGAGAAAAAAAACAGTAATTTTTTCTATGTTGGCATAGTAACTATTACTATGTGGACATAGGAATTTTCCCGATGTAAACATAGGGAAATTACCTATGGAAACATAGGAAAAAATACTAAGTTACATAGGAACTTTTCCTACTGTACATAGGAAAAGTTTCTATGTTAACATAGTAAAAGTTATTGTGTAAACATAGGAAATCTTCCTACGTCAACATAGGAGATTCCTATGTAACCGCAGTAATTTTTTCTCAGTAGCAAAGGAATTTTTCCTTTGTCAAACATTGGACTTATTCCTATGTTAACATAGAAATCGTTCCTATGTTAACATAGGAATTATTACTATGCTAAAATAAGTATAATTCCTACCTAAATATCGGAAATTTTCGTATGTTAACAAAGGAAAAGTTTTTGTGTTCAAGAAATTATAAAAGGATGAAATTTTTTTACTTTTTAAGAATTCAAATTCAGACAAAGTTGGTATGACTAAGACGTTTACCATTCGGAACGCCTTAAGTAAGTTTTAGTAAGCAAACTAATGTATATGTAAGGAAATAAGTAAATTATCTTTTTTAAAATTTTATGGTAATTCCTATGTCACAAACGAAATATTCCTATGTTAACACAGTAAATTTTCCTATGTTGCATAGCAATATTTCATATGTTCACATAAGGAAATTCACTATGACAACATAGAAATTATTCCTATGTTGACATAGTAAATTTCCCTATGTTAACATAGTAAAAATTCCTATGTGAACATTGGAAATATTACTATACAACATAGGAAAATTACCTATTTTTTTTCTCCGTATATTAGTAGAAATTTTAAGAAAATGATAAATTGCGAAAATAAAAAAAATTAAATTATAATTCGATCTGAAAAGTGATTTAATGTATTAAGAGCATTAATTAGAGGGAACAAATGTGTTTTTTTATTAATGACAAAACCCCGATGAGTACTGGGCATTTTTCCGACTGAAAGTCCTTGATGCAATCCACTGCGATGACACACATATGTGATCGTGTAAGTGCAAATATCATATTCATTATGATATTAAAGAATAACTGATGAAGACGTGAAAAATCCGTGCTGCAATGATTGACGTAATTTTTATATAAAAACATATATAATTGTTTTCTACTTTGTTTAATTTTTAGCCGGTAAATAAAACATTTAAAGGGATTGAATAATTTTTTCAGTAATAAGGATATCGTGATGAGGTCCTGATAAGAAACTCGTTAGGTTTGCCCTAATAAGGCAAGCCTTATATTAATCTGACAAGGGCCTGACTCTCTTAAAGTAAATCAGTGACAAGTGCTGCAAATCAGTGGATATTCACTAATTTGCAGCACTTTTTACTGATTCATTTTAAGAGAGTATGGTACTTCAGGCAAATCATGAAAAAATTTTAGTCGGGCACCTACAAATATACAACACACATGCATGCACATACACACTTACCAATATACAACACACACACACGCGGACATCACTCTGAAAAGAGTCAGAATATCTTCCGATGACCTGAAAACGACGCCATCTGATGAAATCTCAATTTTCAAAAAAACCGAAAGAAAACAACAACTTACCTTCGTTTCAATTTTTTTAGCGAGAAGTAATGAAATAATAATTAATTTACATTATTGAACCTTATAGGCTGTTCCAGTATTTTTTGTACTAATGGAACGTAAGTCAACAGAGGCTTACGAAAGCGTATTCCAACAAATTTCTAACGACTTATGTCCAGAACTTGGGAAAATGAGCCCGATCATACACACCGATTTTGAATTGGCTACTAGAAATGCCCTCTGCTCAACGGTTAAAAACGTAACAATCAGAAATTGTTATTTTCACTTCTGTCAAGTGAGAAAAAATTTTTGTTTTCGCTAGCAACTAATAATTCAGTAATGCAGCTGCAAGCGATTATTTCGCTAGTAGGTAGCAATTAAAAATCGCTTGCTGAAAGTGATTTTTTCGCTAGCTGCTAACGATTTTTCGTTAGTAGCTAGCACGGTGTAGGTATTTTTAAGTCGGTGTGAGTTTTATCTTCCACACCGTTCGGTGTTATTAGCTCAAAGCTCATACATCGTCTAAGATCTGTATATTTGTTGAAAATAACTTCATTCCTGTTTTGATTATTAAAATGACTATATATGTATATACCTAAATATATGTATATACATATTACAATATAAAAAATATACACATATATTCATTTTAATAATCAAAACAGGAATGAAGTAATTTTCAACTAATATACAGATCTTAGACGATGTATGAGCTTTGAGCTAATAACACCGAACGGTGTGGACGATAACACTCACACCGACTTAAAAATACCTACACCGTGCTAGCTACTAACGAAAAATCGTTAGCAGCTAGCGAAAAAATCACTTTCAGCAAACGATTTTTGATCGCTGCCTGCTAACGAAAAAATCGTTAGCGGCTAGCGAAAAAATTGTTTCCAGCAAGCTATTTTTAGTCAGATAATTAATCGTTTGAATTGATGAAAAAATAACGGCGTTTCCTAGGCTTGATTCTAACTTGTTTAGGTTCAAAGCGTGAACTGCTATAGCTACACGGAAAGCAAATTATAGGAAGTGTTCCTATGCATTATGGAAATAGTTCCCATAATGGTATAGGAACTGTAGCCATACTATTATAGGAATAGTTCCTATATATTATCATCCATTATATATATATATATATATATATTTATATTATACATTACATTATATACATTATATATATATATATATACATATATATTATCAACCATCCCTATAATAGTATGGGTACAATTCCCATACCATTATGGTTTCCATTCCCATAATGGTATGGGAATAGTTCCTATACCAATATGGGAACCATTCCCATAATGATATAGGAAATATTCCAATTGCATTATGGGAACCATTTCCATACTATTATGGGAACCATTCTTATAATGTTATACACGGAAAAAAATTTCCTGCTGCTACAACAGGAGGCAGGCATGTTGCAGCAACAAGAAAAAATCCTGTTGGAGCAACAGGATTAATACTGTTGTTGCGACTTAATAGTAAAATATAGTTATACAGTAAAAAATTTTGCGTCATTGCGTCAAAAAATTTAGTGCTAGAAATTTTTGTGTTAAATATTGAACACTTTTTGTGTTGGTTTAACAGAATTAATGTTAAATGTACACATAAAACTATTAAATATTCAACACAAAAATTTCTAACACTAAATTTTTTGACGCAATGACGCAAAATTTTTTACTGTATAACTATATTTTACTATTAAGTCGCAACAACAGTATTAATCCTGTTGCTTCAACAGGATTTTTTCCTGTTGCTGCAACATGACTGCCTCCTGTTGCAGCAACAGGAAATTTTTTTTCGTGCAGGTATGATTACTATAATTTATGGGAATGGATCCTATACTTTATAGGAATAGTTCCTGTATATTATGGGAATGATTCCCATAATATTATAGGAAGTCTTTCTATAAATTATAGGGACCATTCCTATAATGGTATGAGTAGCATTCCCATAATTATACGAACTATTCCTATAATTATAGGAACTGCTCCCATAATTTATGGTCGTAATTCCTATACTGGTATAAGAATTTCACAAAATTATGGGAACCATCCCCATAATTTTCTTTCCGTGGATAGCTATAGATACTATGAATAATTAAAAGCCACACTAAAAAGATTGTGTACCAAACTTCACGCAAGCGTTTTTTAATTATTCGGAGAAATTTAATCATTTTCAATTTCAGGCAATTATGAAAAATGCCAAAAAAAAAGGAGCCCTCAAAAAAGAAACTCCCAACACCAGTGCCTATGAAAAAGAACAAAATGAAAAGGTCAAGGATATCCTTAATTTAATTATGGCACTCGCTTTTCTAAAACCTGAGGATATTCTTGACACTTTTATGATCATTTATAAGGCTGTTGCTGGTGATGCAGACAATATTTCAATTTATTTGCGATTGTATGAATTTTTTAAATATTTCATCAGACAATGGCTTGTACTCAGGCCGCCAATTGAATGGTCCCTTCATGGGATCCTCAGAAGAACCAATAATGGGTCTGAGTCAGGTAACAGGACCATCAATTCGTTCTTCGGAAATCATCCACCAGCGTGGGATTTTGTGAGTAAGTCAGACTGATAAATTAATATTTAACCAATACTTCTACATTTAAACACACACGTACACACAAAAACTCAGTCATAAACAAACAAACACAAACACACTCATTTCTACAACTATACAACACACACGCATACGTACATACACACACGCATACGTACACACACACACACATGTACCTCTAGAAATATACAACGCACTTGCAAATATGCCTATAAATATACAACACAGACACACAGATATGAATCAGAAAATTAAAAGGATAGCTTTCTAGGACCTGAAAACATCGACATACATTACGCATTGACAAATACCCATACACCATACAGCTATACCACACACACACACATACATACATACAAATACACAAAAATTACATACGTGGGCTCGTTGATTTCTTTAATTTAATATTGAAGATTCGTTGATGAGATATCAAGAACGGATTCAAAATGAATATCAAAGTTTTATGGCTTTGAAAAAAAAACAGAGGGTACAACGTTCTGACCAATTAAAAAATTCTATTCTGGAATGTGAGCTGGAAAAATATTACAAAGGGCTGACGAAGCCGATGGATCTTGTAAAATTATGCTCAAACTTAACGAATTTTGATGAATGTGAGTATCATAGCTATCTATGTGCTAAGTTGAGAAAGTTGCACATTACGGTATGGATTATTTCTACACGACTAAAAAAGAACTGTAGCCGCTACAGGACAGTTCTGTCATATCTACACGGCTTGCTCTGTAGCTGTAACAGGAAAGCCCCATAGTATTCGCAAGATCACTATTGTCGCTTCTACAGGACTACTCCTATTGCAGCCACTGGTCCGTTCCTGCCACAGGAATGGACACGTGGCTGCAATAGGACTAATCCTGTAAATACTACAGTACATTCCTGTTGCAGCAACAGTTTTTTTTCTCCCCTACAGGCAGAAAGCGTAAACTTACGTGTTTTCGTCCCGCTGTGCAAAACGAAGTTGCCGCTTTCCGCCTCCATCGAAGAGAAATTAGTATATTACACACCTAGGGCAGTAAAATAAGAAGTGTCTAAGATCACATGTTTATTGGCCGAGGCGAAGCCAACAAACAGGTGATCTAAGGTTTCCTTATTTACTGCCCAAGGTGTGTATACTATTTTTCTCTTCGGCGTAGGCGGAAAGCGGCAACTTCGTTTTGCACAGCGGGACGAAAGCACAAAAGTTGACGTTTTCCGCCTGGAGGCGAGAATTAGTATATTACACACCTAGGGCAATATACTATTTTTCTGTGTAGTCTAAGACGATAGAATATTCTCCATCACAGGAGAATTAATAGGGATTATTATAGGAGAAAAGCGACGGTGATAATCCTCACTTATCGTCCTGCCCTGATTAAAAATAACGATTGAAAGTTTATCGGAAATTTCAAAGTACATTTAAGCCGGAAATATTTATAAAATGTTATTTTCTGATTGAAACCGATAGAAACAGTTTGAATCGTAATCAATGGAGCTCAATCAAAAAATAATGCTTTCCAAAATATTTTTTTTTCTGATTAAAATAGATAGAAAAATTTTCAATCAGAATCAATTGTTTTTAATAAGAGAGTGGCACAACGAAATGTAAAGGGAATTCCGGAAATTATCCATACTTCATTTGCCACTACCTTGACTTGACAATGATATTTTTTTATTAAATTATTATCCGATTGAAATACTTTTATTGAATTTAATTGGTTATAATTGTAAAATAATAAATAATTCTTTTTCGACTGGATCTCAATTCGAGATTACCCAGGTCAAAAATAATACTTGATTTAGACTTGGTTTACCAAGTCGAAATTTGGAGCCGTTTTTAACAAGACAAACTCGACTTTTTTTACGGAGACATGAAATACATTGAGTTTTCGCCTTGGTTTATATGTAATTGGCTTGCTTAGTCTTGATTTAAGACGAAAAAATTAAAATCAAGTTGAAATTGATTTGGTTTAGACTTATTTGACTTAAGCTTCAAGACGAAAAAGTCAAAACTAAGGTGAAATAATTTTTATATATTTATGCGAAAGTAAGGCGAATAAATAACTTTTTTTCGAATTGGTCCAGCAAGTCAAAAGTAAGGTAAATAACTTTCGTGCTCGAAGTAAAGGCAAATAAGTTGAAACTAAGATGAAAAAATACAAATAAGTTGTAATAAGTTGAAACTAAGATGAAAAAAGTTCAAAAAGTTGAAAAAAATTTAATTTAAGTCGAAAAAGTCTACATCTTACACTGTAAAAAATTCGCATGGTGAATGCAGATTAAATCCGGAGTGAATTAATTTTTAATTATTCACTCCCACCAGAGTGAAATTCACTCCGGGGAGGAGTTTTGACAATATTATTCATAAAAAATTACTCCACTAAATGAAATCGAAGTAAAAACTCGCGTATTACATTGCTGATCAACTGATATGCACACACACGCACACACCCAAACACACGCTCATACACGTAAACACCTGAATACACACACGCACACATTTGCACAAACACGCTCTCGCACACACACAAAATCGCACGCGCACTCACGCACGCACACACTGTTTAATAGTTTAATATAAATTAATACAAAGTCATTTAAATCCGCGTCACTCCGAGATCACTTCGCTAAAAAAAAACTCCTAATTCACTCCGCATGTGGAGTGATTTGTTTAAAAAACTCCAAAACTCCGAGTGGCATAGTTAATGCGGAGTGAATCCGGATTTAATTTCAATCCGAATTCACTCCGAATTTTTTACAGTGTATCGAAAGATCATCGGCAAATCGATAACTTCAAAAGAAAATAAGGTGAAGCAAGCCTTAATCAAGTTTGATTTTTGACCTGGGTTGCGACAGCACGGAGTGCGTTGCGATTCGACAATTTAAAACCGATTGACTTTCAATCAATTTAATCTGATTTTTTAATCAGAGTTCTATTTGTCTTTTTGGACAGTGGCAAAGAAAGTATACGACGAAGAAGATTGGAGGAATTTGATTAAGGAAAAGGAAAAGCAAAAAAAAGAAAATGAAGATGAAGTAATGAAAATTAAATTTAAAAAAATTATTTATAACGGGAAGGAGAGATGGAGCATCGTTAAAAAGGAAGAAAAGAAGATGGAGATAAACGTGTCGAGAGAAGAAGAGTATTGGGAAAATGAAGAAGGCGAAATAGAAACAAAGAAGAAAAGATTGAGAAGAAGGAGAGTCAATCGGCAGCAAAAGAGTATGGAGAAGATATAGAAGGTGAAATAGAAAAAGAAAAAGAAGAAGAAGAAGAACAGTATGAAAAGAAGGTGGAAAATGAAATGAAAAAAGAGGAAGTCAAAAGAGAGGAAAACGAAAGATGTCATATTGTTGAAGATAGGAAAGTAGAAGACAAAAAGATTATTCGCGTAATTAAACATGGTGTAACATTTTTCCACTGGAAAGAAATAAAATGATTACGTATATATGAGTACACACACACTCTCTCACACACACTTACACACACACTCTCTCTCTCACACACACACACACACACACAAATTTATATACTTTCATTCATTTTAAGATTTTCGAAGGTTGTATATTTTAATACTGAAAATAAACAATATATATGCCTTAATCATACTTTTCATCAAACTTAGACTATATACTGTAAAAAATTTATGGAGTGAATGCGGATTAAAACCGGAGTAAATGCGGAGTGAATGAACTTTTAATTATTAACTTCCCTCGAAGTGGAATTCATTCTAAAGGGGACTTTTCGTGGAGTAGATAATATTTTATTAATTTAATTTCACTGGAGCGAAATTCATTCTGGAGAGAAGTTTTGAACATATTAATAAAAAATCTGTCTATCGGTTGACCCTGCGGGCCAGCCCTAAAACTTCCCGCTCCTTGGGCTCGAAAACATTGTCGTGAATACATTTTCGAGCTCTTCGAGCTCGAAAATACTGTTGTATGCCATTGTTTTCGGAAAAAACCATTTTTTAGCATTTCTTTTTCCCACGATATCTTACGAACGAATTAACCAATTGAGGTGGTTGAGGCGGCAATCGACACGTTTTATTGAGTTCTAGTGCTGATCAAATTTTGAAATTGATCGAATGAGTCGCTTCGAAGATAATCGAAGAAAACCGGTTTTCACCATTTCTTTCTCGATCGATTTCTCTTGAACGAATAAACCAATTGAGATGATTAAGGCGGAAATCGACGCGTTTTAATGAATTCTTGTGCTGATTAGATTTTGAAATTGATCGATTGAGCCATTTCTGAAAAATTTGAAAAAAACTGAAAAAAAAAATTTTTTTTGTTTTTCTTCCATATCTTAGTCTATTCGATCGATCGATTTGAAATTTTCAGAAAAGTTGACGGCTAACAAACTCTTTTGATTGCCACCTCAAACATGTTAATCGGTCAGTTCATTAAAAAGATATTGAGAGTTTACATCCACACACACACACACACACACTCGGACATCCTTCTGAAAATAGTCAGAATAGCTTCCTAGGACCTCAAAACGTCGACATCTGATGAAAACTCGATTTTCGAAAATCGGGGTGAAACCAATAACTTCCCGAATTTTTGAAAATTAATAATTTTCTTAGCGGGAAGTTAAAGATAACCCAACTCAATAAAATCAAAGTAAAAATTCGCGCATTACATTCCTGATCAGCTGATACGCACCCACACACGCACGCACATATTCGGACCCACACACACACACGCAATCGCGCACTCACACACACACGCACACCCACTTACACGGAATAAAACGCAGCTCAAAATTAGCTAATATTCATAGTCGTCACATAAAAATTACTTTCCGAAGAGAAATTTAGAATCCAAACCAAAAATTACTATTATTTATGGAAAGTTTTATTTTTTTGTTGATTCTTACAATCAGTATTGTAAATTTTACGATTTGCAAAAATTATAATGCAGATTAGAAAAAATTGAATAAAGAATGGTAATAATCCTTAATTATTTTACAACGATCATTCTGGAAATAACAATATACAAAAATCTCTTTGACAATATTACAATTCTGAGTTAAAAAGATTTGTAAGCGTAGAAGTTGAATATTACAACTCATTAACAATAAATTACTATAAAACTTGTATTTATTTTTATCTTAACCCGATAAAAAATGATTTTATCTGATTATATCTGAGTATATATGATTATATATAAGATCATATATAACTATATATAATCATACATGGAATTATATATGATTATACATGGTCATACATGGAATTATATATAATCATATATAAACCTATATATGATTAGATCTAAGTATATATAAGTCTATATATAATTAGATCTGATCAGACTTCAATGATATGAAATCTATAAATATTTAATTATGTAGGGGAAGGGGGGGGGTGCAAAGCGGGGTACTTAAGGAAATACTATGATTCCGAGAACTCAAATACGCTAAATCTTTTTGTTTTTAATGATATGCGAAGTAAATAAACAAAAATTTAAGTTGCCGTTAAAACAAAAAGTTTTCACTTTGGCGGGCAAAATAGGGTTTCCCCTAATAAAAAAGGCGAAAAAAAAGTTTCTGTATACTAAATAAAATTGATCAAATTAAATTTTTTTGTGAGCAATTTACATAAAGAAACATTACATTTTACACAATTACTGGATGCAGAAGCAGAAAAAAAACTTTTTACTGGTTTTTATCATAAATCAAAAGCCATCAAAATTTTTTGACTGAAACTCGATTTTTGAAAAAGTTTCACAAAAAATATTCAAAATAATACTCAATTATATTTACTAAAGTGATTTTGGAATATTTAAAAAATAAAATTTTTTTTTATAAAATTTTTGGGGTACCCCGTTTTATCTACCCTACCCCCTTTTGGCCCCCTTCCCCTACATAGGTATATACATATGTATATATATATATATATATATATATATAACATAATGTGACAAATTTAATATTAATGTTATTAAATTTTTATTTTGTCAACTATCAATAAAACTTAAATCCCCATTACTTGAAAAAAATTTAAAGGTTTCGGCAGCAATTCAAAAGTATAAATCGATATAGGTTTATATTTTTATACATGGATCATTTCAAGTTTATAGATAAAAAGATTTGATTATATCTATCTGATGAATTCTATTGTAATTTATGTACAAAACCAAATTCATCATTAGGTGCATTATTTGTGTAGGATGTATCAATTTGATTATTTGAGTTAAGTAATGCCATAAATTTTTCTCAACTATAAGTGTATAGCAGACTAGAGGATCCGACTACCATCCAGCGATTACCAAAGTTAAGCAGCATCGACGTGGATCAACAATTGGATGGGTGACCCCTCAGTACAATAATAGTTAACCGATAGTATTTTTTTTTTTTTTTTTTTTCAATTAAAATTTAACAGCCATTTGTATTAATGAAGACAATAAATCCTAATTAAATTACTTAATTAATAATTTCCTAGAATTTCAAAACATCACGATCTCTTCGTAATTCGATTTTCGAAAATCGGACTGAAACCAATAACTTCCCGAATTTTTTAAAATTTGCAATTTTCTTAGCGGAAAGTTAAAAAAGATGTTATGACATTTTATGATATGTCCCATAATTTCGCCGGAAAAGTAAGAAGATATCGAAATTTACTCTACTTCAAGCTCCAATAACTTTTGAACAGATAGATTTATCAAAGAACGATAAGAGACGTTTTCTGTAGAGCATTAAATTCCCTACAAAAATGTATGCTGGGATTATCTGTACAAGGAGTCATTGCCGTGGTAAAAAATTCCGAACTAAAAATTTTTTTTTCCTCATGTTATTTAAATAGGAAATCCAAAGTCGTAATGAGCTTCCTCTAGAACTTGAGGTTAAGAGCTGATTTTTCGAAATAACTTTTATTTTGTCATGAACTATCGATTTCTGATGGTGCCCGAAAAAAAAAAAAAAAAAAATTTGTTATTTTTTGAATCACCCTAATATATATATATATATATATATATATATATATATATATATATATATATATATATATATATATATATATATATATATATATATATATATATATATATATATATATATATACAAAACATGGAAATTAAACTTTCAAAAAAACAAGTTTTTTTATAAAATTTTTAAGGATGGTCCATTGTGTCCCGGTATTCCTTCTGTTACGGCTTTATCACTGCTCCACGTAAGTAAATTTAAACAAAAAAAAAATTGAGTATCCGTATGAAAAAAAAAAATAATTGGTATAGTATATTTCTACAAGATAAAAATATATAGTACCTTTGATTTTCATATATAGATATTTTGGCCGTTTTAAGTATATAATAATATAATTTGCGCTTATATGAACTCATATATTTATATTATACAGTAATTTGTATATTATAAATGATATACAAATTGTGTATTTTTAAATGTATCATTCACAATATATTACATTTATATATTTTTTTTTTTACATAAAAAATATATTCGGTAAAATGTAATAATTTTTATATGGTATGAAAAAACGCTTCATGTCGTTTTTTAATACTTTTTGTGGCTGCGAAAGAAATAATACATCTTTCTTGTCAACGAAGGAAAAAGGGTGCTCCAGCTAGAGCTGTCTCAAAAGTAAACGGTACAAACTTTCTCGTCGCCGACCTTTTGAATAAAATTATTTGGAGTCTAATTTTGACTTTTGCCTAATTTACCTAGAGAAAATGGAAAAGCTCTCACAAGAGCTGTCCCATAAATGAACAGTACAAGCTTTCTCGTCGCTGACCTTTCCGATAGTATTCTTATGGACCAAACTCTATTAGTTTTCACTCTCAATTTAGAAGAAAATAAAGCGTTCTAGCTAGAACTGTCCGTCAAGAAAACAGCATAGACCCGCGTCGTTAACCTTCCTGATATAATTTTTTGAGGACAAATTCTGCCTTTCATCAATTTGACTACGAAGAAAACAAGACGATCTTGCTAGAAATGCCCCCTGATCAAACGGTGTACACCCCCTTAACGCTGAACATCCTGATATATTTTTGAAAAGTCTAATTTTGCCTTGCATCAACTTGATCTCGAAAAAAACATTGCGTTCTAGCTAAAACCGTCTTCTGAGTGAACAGTATAAACTTTGTCGTCGCCGACCTTTCTAATCAAACTTTGAGGTGTAAAATCCTGACTTTTATCTGTTTATTCTAGACGAAAGTGAATAACACGAGCTAGAACTCTCCCACAAGCAAGGGGTAACAACTATGTTGACGCCGACTCTTTTTTCGAAATTCTTGTAGCTATTATTGCGAATTACATTTGTTTCACCCTGAAAAATATTTTTCGTTTTAGCTCGAATCCTTTTCAGGATCAATCATGCTAATCTGTCGATCCAAACCTTGTAAAAAAAAAATTTCAGCTTATACTCTTTTTTTGCCCACCGATAATTCACGAAGTACTAGCTCAAACTTGTACATGTGCTTGTGATATCGATATTTACATCAGAGATTAAAAAATATCCGTCCTGATGTAATTGCTCGTCAAATTCCAGCGTTTACGGAGTTTCAAAGTCATCTGGGGGTTCTTAATTATATTTATGGTAAAAATGATTTTTTTTAGTTTTTTTTTGCACCACCAGGCGGCGCTAAATTTTTATTCTTTGAGGGACAATGTCCATCGAGGGACTTTGGCATGCAGTCTATTTAAACCCAATCAATGACTTTCTTATAGCTTGAAGTTGTATGTAACTAATAAACAAACATCAGATTTTAAAAGCGCAGCTACATTAACTGTTTAGAAAAAAATTTGAATAGCGGTGAACAAAAAAAAATTATTCAATTAATTAGATAAAAAAAGAATTATTTTTGCCAAACGAAATTTAGGAAATCAATCGATGGATTTGTATATGCTTTGCAAGCCAATAATTTAAAATGCAGTTGAGCATTTAAAAATAAACATAAGATTGCGAAAATAAACAATTTGCTGGGTTGAACCCGTGGTTTTATCCGTTTTTTATTTCCACAGGAGAATTATTATTAATTCACATATATTTCCTTACAGTAATAATTTTTCTGTAGACATAAAATTTGAAAATTTTAATGATAATTGTGTGTCAGATAATTATTAATAGTAAATCCTGAGCATGATATTTTTTTAACACATTTTTCTTTAAAAAAAAACTCGAATGTGAAATTTAAAAAATCGAAAAAAAATAAATCCCATCGTTATCCCATTATGAGCATCGCTGAAATAGTTGTAGAAAAGGTGACAGTTTGCTGTGAAAAATTATGAGGAAAATCGATCAGTACGTGTTTTTTGTAAATCGACGATTTATACTTAAAATTTAAAATTTCAATAGTAGCGTAGCTCAAAAAATTTTTTTTTTTATTTTTTACTGAAAACATGTCTAAAAACAAACATATTTTGTCTCTATGAAAATTTTATTTAAACCACTTTTCGCGAAGTTGCAGGCATTTGAAAAAAAAATCTCTCTATATTTTTCAAAATTTGATATCTCGAAAACGGTTGGAGGAAAAAATTTGACAAAAATCATGAGGACCTTTTTCAACCTATACTAAATGATAAAAAAGTTTTAAAAAAATCCGAGATGCAAAAGCTAAATGGTGTCCGATTTGGCGCGGAACGCCCTACATGTATGATGAAAAAATAGATTTTCTGAGGCAGATATCTTATTCTGAAAGATCCTTTTTTGAAAATCTTAAAAAAAAATATATATCCTGTCACAAACACGATGCATATTTCAATTTAACAAATAAGCCTTTAATGATGTATTGATATTAAAAAAAAAACTTTATTTATGATAGGAGAGTTCACATTTATTTATAAACTTATTCCTATGTTTATTTAATTGTAGAATATCCTTATTTTCAGTATGATAGATTTTTTAGTAAGAAAAATTTAAATATTACCATGAAAAAAAATATGCTTGACAAAAAACAATTTTGATTTATCCAAAAAATTCTCATAATTATTCGGCTACTATTACAGAAGTTGTATCAGTTGTATTGTATTTCTCAAGCTTGAAATTATTACTTGACATATGACTTACTTCGTCCAATACATTATTAATTTAAAAAAAAATTACTTTATTTTTAAATTAATTTAAGCTTTATTTCTATTTCCTGCGCCATCTATGAGATGCGTGATTAATAAACAACATGATAATATCAATTTTCAAACATTTAATTGTTTTTAAATCGATAGGTGTCGTCATTATGCGATTCTGACGAATTCTTTTGTTCGGTGGGATTTTGCCAATGTGGGATTTTGACATTGTGGGATTTTGCCAATGTGGGATTTTAACATTGTGGGATTTTGCCGATGTGAGATTTTGTCAATGTGGGATTTTGCCAATGTGGGATTTTGGCGGTGTGGGATTTTAACATGCACTCCTGGTTTCTGTTAAGACCCTGAAATTCGGCTTCTATTCTGGAATAAACATTCATGCAAAACTTGAAATCCTAAAGCCGGATTTTAGCTTCAAAAAAAAATTCTAGCATCTGTTGAGGCTCTCAAATTATAGACCGCTGGATTAAAATAATAGTTCAAGTGACTCTTGAATCAGGCTTTTGCACTGAAATAAAAATCCTATCGACTCTTGATACCCTTAAGTTGGACTTGCACGCTGAAATAAAAATTATGGCTAGTATTGAGACTCTTCAATTAGGTCTCTAGATATAAATTAAAATTCTGTCAAATTTTGATATTCTTTAGTTAGTTCTTCAGGATGAAATTAAAATTTTGTTGACTTTTTACACTCTGTAAAAAGGCCTCTAGACTGGAATAAAAACCCAATCGAGTATTGCGACTGTGAAATTAGGACTTTACTCTGGAATAAAAAATCTACACGGAAAGGAAATTATGGGAAGTGTTCTTATGCATTATGGGAATAGTTCCCATAATGGTATAGGAACTGTAGCCATACTATTACAGGAATATTTCCTATATATTATGGGAACCATCCCTATAATAGTAGGGGTACAATTCCCATACGATTATGGGAACTATTCCCATATCATAATGGGAACTATTCCAATAATGGTATGGGAAGTATTCCTATAATATTATGGGAACTATTCCCATAATGTTATGGGAACAATCCCTATAATGTTATAAAATTGTTGTTTTGCAAAATAGTGAAGAAATATTTCCAAAATTTGAGATTTTATCGAAATTTAAATTTTTATTTCCTAATTTTGAATTTTCTTGAATGTTCTGCGCTGACAAAAAATTTCTGTTAATAATTTTGATGTTTTTTGTCAAATACGAATTTTTTTTTCAATGTTTAAATTTTTGTTTTTATGTTTAATAATGTTTCTGTGTATTGTAGAAGTGATTTCCTCACTTTTCTTTAAATTAATATTTTCATGATAGTATGGGAGCCATTCCCATAATATTATAAGAGTGATTCATAGAATGGTATAAGAACGAGTCCCATAATGATATAGGAAATATTCCACTTGCATTATGGGAACCATTCTTATAATTTATGGGAATGGGTCCTATAATTTATAGGAATAATTTCTATATATTATAGGAATGATTCCCATAATATTATAGGAAGTCTTTTTATAAATTATAGGAACTATTCCTATAATTATGGGAAACATTCTTATAATTATAGGAACTGCTCCCATAATTTATGGTCGTAATTTCTATACTGGTATAGGAAAGAATTTCACCAAATTATGGGAACTATCCCCATAATTTTCTTTCCGTGTAGCTGGCGTTGAAACTCTGAAATTATTTCACTAGACGGAAATTATTATTCTAGAAATTTTCCATTATCATTTTACGATAATATTTAACTTACTTCCTGCACGGAAAAAAATAGGTGCTGCAACAGGACGCAGTCCTGTGGGAGCAACAGAATTTTTCTTGTGGAATCAATAGGATAGGGAACAAGTTTCATGTGCCAATTTTTTTCGTCAGTAGAATGAAATTTCAAAATTAAAAAAAAAAATTTTAATTTTGAACGATAATTCCAATATTGAAAAAACAAATTCACTTTGAAAAAAGATTTAATTTTTTCCAAACTTTGAATTCTTTTTCAAATTTTCAAATTTCATTATACGGACAAAAAAAGTAGTACATGAAACTTGTTCCTTATCCTATTGATTCCACAGGAAAAATTCTGTTGCTGCAACAGTATTTTATCCTGTTACTCCCACAGGATTTGTCCAGTTGCTGTAATATGAAAATCCTCTTGCTGCAATACGATTTTGTCTTGTTGCTCCCGCAGAACTGCGTCCTGTTGCAGTGCCTATTTTTTTTTCGTGTAGTTATGTATGAAATAATAAATCTACGATGGTACTCTTTCCATTTTTTAATTAACAGGTTATGGAGTTACAAATAATAGGTAGTCGTGTATACCCTGGTCAAAGAGAAAACTTGATTTAGTACTTAGTCGTCTTAAATTGTGACAACTGGCTTACTTAGTTTTGATTGAAGACGAACAAGCCTAAATAAAGTTTTATATTTGACAAGGGATATTACCAAACTATCCAACTGTGTTTTAAACAAAAAAAAAAAAAAATAAAAAATAACAATAATTCCAAGAGTGTTTAATTATAATATTCGTTTAGTAATATGTTTCTTCTTTTTCGGACTCAGAATGGTCATTTCCACTTCTATTATTATCATGATAGTAGTTCGGTCTGCTGCATGATTTTTCAAATGAACGGGGATGGTAATTAATAGAAGAGCCCTTATGTGGTGAACGACTTCTGGAAAATTGTTGAGACCGTTTGAAGTCAAAGCTTCTTTCGCGTGGTGTTATGCGAGACCGATAGTTAGTGAAATCAGGAGAGTGAATCCGAGGCTTGGCCGGAGAATAGCTACAAGCTGACGGTGTTCTTGATCGTCGAAAAGATCGCTTTGTATAGTCATTCTCATAATTTCTTACAGCCGGAACGTCAACAATTTCGATGTCTTCTTTACGAGCCTGAATATTAGCGCAAGAATCAATTGTAGGTTTTAAAATATTATTTCTTCGTCTGATTGAGGTAAGCATTTGGGTTACAGCTCGTTCAAATTTTTCAGGCTTGATTCTTGGTTTTGCATGCAAATGAACATAATCTAAAAAAAAATATTTTAAAAATCCAAAAGTACACGCCTCGAACAGTGATGTTATATTTTAGAAAGTTAAATTTTAAAAAAGCTTGAATTACCCGCGTTTTTTTCATAAAAATTTTCATGATCAATATATGATAATAAAAGTCAACAACAAAAAGTAAGTTAGGGAAAACATTCCTAATAAAAATAGCTGCAGTGTGTGGTTGTTTGCATGCCCATACAAAGTCGCCGTTAATGGAAAAAATGCCGTAGATCGGCCGATGTCTGGCTGCCGTCACTCGGCCAAGCATTGGCAATTAGTAATGGCCCAAGCATGGTTAATTACCAGTAGCCGTTTAATATTTTAAACGACGCTGCCGGTGGCTGGCCAATGAATAGCTACTTATGATTGGCCGATTATCGTTTCGCAACGTTGGGATACTGTTAGTGAATCAGTGGTCCATGACTTTGTCAAATAAAAAAATCTACTAATCGATTATTAATTATACAAATAACTTATTATTATAGTTTTCTTTAATTAATAATTATGTTTTTTGGGATTTAAACTAATTTTTAATCAATAATATATTTTAATTTTCCAATTAAAGTTATTTACAACTAACAATTAATATATTGTTTAGTTCGTTATTATTTGTAACTAACAACCGCAATTTTATAACTTTATTTATAAAAATTAATTTAATAAAAAAATAATACATACATTTTTATAATAAATGTCATTTTTAATAATGGTGGTAGAGCAAGATAATTCAACTGGGTTCTTGATAAATAATCAATTTAATTTAATAAGTTTTATTCTAAAAAATTATGTAATTATAATAAAATAGTACGAAATTCTTATTTTTTTTTTTTTTTCTCTAAGTAATCGAAAATATTAATTAAATGCTCTTTATATTTTATAAAATCGAGTGGTTGTAATAGAATGAATATCTAGATCATTCAAAAGTATCAGTTCAACGTTAGCAGTTTTGTCCAGTGGCCATCGTTCGGACCCAGTAATCAGAAGGACGGCAGTTCGCGCCCAGAGCCCAGCTGAATTTTCACCGAGTTTTTTTCACATTATTTACCCCACTTAAATAGTTACTGATCATGAATTCTATTAGATTAATAAAAAAAAAATTTTTTTTTAATTAAATTCATTTGCATGCTTGGCTGATTGCCGGCTACCATTAATCGGCCGATGGTCGAGCGCCATTAATGGGCCGGGGTTATCATTTGTATATTCAGCCGTTCATGGGCCATTAAAAATTGTCAATGACCGGCCGTTCATCATCATACTTCGCCCGTTGATGGGCCATCCAAGGGCCGGTTTCCAAACTTTGTATGGGTGTAAAATTGCCGCCTTCAAGAGTAATGATTTATTATAATATAAATGAGAAGGACTACACTAGTGATTTTCTAATGAAACGTTTTCTGCACAATTCGGAATTGTGAAAAAACAATTAAGTCGTTCTCGAGATATTCGTATCACGACTTCGTTTAAAACTACAGGCTAATGCACGTCCACGATAATTTTTTTTATTGACCTTTTTCTATATTAATACGTATTGGATAACTTAAAAAAAGTATCAGGCTTATTCATTAAGTTTCCCTCTTTATATTGATGTGCTTTTCATAACGTGTAAGTATGATATAGAAATAATATGTATAATTTAATGTGAGGAAATCGCGTGACCTTCCCGGGTCAAAAATAAAACTTGAATTAGACTTGGCTTACAAAGTCGAAATTTGGAGCCGTTTTTTCACAAGACAAACTCGACTTTTTTCTACGGAGATATGAAATACATTGAGTTTTCGCCTTGGTTTACACGTAACTGGCTTACTTAGTCACGATTTAAGACGAAAAAGTTTAAATCAACTCAAAATTAACTTGGTTTAGACTTATTCGACTTAAAATCTAAGGCAAAAAAGTCTAAATCAAGTCGAAACTGATTTGATGTAGACTTATTTGACTTAAATTAAAAGACGAACTATAATGAGGTAAAATAATTTTTATATATTAAGGAGCAAGTAAGGCGAATAAATAACTTTTTCTCGACTTGGTTTAGCAAGTCAAAAGTAAGGTGAATGACTATCGTGCTCGAAGTAAAGACGAATATGTTCAAACTAAGACTAAAAAATACAAATAATTTGAAATTAAGGTGAAAAAAAAATTTAATTCAAGTCAAAAAAACGGAGATCTTATCGGAAAATTGACGGCAAATCGCTAACTTCAAAAAAAAATAAGATGAAGCCAGTCTGAATGAAGTTTTATTTTTGACCCGGGTT
The DNA here is from genome assembly GCA_030273425.1 of Microplitis manilae. Lineage (NCBI taxonomy): Eukaryota > Metazoa > Arthropoda > Insecta > Hymenoptera > Braconidae > Microplitis > Microplitis manilae. Next base: position 11,718,820 of record CP092727.1, on the reverse strand, counting down.
GACAAGTCGGTTACAAAGCATAATCTCTCTGCTTCGCGTTCGAGGCGTGCAAAAAATATCTACTACGGATCTAGCGAATCCACAAACTTAAACTTTAGGTTATTTGTTTCTAAACTCGTACATACGAATTTTTTTAAGTCCTAATTATTACGTAGTGATTGAAGAAATACTATTTAAGGGAAAATTATACCGTAAATTGTGTTATAGACATCAGACGGTAATTGCTGCCATCCATTTCCACCCGTTCGGCTCATTGTTCTCAATCTATCTTCCCCTATAATTATTTTAAAAAGCCTGCGTGCCATTTCTGATGCATCATGAACATATTTTATTTTTTTATTTGAAATATATATCTGGAATTGCGATACTTTTAAGCAAAGAAAATACTCATTGAACAAAATATTAAACGAACTTTTTTGGGAGACGGAATATTCCATAAATATTTAGAGTCTTGTGTACTGGCTGGCTTTTTAATGATAGGCTTTACGAAATTTAATGCAGAAGACTTCCGATTCTTATGTGGAGATTTATCTTTCAAATCAGGTGAAACTGACATGCTGAACCGACTAGATGGTGATTTCATAATTTTATGAGAAGAAACCTTCGTTGAACTTGAAAAACAATCCTCATTGAATTCTGAATTTAACCACGTATCGCGTGGCTGATCAGATTTATTGCTCTTTGAAATAGAGAACTCCGCCAAGTTTGGTGAAGGGAATACCTCAGTATTTTTTTTACTAAAAAATTGACTGGGCTAAGAAAGTGAGGATTTTCCGAATGTATGAGTAGCCTTGATGAACTCGTTAACTGGTTTGTCTGATTGCCTCGTATGGTTGTGAGCTGATTTATTTTTTAAATATTCTAGGATTTTTTCAACCAATGTAATTCCTTGTGCAAGATCTTCAAACCGAAAATATATTTGGATTAGCAAGTTAACTTATAAACAACAATGAACAATTATTTTTTTTTGGTTATATAAGGCGAGCTTAAAAAATTAATTATAAAAAGTTTGTAAAAATTTGATATTAAATTTTTATTCTAAGTAGTTTTTCATTCAGAGTCTAATCGAAAAACTCAAATAGTATTTCAATACTTTTTCTTATAATCACATTTTCTTTTCTATTTGTTTTTTTTTTTTTTTATCTGAAAGACAAGCTAATTTATACAGTAGTGCAGTAAGTCTTGTCAATACAAAAGTGAGGAAAAAAATTTTTTGGGTAGATTAATAATTATTAACAACTGAAATGCTATTTAACCTATATGCCAATAAAAAGTAAGCAGTCAAAACTTCATGCAAGACTCAATGGACGCGTAAGGATAATTTTTTTGTATGACAGCTAATTAACTTTTTAAAAATAATGTAAATGTTATAAACATGTTGATAATAAAAAATTCATCATCAAATCAAAAGGATAATTCATTAGTACAACTATATTGTATCGATGTTATAAAAATTTTACCTTGCGATGAAGATGTGCAAAGAGGGCATTCTAATGATTGATTTTTATTCTTCAGTTCACTCTCAATAATAACCTGCTGAGTTCTAACAGTTGAACCGTTTAGAGGATTAACCACGAACTCATCTCGTATCGATGAGTATCCACGATCTGATAATTCATCATTAGAATCCGATTCGACCGTGTCTTTGAAAGTTATCACCGGACTAATATTTTCAAGAATATCCTTTACACGCGTGACAGAATTATCTTGCTGATTTTTGATGGTATTGACAGTTTCTTTCTGGGTTTTAGAATCAGAGGTGAGTTCAGTTTTTCGGATTTTCTTTCGCTTGCTTGTTTTTTCAAAGTTTTCAGGTAATTTTACGTTACTTTCCGTATCAACTGTAAGCGTTTCCAGCCACGATTTATCTTCTAATTATTAAATATTGAGCAAAAATTACAAGAAAATTATTAGTGATTGTTGGATCAATTAAATTATTACTTTCTATCAGCTATGAATACGAAAAAAAACAAAAAAAAAAATATAGATCACTTCTGCAGTGAATTATATCGCTTTATATATGCCAGGATAATGATATAAAATAATAAGTTACAATTAAAATTTAACTAATAATTTTTGTTTTAATGTATTGAACAAAATAAAAAATATATCGTTTTTAAAGGAAAAAAAAAAAAGATTACCACGTTCATATAGTGTTTCATCTCTAACGTAATTAGATACTAAAATAAAAACATTAATTTGCTTACCGCTTGTACGTAAAATTTTTAAGGAATAATTTTTTTTATTCCATTTAGCCGAAGCGTCACCAGTTTTACTTATTTTGATATTTTCATAGTTAATTATATCACATTCACGCGACTTGGTCCATAAAACGAGAGCCCAAAGTGTCATTTTTCGTGAAAATCAGACGACTTAAAAAGAAAAATACTATTGAAGAAATTGCAGAATTATTTTTTTTTTCGTTAACTTTTTTGTTTATGTAAACAACTTTTACGATAAGGTTATTGTAAATAAAACTTTCAAGTAACAGTAACTAGGCAACGAAATATATAAACTAATAAATTAATTTAAATAAATAATAAATCACAAAAATAATATAAAATATATTCGTAAGTAAATTTGTAAATATATATATAAAATATATGAATGTATAAAATAATAAAAAAAAAATTAATAAATGAAAATTTTAATAGTAAATTACAACAAATCAATTAGAAAGATAATAAATTAAATTAAAAATGCTCAAAAGAGTTAAGTCATTTGATGATTATTCAGCATCGTACCAATATAAAATTTTAAAAATATTACAAGAAGCTGACGAACAAGGAGATTTAAGTAATGTTGATAAAATAGACCAAGATGTATCAGGTACAGACTTGAGTGACAGCAGTCAATTAGAAGACACAGGTATAAGGCAACATAAATATATGTATTAAACTGTGCCAAATGATATCGATATTTTTTTTATTTTATACTAAGACTACGTTTAGTAACAATAAAAAAAAATTGGATACCAAGTTGTGCCCTTCAACTCAATTACAAAATGTGCGCTCGTTTAAATGAGATTTCTTATTTAAATAACGTGAAAAACTTTTTTTAACCTTGAAATTTTATAGTTTGTTAACGTATCAATAAATTGTAACGACTACAACATGTTTTTGTAGAAAATTTAATTAATAAAAAAAAAAAAAAATTTTTCTCATGTTATTTAAATGAAAAAACTTACTCAAACAAGCGCGCGTTTTGAAATTGAGTTGGAGTGCCCAATTCGGTACCTATTTTTTTTATTCTTTGCAATTTTCATATCGGACCAAAAAAAAAAAATATCGATTTTATTTGGCACAATCTAATATATATATATATATATATATATATATATAATAAGGTATATTTTGAAAGTAGATGAACATTCCTCAATACAAAGTTTTGGTAAATCGGAATTTACAGAATCAATGGAGAGCGATAAGATAACCCAAAACGAAGGTAAAGCAAGTACATTTTTGGTAATTATAAAAAAACAATAAGAAAAAACGACTTACAACTATGAATAAAATTTGATATTGGTCTTTTTCGATACTTAACAAAACATTAAGAAAAATTTGTTATAAGAAAAATTTAAATTTTTACTTTAAAAATAAACTAAAAGAAAAGTAAAATTAATTTTTAAGGATGGCTATTATGAACCTACACTATTGAAATTAAAAATATTCAGCCCTACTACTATTTAGAAAATATATTAGATTCTTTTCTTATATTACATCACGTTCTGTTAATTGTAGAACTAGAAAAAAATGTTCTCAAGAGTATAATAACTCTAAAAAGATTTTAGTGTAAAAATAAGTTGTCTTGCAAGCTCCCGGAAAATTTATAAATTTTATTGATCTCTCTTACTTTTTAATTTCTCTAACATTAAACCAACTCTTATTGCCTACAAGGGCGAATGAAAGTTTTTGAAAGACACAAATCGCCCTTCAAATGTTTTCGAATAATAATCAGTTGATACTGCCTTGCTCAAAAAAAATTACGGCCCTTTATTTTACATCAAATTATGTCTCATTGCCTACAGAGGCGAGAAAAAATTTTTGAAGGACGACAATCAATGTTAAAATGTTTTTAAATGAAAAATATTTGATTCTTCTCCAATTTCGACGAAAACGTTGTTGTGGGAAATTTAATTCCTGACAAATAGGATCCGACACCATATGTATGTCAAATGTATGAGACAAAAATTACAGCGCTTTAAGTGTCAACGAAAAATGAAGCTCACTTTTCGTTGACATTTAAGATTAAAAAATTAGTATTTTTCAAACTTTATTTTTCGTTGACACTCAAAGCCTTGTAATTTTTTTCATACATTTGACGTACATATGATATCAAATACTTTTTGTCAGGAATTAAATTTCCTACAAAAGCGTTTCTCCTCAAAATTTGAAAAAAAAAAATTTTTTTATAGAAAAAAAATGAATAACAAAAAAAACTTAACACTGAAGAAACTATCCCGAGTCAAAAAACAAATTCCAGTTCAAAAATATAATATAAATCAATAATAAATTACAAATTTGCAGAAAAATTACCAGAACCTCTACAAAGTATAACAAATGAAAATTAATATTTATTTTTATTTATATCCATTAAGAAAAGAATATAATAGTTACTTGAGAAAATAGTTAACCAAAAGAAAATTTACTATACATTTTTTTAATCAAAATACAAAAATTTATTGAGGACAAAATGTTTGACATTGTATTCTATATTATTTAAGAAGTTTAAAAAAAAAATTTTTTTTGAGACCTATAAAAGTTTGTTCAGGAATATATAGAAACGAATAATAATAATAAATTAATGAATTTATTTTATTTGAAACATAAATTTTTCTAAGTACTCAGATTTTTTTTTTTTTCAACTCGAAAATTTTCTAAGTCCAGAAAATGATAATTTTTTTTTGAGGATTTTGAGAGCTTCGTTAAAAATTAAACCAGATGAAGAGTTTGCATTTATACCTCATAATTCTAACTGAGGATTTAAAGTGCCAATATCGTATCATTTTTCGCCCGATAAATAAAAGATCAAAGGAATTGAATTTTTTGAGGTCCAAACTAGAATTTGTTTTTTGACTTGGGTAAGTTTTTCCCGTAACTCCTTTTCAGTTCGTTTGACGTACATAATGCTTCAACACATTTTTGTAGAGAATTTAATTTCCTACACAAAAATACACTGGGTAGAATTGAAAAATAAAAAAAATTTCATAGTTTAAATAACAAAAAAGTAAAATGAAAAATTTTCACGTGTATTTTAAATAGGAAAGGGGACCTTCTTTTGTGATAGCTCAATTTAAAAGATATCTGACTGAAATTTGATGGGGATTTTTTTTTTATAACATAAAGTAACTTTTAAGCCCATAAGACGGTAAAAAAAAAAAAAATTTTTTTTTTGGACACGCTATATTTATATAATAGACATAATATACATATTAGGGTGTTTGAAAAAAACAACAATTTTTTTTTTTATGGTATCCAAAAATTGAAAGTATATTAAAAAATAAAAATTTGGGTACCAATCCGGGCTCTTAATAGTGATATTAAGGCTTGCCTCAATCCATTTTTCAATTTTCCATTTAAATAACAAGGGGAAAAAAATTTTTTAGCTCACAAACCAATCAACGGATTTTTATGCCCAATAGATGTTTTTATAGGAAATTGAACGCTCTACATAAAAAGTCTCTTATCGTTTTTTGATAAATCCCACTGTGCAAAAGTTATTTAAGCTTCAAGTCAAATTTATAGTAAATTTTTAGATTTTTTTACTTTTCCGTCGAAACTATCAGTCTTATCAAAAAATGTCATAGGAACATTTTTGTATATAATTTCATTCCTTATAAATTATAACGAATAAAGTTTTTCAAAACTCCGCATTGTTCACAAGTTATTTTTATTTCAATGTCAAGCTCTTGAAATCAATCAGAAATTTAATTTTTTAAGAGCTTGACATTGAAATGCAAATAGCTTGTGAGAAATACGGAGTTTTGAAAAACTTAGTTCATAATAATTTGTCAGGAAAAAAATTATCTACAAAATAGTTCCTACGATATTTTTTGATAAGACTGATACATTCGCCGGAAAAGTAAAGAAATCTCAAAATTTACTATAAATTTGACTTGATGCTTAAATAACTTTTGAACAGAGGGATTTATCAAAAAATGATTAGACACTTTTTTTGTAGAGCGTTCAATTTCCTTAAAAAAATTTTTAGGGCATAAAAATCCGTTGATTGGTTTGTGAGTTAGAAAATTCTAAAAAAAAAAAAAAAATTGTTTCCCGTGTTATTTAAATGGAAAATAGAAAAATGGATTGAGGCAAGCCTTAATATCACTATTAAGAGCCCGGATTGGTACCAAAATTTTTATTTTTAGTTATTCTTTCAATTTTTGGATACCACAAAAAAAAAAAATTGTTGTATTTTTTTAAACACCGTAATACATATATAAGATTTTGTATGATTCCACGAATATGATCATTTGAATTTCATTGACCTATAGATGAAGCATCTTTCGTATTATTTGATCACATCAATGATGCACAGGATATGCTGGAGTTTTTATCTGGTCAATCTTCCTCTTTAATTCAAGATACTCATTCGATTTCTGAAGCTGACCACGACGATTTATATTCAAATGATACTGATGAAGCTTCTTTTCATAGTGCGTCTTCTGAAAACTTTGAAATTGATGAAGAATCTTCTTCTGAGGAGGAATCCTCTTCAGAATCTGATCAAAGTTTTTGTGATGAAGATATATCTAACGAACCTCTTTATCCAGGAGCTCCTATATCTGTTCAAGAAAGCTTGCTCTCGATCCTTTTATTGACCATTCGTCATAAAATTTCTGACGCACTTCTGTCAGATATTCTATTACTCATTAGTAATCACTGTATTGAACCTAACCATTGTTTGACATCGAAGTATAAGTTCAAAAAATATTTCGATCGTTTAAGAATTAATTTCAATCGTCATTTTTATTGTCGTTCGTGTCATTCAACACTATTGTCTGAAAAAAATAGTTGCTCCCAGTGTCAGTGTGTTCCTGATAAAGATTCGAATGCTCCTTATTTCATTTCACTATCTATTCTTGCTCAGCTATCAGCTATGATTTTACGAGTTGGATTTTATAAATTACTTAATTATCGTTTTACTGGAAGTAAATCTAATGAACAAAATAAAGAAGATATTTACGATGGTGAAGTCTACAAATCTTTTTTGAGTAAAGATCGATTACTTTCTGTCTGCTCAAATATTTCTTTCATGTGGAATACTGACGGCATTTCTCCATTCAAGTTATCACAATTTAATGTATGGCCTTTTTTTTTTTAAGAATAAACGAGTTACCTTTTCTTGAGCGCATAAAACCAGAGAACACTATCTTAGCAGGTTTGTGGTTTGGCTACGATAAACCGAATGCCAATAAATTTATGGCTACTTTCTATGATGAGCTCAAAGCTTTATCAGAAGGCTTACATTTTAATGTTCCTGGATTAAATCTTCCAATTTTTGTACAAGGTTTTATAATGTGTGGGACCCTTGATTTGCCAGCGAAGGCACAATTATTAAACATGTCTCCTCACATGGCCAAATATGGATGTCAAAAATGTGAAATTGCTAGTGAGAAAGTTAACCACGTTCAGTCACACGGAGAGAAAAATATCGTCAGAATAACTATCCAATGTATCCTCAAATGCCGTATTGTCAGAATAACGATTCGTATACTTAATTGAGGAATACTCTCATATTAATTTAATAATCTATAGTATCGCTAAAATAAAGATACGTATTTAGGTTAGGATAAGTATTCGTTTATTTAGTTTGACAATACGACAAATAGCCGCTGTAACGATTTGTAGTTTCGTTAATATAGGTATCTGTATAGCCATCGTGAGAATCCGTATAGCTGAATTGGCTATACGTATCGTCGTTCTCGGTTTTCGTATGCCTAAATACAAAGTATGCGTAATAGTTATATCAATGATTCATGAAATGTCTAAAATAAGGATACGGATCGTCATTTTGACGATCCACTCTGAGGATACTCCGTATAGCTGAATTAGCTATACGGCGTATCGTTAAGTAAGTTAACTATACAGCGTATAGCCAGAATAACGATACGTATAGTTAATCTGGCGATATTTTTCTCTCCGTGCATATCGTTTTACCAACTCGTTAACACTTCGAACTACTGAAAAAACTATTAAATATGCTAAAAAGGCAATTAAATTAAAAAAAAAAAAAGAAGTGCAAGGAGTAAAAGGACCTACATTCTTATCGAAAATTTGTTTTGACTTCATTAAAACCACCGCAGTTGATTCTATGCACTGTATTGATTTAGGGGTGTGCAAAAAATTACTGTCACTTTTGTTTGATAAAAAGTTTGCAGGCCACAAAGCTTCAATGTACCAATATGTTGATTTAATAAATTCAAGAATTCGTTCTATCCACCCTCCTTGTCATGTCCTTAGAAAACCGAGATTATTAACTGAGATGAAATACTGGAAAGCATATGAATTTCGTTCCTTTATTTTTTATTATTGTTTACCTCTTCTTCATGATATCATGGATAAATATTATTTTAACCATCTCAAATTTTTAGACTTAGGTGTGACATTGTTACATCAAGAAAGTATTTCCGATCATATGATAGAACTAGCATCCCGATTAATTACAGAGTTCGTAGGGCGATACGAAGATTTATACGGTTTAAGCCACATGTCTTGTAACCTGCATCATCTGCTTCATCTACCTGATAGCGTTAGAAATTTAGGGCCACTTTGGGCAACATCATGTTATCCTTTTGAAGGTTCAAATGGATTGCTAAAAAAAACTTATTCATGGGACATGATACGTTCAGCTTCAAATTTCGTCAGCTATTACTATTTTTATGAATATGACTTGTGAAAAATTAAGAACGTTTTTACCAGGTTCAAAGATTGCTTTGTTCTGTGAAGGATTAGAGCTAAGTGGAAAAAATAGACACAAATTGCTGAAAATATTTCACAATACATCTATCATTGGAAATTGCAAGAAAGTTGAAAATTTGCCTCATGAATTACTCGACCGTTTCTCAACAAATCACACGATGGACGATGTTCGAAAAATTTATGTATTTCAAAGATTATTAAAAGATCGTATTGTTTACGAATCTGAATTATATCAACGTAAAAGGACAATAAATTCAACGTTTGTCAAATATTTTGATGTTGGAGGAAACTATAATTTTGGAAAAATAAAAAAATTTATACAATTGTGTACTTGTCAATGTCGTAATGGATGCCAAAGCTGCAATGCACATTCTACTTACTATGCGATAATCAATAAATTGACGACATCAACACCATTTGATACATTTCCTGATGTTATGATTGATTCTGTTCATTTATGTAAAATAACCGACGAAGAGAACTTATTTGTAGTTAATATTGATCAATTGAAAAACGTTTGTTATACTGTAAAAAATTTCGACTATGATACTTATATTTTTCTTATTGATTCTGTATGTTGCATTGATTCTCGATAAATAATTCTTTCTGAATTCAAAACTAAGCCATTTCTAAATATTTATAAGTTATATTTAAAGTTATAAATTATAACTTTAAATATTCCTTTAGATATACAATGTATGCAGAAAAAAGTATGTACAACAATAAGTTTATAATTGTAATTTTTATTTGTGATTAAAATCCTGAAGAAAAATATTAAATAATAGATAATAGTCATCAATAGTCACTAAAATTTGGATTTTAGTCTAGAGACCCAACATCAGAGAAAGTGTCAACAGTTGCAAGAATTTAAATTTCAGACTAATTTCACCTTCATCAGTTATCAGTCTTATTATTCCAAGCTAGAGGCCCGATTTCAGTGTCTCAAGTGTGATTAGAATTTTTTTTTTCCAGGATCAGGGCCTAATTTCAGGAATGCAATAGTCAGCGAAATTTTTATTTGAGTCGAGAGGCCTGATTTCAGAGTTTCAAGTGTCTCCAGAATTTTTATTTCAGTCTCAAAAGCCCAAGCTAAGAGTCTCAACAGTTACAAGAATTTACATTGCAGGCTAACCCATGCAGGAGCTGCCAGAGTTGAACAACGGGGCCCTCCTTGGCCCAGCACTGGGGAACCTAGCTTTGGCTCACCTCTATTGGCCCGGGCTTGGGCCAGGACTGGGTAACCCAGCCTCGGCCATTTAATGGCAACCCATGCTTGGGCCAAGACTGGGTGCCCTAGCCTTGGCCATCCAATGGCAAGCCAGACTTGGGCCAAGACCGGGTAACCGAGCCTTGGCCGACCCAATGATTACCCGGGCTTGGGCCAAGACTGGGCAACCTAGCCTTGGGCGTTTAATAAGTAGATCATATAAATGTATCAGTTCAACATTGGTAGGTTCGTCCAGTAGCTACCGTTCGGGCCTAGCAATCAGAAGCACGGCAGTTCGCGCCCAGAGCCCAGCAGAATTTTCACCGAGTTTTTTTCACATCATTTACCTCCCTTAGATAATTTAAACGTTAATGACCAAGAACTCTACGAGGTTAATAATGATAAAATTTTTTTTAATTAAATTTATTCGTTTCCTCGAAGCCTGGGCCAAGCCTGGCAAGAAGCCTGGGCCAGGCCTGGCAACCAGGCTTGGCCCGAGATTATCATCCCAGACTTTTACCAAAACTGGGCCAAGACTGGCTTACAAGCCTGGCCCAAGGTTCTACAAAGTTGGGGCAAGACTGGGCCAAGCCTGGGCCCGTGGTACTTTCCTCTCTGGGAAAGGCCCAATTTCAAGCTCAAAGCCCTAATTTAAGTTTCTCAACAGTTACTAAAATTTATATTGCAGGCCAGAAGCCCAATGGCACGGTCTCGGAGGTCTCTAGAATTTTTATTCCAGGCTGGAAGCCGAATTCGGATTTAAACAGTTGTCAGAATATTTATATCCTTCTAAAAACCCAATTTTAGGATCTTAATGATCTGCAGGATTTTTTATTCTTATCTCAAGAACCCAATCTAAGTTTTTCAACATTTAATGAAATTTATATTGCAAGTAAGAGGCCCAATTTCACCGCCTACACGGGTTCTGGAATTTTTATTCTAGGCTAGAGGACCGATTTTAATCTTTTAAGCAGAGATCTATAGATAAATATAGACAATCTCTAGTAGATCTATTAAAGATCGTTCGTAGATCTACGACAGATCTTCCGTCAATCTATTGATTCAAAACATTTTCTCCCCAAACGGATTTCTGGAAGATTTGCTAAAGATCTATGAGCGATAGATATGCGGTAGATCTTCGGTAAGTCTCCCGTAGATGGTTTAATTTTTACCCGGGTATAATTTCAAATAACTTTTGAACAGTTAGATTTATCAAAAAATGATGAGACTTTTGTTGTAGAGCATTGAATTTCCTACAAAAATATCTATCGTGCCTAATAATTCGTTGATTAGCTTGTAGTTAGAAAATTATAAAAAATAAAAAGTTTTTTTCTCGTGTTATTTGAATACCCTGTAAATATGAATAATTGAAATCGGTGAATATTCTCTAATTTTAAGGGCAATCCGAACCACTTATTTTAATAAGTGATTCGATTGGCACTTAGAATAAGTGAATATTCACCTATTTCACTTATTGCACGACTCATGATGCGAAGCATCAGAGAGTGCTTTACGATCGAAAAATTTTTTTCGCCTCACTTCGGCAACTATTTCAATTATGATACCTTTGTTGACTCACGGAATTAAGATATGTTGCACACCATTTTGAAGATAATTTAATGGAGATTAATTTCATACTTTTCAAAAATTTATCAAAGTTCAATAAAAGCCGAAAAAACATCAAAATAGTTTAAAAAAATTTAATTTTAATTCTTTGAATGATTTGTAGATCCCTTATTGAAAATGGCTAGGTAACTCAGTGTCGTTTAATTACAATTGATAAAAAAATAAAAAGGCTGTATAACTATACGTATATATCTATGTAAAGTTAACATGGATGGTGATATATCTATACATTATACGTACATTTACTCCACCAGAGGCGCTTGCACATTACCGTTCTAATACAGCTGTTTCTTTTTTGTGTTATTGCTAATTGGTAAGCCTGAATTTTTTCAATTCAGTTCTTTTTTTTTATTTGTTTTTATTTACATATACATTTTTTTTTGTTATTAATCGAGATATTTTGAGAAAATTCTTTTATAATTATAAAAAATTACTAATATAATTAAAAAAAAAAAAAAAAACAACAACGAATTTGAATGACAGAAAATTGTATATATTTTAAATTTATTCGTGCGAACCACCATTTTTTTATTATTATTTCATTAGTTCATAATGAATGAGCATTATGAGTCGTGCACTTTTGGATTTTCCAAATTTTCATGCTTACAGAGTACAAAAAAAAAAAATCTGGGCGTCGGTAGGCCCTGCGGGCCAGCCCCTAAACTTCTCGCTGTTTTCGATCTCAATGAGCTCGAAAACATTAGTGTAGATATATTTTCGAGCTCTTCGAGCTCGAAAATGCTATCACATGCGATTGTTCTTTTACGATCTTCTCAAGCTCTAACAAGTTGCCTGTTATGCTAAAGTTTGAAAATTTAAGAATCAAGAATTGTTAACAAAGCGGTTTTTAAAATTTAATCCCTGATTATGTTCAATAAAATAAGTGTATTCAGGCAGAAATCAATGCCAGGGATTCAAATCAAGATTTAAATGAGTTTTGACTCATGTGAGAAACAATCAAATATTAATATCCGAGAAAAATATTGAAAACTACGTTTTATCGATTTTATTGTTGGTACTATGATTTAAACTAAAAACCAAGTTCGATGACATTATGTATCGAAAGTAACCATATAAAGGATGAGTTGATATGACTTTAGACACATTTTCGCAGGTTATATTACGATTTATCCGGGAAAAATAACATAAAATGTTATTTTTTTAATTTTTTAACGCCGATATCTTTCGAACTAATTGATCGATTTTAACGTTTGAGGTAGCAATCAGCGCGTTTTATTGAATTCTAGAGCTGATTAAAATTCGAAATCGATCGCGTCAGTCGTTTCGAAAATATTTAGAAAAAACCGTTTTTCACCATTTCTTTCTCCCGCGATAACTCTCGAACGAATTATCCGATTTTGATGTTTGAGGTGGCAATCGACGCGTTTTTTTGAGTACTAGAGCTGTTTAGATTTTGATATCGATCGTATAAGTCGTTTCTAAGAAATCAATAAAAAACTAAAAAAAAAAATTTTTTTTTTTTCGTAATTCGCAGATATTTTCGAGTCTATTTAATCAAATGATCTGAAATTTTCAGAAAAGTTGATGGCCAACAAGCTCTTTCAATCGCCGCCTTAAACATCCAAATCGGTTCATTAGTTCAAAAGTTACAAAGAGTTTACATACATACACACACACACACACACACACACACACACACACACACACACACATACATACACACACTCGGAAATCATTCTGAAAATAGTCAGAATAGCTTCCTAGGACCTCAAAACGTCGACATCTGATGAAAACTCGATTTTCGAAAATCGGGGTGAAAACAATAACTTCCCGAAATTTTCGAAAATCGTCGATTTTCTTAGCGGGAAGTTAAAAAACGGATTGACGCAAACCGTAGTATTATCATTAAGAGCTTGGATTGGTACCGAAATTTAGGTTTTTAGGTATACTCCCGATAAAAAAACATTTTGTATAATTATATATAATTATATATGAGTCCATATATAATCAGATCTGAAAATTGGCTATATCTGATCATATATAATCATATATGATTAGATTTAATCATGCATGAACGAATATAGTCATTTTTAAAAGCTCATAGAAAATATCTGAAAATAATTAATTAAGTAATTAAATTAGGATTTATTGTCTTTATTAATATAAATGTTGGTTAAATTTCAATTGATAAAAAAAAAAAAAAAGTACTATAGATTAACTATTTTTGTACTCAGGGGACACCCATCCAATTATTGATCCATGCCGATGCTACTTAACTTTGGTAATCGTTGGATGGTAATCTGATCCTCTAGTCTGTTATGAACTTGCAACAAAAAGAAGTTTATGGTATAACTTAACTCAAATAATCAAATTGATACATCCTACTTAAATAATGCACCTAATGATGAATTTAGTTTTGTACATAAATTTCGATAGAATCCATCAGATAGATATAATCAAATCTTTTTATCTATAAACTTATAAATATCCATATATAAATCGATATCGATTTATACTTTTGAATTGCTGCCGAAACCTTCGAATATTTTTCAAGTAATGGGGATTTAAGTTTGATTGATAGTTGACAAAATAAAAATTTAATAACATTAATATTCAAATTATATATATATATATATTAGGGTGATTCATTTCCGCAAAAGTTTTTTTTTTTTTTAAGTGCTCAAGCAAAATCTCAATCTATATCGAAAAACAAAAATTCTTACCAAATATGAGCTCTTAATTCCAATGCTAAGTACTTACTATTTGATTTCAAAGATTTCCCATTTAAAATACACGTAAATTAAATTACTTTTTTTTTAACTTTCTAATACTCAGCTGCGTTTCATGATATCAACACGAGTTTGGTCGCAAATTGTAGGGCATTTGGTGTTCTTCAAAAGTACCCATAGTTACTTAGCTGTTATTCCAGCTGTTTCACTTGTTTCCACTGCGGAACTAATTTTTCCTATGAAATTGACCTTTATTGGCTTGCAGAACGTAAACCAATGAAAGTACACTAAAATCGCTAAAGGAAATTTTATTCCCTTCAAAAAAAGTCTTATGAGTCAAGCCGCTAAAGTCCATAGTTTCCGAGTTATAGTCATTTTAATAATTTAAAGAATAAAATATCAATTGTAATTTTTTTTTTTTATATTATATTTTTCAAATTATTAAAATGACTATAACTCGGAAACTATTGACTTTAGCGGCTTGACTCATAGGACTTTTCTTGAAGGGAATAAAATTTCCTATAAAATTCCCATTAGTGATTTTAGTGTACTTTTATTGGTTTACGTTCTGCAAGCCAATAAAGATCAATTTCATAGGAAAAATTAGTTCCGCAGTGGAAACAAGTGAAACAGCTGGAATAACAGATAAGTAACTATGAGCACTTTTGAAGAACACCAAATGCCCTACAATTTGCGACCAAACCCGTGTTGATATCATGAAACGCAGCTGAGTATTAGAAAGTTAAAAAAAAAGTAATTTAATTTACGTGTATTTTAAATGGGAAATCTTTGAAATCAAATAGTAAGTACTTAGCATTGGAATTAAGAGCTCATATTTGGTGAGAATTTTTGTTTTTCGATATAGATTGAGATTTTGCTTGAGCACTTAAAAAAAAAAAAAACTTTTGCGGAAATGAATCACCCTAATATATATATATATATATACTTAAATATATATATATATATATATATATATATATATATATATATATATATATATAAAATATGTATCAAAAATAAATTTTTAATAGCTAACTTTTGGCCGATTTTTGTATAGATATTCTCAATGTAATTTAAATATTTTTAAAATAGATTTTAAGGCGTATAAAAATTACATGCTTGAAAATATATAAAAATTATATTAATAATATATTTCAAATATATATAAAAAATATAATTATGAAAATATGAAAAATATATTGTTAATTTAACCATAAGAAAAAGAATATAATAAAATTATATATTTTTTATGTATTTGAAATACATTTTTTTTTATATTTTCATATATGTATTTCTTATATATTGTAAGATACAGAGAAAGAAGAAGCAAAATAGAGCACCCCCAAAATCTCATAAAAAAACAAAAATTATATTTTCTTAAACCTTCGAAATTCACTTTTGAAAATGTAGTTGATCATTGTTTTGAATTTTTTTTGTTAAACTTTTTCGAAAATCGAAAGTGTCAGTCAAAAAATGTTAATGACTTTTGTTTTATGATAAAAACCATTGAAAAATTTTTAATTTTTCTTTACATCTAATAATTATGTGAAATGTAATTTTTCTTTATGTAAATTATTTACAAGAAAATTTAATGTAATCGAGTTTATTTAATATCCAAAAATTTTTTTTTCTTTTCACTTTTTTTTAGAAGATACCCTATTTTGCCCGCAAAAATGATTTTTTTTTTTTTAATGGCCTCTGAAAATTTTTTCTAATATTTACTTTGGATATCATTTAAAAAAAAATTTACAGTATTCGAATTCTCAATAACTTAGTATTTCCTTAAGTACCCCGTTTTGCTCCTTCCATCCTTTTTTTAATATATTTGAGTTACATTTAAAATATGTAAAATATATACGAAAATCGGCCATAAGTTTGCTATTAGAAATGTATTTTTTACACATATTTTATATAATTTTTATGTATTATGACTATATTTTTTTTCTAAACGTTTTTCACGAGGAATGTTTTAGATAAAAGAAAAAGTGATTTTTGTATTCCATTCATGCTCTTGAGTATTCTAAGATAATAAATTCCTGTAATATTTTTTTTCAGTGTATTCATTCACTCTGGATACACTTATTCAATGATATATTTAACTTCTTCAATTACAAAAGTACATTGCAGGTAGTAAATTAGTAGTCGTATAAAAATGAAATAATATTAAGTCACACGGAGACAAATGAATGGTATATTCTCCAATGTAACATAGTAATTATTACTATGTAGCATGGTAACGTAAGGTTTTTAGCCGTAATATTTATTTGACATAGTAACTTGTCCGATGTTGAATGGTAACGCTAGCCATGCTAGCATGGGAATCATTACCATGCTACATTGGAATCATTCCTATGCTACATTGGAATTATTACAATTTCGATGAAGCTGCGTCCAATTGAAGGTAGTAAAAGGTTGATATTAAAATAAGGTTTTATAATTAAAAGATTAGGTTATTTAATTAATAATAAATAAATTTTAAACTAAAATTTTGAAATAAAATAATAAATATTAACATTAACAAATTTTAACATGGGTTATTTTTATTAGAAAAATATTATACTAATTTAATTATTTATTCAAAGACATTTAATTAATATTTTATTGTAAGTAAAATTATTAATTATGAATTATTAATGCAGAGGAAATTAACAATTATCTAAATTAAAAATATATTAAATCCATTAACAACATTTTAAATCAGAATACAATAGACAATGATACTTTGTCAAATAATACTTGAGTTTCGTATCATTGATAATTTTCATTAAAATAATATTCATTGATATAAGTAGTAATTAAGTTTAATATATGTACAGGTTATATTAGACGTATATACTATATAGCAGCGCTTAATATTAAAACTGTTTTCACGCTATTCAGCATGGGACTCAGTACCATTCTAGCATGGCTTTGATTACTATGCTACAAAGTAATATTTACCAGTAGCATGGTTACTATGTAGAATGGTAAATATTACCAGAAGAATGGTAATCATTCCCATGCTACATAGTAATGACTCCTATGCTTTGAAAAATAGAACTGGTTACCATGCTACATAGTAATAATTACTATACCACATTGGAGAATATACCATTCACTTCTCTCCGTGCAGTGGTACAAATTCCTTGTGGCCAGAAAGTATCCAATTATTTCAAAGTCATTTGTATTATTATTGAGTAAATCATATGATTGACTCACCACTATAATATATTGAAGAAAATAAAAAGTAAGTTAAGATATTTGCATAAAACTTTTCATCAACAACATTTGCAAAATTGATTGAAAGAAATCAATAATTTCCATCAACTTAAAACAGTATTTTTTCCAAATTCATAGTTGTTTTTACCACATACATAGACGACTTCAGCTCCATCTCTTATTTTTTACTGTAATCTCACATTTGGTTTCATCAAATACATCGTTTTTGACAGAAATATTTCTATAGTACACAGAAAAAAAGGTTGACTTGGCCCAAGATAATTTTTGCCTTCATTTTTTTATTCTTGGGCTGAGTAATTTTTTTTTTATTCCGAGAACATTTTCTTCGACTAATATTATAAAAATATTGTATCGAGAATAATTAAATTTTAATTCAAGTTTAATAATCTTGGCTTAAGAATATTTATTTTAAGTCAAATTTATTTTGTTTCTAATCAAGTAAAAAAAACTATCAAAACAAGATACTTTTCTGTCTTGGTTGGTGAGTACACGGAAAGAAAATTATGGAAATGGTTCCTATAATTTTATGAAATTTCATCCTATACCAGTATAGGAATGACGACCAACAATTATAGGAATAGGTCCTATAATTATAGGAATATTACCCATAATTATAGGAATAGTTCATATAATTATAGGAATGATACCTATACCATTATGGGAATGGTTCCTATAATTATAGGAATGGTTCCTATAATATTATAGTAACCATTCCTATAATAGTATAGTAACCATTCCTATAATAGTAGGGGAGAGTGGGGTCAATTGAACCAAGGGGCAATTGAACCAGTAATCTTAAAAAATCGAAAAAAATATAAAAATGAATCGCCCTCTTGGAATTATATTTTAAAACACTAAACCTTAGTCTGATCAAAATTTCGAACCAATATGATGATTTAATTTTAAAAAATTCAAGTTTTTGTGTTTTTAGGTATCTAAACCTTGATTTCAGCTCTTGGTAAATTGTTTAATAATTTTTTAATTTTCAAATGAAATCTTAAATTTTTTTTTTGTGATACCTTCTTACATATATTAATCATAAATTTCTAGCTTTACTTCTAGTAAAATAGTTCTTGAATATTTTTTTTAAACTAATTATTTAAATAAAATCATATGGGGTCAATTAAACCAGTACTCTCGGGGACGCTTGAACCACACGAATCACACTGTGGGCATCAGATATGCGCGCGCATCTTGACAGAATGTGAAAACAAGCTAAACTAACCAAGAAAAAAAATAATTATATTGACAGAAGTTTTAAAAGTGATTGTTATAACATATAATGTTATATAAAATAATAAATATTATAAGAAGTCTTGTAATTTAAGTTTTAAGCTGTAATGAATAGTGAAATATCCATTAAAGTCATTCATTTGTGGTTCTAATACTCATGGTTCAATTGTCCCCGACTAGTGGTTCAATTGCCCCCGCAAAGGGGACGATTGAACCATTTGATGCAGTTGTACAATTTCGTATTTATTTAAAATTTTCATCATTCGTTAAGTTATGTGCTTGTGAGAAATAATAGTCTATATAATAAGTTATAATTTTGTAAAAAAAAAAGTTATCATTTTGCTTTTATTCATATAAAAAAAAAATGTCAAAGTATTTTTGGTTCAATTGACCCCACTCTCCCCTATAGTAACCATTCCTATAATAGTATAGTAACCATTCCTATAATATTATAGTAACCATTCCTATAATATTATAGTAACCATTCCTATAATAGTATAGTAACCATTCCTATAATATTATGAAAATATCAATTTTCAAAAAAGTGTGGAAATCACTTTTACAATACACAAAAGTATTATCAAACATAAAAACAAATATTCAAACATTGAAAAAAAAAAAAAAAAAAAATTTCAAATATCGCAAATAAATTAGAGGGTCTTTTCGGCGACCATATTGGATTGAAGCTTTTTTGACTTGTGTGAGGTTTCGAAAAAACACTCTACACGAAATTCCAGATTGTTTTAATTTGAATTGCGATTTTTAAAAATATATAAGTGATAGGGGTAGGTCGTAGAGGGGTGTTCCGGAGGCTATATTGGATTGAAACTTTTTTGACTAGCGTGGGGTATTAAAAAAAACACTCCACACAAAAATCCACATTTTTCTAATTATAAAAGTATCTTTAAAAAAAAAATATATTTTTAGTTGCACGAACGTTCGTAACTTCAGGGACATAAAAAAAATTCGTATCTGGCAAAAATCATCAAAATTTTTCAACTGAAATTTTTTCAGCATAGAACATTCAAGAAAATTCAAATTTTAAAAATAAAAATTTATATTTCGATGAAATCTCAAATTTGGGTAAAATCTCGAAAAGTTCATATTAGTTTTAATTTAACATGATACTGAAGTAAGCCGATGTCTTATATTTTTTTTATTTTTTTGAACATTAAATTTCTACACTATTTTGCAAAAAAAAAAAATTTTATTATATTATAGGAACCATTCCTATACTATTATAGTAACCATTCCTATAATATTATAGGAATGGTTTCTATAATATTATAGTAACCATTCCTATAATAGTATAGTAACCATTCCTATAAATTATAGGAACCATTCCTATAATATTATAGGAACCATTCCTATAATATTATAGGAACCATTCCTATAATATTATAGGAATGGTTACTATACTATTATAGGAATGGTTACTATAATAGTATAGGAATGGTTCCCATAATGGTATAGGGGTGGTTCCTATAATATATAGGAACCATTCCTATAATAGTATAGGTACAATTCCTATACCATTATAGGAACCATTCCTATAATGCATAGGAATACTCCCTATAATTTTCTTTCCGTGTATAGTAAATTGTCACAATATATATCAACATCTTAAACCAAGAACTTTTTTTGCGTGGCAGAAGAACATTAACTCTCAGTTTGAGAAAACTATATTATCGACTCAAGACAACGGTCTATTGGAATGAGAAAATTTTAATTTTGATTTAAATAAACTATAAGCTTAACTTAATAAAATAACTTTTCTTAAATCATGCAAATATTTACTTAACGGAAGACATAAAATTCTTCCATTGATGTTTTTTTTCTTGACTTAGAAAAAACGTAGTCTCGATTCAAGAAAATAAATGACTCTATACTTAAAAAAATATGTCGACCTATACTTTTCAGTGAATCTAACCTAATATAAATATTAAATGTTGTCAAGCAGGAAAGTGTATGCGTATATTCAGAACATCACAATATAGCAGTAGAGAAGATAAGAAATCAACTCTCTCGATTAAATGGCTTATGAACAGATTGAGAAAAATAAATTGTTTGCTCATGGTAGGAATCGAACCCAGACCGATTCGGCATCACACGAGAGCTTTACCAGTTATGCTACCCGACCATTTCCTGAACGTTCGTTTTCTTTACCCATATCCAGTTAGCACACTGTACAATGTAGAGTCTAAACTACCGCCACTTTAGTATAGTACAGTTAGCTTTCCCAAGAGAATTTTTGCGTTGAGCCGTGAGCGCAGTTGCTGTTGGTTCAAACGTCTACGCTTACTTCCCGCAATACAACAAATATTTAAGCCAAGATATTTCTTACCATTGAATCGAGTACTTCTAATTCTTGACTCGAGTCACAAATTATCTCGATTCAAGATAAATTATTCTTCAAGAAAGAATATTTTACTTTTCAGACAATTGATTATATATCGGGGCAAAATATTTATTTTTTTAACTTTAAAAAAATATTTCTTACTTCAAGAAACATATATTATATCGGTTGAATAAAAAAAAAATCTTATGCCACGATGACTAAACTTAAGAAAATTTTGTTCTTGAACCAAGAAAATTTTCGTTTTCATTCAAAATTGCAAAAAATATTCTTGCGGCAAGAAAAAATTCCTTACACCAAGATATCCTCTTTTTCTATGTAAGCCTAAAACCGTTAAGTCTTTTATTCAAATCTCCCTACGAACTTGTTTCAATTTCCATGTTTTTAAATCAATTGAAATTCAGTTGACTCATGTTCGGATAGGCCAAGTACGCAGCGTATTTCGGAAGAAAACACGATTTTTATCAGTGTGTTCATACCTGATCATATCTGATTTTATATGCGTTAAACATCGTGTAAAGAATTTTCATGTCTCTTTATACCTGACGAAATCTAATTTCATAAAAGTTGAACAACTTGTAAGAAATTTTATGTATTATCATATATGTTCATTCCTGACCATATCTGATCTTACACAAGTTGAACATCATTTAAAAATTTTTATGGTCCTTCATATATGATCATGCATGACCATATATAATCTTATATGAATTGTATATCGGTTAAAATTTGTTTTATATTTTTTCATATCTGTTTATATATGTCCATACATGATCATGTATAATCTTATATTGCCTGTATATCGGTTAAAAACTTTCAATGTATCTTCATATATGTTCATACACTATAGCAAAAAATTAAAGAAACAAAAAAATTTATAAATTATTTAGTGATTTTCGGAAGGCTGTAACTTTGTGAAAAATAATCGTATCGAGATTAAAAAAAAAAAAGCATTTTTATTATAAATTTTTAAAGAGCTCTAGCTATTGCGCAAACATGAGAAATACTGCGAGACAAAAAATTTCTAAGCTTTTTTTTTTCCGAAGAGCCCACGGACCGTGGAAAAATTCTTTTAACTAAACCAATGCATAGATCGTTTAGCAAATTTATTCAGCTTCAATTTGGCTTTTCTTCAACCTCGTAGAACAATTTGTCGCAGATATATCAGCCTTTAAACAAAAATGATCCTTTTGGCTTTGATGATCTTTTCCCAGCTGTATGTTCATATATGATCTTATATGGATTGAATATCGAGTAAAAATATTTTATGTTGTATCATATATGATCATACGTGACCATATATAATCTTATATGATTTGTGTATAAGTCAGAGGAAATTTCTCTGCCTTTATATATGAACATGTATGACTCATTTATAAACATATATGATTCATATATGATCTTATATGGTCATATCTTATTATATATAGCCAGATATGAACTTTTTTTCCCGGGTTAACAGTATTTCTTTCGTTATTTTGGATGTTTCAAACATACCTGTACGCCTTTTAATTATAACTGTCTTATCATCGTGATAGTCGTTAAAAATCTTATTAGATCTTAATGAAATTTTCTACACATATTCCATTGGTAATTTTTTTGATTAAGTTCGAAGATGGGATTCGAAATTTTAACGATTTTTCGGAAAAATCATTTTTTATTCACTGTTAAAGTGAAATCACTTCGCATTCAAAACTCTTAGACGATTTCTCTAGAATGTACCCTAAGGTTTGTTTAATGTTTAAATTTTTAACCTTAAACTTTATGTTCTGACTCCTTTTCCAATAATTTGATAGCCCTGAATATTTGAGCAGAGTCAAGAAAATTTGAAAATGTGGTTCTTATGCCTGATAACTTATGCATTTTACTGCTTCATGATACTTGTAACGTATTGAAAATTTTCTTTTTTATAGAAACGCGCATCTTTCATGGTTTTAAGTTTTAATACCTTAGGCATTACACATTGAAATCTATTTCCGTTCAATTTTTCTTGTTGATAATAAAATAATCGTTTAATTCGTTTGCACTGAAAAATAATATTTTGTCAATAATAATACTATTAGGTTATAGTCATCTTCAAAAAATTAAACAATCATTGTAGACTATGATTATAGCACTACTTTATTTGCGTAAAGGTTATACTTGTATATCATCTCTACAATGTTTTGTCAAATTAGCTGTCTGAAGTTCTCCAAGAAAGTAATTTGTTGTCCTTTTTGACCCTCACACGTAGAAAACGAGCTTAATTTTATACCATATGATGTCAAAGGATTAACAATTACAATGATTGTTTATTGTCAATTATAACAATATTCAATTACTTACAAAAAATGTCAATGCTGGATATAATACAGATGGGCGCATGGCACAGTGTAGTTTTACATTGCGAGTATATCGCCGATCAGGTAAGATAATAATAATTGGATGAACTGAACTTTATAATCACAAATAATAAATATAAAAGAAAAGTATAACGTAAGTAAATTACCAGTAATGTTAAGTGTAACGCAAGTTAGTTGCCCGAGTTATAAAGAATGCAAGTAGATTGCCTGAATTAACAGAATCGCAAGTAAATTGCTAGAATATTACAATAGTAGACAAGTTATACGTCTTATTACTAATTGATCCAGGATCGATGTTATTGATCGATAATTTTGGGCGTAGGACTAGCCTTGGGATTCTGTCCCCACTGCACCCTTACGAACATGCGTCGACGTGATAATTAGTCATGTGACCACGGCACTATGACTTGTGTAGTTTCAGGCGGCAACGAGACGGGGAAAAATGGGAATTGCAAGCCTGAGAACGACGAAGACAAGTCACATTGTCTTAAGATGCTTAATGAAATGTTGTTAATTAGAATTTTACATTTTTTTCTTACTTCTTCGATTCAGTTAACAAAATAAAATTTGAATTTCATGAAATTTCAGCAATACTACTTTGGATTCTTAATTTTTAATTTAAAATGACCGGGACGACCCAACATGTTGGGTCGCCCCGGTTAAACATATAATTTTTTTAATTCATCAAATATTTCTATTCACTTTTACACTTCATTTTTATACTTTTCTATGCGTGGGCTGGGTGGGAATGAGCAAATCGTTTTCTGCTAATCAGCCGAATCGAAGCGGTAAATTTACTGCATAACAATAATGAAATCACTTTATATCCACCTCAAATTACGGTAAATTTAATTTGCTAAGAATAAAGTAAGCATTTTTTTAAAACAACGTATTCAATTAATAAATATTATTCACTTTGCTTTTCATAATTTTATTCTAAACGTAGCACATATTTATCTTCAGCATGAATTGATTTAGTTACAATAGTTATCTTACTTTAGAATCGACCTCAAAAGTGATAATATTTTTACTAAGAATCAATATTGATTATATGAATTGAATGGAAAAAGAAATTTGCTCAATCATTTAATAACACTTGTTCCTATCAATAATTCTGGCCTGATAAAAGAATTGATTCCAATGTAAACAATAAATAATATTAAATAATGGTTTATACTTTCATAAATAAATATTATAATTTTTCTCCTTAAATCGAATTAAAATTGACGGTCATAAGTGAGCCTAGTGTCATGCACCTGTATTCCACCCTATTTCCAATGATATGGATTATACTGCTAGCGGAACGCGTATAATTATCAGACGCTATTCTTTTGGTACTAACGGGGATAGATGTAGAGGACAGGAAGCTTAACTGAAATGATATCATCCGTACGTCACTTGTTCTTTAGTCACGCGCAGGTGATGTTAATCGTTGATCCTTCTTTATTATATTATTGTGTAAATGAAGAAAAACGATGTATAATATCATAAACCATCTTTAATAATTTGTATTCCAAATTTTTTGAGTATTAAAAATAACTATTAATTTTAATGGATTCATTGCATGTTTTGACGTTTTGTTAAGAAAATATTTAGAAAAAAAAAAACTTGAAAAAGAAAAGTTGGATCTGATTAGATGTAACTATGTCTAAGCGATAAAAAATATCTAGATTTTAATTCAGACAGAATTCAACTACACACTGTAAAAAATTTGCAGAGTAAACATACCCTGATTAAAAACTCCGATTGAATTTCAATCAGATTCAATCGAATTCAATCGAAAAAAAATATTTTTTATTTTCTGATTGAATCTGATTGAAATATTTTAATCAGATTCAATCGGAAAATGATAATTTTAATTTTCGATTATTTTCCGATTGAATCTGATTAAATCCGATTAAAATATTTCAATCAGTTTTAATCGGATTCAATCAGAAAATAATAATTTTTTAAAAATTATTTTCCGATTGAAACTGATTAAATCTGATTAAAATATTTCAATCAGTTTTAATCGGATTCAATCAGAAAATAATAATTTATTTCTCGATTATATTCCAATTGAATCTGATTAATACTAATTGAAATATTTCAATCAGATTCAATCGGAGTATAATCGAGAAATAAATTATTATTTTCCGATTGAGTCTAATTAAATCCGATTGATTTTTTTTCAATTAGTTGTAAGCAGATTCAATTGCAAAATAATCATTTTTTCACAATTATTTTCCGATAGAATCCGATAGAAGATTCTCAATTAGTTTTAATCGGATTCAATCGAAAAATAATATTTTAGTTCACGATTATTTCCCGATTGAATCCGACAGAAAATTTTCAATCAGTTTTAATCGGATACAATGAGTGAATAATATTTTATTTTTAAAATTACTTATCATGTTTTTATTAACTCGCTTTCATGTATGTCTGTCCGGGTGCGCGGAGAAAAATGTTGGCTCGAGATCTAGCAATTTTTATTGTTCTGTCGACCAACCTTGAAACAGGAAATGAAGCATCAAAAAAATTATTATACTCATACGAAAATTGATTATGCTGTATCACAATACTTACTACGCGCGAGAGACTTATCGATAAACTTTAATAACAATTATTTTCATACGCTATATTAATTCTAATGCGGCGTAACAATTTTTCGTATGAGTATCATAAATTTTTGGATGTTTCACTTCCTGTTTCAAGGTTGGTTGACAGCATAATAAAAATGGCTAGGTCTCGAGCCAACATATTTCTCCGTGTAGAATGTTCTGATTGATTTTAGACTATCTTCCTGATGAGCTAGATATATTGCTAAAATCCCTAGTAAAAATGAAACGAGGCACTGACTAGTGCCTCGCTAGTGTCGGTAGAATCTATGCTAACGGTAGATGACAAACGAGGCGGCCCTCGTTTATTTTTAATAGAGGTGTCCCGAGTCAAAAAACAAATTCCAGTTCGAACCTCAAAATACTACGTGAGGTATTTGAGGGACAAGTTGGACTTTGGAGATTTAGAGCTGTGTGGAAAGTAATTCCAGTTTAGGCCTCAATGTCGTAGTTATGGGCGATTTTACATAATTGAGGGCTGAACTGGTATAAAAAAAATTTGCCGGGATCTCAAATTCCTCATAATATAAAAAAATTTAGTGCTCCAGATTTAGGCCTCGATTTCTCAAATGACGTGACCTACGCAGATTCCCTTACTTTTTTTCGTAAAAAATAAATACTTTGGACGGAGAATCTCAAAAAAGTTCACCCAAAAATAAATAATTAATTACAAATTTGCAGAAAAATTACCGAAACCTCTATAAAGTATAACATATGAAAATGAATATTTATTTTTATTTATATCCATTCAAAAAAAATTTAATGGTTACTATGAGAAAATAGTTAACTGAAAAAAAATTTAGTATACATTTCTTCAATTAAAATACAAAAATTTATTGAGGACAAAATGTTTGATTTTGTATTCTATATTATTTAGGAAGTTTAAAAAAAAATTTTTTTTGAGACCTATTAAAAGTTTGTCCAGGAATATATAAAAGCGAATAATAATAATAATAATAATAATAATAATAATAATAATAATAATAATAATAAATAAATTAATTTATTTTATTTTGCATATAAATTTCTCTAAGTACTCAGATTTTTTTTTTTAACTCGAAAATTTTTTAAGTCCAGAAAACGGTAATTTATTTTTTGAGGATTTTGAGAGCTTCGTTAGAATTTAAAATCGATGAAGAGTTTGCATTGAGACCTCATAGTTCTCACTGAGGGTTTAGAGTGCCAATATCGTATCATTTCCGACCGGTAAATAAAAGATAAAAGGAATTGAATTTTTTGAGGTTTAAACTAGAATTTGTTTTTTGACTCGAGTGAATTATCTATGAGACACGAGTAGATTAACATTGGACAGTATAAAAATTGTAAGCTTAATATAGTATAAATCTTTTTTACTGTAAAATGTTCTGCTGTTGTTATAACAATTTAAAAAAAAAGTTATTCAATTTACATACTTTTTAAATGGAAAAATTTGATACTCGAGAGAAAGTACGTTAAATTAAATTTAAGAGCTAAAATTTTCAGGGAATTTTTTTCTCAATATAAACGGCAAAATTATCTCGTGTCGGCTAGAAAAAAAAAAATTTCGTTTCAAGCGAAGCGGATTCAATTAGAAAAAAATAATTCATTTATCGAATATTTTCTGATTAAATTCTACAGACAATTTTCAATCAGTTTCAATCGGAAAATAACAAGTCAGATAGTATTAATAATTATTAAAATTTGGGCAGATATGAATTTCATTTATCACGAATTCAGCAATTTTTGAAATATCAGAGTAGAGAATTTTATCTGTCTTCTCATTTTAATCAATTTTATAAAAAGTTAAAACAAGCATTTTTCAGGATTATATAAAAACTTCTTTTGAAGAACTGTATTGATTGAATTAAAACTATCACGAAAATAAATGGAAACTGTAATAAAAAATTATATATATATTAGGTTGGTTAAAAAAAAAATTTTTTTTTTTGGTATCCAAAAATTGAAAGCCCGATAAAAAAAGATTTTATCTGATTATATATAAGTATATATGAGTATATATGATTATATATAAGATCATATATAATTATATATAATCATATAAGGAATTATATATGATTATACATGGTCATACATGGAATTATATATAATCATATATGAACCTATATATAATAAGATCTGATCAGACCTGGCTGATTTAGGCTAGGTATAATCATATATAAGCCTATATATGATCATGTCTAATTATATATAAGTCTATATATGATTAGATCTAACGGATGAAAGCTAGGTATAATCATGTATAAGCCTATATATGATCATGTCTAATTATATATAGGTCTATATATAATTAGATCTGATCAGGTCGAATTATATATAAGTCTATATATACTTGGATCTGATCAGGCTTCAATAATATAAAATCTATAAATATTTAATTACGTATGGGTAGGGGGGGGGCAAAGCGGGGTACTTAAGAAAATACTATGGTTCCAAAGATTAAAATACGCTAAATCTTTTTGTTTTAATGATATGCAAAGTAAATAATCAAAAATTTCAGTTGCCGTTGAAACAAAAAATTTTCACTTTGGCGGGCAAAATAGGGTATCCTCTAAAAAAGGCCCAAAAAAAAATTTCTGCATGTTAAAAAAATTGATCAAATTAAAGTTTTTTTGTGAGCAATTTTTATAATGAAATATTACATCTTACACGATTACTGGATGCAAAAGCAGAAAAAAAACTTTTTACTGGTTTTTATCATAAATCAAAAGCCATCAACATTTTTTGACTGAAAGTCGATTTTTGAAAAAATTTACCAAAAATTTTTAAAATATTACCTAATTATGTTTACAAAAGTGCTTTTGGAATAATTAAAAAATAAAATTTTCTCTTATGAAATTTTGGGGGTACCCCGATTTACCTACCCTACGCCTTTTGCGCCCCCTTCCTTTACATGGGTATATATTACGGCGTTTCAAAAAATAACAAATTTTTTTTTTTTCTCGGAACCAGGTTCAAAAGTTTTATTTAGATATAAAAAGACGCCTGTGAAAATGAGAACTCTTAATATTAACATTAAAAGGTTCCGCATCGCACTTTTCTATTTCCCATAAGAATAACATGGGAAAAATTTTTTTTGCGTCTTCTTATTTTTATAACTAGCTAACGATGCGCCGTAGGAAAAATCTGCAGATATAATTTTGTAGAAAATTGAATGCTCTACAAAAAAAGCCTCTTATCATTTTTCGATAAATCCATCTGTTCAAAAGTTATTGGAGCTTGAAGTCAAATTAATAGTAAATTTTGAGATCTATTTACCTTTCCGGCGAAACTATCAGACTTATCACAAAATGTCACAGAATCTCTTTTGTAGAAAATTTTATTCCTTTTAAATTACCTCTCATAAAGTTTTTCGAAATTCCGCATCGTTTTCTAGTTATTAATATTTTAATACCAAGCTCTTAAAAAAAGGAGTGTTCTTATCGATTTGAGAAGATTGGCATTAAAATAGAAATAACTAGAAACTAATGCGGAATTTTAAAAAACGTTATGAGAGGTAATTTGTAAAGAATAAAATTGTTCACAAAAGAGATTCTGTGACATTTTGTAATAAGTCTGATAGTTTCGCCGGAAAAGTAAAAAGATCT